>CM044003.1:92392737-93105237 GCA_024085815.1 Flaveria linearis
CTTGGGTTGATTGTCAGGTGATAAAAATCTTTGACTCTTTGATAAATATCAAGGTTTAAATTCTGATATATCTATACTATATATAAAGTATAAGATGTGTATTTTAAGATATCATAAAATTAAGAACACTTATTATATTCAATGCATTAGATACAACCATTTTTAAGAGTAAAATAGTATTTATAACATTATTTACACATTACCCCTTATAATAGTTACACAATACCTTACACTTACTAATATTTGCATAAAATTTTATATTATTTACCCATACACCAAAAAAACTTAATATGTTTTAAGATTTCAGCTCTATCTTTTAATCTACCACATTAAAAAACGTTTTGAGACTACAACTTAACCTATTTTTATTTTTAAACATTTTGGTGTAAACTTTTTGCTGAAACGATCTGTATTTTGTGAGATACAATAAGTTAATGCGTATATACAAGTCGTCATGCAGAACTCATATATCTGTTGTTTTAAATTTTAGCTTAGAAAAAAACATAATAAACTTTTATAAACTACTACAAGAATAACAAAATATTAAATGCACGAGTCAAATGTAAAATGTCGTCCCGCTGCATTGCGCGGGCACCCCTCTAGTAGTAAATTATGATTATAGGTCATTTAGGAGTATCAGCAAATAGTCTTTGAGTCGTACTAAATTAAAGAAAAAAAAAACTTAAATAAAGTTGACATTTGAAAAAAAGAAAAGAAAATGAAGACAAACCTCACACGATTAATGCAATTTGACGTTGGTTCTCCTTACGACTTGCCTTTTTTCAAAAATGAATTTATTGCCTCATGATCAGTCCCGCACATAAAGGTTTTTCCCACTTAAAGACAATAAGATTTTAACATAATTGAAATATGGATGTTGACTATACCAATTATGTGTGAATTCAAATATATTTAGAAAGGTTTGAGAAGTGAAGAAATAAAAGTAGAGTTTTTCCCCAAAAGAGTGTTGAAATAAAAAATATTTACCAAAATGGGTGGGTGATTTGAAAATTATTTACTAAAATGGGTGTTTTTTCATTATATTTTATTTTCAACTAATTAATTATAACTTTCTTTTAGTTTTTACTTATTAGATTATTTTTTTTTTCTTTGATAAGCTCATATGAGTTTTTAACTTTCACATATCTATTTAAATATATAATAAAACTACACAGTTCCTATTTATTCAATTAATTAACCCTAACAAAATAATATTTTTGTTAAATGGTAATTTAAACTTTAATATAATTAAATTTGTACTTTAAGGATTAACAAAATAGCCTTTTAATTGTTGCAGATCATGAAAATATATATCCGTGAAGGAAAATTCATTTCAATATATAACTCATTATTATTTTAATGTTATTTTAGTTAAATAATAAATGGAGATGGAACAGAAGCAATACACCCGTCGTTTTCTAGTAATTGATATTCTTAATTATTGTGAAGTCTGTAATAGATTTGTTAGCTATAAAAAGTTCTGATAAGTTAACAAATAAGAAAATTATAAAAAATGATAATGAGGTGATTGAATAAAAAAATAAAATAAAATGTTAGATTTGTTAAAAATAAAAAATAAGAAAAACATCCATTTTGATAAATAATTTTCAAATCACCCATTTTAGTAAATATTTTTTCCTCCAACACTCTTTTGAAAAAAAACTCAATATAAGTATGATAGTTTTCTAATTTGTTATCTTTTTCTCATTTTAGTTTGCTTATTTTAATAAAAATGATAATATCGAGATAGCATTTTGGACAAAGATTCATTCACACCTTTTCTTAAATAAATCTTTTGTGAGATTTAATTTACTCTATAATATTGTGACGAGTTTAGAAAGGAAGCGGTACTATCCTAAACTAACCTGAACTATTTTGGAATTTATCAATCACACATTGACACATCACAAGTGACCTGAACTATGCTGAAACACCCAAAAAGCTGAAAATACAACCCTGAAGTACCCTGGAACTTTTATTTTAATATTAAAATAATTCAAAAGAAAATTAACTTTTATTAAAAAAAAAAAACTTCAAATAATAAAAAATACTAATACAAATATAATAAAAAAATCTAAAAATATAAAAACTAAAAGTCACAAGGCCAATTATATATCTCGGCTATTTTTCGTTTCCGGTCCAATATTATTTGTGTTTGTGTTTGTGTAAATATATGTATGTTTGTGTTTGTGTAAATATATGTGTTTATATAGATAATAGTGTGTATGTGTGTGAGTATTTATAGGGTTACATTTTTTTAAAATAACGATCAAATAAAATAACGACTATAAAGCCGTTATTCTTCTCGGGCACCACTCGGCGACTACGACCCAACCTACACTACCCGTCGGGTACCCGCAAGCAGGGGCGGAACTATGCCCAAGACAACGGGTCAAGTGACCCCATTGATTTTTGAGCCGGTAGTATACCGTATAATACTGAATTTTTGAGTGAACCTATAATTTTTCAATAAGTGAACCCATTAGTATTTTCAGGTTCACATTAAAACATAAATGTGTTCTTGGTTCAGTGGTTCAATGCGTGTGTATGTGGGAAAGAGGTCGTGGGTTCCATCCTAGCAACCTGCAATTTTGCAGTTTTTTTTCTTTCAATATTTTATTAGTATAATTTACCCTTATTGTTATCTAGACATAAGAATTGAAAAAATCACTAGGCATAAGAATTGAAAAAAAAAAGGCTTATGAAAAAAAGCCCTCAAAATTCAATTTCACTTCATGCTCCAAAAGATTGAGCCGCCTGTAACGGTTTCAAAATGTGAAAACGTGTAGTGAACAACTATTGTATTTTTGTTAAATTTTAATGCAATTTAATGATGTCCGACCCGACCGACCCGACTAGAATAGATAGCATGAACCGAAAATTTTATTGTTTCATCTAATCATCAAAAAATAGTGACCCCATAGGATATAGTTTCTGGCTCCGCTACTGCCCGCAAGGGGTGGCGGCGGTGTACCCTAGCGGATACCCGCCTACCCGAGCATGTACCCGAGGTGCCCTCCTCCCTTAATGAATAGTTTATAAAAGATGTGTTTATAAACTTTTTTAAATTGGTATTTGTTAAAGTGATAGAAAACTTTATCTAAACACATATCACTTTCTATAAACTGTTGTCTCTTAAATTTCAAAGATGTGTTTAACTGTTATTAACTTAAAATCAAAGCTTCGATTATTCATTTTTTCAATGATATGGTCGGATCGTAAATGATTGTCCTCCTTTTGTTCTATATGGACCTAGCTTATATGGTTTTATCTAGGTCTTATAATAATTGGCCTATGATTGAACTGTGTATTCAATCGTACACGTATTGTGCACCTTTTCGCTCTTTATCAATATGTGACCTTTTGATGTCGATCGTGTCCAGACGTAGCACGATCAAATATAGTTATTCCTACACGGACCATAATGTATCTACTCATAATCTCTTTTATAAAAAGGCTAAAATTCTTGGTTAGCGTTTGTTTTGTGTTGTTGGTCAAGAAAAAAGCATCAAGGAAAAAAATCAAAGTGGAGATTGGTCCAAACAAGTCAAATCATCAATTTATCCTCAAAATTTAATGTCTCAATGTGAATATGTAGAAATAAACCCTGAATCAAGAACACATGTGAACCGAGTAGACGATTAGACCTTTCGATTCTTCCACCTTACTCTGATACCACTTTGAAAGTCATGGGGTCCATCCAACACACTAATCAAGCTCTTGATTATTGAACGAATATAGAAACAGAAGCATACATACGAGTTAGATAAACAAATCTGTAAGGTGTGTTAATCTTCACAATGAATAATTGGTGATAGGAATTTGTATTTATAATATACATTAAAGATAATACATACAATGAGAAGATATACATGCCAACCCCGGATGATCGTGTTGGGTGAATTGTGACCTCATACTATCGTGTCGGGTGAGCAACTAATTTAAACACAACTAAGAATTATTTATATTTATGTTTTGAATATGATTAATAAAGCCAACATAAATATAAAGATAAAAAAAGATATATATTAATAATCAACTAGTCATCATTGAGTAAACATAAATACGTTCATACATATATCTATTAAACTCACGTCCAACCCTAGGTGAACTCCCCTAGGGTCAATGACTCACATCTCTCGTCAGAGATCCTCCATCCTTCATGCTAGAGGATTCTTCACCTACAAATGAATAGATCATGTTCTATTCATAGATAGCATTCAACTTAGCCCGTTGAACGAAACTAACTCTTAGTTTCGCCTGACTTATTTTGACGAAACTGTTTATTTTTATCTGACTATAAGCTACCGAAATTATTCCTATTTTTCCCACTTAAACATTTACAATATATGCATGAACAGACTCCTTGAATGTTGCTATCGACATTCACAGAAACTAATAAATCATCAGTCACAAAAATTTTATAATAAAAAACTCATAAAACGTTCACAAATAAAACTCCACTCGTCATATATTTTCATCCAAAACCAACAAACGCAGTGGGATTATTAAACCTTGGTTTGTTAGTTGGATGTGTGCGAGGCTAACCACTAACCAGACTTATAAGTTAGTTAATTCATTAAGTCAATTTTTTATATTATATAATAATTACAAGTGACAACTTAAATATTACACATCTTGTAAAATGCACGTATCGAATGTAATTTGTCAAATGGGATTACACACCACAAGTAACATTTATTTTATTTTATTTTTGTATAGTTTTTTAATAGTAATTTGTAGACTTTTTAATAAATAAGACACAATGAGTCTCAAAAAGTCATAAAAAATTATATCTCACAATGCAAATCGAATTTCAAAAATATACTTCGGAGTCTCTGTTCCTCTCATTGTCCTCTTTCAGAAAAATAATAATAATAATAATTCATTGTGTCTTTTTATGACACAATGACGTTATTGTGTCTTTCATAAATGACACAATATAAAAACGTTAATTTTTTTTATTTTTTATTTTAGTTTATTTTTTTCTTAGTGAGGACGGCTAGGGGAACAAAACCTCGGAATTACTTTTTTGAAATTCGATTTAGATTGTAAGATATAATTTTTTATGACTTTTTTGACTCATTATGTCTTCTCACACTTTATAACAAAAATATATTTTATATTTAAACTTCTTTTATAAATAAATTAGATAACGTCCTGTATAACTAATGTTAAGATTGTGGAGTTCCCCCAGTTCGTTGTCGTCGTCGTCGTCGTCGTTATTATTGTTATTATTATTGTTGTTGTTGTTATTATTATTGTTGTTGTTATTATTGTTGTTGTTATTATTATTGTTATTATTATTGTTGTTATTATTATTATTGTTGTTATTATTATTGTCGCTGCCGTTGTCGCTGCCGTTGTCGCTGCCGTTGTCGCTGCCGTTGTCGCTGCCGTTGTCGCTGCCGTTGTCGCTGCCGTTGTCGCTGCCGTTGTCGCTGCCGTTGTCGCTGCCGTTGTCGCTGCCGTTGTCGCTGCCGTTGTCGCTGCCGTTGTCGCTGCCGTTGTCGCTAGTGTTGTCGCTAGTGTTGTCGCTAGTGTTGTCGCTAGTGTTGTCGCTAGTGTTGTCGCTAGTGTTGTCGCTAGTGTTGTCGCTAGTGTTGTCGCTAGTGTTGTCGCTAGTGTTGTCGCTAGTGTTGTCGCTAGTGTTGTCGCTAGTGTTGTCGCTAGTGTTGTCGCTAGTGTTGTCGCTAGTGTTGTCGCTAGTGTTGTCGCTAGTGTTGTCGTTAGTGTTGTCGCTAGTGTTATCGTTAGTGTTATCGTTAGTGTTATCGTTAGTATTATTATTATTATTATTATTATTATTATTATTATTAAATGAATAGATTTGTTACTCAAACAAGTGGAACAATGAAAAAACGCCGTAGAGGATTAAAAGGTTAAAACTTAAAAGATGTATATAAAGGGAAATAGTCAAAAGTCAAAGGCATGCGGGCAGTTGGTAAACTAAATACGCCTGGTCAAAATTGTGGACTGTATTGACAAAATGTCAAAATATATTGTCAACTTATGCCATCTATAACATATTCGGGATAAAATCATGTAGACACAAATTACTATTTTAGTTTTCAACTCAGGTATGTATTGAAACTAATATTAATACCCCGAGTTGCTGAACTAATATTAGAATGTTGTCGTGAATCAATGTTTTGAAGATAAGTTGATAACATACGTAACTTTATATAAGAAAGACGAATTATGGCATCGTCGATAGTAGTCGGAACCTTATATTAAAAGTCGAAACATCACGCTGCGGCGGAGACGACAAAGTTGTTGGAAAAAAGTAACACCAGAACTCCGTCACGAACCCGAGTGTTGATAATAACAAAATTTTTATATAAGGAAAACAAAGCATGGTTGTCGTTGATAACATTTATGTTAAAAATGAACCGCATGCGTTAATAGTTCTTAGATAGCATAATATATTTTACATTATGCATAAGCCCTTCACTGTATATGGGTTTGCATTTTGTGTAGTATGTAATGTTTAACTTACTTTTGTAATTCAACAAGTCAATTATAAGAGTCGCATTCTTATGTCTGATTTGAATTATAACTTATTTAGTAATCACTTATTGACCGACCACCACAACTTCAATTAGCCCTTTTATTCGGCAGGTGCCCGAGATTGTTTATTTTAATATACGGTGCTAAAATAAAATTTCAAGTTTTAAAAATTTTTATAATTAGATAACGTCTTTACATATTGTTTTAACTATGATACATAAGACGATCACAACCACATAAATTCATCTTTAATTCTTTGACTCCTCAGGGGCCAACTTTTATTTAATATTTTACCTCTTTTTCGCACTCCAGTCATATCTTGCCATATTACCCATAAAATACTATACAGTTCTAACATTTAACTGCTTATAATTAAAGTCTATGCATAACTAACCAGTGTTCAAAACATCAAAGCATAATTAAACTCAAACTTTCTAACAATCAAAAATCTTATGAGTTTCTTAAGAACAACCTAATGATAAAACGATCTACTATCCAATCACATAGTTATGAGTTCAAAAGTTATAGAAGAGAGATGTTATTATAAAAGTAAAGCAAGTCTATGAGAATCCAATGTTTATATCATTGAACTCACTAAAATCATGATTATTATCTCAAAAACTATCATTATGACGTTCACACATACATTTAGAATCAAACCACGGCGAATTACGGATGTCCACAATACTACTATATAAAGCAAAATCGTAGGATACAAATGTCATTTTACAAAAAAATTAAGACACCTAATATGGCTTTTTAAACATTAAGTACAAGTGTTCAATGCAATCATTCTTATTTTACCCCTTATTAATAAACTTCTTATAATTAACATATAAATCTATATATAAGTATTATCTTATTTTTATACTTAACTATATACTTTTTATAATAATAATAATAAATAATAATAATGACGACGACGAAGACTACGACGACGATGATGGCGGCGGCGATTATAACATTTATAAATAAGTATTATTGTATTTTAATACTTAATTATAAAATACTAAATATTTTTATCATGATAATAATAATCTATATAATCTATATTTATTACTATCTATAAAATATCTTTTTAAGACAGAGTTGTAATTTTGTAATAATTTTAAGATAGCATATAAATTATTGCAAGCTTTAATTTTTAATATTATAAGAAATCTTCCTATTATACTCTCACTAGGTTAGTAGGCCGTGTATTACACGGATTGAATTAATAAAATATTAAATAATTACTAATAAAAATTTATGCATTACAAAATCATGCTTGAAAATAAAATATGATTATAATTATGTATAAATAGTTAATTTAGGTAAAAACAAACACTGATGCACTTTTCTTAAACTTTTGTTTTATAAAATAACTGTGGTGTTTAAATATTTTATTTTAGAAAATTAAATTACTAAAAAGTAGTTCGTTGTATTTTGCATTTTATAAAACTATTGTTTTTAAAAAGCGTGCTTTTAATAAAAATATAGGTTTTTAATTTATTAAATTATATATTTTCTAATTTAAAATGATATGAGTAATATTATTAGTATTCAATATTATTATTAATAATATAGAGAAATGAGAAAATTAGTTTGATGAATTTTCAATCATGTCATGTTTATTTTAGTTTTTTTAGATAGATAGATAGATCGATTGATAGGCTAAAAGACCATTTATTAAACGAAATATATTAGTAATATACATGAATAGTTACAATATAATATTTTAATATAAAATATAATTAAAATATATATACGTAATAGTTGAAGAAATAAAATAATTATACCATTTTAAATCCTTTTATATAAATAGCTTATTTTTAAACATTCGTTTTTAGATTTTTAATAAAAAATTTTTTATATAAATTCAGTTTTTTAAAAACTCTTTTTTGTAGTTATTCTGGTTGTTTTAATAAAACTGCTTTTTTAGTTACCTTTTATATTTTTTAAAACAAAATGATTTAAAATATTTTTTAAAAAAGGTTTAATGTTTTAAAAAACTTCATATTATATAATTTTTTTGTTGTTTTACTATTTTGATTTTAATCAAAAGATGTGATTTTTCAATTTCGTTACTAAATCTATTTTTAAAAAAGATACTTTGATTTTAAAAAAATTTAGATAAAAGAGAGAAATGTAATAATTAATAAAATTTTATTTTAAAAAAGAGAGAGAAATTTGTATGGATATTTAAATTACTACAATACCTTTTTGGAGGGAAAATTAATGTGTAGATGTCTAAAAATGACAAGTGGTAAAAACATTGGCTAAGAGAACAACAAGTGGCAAAAAAAAACCTTGTTTTATTTTCTTGAAAATATTCGTTAAACTTTAATAACGTTCTACACTTATGTTTACTTAAAAAGTTGAGTTATTCAACTATTCTTGTTAATACTAATTAGTTTTGTAACAATGTGTTAACTCTAACATATGATAATAATAATAAGTCGTATAAGTGATTTAAATCATAAAATAAAATAATTGATAAATCAAATAAAATATAACAAGTATAGAATTGTAAATTATTCACGTAGCGCGTAAGTTAGCCACTAGTTTTAACCTTTATATAATAAACAATAAAACAAGTAGATAATAAATCCAAACACCCCTTAAATATTCTTGATGAAAACTGTTCTTGTCTTCAACAAATATCAATAATTCAAAGCTTCTTCTTCACCTCTGTAATCGGTTACTAGTCAACACTCCAACACCCAAATACTCCCTATAGATTTTAAGTTTCAATTTCATATTAAATTCACGCGTTCAATCCAACCGACTCATCCTAAATTGAGTCCTATTGCAGTCAAAATCAAGATTCAATTCAACCCCGATTGATTGACCACCAATTCGATGGATTACTCCGAGAAATCGATCGAACAAAGGGCTTTCGATTCTTTGGGATTAGGGTTCGATTTCGCTAGCGATTTCAGGTTGAAATTTGCGAAATCTTGCCCTGGTGGTGGTCGGTTGGTGGAGCTTGATGAATCAAGAAAGAGGGATATTGTTTTACCCGGTGGTGGTGCGACGATTTCTGGGGTTTCTGTTGATATTCATTGTGATAAGGGGAACATGTTAGGTTTAAGTCTGATGTTTGGAGTTTAATCAGGTAAATTTGTTTGTTTGTTTAGTTGAGCTTCTTGTGTTTATGACAAATTGTGTAGTGATTTTGATCTATTTCACTCTGGATTGAGTATGGAATTGATAGCAGTTTTATGATCTTTTTGTAGATATGAAAGTTCAGATTTTTTGTTAGATATGAGCCCTAAACATAAAGCTAATCAAACTTTGAGTTGATAATGAACTTAATCCATGTAATTAGTAAAAGCTTTACAATTTTATGTATGTGTTAAATGTTTGTTTTAATTTGAGTTTTATTAATTGAGCAAAGTTTACGTAGTGGTTTCTAGAGCTATTGAATGAGTTGAATCTCGCTTTCTATGTTGAACATGGATCTGTTGTTTTTATGTCTGTTGCTATCTGAGTTCTTGAATCAAAGTCAAATCTTATAGCTTTGTTGAGTTGGCTCTAGCTTGGTAGATCGCGCTCTTAAGTGGTGTTATGTTTTTGAAAATGAATAGAAGAAACATTGAAAAGTTAACAAGTATTTATGATGATTATGATTTTACATGGGTTTTAAATATCGGATATTATTGCTCATGGTTGGTAGTATATTGCTTTCTTTCCATTTGTTAAAGTATTCAATGATTAAAAGTGTTAATCATTAAGTTCTATGATTTAAATTATAGGGAGGTTGATGAACTCTACTAGTGAAAGCGTATAGTTGTTATTATAGCGACTTGCCTTTTTAATCTATTGAGCAGTGCTTTCTATTGCAAATGAATCATCATTTGCATGCAAATTCTTTAAGAACACTATACTTTCTAAGAAAAAGCTAACTTTGCCAACATTGGGAATGTATATGCAAAAAAGAAAAGAAGAAAGAAAGAAAGAAACGCATCTTTCTTGACGCATACGGTCTAAAGTTTGCTCATTAACATGTAGTTTATTTGCAACAAAAAGTAAGGATAATGGCTTAATAAATTAATCACTTTGTTGTAAATCCAAATTTAGAACTTGATTTGGTATTGAGCCTTATTAACAAGTAGATGCAATTATGCAAATTGGATCGTCCATAGGCTACGATCAAATTATGTTAAGAATTTCAACTAAGATGAACTTCACCCTTTTCATCATTCATTTTGTTTATAAATGAGTATACTTGCATATCTACTCATAATATATCGATTGTTATACTGATTTCTATTAAAGGCGCATTGTTTTTCATGCGAACTAAGAATTTCCTTTTCCATTTTTTCAATACTATTATCTTGCAGATGTCACAGTTTTTTAATCAAAACGCTTCAGTACAAGGAAAAGTGCCTTCAGGGTACTTCAATGCGTTATTTGATTTAACTGGCACATGGTTAAATGATGCTGCAGATGTTAAACACCTTGCTTTTGATGCCTATTATATCTCCCTATACTCCTTGCACCTTACAGCGTCTCCATTAGTACTCCAAGAAAGCGTAAAGAAGTCTGTTCCTACTCACTGGAATCCAGCATTATTGGCCTGGTAAAAAATATATGAAATAAGTATGATTACAAACATTATATTATTGCAATAACAGTTTTACTTTAATGAATAAAATGATGTAGGAGGTGATATGTATTTAAATAACTTTGTCTGACGTTCGACCGTTCACCTTTGCAAGATATCATTTTTATTTACATGTTTGAACTTTTAGAGGGAAAACATAACGCAACTTGATCCATTCATCAGAAACGGGTTGAAATTGCCACCTATAAATAGATGCTTATTTATTATTATATATGCATTTATGGCAGGTTTATTCAGACGTATGGAACCCACATTATAGTAGGGATGGGTGTCGGTGGTCAAGATGTTATATGTGTTAAGCAAAAACCATCATCTACAATTTCACCTGCAGAGCTTAGAGGATATTTGGAGGATCTTGGAGACTGTTTATTTTCAGATGGAGCCAGTCCTTCTCTACCAGAAAGGAAAACAAAAGATGGAAAAAGCAAAGTATGTTTTTAAAAAATGTTATACATCATAAATTTATTATATTATGTTTTTATTTTTCCAACATAATTTTTAAATATTTTTTCTCAGGTTCCAGATGTTTTCACCCGTATGTTGCAGCCACACACCATGCAGTTCACCAACATCACAGAAACTTCAAGCAAAGATGTAAGCTGGAATGTACTTTTCGTTAGACGTGGCAACAGCCAATTCCGTTTGTAACTTGTATCTAATTAATAACGGGTCAATCAGCCAAATGGCGCAAATGTAAAAAGTTACTTAAAATGAACATGGATTCAAATGTTTACAACTTGCTAAACCATATTATTTAAAAGAGATCATATTGTTATCTTGGTAATATAGTTCTGGAATCATAATCAAAGCGTTAATTATCCACATAACCCAAAAAAATTGGTTGAAAAGTGCTGGCGGGTCGGTCAAACCTGTTTTGACTGAACCCAAATCTGACATGTTACCTGACCCCGCTTGTGCCACGAGACCTATATCAGTTTGTTTGATACAAATATGGACAGTTAATATGATGGCGAAAACTGAAACAGGGACTGACAGTTATTGGGTCTAAAAGGGGCGGCGATGTCTTTTCGGACAATCACTCCAAATGGCTACAAACAGTGGCTGCTAGTCCCGAAGCTATACGTTTCAAGTTTGTACCAATTACTTCTCTCCTTAATGGAGTTCCAGGGAGTGGATATCTAAGCCATGCAATCAATTTATATTTACGTTGTAAGTTGTTCAAGTTAAATTAATCACCACCTCTTTGTTATCTTTTTTAAGGATTCAACTTTGTTTACTACATAGTGTTGGAAGTCTTAAATAGTAATGTTTTGTTTTGATTTTTGGAACCTTGACATAAATTAGGGGTCTTTTGATGTGGTTAAGTAATGATGCAGTTTTAAGTAGACTTGGATAATCAGCTCTAACAAAATGGGCTATAGGATATAGTGTTTGGATGTGCTTTTATTGTTTTCAAGTTGTAGTTGCTAGATTATCAGTGGTCCGAGTGTTCGGAAAATTCTTATTATTATTCAGGAAATTAATGTATAAAATGACCAAAAAGGATATTCTTGTGAAAATGAATATTACTGGAGATGGGAGTAAAGTCTCTTGAATTAGGATAAAAGAAGGGCAATTAGATAATCTCATTTTACCTTTTCGATTATTAGTTTCATTGTAGTTGCTATTCGCTAGTATGAAACTGATAATTCAGATAAAAAATCTGTTTACCGGAATATTAAAAACTGATTATCGCATAACACCTCTTTAACTATTTCTTTATGACCAAGTGTCACATATATTATTTTAATTTCTGTTATCTTTCTTTGTTGGTCCTTTTATTTAATTAAGTTTTATTAACTATTTATGACGTATTATTTGTGAAATCCAGACAAGCCTCCATCTGAAGATTTACAATATTTCTTGGAATTTCAAGTTCCTAGACAATGGGCCCCACAATTTTGCGAGCTCCCTCTTCGACATCAACAAAGAAAGACTTCATATCCTTGGCTTCAGTTTAGTTTCATGGGTCCCAAACTGTACCTTAGTACAACTCAGGTAAGTTGCATCTAGGCTATTAAAGGCAGAAAGTTTGACCCATTTACTTATGAACGGGTTGATTCTTATGAACGTGTTGATTTGGATGTGTTTTATCTTAAACATGTCAAATATAAGTATTGATAGTAGAGGTATGGGTTGAATGGGTCAAACAGGTTGAGACTTCCATTATTAATACATACAACCTCTTAAAGCCTTTCCAATTGAAGGATTTATATTATGATCGTAATAATACTGTTTTTAACTACACATAACACATTAGTTATCTACATGAATTTGTTAAATGTTGATGAAACACTCTGTGGGCCAACAACCCGACCGGATTTAACCAGTACCTGGAAATGACCCATTACCCTGCCCAACCTGTTGAACTTTGCCATATTTCATAATTGAATAAAGATCTTATCGAATGAGTATTTTTCAGGTCTCAAGCAGCAAAAAGCCGATAATTGGTCTACGCCTATTTTTAGAAGGAAAAAAGAACAACCGATTAGCTATCCATGTGCAAAATCTCTCGAGCCTTCCTAATATCATGACACACGCATCACAGTCATCAAGACCATGCCAGTGGCGGGGCTCAGATGAGTACGAGTCAACCGCCCAATTTCTAGAACCAATCAGATGGCAACGTTATTCAAACATATGTTCAACTGTAGTCAAACACGATCCAAACTGGTTAACATCACAAGAACCAGGGGGAGTCTTTATTGTAACCGGGGCCCAGCTCGTAAGCAAAGGAAAATGGCCAAAAACCGTACTTCACCTCCGGTTACTCTTCACCCACCTCCCTCACTGCACCATCAGGAAGACCGAATGGGCTGCTGCACAGCCAGTGGGCCGGAAGTCCAGTATCTTCACCAACCTGAGCTCAACCTTTACTTTTACTCAAAGGTCAGTAGCTGATGCACCAAAGCAGCTTCCTACAACACTGAACTCAGGGGTCTATCCTGATGGACCACCAGTCCCTATCCGGTCCACCAAAATGAGAAAGTATGTGGACATTGAAGAGGTGGTTCGTGGCTCACATGATATGCCGGGCCATTGGCTGGTAACCGCGGCTAAGTTGGTGATGGATGGTGGCAAGATAGGTTTGCATGTTAAGTTTGCATTATTAGATTTTCCTCAGGAGGTGTAATATGACATTATGATGGTATATATAGAGGGGTGTGAGAGTTTTATTTATTTATTTTATTAAGTATTGTACAGAAACAAATTAAAATATAGGAGGCTGTATTGAGTTGCTTGTGTAAAAGTTATGAATATATTTTATACTCAAAATGGACTAGGAGGCTGTATTGAGTTGCTTGTGTAAAGGAGGTTGGTTCGATGGAAGAAGAGGAGGAAACAGTAGTGTGGTAAGCAGATGGATTATACGAGGTGGTTGACTTTGGATTTTGCCGAAGGTGTGGTGGGCGAAAACGAGGGGGAGGTGGTGGTGGTGGTGGTGGTGGTGTAGGAAGTGTTAACTAAGAATTAGAGTTAGGAGGGCTGGTTGATACGCGGCTGTTTTGTGGTGAGACGGGGCTTATTGGAGTTGGAAGTTGAAGAAGGGGATGGTGGGGAGTGGGGAACAGAAGGTGTGTTGGTTTGTGGTGAGCTGGGAGCTGAATAAGAAGGCTCACTTGATAAAACAAGAGAAGAAAAAGTTGAAACATAAGTGGTTTCATTAGTTGGTGTGGTTGTTGGTTTCGGGGTTGGGTGAAAGGAAAGACGTCCTCGTTAAACCATACATGACGAGGGATGTAGACCCGTTCAGTGGTGAGGTCCAAGCACCGATATCCATGGTGAGATGGACTATAACCGAGAAATACACATGGTGTGGACCTGAAATCCATTTTATGGCGATTATAGAGACGTAAATATGGAAAGCATTGACATCCAAAAACACGAAGAAAGGTATAATCAGGTCGCCTTTTGAAAATGAGCTCAAAAGGAGATTTGTGGGAGGAGACAGACGACAACATACGATTAATGAGATAAACAGCTGTTTCGGAAGCAAATTGCCGGAAACGTTGTGGAGCATGAGAGTAAGCAAGAATGGCGAGACTGGTCTCCACAATGTGTCGACGTCGTCTCTCAACTATACCATTTTGTTCACTGGTATGTGGACATGAGCGTCGATGAATGATTCCAAGTGATGAAAGGAAGGGAAGGGGGCAAGATTGCGAAACTCACCGCCCTAATCGGTTTGGACAGCTTTTAACTTGGTGTTAAATTGGCGTTCTACCTTGGTGATGTAACTTTTGAATGTAGATTATACATCCGATTTATTAGCTAAGGGAGAGAACCACATATAACGTGAATGATGATCAACACACAACATAAAAAACCTACAACCATCAAAAGATAATTATATTCATCTTGAAGGTTTGATTTCAAACCATTATATTCATCTTGAAGCCCTAAGACGACTAGCATAACCAAATCCTTATCTATAACGGGCTCTCAATGTTAGCTAAAGTAGTCGCATACTCCTGTGCTTGGGTAAGATAAGCAATCGAAGATTCATCACCTTTCATCGATCTTTAAGAGTTGGGTCTTCAACGTGTATTCCTAAGATGAGGTATTAGGTGCATATGCTCGTTCTAATGCAAGCTAGAGATCCCTTGACGTTGTTCCCTGAACGTGTTGAAAGAAGGCTTCAGAGATGCTGCATATGATAATCATTTGGACATGTGCATCGTTGGAAACCCAATTGAGATAACTGGGATACATGTGCATCGTTGGAAACCCAATTGAGATAACTGGGATTGTCAACAGATGAAGATTCAACACCAAGGATCTTCGATTGAAGGCATTGAATGGTGCCATCTACATAACCATACAGGTTGTTGGGTATTAGGAAGGGTTGGATTATTGCCTTCCAATACCCATAGTTCGTGGGTGACAGAGTAAAGGCAAACTTATGAGAATTATGAGCCACTTTTTCTGTTGAAACAAAAGCATGGATTATGGCCATGATTGAACAATGTTTCTGGTTGTCTGCCAAAAGATAATCGGAAGATTAAGCAGCCAAGTTGTCGGCGGTTAGGGTTTAGGCAACCAAGTCGACGTCCGCTAGAGTTTGTCGGTTGCTTGGCTCTGATACCAAGTCAAACCGTATGATGTAGTTTGAAAAGAATTGTAATTGATCTGATGAATATTCTCAACACATAGGGCTAATTGATCTAATGAATATTCTTAATACATAGGGCTCTACATATAGAGATTGATATTACACTTGAGTACCTCCTAAATATAATGCTAAATACAATCATTAATCTAAGTGTTATTCAAACGGGTCATGTTCAGCTCAAACTTTTGTCAAACTCATCTGAACAGAAGTCTATTTAACAGTTGAACTTTTCAGCTCAGACAAATCTTTATCTTTTATTACATCTTTATTCTATTACATGAGTATCATAACATCATAATCACCATTATTACATACACTATTACAAACCATAAGTCTTCACAGCGGTTGAGGTCGAGTCTGAACGATAAACACGTCTTTACCAACCACACACCCTTCGACATCCTGAGCGCACCCAAACTTCCGCTCAAGGAACAAACCAACAGCACCCAGCTTCTGCCCTAACTGCTGCCTGAAAACAGGGTTCACAGTCAACGGCTTCTTGCTATAGTCAACTGTCAAATGAACCACCTCCCCATCCACCAGTCCACCCACCACCATCTCTTCACTGAAGTTCGCAAACGCCAGTGTCCGAACCACCCCGTCAAACTTCCCACAACAAAGCCGCCACGGTGTGCCTCTGGTGCCGGCGGCTAGCGTTTCCCCTAGCCCAGGTGCAATCTCTGCTTCCACCAATTTATTATCGTTGTCTGTTGGGCTCACGGTGTGCAGCACAAATGAAAGATCTGGTGAAAGCATCTCCTGGACCAGAACCGCCATTGAAGCAGCATTTTGAGGCACACCAGCAACCCTACGGCTCAAAACCGCTCTGCGGGTGTATAATGAAGCCCATACCCGACAAACAGCATTTCCAAAACTGTCAGGATTCGAAAGGGTAACATTGGGAATTGAGTCGTACAGCCCGGCAGCAGACATTCCAGCTAAATCTTCTACATTAGCACTTGAACGAACAATTAAACGAGCATCATTTTCGAACGATTTCCCTAAACTTTCAAGAATTTGATTAGGAAGTTGCAGGGAGCTGATTAAATTCGCAGCTCATTGCACAACTTGTCAAGCTCTCCACCGTCCATTTTGGCTGTTTCGAGCTGTTCCAGTAAAGACACAAAAACATCTGTTGACTTGTTCGCTTCTATGGCAAGTTCCATGGTACCGAAAGGAATCACCGCCCCATTTGGGACATTAAAGGATGCTGGAACTCCCTGATCGCTATAAACTGTATCAAAACAAAAAAGAAACATTAAGCAAATGCATGAAATTTAAGATTTCAATGACAGAATAATCATCTTCAAGATTTCACAAGCAAATCCATGAAACTTAAGATTTCAATGAAAGAACTCAAAGAAGATCATCATCAAGATTTCACAAGCAAATCGATGAATCTAAGCTTTCGATGAAAGTAAGATCATCTTCAAGATTTCACAAGCAAATCGATAAAGATCATCTTCAAGATTTCTCAAGCAAATCGAGTGAACTTAAGATTTTATGCAAAAAGATCAGCTTCAAGATTTCTCAAGCAAGTCAATGAAACTTAAGATTTCAGTGGAAGTAAGATTGTTGTTTTAACCTTTAGCAGAAACTGCAGCCAGAGAAGCTAAGGTGCCACAAGCAGCTGCCTTTGCACCAGAGGTTTGTACTTCTGCATCAGCAAGTGCTATAATGTCACCAGTAGAAACACCCTTCAATCAAACAACTCGTGGTTATTGAGTATATACAAATGTAACTCATCATCTGCATCAGGTTAATAAAGTCTTTTTAGTACCTGGCTAGAGTAGATGGGCTTGGGAACAGAATCTGTCTGGGTTGCATCTGGTGAAGTCTTCAAGGGGAGATTACTAACTCCGTCCTCCAACAAGGAAGGAATTACATTCACACCCGATGGGGATGCATCTAACCTGCATCGTAATACTCGAGGATGAATCTATTATGCAATTTAATATCACGAGGAAAACGGCAGGTCAACGATGGTTTGACCTTATAACTCGTCCATCTTTCAAACTTTCTATTACACTTGATGAATCAAAAGGAATAGCTTTAAGGACTAACCTCACATACTTCCCCTCGAGCTTTTAATAGTAGCAATTTTATCATCATCTTCACATGTCACAAACGCCACTTTCTCCTAAGTTATTACAAGAAAAGATTATCCAAATGACAATATTAACATGCAATGATTAGTAAAGAAAATAAATAAATGACCGGGAGACCTAAAAATGAACTTCATCCATTCAAAATTTGACACGCAGCTTATTCGTTCTCTCTCATGCGATTTTGCTATTTGTCTGTTTTTGCTAGGTCCGTATTTTAGGTCTCACACTCATTACTCAAAACAATATACAAGACTTACTTGACGTGCCCTGACACCAAGATGAGATAAATGAGGCAACTCCTGGAGCAGAATAACTCCTACTATGTGTTTCCTGCAGCTGTTACCTGCAAATAGCATAAATTGTCTATGAGATTGCAAACTATTAACCACCTTAGTTGCCAAAATTGTGCTTTAAGACTTTAAGGGGTGTTTAGATGTGTGTACTGGAATGTGAGACTAAATAAGGTAACTAAATAGTCAACTATGATAAAACGAACAATAGAATGATTATGTTTGGATGTGCTTCTGTTGTTTGAAGTTGTAACAATGGTTGAATGCTTGAAAAGTCCTGACGATTTAAGGAAATAACAAGTAAAATGACCAATAAGGACATTTCTGTGGAAAAAGGAGAATTGTGATATGAGAGTAAAAGTCACTTAAACCAAAACAAAATGGGGCCAAATAGGTATAATATTATTTATACTTTAGCTGAATATGAAGTCGATTATCTAACAGTTAAATCATAATACAAGCATATTCACTCAACGCTAATAAAAAAAATACATAATAAGATATACAAAAAACACAAAATCCACACACACACACATTCTAACCTCCTCGTCACCATCAGCTTTGCTGATCATTAGAATAACGGGTCCGTCCACGGATGATGGAAGTACTCCTGGTATTATTTTCTCAACCTAATAAAACAACATATGGAGACATACAAGGATAAAAATTGAAACGCGTTTCAGTTGACTAAACTGTTGCATGTTTTAACAACATATAGGTTAGAATGCTGTTATGAAATCCAATAAGATACCAAATTTTGATTTGTTTAGAAGTAAATTATAATCAGATTGCCAAATTAGGCATGGATTATAGTTTATATGAGTTTAATATAAGCTCACCCGTATTAAAGTTCCATGAGCCAACCCTGGAACAAGAACATCAAAACCTTGAGACCCGAGTGTAGTCCTAACCGCCTTTAGAAGCATAGTGCAGAGTTTGGAAACCTGAAAAATTATGCTGGAGACCAAAGATAATCATTTAAGTTTGGAAATTAATGACAAGTACCAAAAATTACCCCTTTTGACCCGTCATCGAACCCGCACGACCCACCCATTTCCCTCCTCTATCATCTAGTATATATAGCTTCTCATCTTACCCAGCACGTATCTCCGCCTCAGTGAATGTTCTCACACTGTTTTCAGGAATTCCAAGAGCTTTGCCTAACATCTACAAGAAGCATAAGCAAGTCTTTGTTAATCTGAAATTATTCTAGAAATCCTTTATAACATTTTTACCCAAATAAGTAAGATGGATATTGATATACTATCATGAATTGATGATTGAGAGCTTTCATATTATGGAAAGAATTTGACCTAGGGCAAAGAACAAAACATAGGAAACAAAAGAGAGAAATGCTGATAGGGGTACTCAAGGAAAGATAATTAGCTAATTGTTCCTAAATTAGCTAACCAACTAAATTAAAGCAACACTTTAAAAGTGGATGAAGAATTATACTTCTAACCTATGAAAATATGCAGATATTTCATTCGACTACCAATGATAGTTTAAAGTAGCATCACATAAATAAATTTTTTTAAAGGGTATAGATCACATGACAATAATTTCGGGTAAATTCTTTGGTTTACACATGTAGACAAATTCTATGTAAGAAAGCTACTACTATTTCAATGAATTTAAGTGTAATCACAACCTCCACAAAAGAGTTTGATTAATTGATTACAAAAAAATAAATAAATGAAATGAATAGAAAGCAAGGACTCCTTATATGTTGCAAAATCACTATACAGAGTGCATTCTCCATTCCATGAAATTTTCAACATTGGACTAGCACATAATGTAAGTAAATCCCATAACTACAGCTGAAATATCAGAAATACCCTTTAATAAAACAAATAATTGTGGACACCCCACCAAGTTATTTGTAATGATGATAAATAGCAAATAGGTAAAGTGCTTAACTTGAAATATTTACAAAAGGGGAAGTCACAATTTTTATGGATATGCCAGAAAAGAAATTGTGTTTTTTTATGGTACCTCAACTTTTGGAGGGAAAATTTGCAGAAGTGCTTCAGAGTATTCATCAATGAGCCTCTTAGATCTATCTAATGTAGCTTTAATCCTTAATGCCCAAATTGTTTTCCCATCTTCACTACCTTAAAGATGGATACAACGATTGTTAGTAGAACCAAAGTAAATTATCCCATCTAAAAAAGAGCATACTAAAAAGAAATGTCACCTTCTTTCTCCGAAAGACCTTTTTCTTGCCAAGCAAGAAGTTCATTTTCAATTGCTTTACATTCTTCTAATTTCCACCCAGATAACCCTAGCTGACGGACGCCAACAACAAGGGAACTAATCGGGTCATTCCATGAGTTAACATTTTTTAAATTAACATTCTCTGCAAGATATTGGGCTCCGCCAGCAGCTTCAAGGGCATTGAGATATCTACACATATCATCATGTTCAAATGCATGAGATAAAGATATAATATTTCCTATTCATTTCTCCATTTAAACATTTTCACTTGCAGGTTTCATCAATACAATGTAAGAAATGAAGATTTTCCTGTTGGCTCCTGTTTACTTTTGCGATTCGACATGAAGAGGAAACCCATAAAACATAGGAAATAAGATGGCAGAATGGTAATAATTATACAATAACCACTTTCACATAATACTATGACTAGAGATGGCACATAAGATTTTCAATCCGCTTACTTATATATAGGTTGATTTGGGTATGTAAAATCCAACAGGCATGATAAAAAATTTAGCTAAAAAGGAAGCATTTGAAAGAATGTCAAAAGTTGGCCATAGTATATCAAAATGCATATAAACTCCTTATAATTTTGTTCAAAGATTAAGCTTATTATTGAAATAATGTAAGTTTTGTAATCATATTTGACACAATTATAAGTTGCAGAAAACTAGAAATTTAGACAAAAGGTGTTTCGGTCAACTCAAGTGGACCAGCCTGTTCCATTTCATACAAAAATTTGTCTTTTTCGAATCAATTCCTTTTGACCTGTTGCCCAACTAGCCCATTTAGCCACCTCTAATTTATAACCCAAAACCTTTAAAAAGCAAGTGCCTTTGGGGTCATATTGAGCTATAAGTGACACGCAAACACATACATGCCCCATAAAACACACTATTACCACTTACCTACTCATTAGAACAAATGCATAGTCCTCAAGTCCAATCTCAGCAAGACGCCACTGTGGATAGGAAAACAAGATTTACAAAGAATGAGGTTTTCTTCTATATGTATAGCTTTAATCTAAAGGTCCCAACTTACAGGTTTCAAAATGATATGAGTGGAGTAATGAATTTGAAAGAAAAGAATTCAAAAAATTAATTTGAGAATATTGCTAAACAATTAGAAAAGCACATGACCTTTTGGCGCATTGCTATTGCGGTATCAGGGGCATCATTACGTATACCACTTTCAAGGCCTTTTGTGATCATTTCTCTAAGACTTTAAAGATTGAATGGTATTGATTAATAGTTCTATCCCATTGCCTTTCAAAATACCAGGTGTTTCTTGGAAATTATCCAAAGCCTACAAAAATCAAATCAAAACATTTTATTAAAGATTATGCTCTCGACATATATGTAGAAAAGAACAGTAAAACACTTTAACGGACCTAACAATTACCTTCTTGCAATCCAAGAATGATGAAAGCCTTGCGTTACTCTTTTCATCAAAGGATTCTTTGATTGAATCAAGTTGTTCAGTTAGGCTGCAAAAGTATGTTCGGAAAATGAAGGTGTGGGACCCATTGACTAGATGTAAAAAAATTGACAATCGGATCCAAGAATAGCAAACCTTCCAGCATTAAAGAAATCCTTGAGTTCGTGATGGAATATTTTAAACTGCTCAACAAATGCTTCGCTGTATTCTCCCGGTTCTTGGTGATTCTTTCAAGCATTGCAGCGGTTGCAATTAAATCTTCAGGGCCAGCACACCTGTGAAGCTTGTTCTGTATTGTATGTTTGATTTCTTGCTGCAAATGCACATTTTTCAAATAGCTAAAATAATTCAATTACCAAAATACCTAATAGAATGAAGTGCTTAATTAGGTTATCACCTTGAGGTCATGTGGGATATCGTTTCGGTGAGCAATGTCTCTAATCCGAGTTAAAGGAACAGATGCAGTGAATTCTGCTTTAAATGATGGTAAGCATGGATGAATCTTTCGAATCACAAGTAACTCCTGCATGTTTCCAAATAAAAGCATATAAAATAAAGTTTTATTTATTCACATCATATACTTATGTTCTCCCTTCACCGTTTGTAGGGCCCACTTATAATAAAGAAAATGATACAAACAAATGATATGAAACAATCTTTCAAAATTCTTAAAGGAATTATGTGAATTACCTGTGGGGAAGTATCTTTCCTACTAGATATTCTTTCCAATTCCCGGAATATAAGCCTAGAAATTTCTGCATGCCTATTTGGCCTGTGATGACCCCCATCCTCAAAACAAGGAATTTGGCCAGTATTTATCCACTGCAGTAAAAGGGTACAGCTAAAAGAAACGAAGAAATATTTAAGAAAACGTAGCAGGTGAAATAAATGATCACAAACCTTAAGATAAATGGCTGAATATATGAGAGCATCCAAACGCTCCGGCCCTTCCTTACTTTCAACCACTAGCTCACGAATAACTTCAAGCTTCACGCATGACATGAATACAAATACAAAGGCAAAATCACCAAAAGATTAATATTGAAACAGAAAAAAGAAATCATAAACTTTGCAGCCTCAATCTAAAAAGTTGCTTACTTCATCAAGACTTTTCAGGCATAAACTGATTATGTGATGTCTAATAAGCAGAGTTAAATAGCCAAATGTGATTAATAGTGCAGCAAATAATAGTGTTGTGATAAACAGGAGTTGATTAGGGCGTACCTGATGCTGCAAAGAGCTCCCGCGTTTTCGCAGGGTCCAGGGAGGGTCCGTCCCATTTAAGGAAAGATGTACGCGGTCTTTCCCCCACATTTTGTGGGGAGGCCGTTTCCACGGATCGAACCTGAGACCTTCGGTCCCTTAGGAACAGCTTTTACCGCTGCGCCAAGGCCGCCCTCAAATTGTTTGAAATGTGCTAATCAAATTGTTTGAGCGTTTGACAAGTTCTGATTATTTAAGGTGCTGGCATATAAGATGATTAAAAATGTCAATTTTATGTTGTGTTGAATTTAGAATTAAAACGTGACAGTTTATTTTCTATCAACATATATTTTTTCTTTATAAATTATTTATTAGAAAAATCATTTTTTCTGTATCATACATTTCAACAGTTGTTTTTTTTTCCTTAAAAGTACTATCAACAATGAAAATAAAATGGGTTAGTTAGCAATATTGTTTTTCTCTTAATAAAAATGACAAGTGGTAAAAACATTGGCTAAGAGAACAACAAGCGGCAAAAAAAAACCTTGTTTATTTTCTTGAAAATATCGTTAAACTTTAATAACGTTCTACACTTATGTTTACTAAAAAGTTGAGTTATTCAACTATTTTGTTAATACTAATTAGTTTTGTAACAATGTGTTAACTCTAACATATGATAATAATAATAAGTCGTATAAGAGATTTAAATCATAAATAAAATAATTGATAAATCAAATAAAATATAACAAGTATAGAATTGTAAATTATTCACGTAGCGCGTAAGTTAGCCACTAGTTTTAACCTTTATATAATAAACAATAAAACAAGTAGATAATAAATCCAAACACCCCCTTAAATATTCTTGATGAAAACTGTTCTTGTCTTCAACAAATATCAATAATTCAAAGCTTCTCTTCACCTCTGTAATCGGTTACTAGTCAACACTCCAACACCCAAATACTCCCTATAGATTTTAAGTTTCAATTTCATATTAAATTCACGCGTTCAATCCAACCGACTCATCCTAATTGAGTCCTATTGCAGTCAAAATCAAGATTCAATTCAACCCCGATTGATTGACCACCAATTCGATGGATTACTCCGAGAAATCGATCGAACAAAGGGCTTTCGATTCTTTGGGATTAGGGTTCGATTTCGCTAGCGATTTCAGGTTGAAATTTGCGAAATCTTGCCCTGGTGGTGGTCGGTTGGTGGAGCTTGATGAATCAAGAAAGAGGGATATTGTTTTACCCGGTGGTGGTGCGACGATTTCTGGGGTTTCTGTTGATATTCATTGTGATAAAGGGGAACATGTTAGTTTAAGTCTGATGTTTGGAGTTTAATCAGGTAAATTTGTTTGTTTGTTTAGTTGAGCTTCTTGTGTTTATGACAAATTGTGTAGTGATTTTTGATCTATTTCACTCTGGATTGAGTATGGAATTGATAGCAGTTTTATGATCTTTTTGTAGATATGAAAGTTCAGATTTTTTGTTAGATATGAGCCCTAAACATAAAGCTAATCAAACTTTGAGTTGATAATGAACTTAATCCATGTAATTAGTAAAAGCTTTACAATTTTATGTATGTGTTAAATGTGTTGTTTTAATTTGAGTTTTATAATGAGCAAAGTTTACGTAGTGGTTTCTAGAGCTATTGAATGAGTTGAATCTCGCTTTCTATGTTGAACATGGATCTGTTGTTTTTATGTCTGTTGCTATCTGAGTTCTTGAATCAAAGTCAAATCTTATAGCTTTGTTGAGTTGGCTCTAGCTTGGTAGATCGCGCTCTTAAGTGGTGTTATGTTTTTGAAAATGAATAGAAGAAACATTGAAAAGTTAACAAGTATTTATGATGATTATGATTTTACATGGGTTTTAAATATCGGATATTATTGCTCATGGTTGGTAGTATATTGCTTTCTTTCCATTTGTTAAAGTATTCAATGATTAAAAGTGTTAATCATTAAGTTCTATGATTTAAATTATAGGGAGGTTGATGAACTCTACTAGTGAAAGCGTATAGTTGTTATTATAGCGACTTGCCTTTTAATCTATTGAGCAGTGCTTTCTATTGCAAATGAATCATCATTTGCATGCAAATTCTTTAAGAACACTATACTTTCTAAGAAAAAGCTAACTTTGCCACATTGGGAATGTATATGCAAAAAAGAAAAGAAGAAAGAAAGAAAGAAAGAAACGCATCTTTCTTGACGCATACGGTCTAAAGTTTGCTCATTAACATGTAGTTTATTTGCAACAAAAAGTAAGGATAATGGCTTAATAAATTAATCACTTTGTTGTAAATCCAAATTTAGAACTTGATTTGGTATTGAGCCTTATTAACAAGTAGATGCAATTATGCAAATTGGATCGTCCATAGGCTACGATCAAATTATGTTAAGAATTTCAACTAAGATGAACTTCACCCTTTTCATCATTCATTTTGTTTATAAATGAGTATACTTGCATATCTACTCATAATATATCGATTGTTATACTGATTTCTATTAAAGGCGCATTGTTTTTCATGCGAACTAAGAATTTCCTTTTCCATTTTTTCAATACTATTATCTTGCAGATGTCACAGTTTTTTAATCAAAACGCTTCAGTACAAGGAAAAGTGCCTTCAGGGTACTTCAATGCATTATTGATTTAACTGGCACATGGTTAAATGATGCTGCAGATGTTAAACACCTTGCTTTTGATGCCTATTATATCTCCCTATACTCCTTGCACCTTACAGCGTCTCCATTAGTACTCCAAGAAAGCGTAAAGAAGTCTGTTCCTACTCACTGGAATCCAGCATTATTGGCCTGGTAAAAAATATATGAAATAAGTATGATTACAAACATTATATTATTGCAATAACAGTTTTACTTTAATGAATAAAATGATGTAGGAGGTGTGTATTTAAATAACTTTGTCTGACGTTCGACACCGTTCACCTTTGCAAGATATCATTTTTATTTACATGTTTGAACTTTTAGAGGGAAAACATAACGCAACTTGATCCATTCATCAGAAACGGGTTGAAATTGCCACCTATAAATAGATGCTTATTTATTATTATATATGCATTTATGGCAGGTTTATTCAGACGTATGGAACCCACATTATAGTAGGGATGGGTGTCGGTGGTCAAGATGTTATATGTGTTAAGCAAAAACCATCATCTACAATTTCACCTGCAGAGCTTAGAGGATATTTGGAGGATCTTGGAGACTGTTTATTTTCAGATGGAGCCAGTCCTTCTCTACCAGAAAGGAAAACAAAAGATGGAAAAAGCAAAGTATGTTTTTAAAAAATGTTATACATCATAAATTTATTATATTATGTTTTATTTTTCCAACATAATTTTTAAATATTTTTCTCAGGTTCCAGATGTTTTCACCCGTATGTTGCAGCCACACACCATGCAGTTCACCAACATCACAGAAACTTCAAGCAAAGATGTAAGCTGGAATGTACTTTTCGTTAGACGTGGCAACAGGCCAATTCCGTTTGTAACTTGTATCTAATTAATAACGGGTCAATCAGCCAAATGGCGCAAATGTAAAAAGTTACTTAAAATGAACATGGATTCAAATGTTTACAACTTGCTAAACCATATTATTTAAAAGAGATCATATTGTTATCTTGGTAATATAGTTCTGGAATCATAATCAAAGCGTTAATTATCCACATAACCAAAAAAATTGGTTGAAAAGTGCTGGCGGGTCGGTCAAACCTGTTTTGACTGAACCCAAATCTGACATGTTACCTGACCCCGCTTGTGCCACGAGACCTATATCAGTTTGTTTGATACAAATATGGACAGTTAATATGATGGCGAAAACTGAAACAGGGACTGACAGTTATTGGGTCTAAAAGGGGCGGCGATGTCTTTTCGGACAATCACTCCAAATGGCTACAAACAGTGGCTGCTAGTCCCGAAGCTATACGTTTCAAGTTTGTACCAATTACTTCTCTCCTTAATGGAGTTCCAGGGAGTGGATATCTAAGCCATGCAATCAATTTATATTTACGTTGTAAGTTGTTCAAGTTAAATTAATCACCACCTCTTTGTTATCTTTTTAAGGATTCAACTTTGTTTACTACATAGTGTTGGAAGTCTAAATAGTAATGTTTTGTTTTGATTTTTGGAACCTTGACATAAATTAGGGGTCTTTTGATGTGGTTAAGTAATGATGCAGTTTTAAGTAGACTTGGATAATCAGCTCTAACAAAATGGGCTATAGGATATAGTGTTTGGATGTGCTTTTATTGTTTTCAAGTTGTAGTTGCTAGATTATCAGTGGTCCGAGTGTTCGGAAAATCTTATTATTATTCAGGAAATTAATGTATAAAATGACCAAAAAGGATATTCTTGTGAAAATGAATATTACTGGAGATGGGAGTAAAGTCTCTTGAATTAGGATAAAAGAAGGGCAATTAGATAATCTCATTTTACCTTTTCGATTATTAGTTTCATTGTAGTTGCTATTCGCTAGTATGAAACTGATAATTCAGATAAAAAATCTGTTTACCGGAATATTAAAAACTGATTATCGCATAACACCTCTTTAACTATTTCTTTATGACCAAGTGTCACATATATTATTTTAATTTCTGTTATCTTTCTTTGTTGGTCCTTTTATTTAATTAAGTTTTATTAACTATTTATGACGTATTATTTGTGAAATCCAGACAAGCCTCCATCTGAAGATTTACAATATTTCTTGGAATTTCAAGTTCCTAGACAATGGGCCCCACAATTTTGCGAGCTCCCTCTTCGACATCAACAAAGAAAGACTTCATATCCTTGGCTTCAGTTTAGTTTCATGGGTCCCAAACTGTACCTTAGTACAACTCAGGTAAGTTGCATCTAGGCTATTAAAGGCAGAAAGTTTGACCCATTTACTTATGAACGGGTTGATTCTTATGAACGTGTTGATTTGGATGTGTTTTATCTTAAACATGTCAAATATAAGTATTGATAGTAGAGGTATGGGTTGAATGGGTCAAACAGGTTGAGACTTCCATTATTAATACATACAACCTCTTAAAGCCTTTCCAATTGAAGGATTTATATTATGATCGTAATAATACTGTTTTTTAACTACACATAACACATTAGTTATCTACATGAATTTGTTAAATGTGATGAAACACTCTGTGGGGCCAAAAACCCGACCGGATTTAACCAGTACCTGGAAATGACCCATTACCCTGCCCAACCTGTTGAACTTTGCCATATTTCATAATTGAATAAAGATCTTATCGAATGAGTATTTTTCAGGTCTCAAGCAGCAAAAAGCCGATAATTGGTCTACGCCTATTTTTAGAAGGAAAAAAGAACAACCGATTAGCTATCCATGTGCAAAATCTCTCGAGCCTTCCTAATATCATGACACACGCATCACAGTCATCAAGACCATGCCAGTGGCGGGGCTCAGATGAGTACGAGTCAACCGCCCAATTTCTAGAACCAATCAGATGGCAACGTTATTCAAACATATGTTCAACTGTAGTCAAACACGATCCAAACTGGTTAACATCACAAGAACCAGGGGGAGTCTTTATTGTAACCGGGGCCCAGCTCGTAAGCAAAGGAAAATGGCCAAAAACCGTACTTCACCTCCGGTTACTCTTCACCCACCTCCCTCACTGCACCATCAGGAAGACCGAATGGGCTGCTGCACAGCCAGTGGGCCGGAAGTCCAGTATCTTCACCAACCTGAGCTCAACCTTTACTTTTACTCAAAGGTCAGTAGCTGATGCACCAAAGCAGCTTCCTACAACACTGAACTCAGGGGTCTATCCTGATGGACCACCAGTCCCTATCCGGTCCACCAAAATGAGAAAGTATGTGGACATTGAAGAGGTGGTTCGTGGCTCACATGATATGCCGGGCCATTGGCTGGTAACCGCGGCTAAGTTGGTGATGGATGGTGGCAAGATAGGTTTGCATGTTAAGTTTGCATTATTAGATTTTCCTCAGGAGGTGTAATATGACATTATGATGGTATATATAGAGGGGTGTGAGAGTTTTATTTATTTTATTAAGTATTGTACAGAAACAAATTAAAATATAGGAGGCTGTATTGAGTTGCTTGTGTAAAAGTTATGAATATATTTATACTCAAAATGGACTAGGAGGCTGTATTGAGTTGCTTGTGTAAAGGAGGTTGGTTCGATGGAAGAAGAGGAGGAAACAGTAGTGTGGTAAGCAGATGGATTATACGAGGTGGTTGACTTTGGATTTTGCCGAAGGTGTGGTGGGCGAAAACGAGAGGGGAGGTGGTGGTGGTGGTGGTGGTGGTGTAGGAAGTGTTAACTAAGAATTAGAGTTAGGAGGGCTGGTTGATACGCGGCTGTTTTGTGGTGAGACGGGGCTTATTGGAGTTGGAAGTTGAAGAAGGGGATGGTGGGGAGTGGGGAACAGAAGGTGTGTTGGTTTGTGGTGAGCTGGGAGCTGAATAAGAAGGCTCACTTGATAAAACAAGAGAAGAAAAAGTTGAAACATAAGTGGTTTCATTAGTTGGTGTGGTTGTTGGTTTCGGGGTTGGGTGAAAGGGAAAGACGTCCTCGTTAAACCATACATGACGAGGGATGTAGACCCGTTCAGTGGTGAGGTCCAAGCACCGATATCCATGGTGAGATGGACTATAACCGAGAAATACACATGGTGTGGACCTGAAATCCATTTTATGGCGATTATAGAGACGTAAATATGGAAAGCATTGACATCCAAAAACACGAAGAAAGGTATAATCAGGTCGCCTTTTGAAAATGAGCTCAAAAGGAGATTTGTGGGAGGAGACAGACGACAACATACGATTAATGAGATAAACAGCTGTTTCGGAAGCAAATTGCCGGAAACGTTGTGGAGCATGAGAGTAAGCAAGAATGGCGAGACTGGTCTCCACAATGTGTCGACGTCGTCTCTCAACTATACCATTTTGTTCACTGGTATGTGGACATGAGCGTCGATGAATGATTCCAAGTGATGAAAGGAAGGGAAGGGGGCAAGATTGCGAAACTCACCGCCCTAATCGGTTTGGACAGCTTTTAACTTGGTGTTAAATTGGCGTTCTACCTTGGTGATGTAACTTTTGAATGTAGATTATACATCCGATTTATTAGCTAAGGGAGAGAACCACATATAACGTGAATGATGATCAACACACAACATAAAAAACCTACAACCATCAAAAGATAATTATATTCATCTTGAAGGTTTGATTTCAAACCATTATATTCATCTTGAAGCCCTAAGACGACTAGCATAACCAAATCCTTATCTATAACGGGCTCTCAATGTTAGCTAAAGTAGTCGCATACTCCTGTGCTTGGGTAAGATAAGCAATCGAAGATTCATCACCTTTCATCGATCTTTAAGAGTTGGGTCTTCAACGTGTATTCCTAAGATGAGGTATTAGGTGCATATGCTCGTTCTAATGCAAGCTAGAGATCCCTTGACGTTGTTCCCTGAACGTGTTGAAAGAAGGCTTCAGAGATGCTGCATATGATAATCATTTGGACATGTGCATCGTTGGAAACCCAATTGAGATAACTGGATACAGTGCATCGTTGGAAACCCAATTGAGATAACTGGGATTGTCAACAGATGAAGATTCAACACCAAGGATCTTCGATTGAAGGCATTGAATGGTGCCATCTACATAACCATACAGGTTGTTGGGTATTAGGAAGGGTTGGATTATTGCCTTCCAATACCCATAGTTCGTGGGTGACAGAGTAAAGGCAAACTTATGAGAATTATGAGCCACTTTTTCTGTTGAAACAAAAGCATGGATTATGGCCATGATTGAACAATGTTTCTGGTTGTCTGCCAAAAGATAATCGGAAGATTAAGCAGCCAAGTTGTCGGCGGTTAGGGTTTAGGCAACCAAGTCGACGTCCGCTAGAGTTTGTCGGTTGCTTGGCTCTGATACCAAGTCAAACCGTATGATAGTTTGAAAAGAATTGTAATTGATCTGATGAATATTCTCAACACATAGGGCTAATTGATCTAATGAATATTCTTAATACATAGGGCTCTACATATAGAGATTGATATTACACTTGAGTACCTCCTAAATATAATGCTAAATACAATCATTAATCTAAGTGTTATTCAAACGGGTCGTGTTCAGCTCAAACTTTTGTCAAACTCATCTGAACAGAAGTCTATTTAACAGTTGAACTTTTCAGCTCAGACAAATCTTTATCTTTTATTACATCTTTATTCTATTACATGAGTATCATAACATCATAATCACCATTATTACATACACTATTACAAACCATAAGTCTTCACAGCGGTTGAGGTCGAGTCTGAACGATAAACACGTCTTTACCAACCACACACCCTTCGACATCCTGAGCGCACCCAAACTTCCGCTCAAGGAACAAACCAACAGCACCCAGCTTCTGCCCTAACTGCTGCCTGAAAACAGGGTTCACAGTCAACGGCTTCTTGCTATAGTCAACTGTCAAATGAACCACCTCCCCATCCACCAGTCCACCCACCACCATCTCTTCACTGAAGTTCGCAAACGCCAGTGTCCGAACCACCCCGTCAAACTTCCCACAACAAAGCCGCCACGGTGTGCCTCTGGTGCCGGCGGCTAGCGTTTCCCCTAGCCCAGGTGCAATCTCTGCTTCCACCAATTTATTATCGTTGTCTGTTGGGCTCACGGTGTGCAGCACAAATGAAAGATCTGGTGAAAGCATCTCCTGGACCAGAACCGCCATTGAAGCAGCATTTTGAGGCACACCAGCAACCCTACGGCTCAAAACCGCTCTGCGGGTGTATAATGAAGCCCATACCCGACAAACAGCATTTCCAAAACTGTCAGGATTCGAAAGGGTAACATTGGGAATTGAGTCGTACAGCCCGGCAGCAGACATTCCAGCTAAATCTTCTACATTAGCACTTGAACGAACAATTAAACGAGCATCATTTTCGAACGATTTCCCTAAACTTTCAAGAATTTGATTAGGAAGTTGCAGGGAGCTGATTAATTTCGCAGCTCATTGCACAACTTGTCAAGCTCTCCACCGTCCTTTTGGCTGTTTCGAGCTGTTCCAGTAAGACACAAAAACATCTGTTGACTTGTTCGCTTCTATGGCAAGTTCCATGGTACCGAAAGGAATCACCGCCCCATTTGGGACATTAAAGGATGCTGGAACTCCCTGATCGCTATAAACTGTATCAAAACAAAAAAGAAACATTAAGCAAATGCATGAAATTTAAGATTTCAATGACAGAATAATCATCTTCAAGATTTCACAAGCAAATCCATGAAACTTAAGATTTCAATGAAAGAACTCAAAGAAGATCATCATCAAGATTTCACAAGCAAATCGATGAATCTAAGCTTTCGATGAAAGTAAGATCATCTTCAAGATTTCACAAGCAAATCGATAAAGATCATCTTCAAGATTTCTCAAGCAAATCGAGTGAACTTAAGATTTTATGGCAAAAAGATCAGCTTCAAGATTTCTCAAGCAAGTCAATGAAACTTAAGATTTCAGTGGAAGTAAGATTGTTGTTTTAACCTTTAGCAGAAACTGCAGCCAGAGAAGCTAAGGTGCCACAAGCAGCTGCCTTTGCACCAGAGGTTGTACTTCTGCATCAGCAAGTGCTATAATGTCACCAGTAGAAACACCCTTCAATCAAACAACTCGTGGTTATTGAGTATATACAAATGTAACTCATCATCTGCATCAGGTTAATAAAGTCTTTTTAGTACCTGGCTAGAGTAGATGGGCTTGGGAACAGAATCTGTCTGGGTTGCATCTGGTGAAGTCTTCAAGGGGAGATTACTAACTCCGTCCTCCAACAAGGAAGGAATTACATTCACACCCGATGGGGATGCATCTAACCTGCATCGTAATACTCGAGGATGAATCTATTATGCAATTTAATATCACGAGGAAAACGGCAGGTCAACGATGGTTTGACCTTATAACTCGTCCATCTTTCAAACTTTCTATTACACTTGATGAATCAAAAGGAATAGCTTTAAGGACTAACCTCACATACTTCCCCTCGAGCTTTTTAATAGTAGCAATTTTATCATCATCTTCACATGTCACAAACGCCACTTTCTCCTAAGTTATTACAAGAAAAGATTATCCAAATGACAATATTAACATGCAATGATTAGTAAAGAAAATAAATAAATGACCGGGAGACCTAAAAATGAACTTCATCCATTCAAAATTTGACACGCAGCTTATTCGTTCTCTCTCATGCGATTTTGCTATTTGTCTGTTTTTGCTAGGTCCGTATTTTAGGTCTCACACTCATTACTCAAAACAATATACAAGACTTACTTGACGTGCCCTGACACCAAGATGAGATAAATGAGGCAACTCCTGGAGCAGAATAACTCCTACTATTGTTTCCTGCAGCTGTTACCTGCAAATAGCATAAATTGTCTATGAGATTGCAACTATTAACCACCTTAGTTGCCAAAATTGTGCTTTAAGACTTTAAGGGGTGTTTAGATGTGTGTACTGGAATGTGAGACTAAATAAGGTAACTAAATAGTCAACTATGATAAAACGAACAATAGAATGATTATGTTTGGATGTGCTTCTGTTGTTTGAAGTTGTAACAATGGTTGAATGCTTGAAAAGTCCTGACGATTTAAGGAAATAACAAGTAAAATGACCAATAAGGACATTTCTGTGGAAAAAGGAGAATTGTGATATGAGAGTAAAAGTCACTTAAACCAAAACAAAATGGGGCCAAATAGGTATAATATTATTTTATACTTTAGCTGAATATGAAGTCGATTATCTAACAGTTAAATCATAATACAAGCATATTCACTCAACGCTAATAAAAAAAATACATAATAAGATATACAAAAAACACAAAATCCACACACACACACACATTCTAACCTCCTCGTCACCATCAGCTTTGCTGATCATTAGAATAACGGGTCCGTCCACGGATGATGGAAGTACTCCTGGTATTATTTTCTCAACCTAATAAAACAACATATGGAGACATACAAGGATAAAAATTGAAACGCGTTTCAGTTGACTAAACTGTTGCATGTTTTAACAACATATAGGTTAGAATGCTGTTATGAAATCCAATAAGATACCAAATTTTGATTTGTTTAGAAGTAAATTATAATCAGATTGCCAAATTAGGCATGGATTATAGTTTATATGAGTTTAATATAAGCTCACCCGTATTAAAGTTCCATGAGCCAACCTGGAACAAGAACATCAAAACCTTGAGACCCGAGTGTAGTCCTAACCGCCTTTAGAAGCATAGTGCAGAGTTTGGAAACCTGAAAAATTATGCTGGAGACCAAAGATAATCATTTAAGTTTGGAAATTAATGACAAGTACCAAAAATTACCCCTTTTGACCCGTCATCGAACCCGCACGACCCACCCATTTCCCTCCTCTATCATCTAGTATATATAGCTTCTCATCTACCCAGCACGTATCTCCGCCTCAGTGAATGTTCTCACACTGTTTTCAGGAATTCCAAGAGCTTTGCCTAACATCTACAAGAAGCATAAGCAAGTCTTTGTTAATCTGAAATTATTCTAGAAATCCTTTATAACATTTTTACCCAAATAAGTAAGATGGATATTGATATACTATCATGAATTGATGATTGAGAGCTTTCATATTATGGAAAGAATTTGACCTAGGGCAAAGAACAAAACATAGGAAACAAAAGAGAGAAATGCTGATAGGGGTACTCAAGGAAAGATAATTAGCTAATTGTTCCTAAATTAGCTAACCAACTAAATTAAAGCAACACTTTAAAAGTGGATGAAGAATTATACTTCTAACCTATGAAAATATGCAGATATTTCATTCGACTACCAATGATAGTTTAAAGTAGCATCACATAAATAAATTTTTTTAAGGGTATAGATCACATGACAATAATTTCTGGGTAAATTCTTTGGTTTACACATGTAGACAAATTTATGTATGTAACAAAGCTACTACTATTTCAATGAATTTAAGTAATCACAACCTCCACAAAAGAGTTTGATTAATTGATTACAAAAAAATAAATAAATGAAATGAATAGAAAGCAAGGACTCCTTATATGTTGCAAAATCACTATACAGAGTGCATTCTCCATTCCATGAAATTTTCAACATTGGACTAGCACATAATGTAAGTAAATCCCATAACTACAGCTGAAATATCAGAAATACCCTTTAATAAAACAAATAATTGTGGACACCCCACCAAGTTATTTGTAATGATGATAAATAGCAAATAGGTAAAGTGCTTAACTTGAAATATTTACAAAAGGGGAAGTCACAATTTTTATGGATATGCCAGAAAAGAAATTGTGTTTTTTTATGGTACCTCAACTTTTGGAGGGAAAATTTGCAGAAGTGCTTCAGAGTATTCATCAATGAGCCTCTTAGATCTATCTAATGTAGCTTTAATCCTTAATGCCCAAATTGTTTTCCCATCTTCACTACCTTAAAGATGGATACAACGATTGTTAGTAGAACCAAAGTAAATTATCCCATCTAAAAAAGAGCATACTAAAAAGAAAATGTCACCTTCTTTCTCCGAAAGACCTTTTTCTGCCAAGCAAGAAGTTCATTTTCAATTGCTTTACATTCTTCTAATTTCCACCCAGATAACCCTAGCTGACGGACGCCAACAACAAGGAACTAATCGGGTCATTCCATGAGTTAACATTTTTTAAATTAACATTCTCTGCAAGATATTGGGCTCCGCCAGCAGCTTCAAGGGCATTGAGATATCTACACATATCATCATGTTCAAATGCATGAGATAAAGATATAATATTTCCTATTCATTTCTCCATTTAAACATTTTCACTTGCAGGTTTCATCAATACAATGTAAGAAATGAAGATTTTCCTGTTGGCTCCTGTTTACTTTTGCGATTCGACATGAAGAGGAAACCCATAAAACATAGGAAATAAGATGGCAGAATGGTAATAATTATACAATAACCACTTTCACATAATACTATGACTAGAGATGGCACATAAGATTTTCAATCCGCTTACTTATATATAGGTTGATTTGGGTATGTAAAATCCAACAGGCATGATAAAAAATTTAGCTAAAAAGGAAGCATTTGAAAGAATGTCAAAAGTTGGCCATAGTATATCAAAATGCATATAAACTCCTTATAATTTTGTTCAAAGATTAAGCTTATTATTGAAATAATGGGAACCTTATATTAAAAGTCGAAACATCACGCTGCGGCGGAGACGACAAGTTGTTGGAAAAAGTAACACCAGAACTCCGTCACGAACCCGAGTGTTGATAATAACAAATTTTTTATATAAGGAAAACAAAGCATGGTTGTCGTTGATAACATTTATGTTAAAAATGAACCGCATGCGTTAATAGTTCTTTAGATAGCATAATATATTTTACATTATGCATAAGCCCTTCACTGTATATGGGTTTGCATTTTGTGTAGTATGTAATGTTTAACTTACTTTTGTAATTCAACAAGTCAATTATAAGAGTCGCATTCTTATGTCTGATTTGAATTATAACTTATTTAGTAATCACTTATTGACCGACCACCACAACTTCAATTAGCCCTTTTATTCGGCAGGTGCCCGAGATTGTTTATTTAATATACGGTGCTAAAATAAAATTTCAAGTTTTAAAAATTTTATAATTAGATAACGTCTTTAAATATTGTTTTAACTATGATACATAAGACGATCACAACCACATAAATTCATCTTAATTCTTTGACTCCTCAGGGGCCAACTTTTATTTAATATTTTACCTCTTTTTCGCACTCCAGTCATATCTTGCCATATTACCCATAAAATACTATACAGTTCTAACATTTAACTGCTTTAATTAAAGTCTATGCATAATAAACCAGTGTTCAAAACATCAAAGCATAATTAAACTCAAACTTTCTAACAATCAAAAATCTTATGAGTTTCTTAAGAACAACCTAATGATAAAACGATCTACTATCCAATCACATAGTTATGAGTTCAAAAGTTATAGAAGACTTATGTTATTATAAAAGTAAAGCAAGTCTATGAGAATCCAATGTTTATATCATTGAACTCACTAAAATCATGATTATTATCTCAAAAACTATCATTATGACGTTCACACATACATTTAGAATCAAACCACGGCGAATTGCGGATGTCCACAATACTACTATATAAAGCAAAATCGTAGGATACAAATGTCATTTTACAAAAAAATTAAGACACCTAATATGGCTTTTAAACATTAAGTACAAGTGTTCAATGCAATCATTCTTATTTTACCCCTTATTAATAAACTTCTTATAATTAACATATAAATCTATATATAAGTATTATTATTTTTATACTTAACTATATACTTTTATAATAATAATAATAATAAATAATAATAATGACGACGACGAAGACTACGACGACGATGATGGCGGCGGCGATTATAACATTTATAAATAAGTATTATTGTATTTTAATACTTAATTATAAAATACTAAATATTTTTATCATGATAATAATAATCTATATAATCTATATTTATTACTATCTATAAAATATCTTTTTAAGACAGAGTTGTAATTTTGTAATAATTTTAAGATAACATATAAATTATTGCAAGCTTTAATTTTAATATTATAAGAAATCTTCCTATTATACTCTCACTAGGTTAGTCGCCGTGTATTACACGGATTGAATTAATAAAATATTAAATAATTACTAATAAAAATTTATGCATTACAAAATCATGCTTGAAAATAAAATATGATTATAATTATGTATAAATAGTTAATTTAGGTAAAAACAAACACTGATGCACTTTTCTTAAACTTTTGTTTTATAAAATAACTGTGGTGTTTAAATATTTTATTTTAGAAAATTAAATTACTAAAAAGTAGTTCGTTGTTTTGCATTTTATAAAACTATTGTTTTTAAAAAGCGTGCTTTTAATAAAAATATAGGTTTTTAATTTATTAAATTATATATTTTCTAATTTAAAAATGATATGAGTAATATTATTAGTATTCAATATTATTATTAATAATATAGAGAAATGAGAAAATTAGTTTGATGAATTTTCAATCATGTCATGTTTATTTTAGTTTTTTTAGATAGATAGATAGATCGATTGATAGGCTAAAAGACCATTTATTAACGGAATATATTAGTAATATACATGAATAGTTACAATATAATATTTTAATATAAAATATAATTAAAATATATATACGTAATAGTTGAAGAAATAAAATAATTATACCATTTTAAATCCTTTTATATAAATAGCTTATTTTTAAACATTCGTTTTTAGATTTTTAATAAAAAAATTTTTTATATAAATTCAGTTTTTAAAAACTCTTTTTTGTAGTTATTCTGGTTGTTTAATAAAACTGCTTTTTAGTTACCTTTTTATATTTTTTTAAACAAAATGATTTAAAATATTTTTAAAAAAAGGTTTAATGTTTAAAAAACTTCATATTATATAATTTTTTTGTTGTTTTACTATTTTGATTTAATCAAAAGATGTGATTTTTCAATTTCGTTACTAAATCTATTTTAAAAAAGATACTTGATTTTAAAAAAATTTAGAAAAGAGAGAAATGTATAATTAATAAAATTTTATTTTAAAAGAGAGAGAGAAATTTGTATGGATATTTAAATTACTACAATACCTTTTTGGAGGGAAAATTAATGTGTAGATGTCTAAAAATGACAAGTGGTAAAAACATTGGCTAAGAGAACAACAAGCGGCAAAAAAAAACCTTGTTTATTTTCTTGAAAATATCGTTAAACTTTAATAACGTTCTACACTTATGTTTACTAAAAAGTTGAGTTATTCAACTATTTTGTTAATACTAATTAGTTTTGTAACAATGTGTTAACTCTAACATATGATAATAATAATAAGTCGTATAAGAGATTTAAATCATAAATAAAATAATTGATAAATCAAATAAAATATAACAAGTATAGAATTGTAAATTATTCACGTAGCGCGTAAGTTAGCCACTAGTTTTAACCTTTATATAATAAACAATAAAACAAGTAGATAATAAATCCAAACACCCCCTTAAATATTCTTGATGAAAACTGTTCTTGTCTTCAACAAATATCAATAATTCAAAGCTTCTCTTCACCTCTGTAATCGGTTACTAGTCAACACTCCAACACCCAAATACTCCCTATAGATTTTAAGTTTCAATTTCATATTAAATTCACGCGTTCAATCCAACCGACTCATCCTAATTGAGTCCTATTGCAGTCAAAATCAAGATTCAATTCAACCCCGATTGATTGACCACCAATTCGATGGATTACTCCGAGAAATCGATCGAACAAAGGGCTTTCGATTCTTTGGGATTAGGGTTCGATTTCGCTAGCGATTTCAGGTTGAAATTTGCGAAATCTTGCCCTGGTGGTGGTCGGTTGGTGGAGCTTGATGAATCAAGAAAGAGGGATATTGTTTTACCCGGTGGTGGTGCGACGATTTCTGGGGTTTCTGTTGATATTCATTGTGATAAAGGGGAACATGTTAGTTTAAGTCTGATGTTTGGAGTTTAATCAGGTAAATTTGTTTGTTTGTTTAGTTGAGCTTCTTGTGTTTATGACAAATTGTGTAGTGATTTTTGATCTATTTCACTCTGGATTGAGTATGGAATTGATAGCAGTTTTATGATCTTTTTGTAGATATGAAAGTTCAGATTTTTTGTTAGATATGAGCCCTAAACATAAAGCTAATCAAACTTTGAGTTGATAATGAACTTAATCCATGTAATTAGTAAAAGCTTTACAATTTTATGTATGTGTTAAATGTGTTGTTTTAATTTGAGTTTTATAATGAGCAAAGTTTACGTAGTGGTTTCTAGAGCTATTGAATGAGTTGAATCTCGCTTTCTATGTTGAACATGGATCTGTTGTTTTTATGTCTGTTGCTATCTGAGTTCTTGAATCAAAGTCAAATCTTATAGCTTTGTTGAGTTGGCTCTAGCTTGGTAGATCGCGCTCTTAAGTGGTGTTATGTTTTTGAAAATGAATAGAAGAAACATTGAAAAGTTAACAAGTATTTATGATGATTATGATTTTACATGGGTTTTAAATATCGGATATTATTGCTCATGGTTGGTAGTATATTGCTTTCTTTCCATTTGTTAAAGTATTCAATGATTAAAAGTGTTAATCATTAAGTTCTATGATTTAAATTATAGGGAGGTTGATGAACTCTACTAGTGAAAGCGTATAGTTGTTATTATAGCGACTTGCCTTTTAATCTATTGAGCAGTGCTTTCTATTGCAAATGAATCATCATTTGCATGCAAATTCTTTAAGAACACTATACTTTCTAAGAAAAAGCTAACTTTGCCACATTGGGAATGTATATGCAAAAAAGAAAAGAAGAAAGAAAGAAAGAAAGAAACGCATCTTTCTTGACGCATACGGTCTAAAGTTTGCTCATTAACATGTAGTTTATTTGCAACAAAAAGTAAGGATAATGGCTTAATAAATTAATCACTTTGTTGTAAATCCAAATTTAGAACTTGATTTGGTATTGAGCCTTATTAACAAGTAGATGCAATTATGCAAATTGGATCGTCCATAGGCTACGATCAAATTATGTTAAGAATTTCAACTAAGATGAACTTCACCCTTTTCATCATTCATTTTGTTTATAAATGAGTATACTTGCATATCTACTCATAATATATCGATTGTTATACTGATTTCTATTAAAGGCGCATTGTTTTTCATGCGAACTAAGAATTTCCTTTTCCATTTTTTCAATACTATTATCTTGCAGATGTCACAGTTTTTTAATCAAAACGCTTCAGTACAAGGAAAAGTGCCTTCAGGGTACTTCAATGCATTATTGATTTAACTGGCACATGGTTAAATGATGCTGCAGATGTTAAACACCTTGCTTTTGATGCCTATTATATCTCCCTATACTCCTTGCACCTTACAGCGTCTCCATTAGTACTCCAAGAAAGCGTAAAGAAGTCTGTTCCTACTCACTGGAATCCAGCATTATTGGCCTGGTAAAAAATATATGAAATAAGTATGATTACAAACATTATATTATTGCAATAACAGTTTTACTTTAATGAATAAAATGATGTAGGAGGTGTGTATTTAAATAACTTTGTCTGACGTTCGACACCGTTCACCTTTGCAAGATATCATTTTTATTTACATGTTTGAACTTTTAGAGGGAAAACATAACGCAACTTGATCCATTCATCAGAAACGGGTTGAAATTGCCACCTATAAATAGATGCTTATTTATTATTATATATGCATTTATGGCAGGTTTATTCAGACGTATGGAACCCACATTATAGTAGGGATGGGTGTCGGTGGTCAAGATGTTATATGTGTTAAGCAAAAACCATCATCTACAATTTCACCTGCAGAGCTTAGAGGATATTTGGAGGATCTTGGAGACTGTTTATTTTCAGATGGAGCCAGTCCTTCTCTACCAGAAAGGAAAACAAAAGATGGAAAAAGCAAAGTATGTTTTTAAAAAATGTTATACATCATAAATTTATTATATTATGTTTTATTTTTCCAACATAATTTTTAAATATTTTTCTCAGGTTCCAGATGTTTTCACCCGTATGTTGCAGCCACACACCATGCAGTTCACCAACATCACAGAAACTTCAAGCAAAGATGTAAGCTGGAATGTACTTTTCGTTAGACGTGGCAACAGGCCAATTCCGTTTGTAACTTGTATCTAATTAATAACGGGTCAATCAGCCAAATGGCGCAAATGTAAAAAGTTACTTAAAATGAACATGGATTCAAATGTTTACAACTTGCTAAACCATATTATTTAAAAGAGATCATATTGTTATCTTGGTAATATAGTTCTGGAATCATAATCAAAGCGTTAATTATCCACATAACCAAAAAAATTGGTTGAAAAGTGCTGGCGGGTCGGTCAAACCTGTTTTGACTGAACCCAAATCTGACATGTTACCTGACCCCGCTTGTGCCACGAGACCTATATCAGTTTGTTTGATACAAATATGGACAGTTAATATGATGGCGAAAACTGAAACAGGGACTGACAGTTATTGGGTCTAAAAGGGGCGGCGATGTCTTTTCGGACAATCACTCCAAATGGCTACAAACAGTGGCTGCTAGTCCCGAAGCTATACGTTTCAAGTTTGTACCAATTACTTCTCTCCTTAATGGAGTTCCAGGGAGTGGATATCTAAGCCATGCAATCAATTTATATTTACGTTGTAAGTTGTTCAAGTTAAATTAATCACCACCTCTTTGTTATCTTTTTAAGGATTCAACTTTGTTTACTACATAGTGTTGGAAGTCTAAATAGTAATGTTTTGTTTTGATTTTTGGAACCTTGACATAAATTAGGGGTCTTTTGATGTGGTTAAGTAATGATGCAGTTTTAAGTAGACTTGGATAATCAGCTCTAACAAAATGGGCTATAGGATATAGTGTTTGGATGTGCTTTTATTGTTTTCAAGTTGTAGTTGCTAGATTATCAGTGGTCCGAGTGTTCGGAAAATCTTATTATTATTCAGGAAATTAATGTATAAAATGACCAAAAAGGATATTCTTGTGAAAATGAATATTACTGGAGATGGGAGTAAAGTCTCTTGAATTAGGATAAAAGAAGGGCAATTAGATAATCTCATTTTACCTTTTCGATTATTAGTTTCATTGTAGTTGCTATTCGCTAGTATGAAACTGATAATTCAGATAAAAAATCTGTTTACCGGAATATTAAAAACTGATTATCGCATAACACCTCTTTAACTATTTCTTTATGACCAAGTGTCACATATATTATTTTAATTTCTGTTATCTTTCTTTGTTGGTCCTTTTATTTAATTAAGTTTTATTAACTATTTATGACGTATTATTTGTGAAATCCAGACAAGCCTCCATCTGAAGATTTACAATATTTCTTGGAATTTCAAGTTCCTAGACAATGGGCCCCACAATTTTGCGAGCTCCCTCTTCGACATCAACAAAGAAAGACTTCATATCCTTGGCTTCAGTTTAGTTTCATGGGTCCCAAACTGTACCTTAGTACAACTCAGGTAAGTTGCATCTAGGCTATTAAAGGCAGAAAGTTTGACCCATTTACTTATGAACGGGTTGATTCTTATGAACGTGTTGATTTGGATGTGTTTTATCTTAAACATGTCAAATATAAGTATTGATAGTAGAGGTATGGGTTGAATGGGTCAAACAGGTTGAGACTTCCATTATTAATACATACAACCTCTTAAAGCCTTTCCAATTGAAGGATTTATATTATGATCGTAATAATACTGTTTTTTAACTACACATAACACATTAGTTATCTACATGAATTTGTTAAATGTGATGAAACACTCTGTGGGGCCAAAAACCCGACCGGATTTAACCAGTACCTGGAAATGACCCATTACCCTGCCCAACCTGTTGAACTTTGCCATATTTCATAATTGAATAAAGATCTTATCGAATGAGTATTTTTCAGGTCTCAAGCAGCAAAAAGCCGATAATTGGTCTACGCCTATTTTTAGAAGGAAAAAAGAACAACCGATTAGCTATCCATGTGCAAAATCTCTCGAGCCTTCCTAATATCATGACACACGCATCACAGTCATCAAGACCATGCCAGTGGCGGGGCTCAGATGAGTACGAGTCAACCGCCCAATTTCTAGAACCAATCAGATGGCAACGTTATTCAAACATATGTTCAACTGTAGTCAAACACGATCCAAACTGGTTAACATCACAAGAACCAGGGGGAGTCTTTATTGTAACCGGGGCCCAGCTCGTAAGCAAAGGAAAATGGCCAAAAACCGTACTTCACCTCCGGTTACTCTTCACCCACCTCCCTCACTGCACCATCAGGAAGACCGAATGGGCTGCTGCACAGCCAGTGGGCCGGAAGTCCAGTATCTTCACCAACCTGAGCTCAACCTTTACTTTTACTCAAAGGTCAGTAGCTGATGCACCAAAGCAGCTTCCTACAACACTGAACTCAGGGGTCTATCCTGATGGACCACCAGTCCCTATCCGGTCCACCAAAATGAGAAAGTATGTGGACATTGAAGAGGTGGTTCGTGGCTCACATGATATGCCGGGCCATTGGCTGGTAACCGCGGCTAAGTTGGTGATGGATGGTGGCAAGATAGGTTTGCATGTTAAGTTTGCATTATTAGATTTTCCTCAGGAGGTGTAATATGACATTATGATGGTATATATAGAGGGGTGTGAGAGTTTTTTATTTATTTTATTAAGTATTGTACAGAAACAAATTAAAATATAGGAGGCTGTATTGAGTTGCTTGTGTAAAAGTTATGAATATATTTTATACTCAAATGGACTAGGAGGCTGTATTGAGTTGCTTGTGTAAAGGAGGTTGGTTCGATGGAAGAAGAGGAGGAAACAGTAGTGTGGTAAGCAGATGGATTATACGAGGTGGTTGACTTTGGATTTTGCCGAAGGTGTGGTGGGCGAAAACGAGGGGGAGGTGGTGGTGGTGGTGGTGGTGGTGTAGGAAGTGTTAACTAAGAATTAGAGTTAGGAGGGCTGGTTGATACGCGGCTGTTTTGTGGTGAGACGGGGCTTATTGGAGTTGGAAGTTGAAGAAGGGGATGGTGGGAGTGGGGAACAGAAGGTGTGTTGGTTTGTGGTGAGCTGGGAGCTGAATAAGAAGGCTCACTTGATAAAACAAGAGAAGAAAAAGTTGAAACATAAGTGGTTTCATTAGTTGGTGTGGTTGTTGGTTTCGGGGTTGGGTGAAAGGGAAAGACGTCCTCGTTAAACCATACATGACGAGGGATGTAGACCCGTTCAGTGGTGAGGTCCAAGCACCGATATCCATGGTGAGATGGACTATAACCGAGAAATACACATGGTGTGGACCTGAAATCCATTTTATGGCGATTATAGAGACGTAAATATGGAAAGCATTGACATCCAAAAACACGAAGAAAGGTATAATCAGGTCGCCTTTTGAAAATGAGCTCAAAAGGAGATTTGTGGGAGGAGACAGACGACAACATACGATTAATGAGATAAACAGCTGTTTCGGAAGCAAATTGCCGGAAACGTTGTGGAGCATGAGAGTAAGCAAGAATGGCGAGACTGGTCTCCACAATGTGTCGACGTCGTCTCTCAACTATACCATTTTGTTCACTGGTATGTGGACATGAGCGTCGATGAATGATTCCAAGTGATGAAAGGAAGGGAAGGGGGCAAGATTGCGAAACTCACCGCCCTAATCGGTTTGGACAGCTTTTAACTTGGTGTTAAATTGGCGTTCTACCTTGGTGATGTAACTTTTGAATGTAGATTATACATCCGATTTATTAGCTAAGGGAGAGAACCACATATAACGTGAATGATGATCAACACACAACATAAAAAACCTACAACCATCAAAAGATAATTATATTCATCTTGAAGGTTTGATTTCAAACCATTATATTCATCTTGAAGCCCTAAGACGACTAGCATAACCAAATCCTTATCTATAACGGGCTCTCAATGTTAGCTAAAGTAGTCGCATACTCCTGTGCTTGGGTAAGATAAGCAATCGAAGATTCATCACCTTTCATCGATCTTTAAGAGTTGGGTCTTCAACGTGTATTCCTAAGATGAGGTATTAGGTGCATATGCTCGTTCTAATGCAAGCTAGAGATCCCTTGACGTTGTTCCCTGAACGTGTTGAAAGAAGGCTTCAGAGATGCTGCATATGATAATCATTTGGACATGTGCATCGTTGGAAACCCAATTGAGATAACTGGGATACATGTGCATCGTTGGAAACCCAATTGAGATAACTGGGATTGTCAACAGATGAAGATTCAACACCAAGGATCTTCGATTGAAGGCATTGAATGGTGCCATCTACATAACCATACAGGTTGTTGGGTATTAGGAAGGGTTGGATTATTGCCTTCCAATACCCATAGTTCGTGGGTGACAGAGTAAAGGCAAACTTATGAGAATTATGAGCCACTTTTTCTGTTGAAACAAAAGCATGGATTATGGCCATGATTGAACAATGTTTCTGGTTGTCTGCCAAAAGATAATCGGAAGATTAAGCAGCCAAGTTGTCGGCGGTTAGGGTTTAGGCAACCAAGTCGACGTCCGCTAGAGTTTGTCGGTTGCTTGGCTCTGATACCAAGTCAAACCGTATATGTAGTTTGAAAAGAATTGTAATTGATCTGATGAATATTCTCAACACATAGGGCTAATTGATCTAATGAATATTCTTAATACATAGGCTCTACATATAGAGATTGATATTACACTTGAGTACCTCCTAAATATAATGCTAAATACAATCATTAATCTAAGTGTTATTCAAACGGGTCGTGTTCAGCTCAAACTTTTGTCAAACTCATCTGAACAGAAGTCTATTTAACAGTTGAACTTTTCAGCTCAGACAAATCTTTATCTTTTATTACATCTTTATTCTATTACATGAGTATCATAACATCATAATCACCATTATTACATACACTATTACAAACCATAAGTCTTCACAGCGGTTGAGGTCGAGTCTGAACGATAAACACGTCTTTACCAACCACACACCCTTCGACATCCTGAGCGCACCCAAACTTCCGCTCAAGGAACAAACCAACAGCACCCAGCTTCTGCCCTAACTGCTGCCTGAAAACAGGGTTCACAGTCAACGGCTTCTTGCTATAGTCAACTGTCAAATGAACCACCTCCCCATCCACCAGTCCACCCACCACCATCTCTTCACTGAAGTTCGCAAACGCCAGTGTCCGAACCACCCCGTCAAACTTCCCACAACAAAGCCGCCACGGTGTGCCTCTGGTGCCGGCGGCTAGCGTTTCCCCTAGCCCAGGTGCAATCTCTGCTTCCACCAATTTATTATCGTTGTCTGTTGGGCTCACGGTGTGCAGCACAAATGAAAGATCTGGTGAAAGCATCTCCTGGACCAGAACCGCCATTGAAGCAGCATTTTGAGGCACACCAGCAACCCTACGGCTCAAAACCGCTCTGCGGGTGTATAATGAAGCCCATACCCGACAAACAGCATTTCCAAAACTGTCAGGATTCGAAAGGGTAACATTGGGAATTGAGTCGTACAGCCCGGCAGCAGACATTCCAGCTAAATCTTCTACATTAGCACTTGAACGAACAATTAAACGAGCATCATTTTCGAACGATTTCCCTAAACTTTCAAGAATTTGATTAGGAAGTTGCAGGGAGCTGATTAATTTCGCAGCTCATTGCACAACTTGTCAAGCTCTCCACCGTCCATTTTGGCTGTTTCGAGCTGTTCCAGTAAGACACACAAAACATCTGTTGACTTGTTCGCTTCTATGGCAAGTTCCATGGTACCGAAAGGAATCACCGCCCCATTTGGGACATTAAAGGATGCTGGAACTCCCTGATCGCTATAAACTGTATCAAAACAAAAAGAAACATTAAGCAAATGCATGAAATTTAAGATTTCAATGACAGAATAATCATCTTCAAGATTTCACAAGCAAATCCATGAACTTAAGATTTCAATGAAAGAACTCAAAGAAGATCATCATCAAGATTTCACAAGCAAATCGATGAATCTAAGCTTTCGATGAAAGTAAGATCATCTTCAAGATTTCACAAGCAAATCGATAAAGATCATCTTCAAGATTTCTCAAGCAAATCGAGTGAACTTAAGATTTTATGGCAAAAAGATCAGCTTCAAGATTTCTCAAGCAAGTCAATGAAACTTAAGATTTCAGTGGAAGTAAGATTGTTGTTTTAACCTTTAGCAGAAACTGCAGCCAGAGAAGCTAAGGTGCCACAAGCAGCTGCCTTTGCACCAGAGGTTTGTACTTCTGCATCAGCAAGTGCTATAATGTCACCAGTAGAAACACCCTTCAATCAAACAACTCGTGGTTATTGAGTATATACAAATGTAACTCATCATCTGCATCAGGTTAATAAAGTCTTTTTAGTACCTGGCTAGAGTAGATGGGCTTGGGAACAGAATCTGTCTGGGTTGCATCTGGTGAAGTCTTCAAGGGGAGATTACTAACTCCGTCCTCCAACAAGGAAGGAATTACATTCACACCCGATGGGGATGCATCTAACCTGCATCGTAATACTCGAGGATGAATCTATTATGCAATTTAATATCACGAGGAAAACGGCAGGTCAACGATGGTTTGACCTTATAACTCGTCCATCTTTCAAACTTTCTATTACACTTGATGAATCAAAAGGAATAGCTTTAAGGACTAACCTCACATACTTCCCCTCGAGCTTTTAATAGTAGCAATTTTATCATCATCTTCACATGTCACAAACGCCACTTTCTCCTAAGTTATTACAAGAAAAGATTATCCAAATGACAATATTAACATGCAATGATTAGTAAAGAAAATAAATAAATGACCGGGAGACCTAAAAATGAACTTCATCCATTCAAAATTTGACACGCAGCTTATTCGTTCTCTCTCATGCGATTTTGCTATTTGTCTGTTTTTGCTAGGTCCGTATTTTAGGTCTCACACTCATTACTCAAAACAATATACAAGACTTACTTGACGTGCCCTGACACCAAGATGAGATAAATGAGGCAACTCCTGGAGCAGAATAACTCCTACTATGTTGTTTCCTGCAGCTGTTACCTGCAAATAGCATAAATTGTCTATGAGATTGCAAACTATTAACCACCTTAGTTGCCAAAATTGTGCTTTAAGACTTTAAGGGGTGTTTAGAGTGTGTACTGGAATGTGAGACTAAATAAGGTAACTAAATAGTCAACTATGATAAAACGAACAATAGAATGATTATGTTTGGATGTGCTTCTGTTGTTTGAAGTTGTAACAATGGTTGAATGCTTGAAAAGTCCTGACGATTTAAGGAAATAACAAGTAAAATGACCAATAAGGACATTTCTGTGGAAAAAGGAGAATTGTGATATGAGAGTAAAAGTCACTTAAACCAAAACAAAATGGGGCCAAATAGGTATAATATTATTTTATACTTTAGCTGAATATGAAGTCGATTATCTAACAGTTAAATCATAATACAAGCATATTCACTCAACGCTAATAAAAAAAATACATAATAAGATATACAAAAAACACAAAATCCACACACACACACACATTCTAACCTCCTCGTCACCATCAGCTTTGCTGACCATTAAATAACGGGTCCGTCCACGGATGATGGAAGTACTCCTGGTATTATTTTCTCAACCTAATAAAACAACATATGGAGACATACAAGGATAAAAATTGAAACGCGTTTCAGTTGACTAAACTGTTGCATGTTTTAACAACATATAGGTTAGAATGCTGTTATGAAATCCAATAAGATACCAAATTTTGATTTGTTTAGAAGTAAATTATAATCAGATTGCCAAATTAGGCATGGATTATAGTTTATATGAGTTTAATATAAGCTCACCCGTATTAAAGTTCCATGAGCCAACCCTGGAACAAGAACATCAAAACCTTGAGACCCGAGTGTAGTCCTAACCGCCTTTAGAAGCATAGTGCAGAGTTTGGAAACCTGAAAAATTATGCTGGAGACCAAAGATAATCATTTAAGTTTGGAAATTAATGACAAGTACCAAAAATTACCCCTTTTGACCCGTCATCGAACCCGCACGACCCACCCATTTCCCTCCTCTATCATCTAGTATATATACTTCTCATCTTACCCAGCACGTATCTCCGCCTCAGTGAATGTTCTCACACTGTTTTCAGGAATTCCAAGAGCTTTGCCTAACATCTACAAGAAGCATAAGCAAGTCTTTGTTAATCTGAAATTATTCTAGAAATCCTTTATAACATTTTTACCCAAATAAGTAAGATGGATATTGATATACTATCATGAATTGATGATTGAGAGCTTTCATATTATGGAAAGAATTTGACCTAGGGCAAAGAACAAAACATAGGAAACAAAAGAGAGAAATGCTGATAGGGGTACTCAAGGAAAGATAATTAGCTAATTGTTCCTAAATTAGCTAACCAACTAAATTAAAGCAACACTTTAAAAGTGGATGAAGAATTATACTTCTAACCTATGAAAATATGCAGATATTTCATTCGACTACCAATGATAGTTTAAAGTAGCATCACATAAATAAATTTTTTTAAAGGGTATAGATCACATGACAATAATTTCTGGGTAAATTCTTTGGTTTACACATGTAGACAAATTCTATGTAAGAAAGCTACTACTATTTCAATGAATTTAAGTGTAATCACAACCTCCACAAAAGAGTTTGATTAATTGATTACAAAAAAATAAATAAATGAAATGAATAGAAAGCAAGGACTCCTTATATGTTGCAAAATCACTATACAGAGTGCATTCTCCATTCCATGAAATTTTCAACATTGGACTAGCACATAATGTAAGTAAATCCCATAACTACAGCTGAAATATCAGAAATACCCTTTAATAAAACAAATAATTGTGGACACCCCACCAAGTTATTTGTAATGATGATAAATAGCAAATAGGTAAAGTGCTTAACTTGAAATATTTACAAAAGGGGAAGTCACAATTTTTATGGATATGCCAGAAAGAAATTGTGTTTTTTTATGGTACCTCAACTTTTGGAGGGAAAATTTGCAGAAGTGCTTCAGAGTATTCATCAATGAGCCTCTTAGATCTATCTAATGTAGCTTTAATCCTTAATGCCCAAATTGTTTTCCCATCTTCACTACCTTAAAGATGGATACAACGATTGTTAGTAGAACCAAAGTAAATTATCCCATCTAAAAAAGAGCATACTAAAAAGAAAATGTCACCTTCTTTCTCCGAAAGACCTTTTTCTTGCCAAGCAAGAAGTTCATTTTCAATTGCTTTACATTCTTCTAATTTCCACCCAGATAACCCTAGCTGACGGACGCCAACAACAAGGGAACTAATCGGGTCATTCCATGAGTTAACATTTTTTAAATTAACATTCTCTGCAAGATATTGGGCTCCGCCAGCAGCTTCAAGGGCATTGAGATATCTACACATATCATCATGTTCAAATGCATGAGATAAAGATATAATATTTCCTATTCATTTCTCCATTTAAACATTTTCACTTGCAGGTTTCATCAATACAATGTAAGAAATGAAGATTTTCCTGTTGGCTCCTGTTTACTTTTGCGATTCGACATGAAGAGGAAACCCATAAAACATAGGAAATAAGATGGCAGAATGGTAATAATTATACAATAACCACTTTCACATAATACTATGACTAGAGATGGCACATAAGATTTTCAATCCGCTTACTTATATATAGGTTGATTTGGGTATGTAAAATCCAACAGGCATGATAAAAAATTTAGCTAAAAAGGAAGCATTTGAAAGAATGTCAAAAGTTGGCCATAGTATATCAAAATGCATATAAACTCCTTATAATTTTGTTCAAAGATTAAGCTTATTATTGAAATAATGTAAGTTTTGTAATCATATTTGACACAATTATAAGTTGCAGAAACTAGAAATTTAGACAAAAGGTGTTTCGGTCAACTCAAGTGGACCAGCCTGTTCCATTTCATACAAAAATTTGTCTTTTTCGAATCAATTCCTTTTTGACCTGTTGCCCAACTAGCCCATTTAGCCACCTCTAATTTATAACCCAAAACCTTTAAAAAGCAAGTGCCTTTGGGGTCATATTGAGCTATAAGTGACACGCAAACACATACATGCCCCCATAAAACACACTATTACCACTTACCTACTCATTAGAACAAATGCATAGTCCTCAAGTCCAATCTCAGCAAGACGCCACTGTGGATAGGAAAACAAGATTTACAAAGAATGAGGTTTTCTTCTATATGTATAGCTTTAATCTAAAGGTCCCAACTTACAGGTTTCAAAATGATATGAGTGGAGTAATGAATTTGAAAGAAAAGAATTCAAAAAATTAATTTGAGAATATTGCTAAACAATTAGAAAAGCACATGACCTTTTGGCGCATTGCTATTGCGGTATCAGGGGCATCATTACGTATACCACTTTCAAGGCCTTTTGTGATCATTTCTCTAAGACTATTTAAAGATTGAATGGTATTGATTATAGTTCTATCCCATTGCCTTTCAAAATACCAGGTGTTTCTTGGAAATTATCCAAAGCCTACAAAAATCAAATCAAAACATTTATTAAAGATTATGCTCTCGACATATATGTAGAAAGAACAGTAAAACACTTTAACGGACCTAACAATTACCTTCTTGCAATCCAAGAATGATGAAAGCCTTGCGTTACTCTTTTCATCAAAGGATTCTTTGATTGAATCAAGTTGTTCAGTTAGGCTGCAAAAGTATGTTCGGAAAATGAAGGTGTGGGACCCATTGACTAGATGTAAAAAAATTGACAATCGGATCCAAGAATAGCAAACCTTCCAGCATTAAAGAAATCCTTGAGTTCGTGATGGAATATTTTAAACTGCTCAACAAATGCTTCGCTGTATTCTCCCGGTTTCTTGGTGATTCTTTCAAGCATTGCAGCGGTTGCAATTAAATCTTCAGGGCCAGCACACCTGTGAAGCTTGTTCTGTATTGTATGTTTGATTTCTTGCTGCAAATGCACATTTTTCAAATAGCTAAAATAATTCAATTACCAAAATACCCTAATAGAATGAAGTGCTTAATTAGGTTATCACCTTGAGGTCATGTGGGATATCGTTTCGGTGAGCAATGTCTCTAATCCGAGTTAAAGGAACAGATGCAGTGAATTCTGCTTTAAATGATGGTAAGCATGGATGAATCTTTCGAATCACAAGTAACTCCTGCATGTTTCCAAATAAAAGCATATAAAATAAAGTTTTATTTATTCACATCATATACTTATGTTCTCCCTTCACCGTTTGTAGGGCCCACTTATAATAAAGAAAATGATACAAACAAATGATATGAAACAATCTTTCAAAATTCTTAAAGGAATTATGTGAATTACCTGTGGGGAAGTATCTTTCCTACTAGATATTCTTTCCAATTCCCGGAATATAAGCCTAGAAATTTCTGCATGCCTATTTGGCCTGTGATGACCCCCATCCTCAAAACAAGGAATTTGGCCAGTATTTATCCACTGCAGTAAAAGGGTACAGCTAAAAGAAACGAAGAAATATTTAAGAAAACGTAGCAGGTGAAATAAATGATCACAAACCTTAAGATAAATGGCTGAATATATGAGAGCATCCAAACGCTCCGGCCCTTCCTTACTTTCAACCACTAGCTCACGAATAACTTCAAGCTTCACGCATGACATGAATACAAATACAAAGGCAAAATCACCAAAAGATTAATATTGAAACAGAAAAGAAAATCATAAACTTTGCAGCCTCAATCTAAAAAGTTGCTTACTTCATCAAAGACTTTTCAGGCATAAACTGATTATGTGATGTCTAATAAGCAGAGTTAAATAGCCAAATGTGATTAATAGTGCAGCAAATAATAGTGTTGTGATAAACAGGAGTTGATTAGGGCGTACCTGGTGCTGCAAAGAGCTCCCGCGTTTTCGCAGGGTCCAGGGAGGGTCCGTCCCATTTAAGGAAAGATGTACGCGGTCTTTCCCCCACATTTTGTGGGAGGCCGTTTCCACGGATCGAACCTGAGACCTTCGGTCCCTTAGGAACAGCTTTTACCGCTGCGCCAAGGCCCGCCCTCAAATTGTTTGAAATGTGCTAATCAAATTGTTTGAGCGTTTGACAAGTTCTGATTATTTAAGGTGCTGGCATATAAGATGATTAAAAATGTCAATTTTATGTTGTGTTGAATTTAGAATTTAAAACGTGACAGTTTATTTTCTATCAACATATATTTTTTCTTTATAAATTATTTATTAGAAAAATCATTTTTCTGTATCATACATAATTTCAACAGTTGTTTTTTTTTCCTTAAAAGTACTATCAACAATGAAAATAAAATGGGTTAGTTAGCAATATTGTTTTTCTCTTAAATATTCAATGTTGCTGCCGGTATGAAACTAATTATCTAAAAAATCATGATCGAGTTAATAATCAGATAATCAGATTCAATCACGATTACTTTATCCAAACATTAAAAAACTGATTATAGTGACTTTAAATCCCAATAATCAGATAATGAAGTTACAACACACATCAAAAATCCTCTACAACATGAACCAAAAGGGTACCTTTCGCCACCAGTTCCTGCCACTTTTATCACCTTCAACTAGCTTTAAAGCCACCCCTTCAAGCCCAGAGGTATCCCAGTGTCTCTGTCTTTCTCTACTTCCATGCTCATTTGATCGCATGAACGACGCTTCTTTCCCTTGCCACTTTTCCACAAAAGGACTTGCTGCACCCTCTGGAACTAGAGACCCGTTATCGTCTTTTTGCTCATCTACACTTTCCACTTCCACCTCATATTCATTACTATCCAAAGGCACCAGATTCACAGGTTCATTAGTCATATTCCAATGAAAAACAATCTCAAAATTCCCAGATTGTGGGAGCTTCAATACACGGTTAGCACCACCTTCCCAAACCATGCTCTTGTCTAATTGTTCAACAACAAACTTGAACTCAATAGTCTCACCACCTTTACATTCTACATTACACACCCAACCAGTTTCTGTCCAATTATTGTTTCTTCTTTTCCATGAACCAAATCTTTTGTTGAACCCAAGACTCCAACATGCTCACCAAATCTGACCTGATGGTCTAACCGGAGACTCAACTGCACCATCCCACGAGCTGTCTTCGACTTCATCTCTGTTGCTCCTGTCTCCTCTTCTCTAGAAAACATATATCTTTAGGTTAGTTTAGCAAACCTTTATCTATCATTATAAGTAATTACATGTTCTCATTATAATAGTTACATTCATAGGTCTCCAAATGCAATGATTTTATTTTGCTAATTTCCTAGATTTCCACAGAAATCAAGATTAAGGTTAACAGAATTGTTCAGACTAACATGTTTCTCTTAGACATTTCATCGAACACCTGATATCCCCTCATAAAGAAGTAAATAACCCCAAAATAATACCATAAACACCTCAAATTCATCAAAACAAACATCAAAATTCCGACGAAACGACACGAAACCTGGTTTGTGTAGACACAGCACAAACAACGGGAACCGATTGCTGTCGAAATCCCAAACAATTGCCACCACGAGGAGTAAATCTCCGCTTCGAAAAACCCACTAACCCAAAGTTCTTTTCGGATTATAGTGATGAAGGAATCTGAATTCCCTTGCTAAATGGTTTCTAAAGACGATGGATTCTTGGTGGCAGAGCAAGAATTGAGCACACGCAGAGAATCCATCACAAAATATTGATTAAAAATGTAACAAAAATCTTTAATTGTGAAGCTTTGAATCAAGAACTTGAGCTGTGTGGGGAAGATCAAGAATTGAAGATAGAGTGAAGGTGATTGACACGTGGAAAAGGGGATTTTATTAAATCAATGAAATCAAATCCCCATGAGAGATCTGAAAAGGAGTCATTTATCAAAGATTTTTGTGTTAAGGGCTGTATGAGATTGTTTTTTTTTATCTACTTTTGATTTTTTGAGGAGTGAAAAAACGAAAATGCCTCTTCAAATAAGTTAATAAGCTAGAAATTTTAACTTATTAACTTATTTGGAGGGACATTTTTATCATTTCACCCCTCCAAAAATTAAAAAGTCCTTCTCAAATGGACAGCCAAACATGCCCTTAATTGAAGAGTATTGACCCTACATTGTGGATGGATATATGTGTGTTTGTATATATGGAGTGTGTTCATGGCGTCTTCTTTCACTTTATTTTCATGTTCTTGTAATGCATTTTTCGAAACCTATGTCCACTTGAATACATAATTGCATATACATCCAAATGTAACTTGTTATGAAATTGAAATGAAGGAAACAATTAAGAAATTGATAGAAAATATCTTAATAAAGATATTATATAGGTAAAATCAATCTTTTTATTAAATAGTAGATTTATTTCATTAGATATGAACGGACTAAATCGGTACGTTGGTTGAGGCTTTGTGTTCAACACCGACTCTAATATATATTTTGAGTCTCCAATAAAAGAGCTGGTTTGTGTTCTAAGATAAAACGTCATGTTTATCATCATCTGTAATGCACCAACCCCTTGAATATATGCTTCAACATATTAAGCCCATAAATGTGCGAGTACGAGTTAGGGTGCTTCACACCCTCTAGGTCCTCACTTGTCTCTTATGATTAAGGAAACAATAACTAAAGAAGACTTAATTATGTATCAATTCAAGATTTGTTCTCCTGAGAAAACATTTTATCCACTTCTTTTTTCAATTTTTTTCTATCAATATCACAGTTTGAGTATTTCTTGTTCATCTTAAATTTGTTTCGGACACTGCTTTGCTTTTCTTCAACGTCTCACGTAGAAGAACGTAAACTCATAAACGATTAATATTGTAATATAAATTTAAATATTTGCGTTCAAAGTTAGTGAAAATCAAGCGTGCATGTGTCAGATTTTTATAAAAAGATTTGAAGATGTTTGAAATCATGTCTGACTTTTTATGATAAACAAATCGGTTTACTTTATATTATCACTTAAACAGAATGTATAAAAACTAGATTTTTTCACTGAAATGTAAACGGAAAAAGAAAAAAAAACATGTGAATTGATTCACTGAAAAACTGTATTGTTATTTTATAAGTAAGCTATACAAAGATGTAAGTTTGATTTGTTTATCAATTATTATTAACACGAATGGTTTCACCAACTTAAGACCATGGGAAATAATTATTACGACACTTTGTTATTAAAAGAGTTAAAACAATAAAGCCCAACCATTATTTATACACAAAATGTAAAGTGTTAAAACATATCCTAAGCCTTTAATTTAATGTACGCTTAGGACAGCGCTTGCATTATCATAATAATTAAATTTAAAAATTTATTGTTATTTCTCTTATAACCTTTTACGTATAATATGCAAACAAAACGCAAAGCCTTTAAAACAAAGCAAGTGTATTATTTTCTAAAGTTAAAGAGTTTTTGGAGTACACTATATAGCAAAAGAAGAACAATGAACTAGAGACATCAAGAGTCATATCGAGATTCTTGATATGAGAGAAACTGAAATCTAATAAATGAAAGATAATAAGTGTAGTTAATATCATTTTATGCTTTAATACACCCCCATCGAGCTAGACGTTGGCAATAAGTGTAGCTTGGACTTGAGGAGTGAGAATCGTCTTGATGACAACCCCTTTATTAAGATGTCTGCAAGTTGAGCTGTGGTAGGCATGTAACAAACTCTGAGTGCCTTTGACAAAACCATGTCTCGAACAAAATGCATATCAATCTCTAGGTGTTTGGTGTGTTGATAAATGACAGGATTAGCTGCTAAATAAGTGGCATCAATATTGTCATACCAGAGTGTTGGTGGAGTGAAGGAATGTAAATGTAATTCATGCATAAGAGACATCACCCAACGGATCTCGGCAGATTTATGAGCCAACACTCGATATTCAGCCTCAGTACTAGACCTAGAAATAAGCAGTAGCTGATCATCTGGACATCCTGCCAATCAGCATCAGCATAAGCATGAAGCTCATGACTAGCGGACCTTTAATAGTTAAACCATGAGAGATGGTTCCGCGAAGATACCAAAGAATACCTTTAAAAGCAACCTAATGTTTATCAGTTGGGTGTTGTAGGAACTGAAAAATTTTACTTACAGCATAGGCGATCTCAAGACAAATTAAAAACAAGATACTACCACAGTGCTACGATACAGAGTTGGATCATCCATGGTATTCCGGAGCAACGGGATAACTGTCTACCATGTGTAACATGAGTAGATAGCGGTTTGCATTGCAAAAGCCAGTATGTTAAGAAGATCAGTAAGGTAACGTCATTTTATTGTACAAACGCATGACATGCTTATTTATGTATATGTGTATGTTTTGGTTCAATGTACAAAGTAACTTCACCCGTTAATGTTAGTTAACATATTACTACATTTGATTCCATTAAAAAAATGTTATCCCGCCACGTGATATTTGTTGATAAGGTCGTTTGTTTCTCCTTGCTTTCTTTTGCCGTTTATAAGATGCATGTCTACTTCACTTAGCAATCTAACTTCGATCCTTAGTAGCACCCCTACCCCGGTTTTAATCTAATTTTTAATCATTGAGAAAACTCACATTCGTAAGTAGGTCGATTATGAACACAAAGTGAGACCGCTACTAAACATAGTTTCATCCATAAAATTCAAAACATTCATTGACGGGAAGTAAACATACAATTCTTCAATTTCATGCACACATAAGTTTAAGCATCTCAATACACAATTAGTTAATTAAAGAAAGCATTAATTCATCTGAGAGTCCAAACAATTTAAGAACCATAAAGCATTGAAGTACAAATTAATCAACGCATATAAGAGAAGCAATACGTACAAACTCGAGGTTGAATATAATGCTTATCCGAGACTATAATATGTTTAATTTCTCGTGAAGTTAGCGTGTTGTACTTATTTAATTAAAGATTGGCATATGGATGTTGTGTATTTTGAAGAGATTCTTATGAACTAAACTAACAACAGTTTGTAGTTTCGAGTCACAAAGGTGAAAATCACAAATGATGTATACCTTTGTCAATCGAAACACTTACAAAACTATTATAAATATAAAATTATCTAAAGCTAAGAAAAGGTCCTTAATTTACCTATCAGAAACTTCACTGAAAGAAGTGACATTTGATCATTCCACCTCTTTTAACTTGCTGTGATTAGTTGGTGATCATTTCTTAAAATATATGAAAGTATAACATTAATCTTTTTAGTGCAGTCTATACTTATTAATAAAATAATATTTTTAGTGTCACGTGTTATTTTTTTAGGTCTATACTTTTTTGATTTCTCGCTTAAAAATATATCTATCCTTATTATTAGTCATAGTTCATTCGAATAAAATCAACTATTGCTATAATTACAAAGAGAATTTTTTTTCTTAAATAGTGTATATAAAAAATTTATTTACCAAAATAGGTATTTAAGAAAGTGTTTCTTTTTCTCTCTATAATACTATTGGTTAAATATACATACATATATATATATATATATATATATATATATATTTAAAGGTTTCCTAATTCAGTCGTCCTATATATGCAAATGAGAAGAACCCATATGCGTCTTCTATTCTAAAAATATTTTAGATATTTCATCAAATCAAGGGTCTCAATAATCAATTGAGGGTTTTGATTTTCCCAAATCATGATATTGATTTTCAAATGGAAAGATGAACCATTTCATATCCTTTTCAATTTATAAGTATATCATGGTTTCGATTTACCCCAAATCACGTTTTGTTTCAAGTTTAACTCAACGATCCTTTTACGTCTTCATTGATCTATTTAATATCATTCACAACACAAGTTTTAAATCACAACAAAATTTCTACAAAGTCTCAATTCAATGCTCATATATGGAAATCGCGATTGCAACAGTAGTAGTGGCCCGTACGATTCAGGATTTCGATTTTGATTTCAAGATAAACTTTAGTATTTTGTTTTTTACATCAATTTGACTTATGAAAGCATGAAACTTTGATTTAGTTTTAATTGATATAAGCATGAAATGATTTATGTTTTTGTTCAACAAAAGAGAAAATTGCATAAATGGTCCATGTGGTTTAATCAAATTGTATATTTGGTCCCCAAACTTTAAAAATTACAAGAATGGTCTAACTTTTTATGTAATCATTGCATGTTTGGTCTAGCACCGATTCAAGCTTTATGTTGTATTATCTCGAGTTAGAAGTAGACACAAATTAAAATTATTAACATTAGACAATGATAGTAAAATTATAAACAGAACATTAAATTTTATATACAAAGAAGTTTTTGGATATTTATGGATGTTCTCATGTTTATATAACTTGTTTATTGCCTAAAGTTCTTATTTAAAAGTTCATTTCATTTCTTTTTATATATTATTTAGACTTATAAGCATTAATAAAGAAAAACTATTAATATTAGATATAGATGATTTTAAAAAATTAAACATAAAAATGGATGTACAAATGGCATGTTTGGGGATTGCTTCTCAAAACAACTTATTAAGTTATTGATTTTTTTAATAAGTTAATAAGTTAGTATGGAGTGACTTATTCACTTATTTCTCTCATAACCATCACATTGCCAAACTCTATAAAATAACTTTTTAAAAGTTAATAAGTTAAAAAGAAAGTAAAAAAATCACTCCCAAACACCCACAAAGTATTAACAATAATATTATAACTTACGAATCTTTTTAATCAAAAGCAACTTTAATGATTGAACCCGTGTATTACACGGGTCTTTAGTCTAGTTTTTTAATATATAACTTATCAATTATGATAATATATGTATGTAAATAAAGGTTGTAATAACTTATGACCAGTGTTTTCTAATTCATATTAGACCGTCGGTCGGACCAGCCAATTGTAACATCCGTAAAATTTAATATTCGTTTAAATTAATAAGAGGTAGTGTCCAGTCGCATGATTGATCATGCGAATGAATCTCAGTTGCACACCTTATGTGCGTATGAGGTTCAATCGCACGATTAACGGGCGTATGGGCTCAGTCGTACGATTGAGCCGTGCGAATGAGTCCAGTCGTGCGACTGAGTATGGCGGCTAAAATAGGCATGTAGGATAAGTAGGGCGGTTAAGGGTGTTCAAAAGCAGATTTTATCTGCAGTAATCTCATCCCCTTGTTCCTTTCGAACCCAAACACCCCATGAATATGTTAAGATGTGTATGAGGTTGAAATTGATCCAAAAACATGTTTTAAATCGGGTTTCTGTTCAATCTTTCTGTTAAGCTAAAAAGTGAGGGTTCGGATCCTAGTTTTTGTGAAATTGATGAAATAAGGACCCGAAACGGTTGTAAATGAAGTGTATATGTTCTGTTGTGAATATGGTATAATCTAAATGGTTAAAACTTGAGTTTTTGGATCAAATATGTCAAGAACACATCTGCTGATCCGTTTCAGGCGAATGAGCCCAGTCGCATGACCCATTCGTGCGACTGAGTCAATCGCATTGTTCAATCGTGCGACTGAAGTTCAGTCGCATGAACCAATCGCATGAATGGAGGTCATTCGCACAAACCCTGTTATAGCTCATTCGCACCTCTGTCGTATGGTCCATTCGTACGTCTAAGCTCAGTCGCATGTTCAGTCGTACGAATGAGTCCAATCGTATAACCTTAGTCATGTGAAGTGGTCAGCTAGGGGTGATTTGACTAAGTTAGGGTTGTTGTTTTAGAATTGCTTTGAGAAGAAGAAGTTTTAGCTGCCCTAGTGTATTTGGATTGATAACCACTTGCTGAAAACATTAAGGTGAGTTCTAATTGCCCTTTTTATGTGTTAATGTCGTTTGATAAATATTGTTTGACAAAATCGGGCACTGGCATGCATATAAATAAATAGAAAATGTGAATAAGAGTTGAAAGTGGTAAATTGTGGTGAATGGCGAGGTGGAGGTTTGACCCACCAACTATGGACGGAGGTTTGACCCGTCAACGCCAACTATAGACGGAGGTTTGACCCGTCAACGCGCGAGGTGGAGGTTTGACCCACCAAACTATAGACGGAGGTTTGACCCGTCAACGCGCGAGGTGGAGGTTTGACCCACCAAATTAAAATTGATAAAAAGATGTCCATAAATACCTTGTGCGTATTCGATATGCATATCAATACTGAGACGAATAAATGGACTGATGAATGTTTATGAATTATTCGGTGTTGTAACAGTTGATGAATTGTTATTATTGAAATGTGATGTACGTTAGAACTCACCAGTTTATCTGATTTTGTGTTTGTTTTCTTATGCATGTCAGGTATTAATAGAAGTGTTCGTGGAGGCGCCCCACCGAGTTAAATTCCGGTTATGGTGTATGATACTGGCTAAATATTGGGTTTTTGGAAGAGATGTATATGAAGTTTGACAAAGTTTTGAGATGTCAGTTGAAGTGTTGTAATGATTGTTAATGATGTAAAATGTTTTTAACATATAAAAAATTCCGTTGCGTTTGTAGTCTCTGAATTATTATTATAACCCAACTAGTAGCACCCTCCTTATTATATTATATTGTTATGAGATTGAGGGTGTTACAAGTTGGTATCAGAGCCTTAGTTAAAGAGATTTGAACAATTGATTGTTTCAAACTTTAACTGAATATATAGGAAGTGCCAGTATCTACAGCCGGAAGTGGGGTGAAGTATTGTGTGGATGAGTATTTAATTATTAGTGATAATTCAGTCAATTGTTGAATAAAAGTAATTGCTTAAATTGAAGATTAGTATTATGTGTATGCATGATTTATGGTTTAGATAGGGTTAGAAATAAACTATGAAAGGATAATAAGAAGAGGCAGGATGGTGTGAATAAGTAAATAATTGATAACACGTGGTCAATGTTATGAGCAATTTACATTATATGCAGTATCCTGGTATCACTTATTATTTGATAACGGTTTATTTCTTATCGTAGATGGAGGAAACTGGTAATACAAACCCTAGACTTGAAGCTAGGATCTCAGGTGATGAACTTAAGGCGGCTATAGGTGATGAAGTCGCCCGAGTGTTGCGTACTACTTTACCTGAAATGTTAAGTGACCTTAGGAAAGGTGGTGAATCGTCGTCCCAACCAACTCCTCCACCTATTGTTGTTGAGCCGGTAGTGGAGAAACCAGTGTCATATAAACATTTTAAAGAATGTGACCCGCCTAAATTTGAAGGCCAGAAGGATGTAGTAGTAACTTATAAGTGGTTACGAGAGATGGAAGCAACGTTTAAACTTAGTAGATGCAAGGAAGACCAGAAAGTGGGCTTTGCAGTGCATTCTTTTCAAGCAGAAGCGTTGTATTGGTGGGATACAGTAGAACAGGCCATGGGTGAGGCCGCCGTGAACCAGATGACGTAGGAAACTTTTAAAGCATTGGTGATAGAAAAGTTCTATCCGAAAGGCGAGATGGACAGAATTGAGATCAAGTTTTTACAGTTTCAGGCAGGCAGTTTAAGTCATAAAGAGTATACTTCTAGATTTGAAGAAATGGCTCGCTTGGTACCTCATTTAGTAATGCCTGAGGCGAAAAGGATTACTAGATATATCCAGGGACTACCCCCTAAGGTGAGAATGCTAGTAAAGTCTAATTCTCCTTCTACATACCAAGCCACGGTAAATTTGGCTGCGGACATGTATGAGGAAGTTGCTGAGTCCGAGAAACCTGTGGTGAAAGAAGAAGTGGTTAGTCGTCAGGAAACTTCACTGAGTTCTAGGCCTATGTATGGACAGAGTGGGCCGCAGAAGAGAAAGTTTAATACTAGGGGCTTTGTAGGTCCCCCTCCTCGGTGTAATAGATGTGGGAAGTTTCATAGAGGGGAATGTAGATTGAATCACCCGGCATGTCGTAAATGCAGGAAGCCTGGACATTTCGTTTCCAGATGTCCAGAACTTCAGTGTTATGAATGCGGGGAGATGGGACATATGAAATCTGAATGTCCAAAGTTTAGACCTGGACCGGTCCCTATTCGTGCAGTGGGAGGACCGAGTAAAGTCAGTGCGAGTGGTAGTAGCGGTACTGTGGGGAGAGCATTTACAATAACTACGGAGGAGGCTAAGGCATTACCAGATGTTGTGTCAGGTACGTTTCTTGTTAATAATGTACCAGCTAGAATTTTATTTGATTCGGGGGCTAATAGAAGTTTTATATCAATAAAATTCCATGCCTTAATAAAAGTTAAACCATCAAAGCTAGATGTTACCTTTTCAGTAGAAACTGCCTCTGATGAATTTATAGTTGTTAATGAGGTAATAGATGATTGTTTTGTCGAACTAGAAGGTGTAAATTTCCTGCTAGGTTACATATGATGAAATTAGGAGGTTTTGATGTAGTATTGGGAATGGACTGGTTATCTACGTTTGAGGCTCAGATAATATGCAAAAGAAAGATGATTGTGTTGCGAGCACCAGATGGTAATTTGGTAACGGTTTTTGGTGATGAACATGATAGTGTGGTGAAAGTCATATCTATGATTAAGGCTGAGAAATTATTGAGTAGGGGTTGCGAGTCATTTTTGGCATATGTAGTTGATACTGCTAAGAAGACGAAGAAATTAGAAGATGTTCCAGTGGTTTGTGATTTCCCCGATGTATTTTCTGAGGATCTACCGGGTATACCTCCTGATAGAGAAATTGAGTTTAGAATTGACTTAGTACCTGAAGCAAAACCTGTCGCTAAAACCCCTTATAGACTTGCACCGGCTGAGCTGAAGGAACTTTTGAAGCAATTACAGGAATTATTAGACAAAGGTTTTATTCGACCAAGCACTTCGCCGTGGGGTGCTCCAGTTCTGTTTGTAAAGAAGAAAGATAGCAGTTTGAGGATGTGCATAGATTATAGAGAACTAAACAAGCTAACTGTTAAGAATAAATACCCATTACCTCGTATAGACGATTTGTTTGATCAACTCCAAGGTGCTAATTGGTTCTCAAAGATAGATCTTAGATCCGGGTATCATCACTTAAAGGTAAAAGAAGAAGACATACCAAAAACAGCTTTTCGTACGCGATATGGACATTATGAATTTTTGGTGATGTCATTCGGATTAACGAATGCTCCTGCTGCATTCATGGATTTGATGAACCGGGTATGTAGACCGATGCTGGATAAATCGGTAATTGTGTTTACAGATGATATTTTGATCTATTCTAAGAACGAAGGAGATCATGCTTGTCACATTCGAGAAGTATTGGAAACCTTGAGAAAGAATAACTTGTATGCAAAATTCTCGAAATATGAATTCTGGTTAAAAGAAGTGCAATTTTTGGGCCATGTGGTGAATGCGGATGGAATATTGGTGGATCCTGCGAAGATTGAGGCCGTGATGAATTGGGAGATCCCTAAAAGTCCTTCAGAAATTCGTAGTTTCTTAGGACTGGCAGGATACTATAGGAGATTCATTCAGGATTTTGCTAAAATTGCTTCTCCATTGACGAAATTAACTCGAAAAGACGTTAAGTATGAATGGAATAAAGAACAGGAAGTTGCTTTTCAGGAACTGAAGAACAGATTAACATAAGCTCCAGTATTTGCCATACCAGAAGGTGTAGATGATTTAGTGATATATTCTGATGCATCATATCAGGGATTGGGGTGTGTTTTGATGCAACATGGGAGAGTTATTGCCTATGCTTCTAGACAGTTAAAGACCCATGAAGTTAATTACCCAACCCACGATTTAGAATTAGCAGCTGTAGTTTTTGCTCTTAAGATATGGCGACATTACTTATATGGAGTGAGGTGTACCATCTTTACTGATCATAAGAGCCTGAAGTACTTCTTTGAGCAAAAAGATTTGAATATGAGACAAAGGCGATGGTTGGAATTAATCAAAGATTATGATTGTGAAATTTTGTATCACCCCTGGAAAGCAAATGTGGTTGCTGATGCATTGAGCAGAAAGGAGAAGTACGAACCGATTAAGGTTAAGGCGTATAAACTTGTAATTACTCCTATTTTATGCAACAGCTGAAAGAAGCCCAGTTGGAAGCATTAAAAGAAGAAAACATTAAGAGAGAAAGAATGGTTGGTCAAGAAAGATATTTAGAAGAAAATAGTCATGGTGTTAAAATCAGGTTTGGTCGAATGTGGGTTCTGTTGGCTTTACGCGATAGCGTACTAGATGAAGCTCACAAATCTAGGTATTCCATTCACTCAGGCATGACTAAGATGTATCAAGATTTAAAGCATGATTATTGGTGGCCAGGGATGAAATTTAATGTGATGCAGTATGTAAATAGATGTTTGACTTGTGCCCAAGTAAAAGCTGAACATCAGAAACCTTATGGATTATTGCAGCCATTAGCCATTCCAGTTTGGAAGTGGGACGATCTGACTATGGATTTTATAACGAAGTTGCCCCGTACACCAAAAGGTTATGATACTATTTGGGTAGTGGTAGATCAGCTAACTAAGAGTGCTTTATTTCTACCAATACGGGAAACTTATTCGGTGGAAAAGTTAGCTAATATCTTTACTAAAGAAATAGTTAGATTGCATGGAGTTCCGAAAAGTATCACGTTTGATAGAGATGCCAGATTTACCTCCAGGTATTGGAGAAAATTTCACGAAGCAATGGGAACTAAACTTTACTTTAAGTACAGCCTATCATCCTCAGACAGATGGTCAAAGTGAAAGAACTATTCAGACATTAGAGGATATGCTACGGGCCTGTAGTATTGATTTTGGAGGTAGCTGGGATAGTCATCTTTCTTTAGCTGAATTTGCATACAACAACAGTTATCAAGCTACCCTTCAGATGTCCCCGTTTGAGATGTTGTACAGAAGAAAATGCAGAACTCCACTTTATTGGGGAGATATGGGGCAACGTGAATTGGGGAATAGTGAAATAGTTGAAGAGACAATGTCAAAGTTTGAAGTAGTTAAAAATCGTATTAGAGAGGCGAAAAGCAGGCAGAAATCGTATGCAAATCGTAGAAGAAAACCATTGGAATTTAAAGTTGGGGATTTCGTTTTGTTAAAAGTTTCTCCATAGAAAGGCATCATTCGATTTAGAAAGAGGGGCAAACTAAGTCCACGTTTTATTGGACCTTTCCGAATAATGGAGAAAGTAGGATACGTGGCGTATAAGTTGGACTTGCCATAAGAATTAAGTGCTATCCATCCAACCTTTCACGTCTCTCAGTTACGGAAGTGTTTATCTAATGAAACTCAATACATACCCTTAGATGATATTGAGATTGATGAGAAGCTCAATTATGTTGAACAGCCCGTGGCCATTATAGATCGTAAGGAGAAGAGACTTAGAAATAAGAGCATTAGCTTAGTCCGGGTACAGTGGGCACATCGCCAAGGATCTTAATCAACCTGGGAACGAGAAGAAGAGATGAGGCGAAGCTACCCCCATTTGTTTTAGTCACGTTTCGAGGACGAAACCTTAAATAAGGTGGGTAGACTTGTAACATCTGTAAAATTTAATATTCGTTTAAACTAATAAGAGGTAGTGTCCAGTCGCATGATTGATCATGCGAATGAATCTCAGTCGCACACCTTATGTGCGTATGAGGTTCAATCGCACGATTAACGGGCGTATGGGCTCAGTCGTACGATTGAGCCGTGCGAATGAGTCCAGTCGTGCGACTGAGTATGGCGGCTAAAATAGGCATGTAGGATAAGTAGGGCGGTTAAGGGTGTTCAAAAGCAGATTTTATCTGCAGTAATCTCATCCCCTTGTTCCTTTCGAACCCAAACACCCCTGTTCTTGCCTAATTGATCAAACTAGCTCCGTTTTGGTAAGTTTTGCTTGGTACGGATCGATTCATGAATATGTTAAGCTGTGTATGAGGTTGAAATTGATCCAAAAACATGTTTTAAATCAGGGTTTCTGTTCAATCTTTCTGTTAAGCTAAAAAGTGAAGGTTCGGATCCTAGTTTTTGTGAAATTGATGAAATAAGGACCCAAACGGTTGTAAATGAAGTGTATATATTCTGTTGTGAATATGGTATAATCCAAATGGTTAAAACTTGAGTTTTTGGATCAAATATGTCAAGAACACAGCTGCTGATCCGTTTCAGGCGAATGAGCCCAGTCGCATGACCCATTCGTGCGACTGAGTCAATCGCATTATTCAATTGTGCGACTGAAGTTCAGTCGCATGAACCAATCGCACGAATGGAGGTCATTCGCACAAACCCTGTTATAGCTCATTCGCACCTCTATCGTATGGTCCATTCGTACGACTAAGCTCAGTCGCATGTTCAGTCGTACAAATGAGTCCAATCGTATAACCTTAGTCGTGTGAAGTGGTCAGCTAGGGGTGATTTGACTAAGTTAGGGTTGTTGTTTTAGAATTGCTTTGAGAAGGAGAAGTTTTAGCTGCCCTAGTGTATTTGGATTGATAACCACTTGCTGAAAACATTAAGGTGAGTTCTAATTGCCCTTTTTATGTGTTAATGCCGTTTGATAAATGTTGTTTGACAAAATCGGGCACTGGCATGCATATAAATAAATAGAAAATGTGAATAAGAGTTGAAAGTGGTAAATTGTGGTGAATGGCGAGGTGGAGGTTTGACCCACCAACTATAGACGGAGGTTTGACCCGTCAACGCCAACTATAGACGGAGGTTTGACCCGTCAACGCGCGAGGTGGAGGTTTGACCCACCAAACTATAGACGGAGATTTGACCCGTCAACGCGCGAGGTGGAGGTTTGACCCACCAAATTAAAATCGATAAAAAGATGTCCATAAATACCTTGTGGGTATTCGATATGCATATCAATACTGAGACGAATAAATGGACTGATGAATGTTTATGAATCATTCGGTGTTGTAACAGTTGATGAATTGTTATTATTGAAATGTGGTGTACGTTAGAACTCACCAGTTTATCTGATTTTGTGTTTGTTTTCTTATGCATGCCAGGTATTAATAGAAGTGTTCGTGGAGGCGCCCCACCGAGTTAAATTCCGGTTATGGTGTATGATACTGGCTAAATGTTGGGTTTTTGGAGAGATGTATATGAAGTTTGACAAAGTTTTGAGATGTCAGTTGAAGTGTTGTAATGATTGTTAATGATGTAAAATGTTTTTAACATATAAAAATTTCCGCTGCGTTTGTAGTCTCTGAATTATTATTATAACCCAACTAGTAGCACCCTTCTTATTATATTATATTGTTATGAGATTGAGGGTGTTACACCAATTTACCCTAATTTGATTTGTAGTCAAAGAACCTACCGGTTCGAACTGATTCGGTGTTTGGACCATAAACCAGGTCGGACCAGAATTTACGTTTCTTTAATTTTTTGCATAACAGGTGGTTTGGACCATGAATAGGAATGTTGGACATAAGTTATTGTTGATTTTTATATATAACTATAAACTATACATATAAAATACCTATATTAAATTGTATATAATTACGACGTCATCCGGTTCTTAAATCTGATCCGACTAGTCAACCCGTAAAATAAACGTTTCGCCGCCTCATACGGTTTTAAAAACATTAGTTACAACACAACTTGTACATATTGTAAATCCAGGCATTAAAAAACATCAACTAAAGTTCCAAAAGAACCTTGCATGGATCATCATGGCTCTACAGTGCTACTAGCATGGTCAAGGGTATCATGTGATTTCACGGGGATCATGTGGCTCATGTCCATTGAGGCTTTAACTATTTGTCAACGTTAATTTTATTCTATCTTTATATTTGTTAAATTTCACCCATTTATTTGTTAATGTGCTCGTTTAAGTTGTCTGTTACATCAAGCTAGTATCATTATCTATCTTATATTTAAGTTGTCTTATGATTTTAAACTTTAGTGTTTTAAATGTTTATTAATATGTTGTTACGATGTGCTCCTTTACAATTTTCTTTTCTCTTGCTCCTAGCTAAAACTTTTAAACATGTAATCTCATTTGGTTGTGTGCTTGTTAACAGTCCATTTGTTCGATAATAAGTTACTGAACAAACAAGAACAAAACCTTGTGCATGTTTGCTCGGCTCGTTTGCAATCCTAACAAGTATAATGAAATAATCAAAATGAGTCTTACAGGCGACCAGAGAGAGGGAAGGGTGATATCAGTGGAGCTCGGATTGATAACATGATTTAGCTCTTGTCCATTCAACGGTGATGACGAACTGGATTATAAACATCTATGAAGATCCCGTAGCAAAAACGAGACTATGGAGGTGCTCCCATCATCAGGGGGGAGGACTGTGGCCGCCGCCCTCCTCTTTTTTTTTCGTCGGTAGTGTTAAATTTTAATCCTTAGTGTAAATTTGGGTACGGTAGTGTAAATTTTTACCCCCTTAAATAAAATTAACTTCGCCCCCGCCCCCCGTAGGGATGTTCAAGCTCCGCCACTGCTAGCAATCATTCCTGGACAAGTGCGTTTAGAAAAAAAGAAAACAAATAAAAAGTTTGTGCGTTTGCCGGGAGTCGAACCCGGGTCTATTGCTTGGAAGGCAATTATCCTAACCGTTGGACTACAAACGCTACTGATGATGTTTTTGGACAAAAGAAAACATAATCAATGCTTGATTGGTATGGAGTTCCAATGGACAATTTACTACTGTTGTGACAGTTACATTGAAATGTTTGGGACCGGTTCGATTATCAACAAGCTATCATGAGCGTAAACAAGCCAAGTAGCTCATGAGCAACTCAAGATCGGTTCACTAAAAGATTAGATCAAGACAAGATTAAACGAGCTCAAGTCTAAACCCGAGCCTAAAAGTAAACTCCTTACTAAAGGGGCCCTAATGTCACGATCCGCTTAAAGACAAGTCATTTTTCCCATCTTCTGGAAGTTTCCGGACACATATAGATGCGTTTAGAGCTGCCCGGAAGTCTCCGGAACCGCCCGCACGATTCTGGACCAACATAGCAGCGGTTAAGCAATCGGGAACAACCCCTAAAATGGCCAAGAATAGCCTGGAATTATCAAGCCTTAGAGCTGCCAAGAATGCTCTAGAAAAACCTTGAATAGTCCATAGAAATATCATAGATATTTGCCTTAGAAATATCTAGATATTACCTTGTAAATATCTAAGATATTTAGTTGTTAGAAATATCTAGATCATGAAAGATCTAGATCCATGGACAAGTATAAATAGGTGATGTTAGGATCATTTGTAATCACTCAAAAACTCATACAAGTCTTGTGTAAACACACTTGTAAACCACTCTTGTACTAACTTTGTAAGCAATACAAAGCCATTTGTATTACGAGCTTGCAAACACTTCCGCATCGTAACCTAAATTGTTAAATCGTTTGGGTCACAAAGGCTGAACTTAGAGCAAGTCTAAGTGCCGCACGAGAGTCGAAGAAATCACTCCGTGACAAGTGGTATCAGAGCAACGTCGATCGCTAGGGATGACAACCGAAGCAAGCAAACTTGCAACTGTTGAAGATAAAAGAGGACGAGACGAATCCCAGAAAGGATCAAAGAAGGAACGAGGTACATCCAAGGACCGTACCTTGGAAAAACGAGTCGGTGACATGGAAATAGGTCTTGTCGAGATAGGATCTCAGGTAGACTTGTGCTTCCAACGACTAGACTCATTAGAAGAAGATTTCAGTGAGCTTCGAGAAGGACTCAAGGCTGCTATAGAGCTACTTCGAGATGAAGTAAAGCTGATGATCAAAGATGCAATCAAAGATGTTACTACCAAGCTACAAAAGGACATGGACGACCTGTCGAGCAACATGAATCGAAGTCTAATGGGCTTGGAAGCTAAAATTGTAGATTGCAATAAATCCATGATCACTACTGGAGGTAACGTCATGAACTTTACTCGAGAGTTGAAATTCCCAAACCATCACCGCTTTTGGGCAAACGAGAAGCTCGGGCGGTCGATGACTTCATTTGGGAAATGGAACAGTACCTAGGAGGGGTACAAATCCTTGACGACGCCACAAAAATCAAGACAACCACTATGTATCTCAAAGATACAGCAGCACTATGGTGGAGACGTCGAAGCATGGACATCGAACGAGGTACGTGCACAATCAAAACTTGGGCTGAGTTTATCCAAGAACTCAAAAGACAGTTTTATCCAGTAAATGCTGAGCACGAAGCTAGAAGTCGACTTCGTAAGCTCAAACAAACCGGGACAATCAAGGACTATGTTAAAGAGTTTACAACATTTGTCTTTGAGATCTCGGATTTATCGGATAAAGACTCCTTTTTCTACTTTCTCGATGGTCTGCAATCATGGGCCAAAATAGAGTTGGAGCGACGAAGTGTCCAAGATCTTGCTTCAGCTATCGCAATAGCTAAAAGCTTGATCGATCATAAAGAAAAACGACCATATAGGCCCATGAATGAGGAAAGTGACGATGAGAAAGGTGGGGGAGTTAAGCCCAATCACGATCGGAAGGTGGAAACAAGGAAACCACCACGATACGAAAATGAAAAACATCCTCCAAAGTTCTGTTTTATATGCGATGGACCGCATAATGCTATGGACTGCCCGAAAAAAAAACGGCGAGGACATCGTGGATTTAGGTGGGGGAGAATGTCATGATCCGCTTAAAAACAGGTCATTTTTCCCGTCTTCCGGAAGTTTCCGGACACATATAGATGCGTTTAGAGCTTCCCGGAAGTCTCCGGAACCGCCCGCACGATTCTGGACCAACATAGCAGCGGTTAAGCAATCGGGAACAGCCCCTAAAATGGCCAAGAATAGCCTGGAATTATCAAGCCTTAGAGCTGCCAAGAAGGCTCTAGAAAAGCCTTGAATAATCCATAGAAATATCATAGATATTTGCCATAGAAATATCTAGATATTACCTTGTAAATATCTAAGATATTTAGTTGTTAGAAATATCTAGATCATGAAAGATCTAGATCCATGGACAAGTATAAATAGGTGATGTTAGGATCATTTGTAATCACCCAAAAACTCATACAAGTCTTGTTTAAACACACTTGTAAACCACTCTTGTACTAACCTTGTAAGCAATACAAAGTCATTTGTATTACGAGCTTGCAAACACTTCCGCATCGTAACCTAAATTGTTACATCGTTTGGTCACAAAGGTTGAACTTAGAGCAAGTCTAAGTGCCGCACGAGAGTCAAAGAAATCACTCCGTGACACTAAGGGGTGTTTGTTTTTTGAAAAAACCTCTTCCCCACCTCTTCATCTGCGCGCTCGCAGACGCGGGAAGAGGTTTTTACTTCACAGACTGTTTGTTTTCTGGAAGACGTTTCATTAAAAAACGTCTTCCTGAGCTCTTCATGGGGCAGACATGGACCCTAGTCTTCAGATGGGAAGACATTTTATGAACATCTTCCCACCTGACTCAACCCATATCATTTCTCCACAACCCCCACAACACTCACCACTCTACAGCCCCCACAACACTCGCCAACCTCTGCTCGCCTGCCCTGGTCGCTGCCGCTGGTCGCTGCCGCTGGTCGCTGGTCGCCGCCGCTGGTCGCCGCCGCTGGTCGCCGCCGCTGGTCGCCGCCGTTGGTCGCCGCCGCTGCTCGCCGCCGCAGCTCGAAGGCCCTTCATCACAGCCCCCTTGCTCGAAGACCCACTGCTCGAAGCCCACCCCCACCACTTGAACCTCCACTTCCCATCCCTCCCTTTCAAGTCTCACCACCGCTGTCCCACCTCCCCCACCGGCCGGACCACCATCGGCCCCCCTCTCCCCAACTGCGCCGTCCCTATTTCACCCACCGGGGAAATGCTTATGTTTCATGTTCAGCTTCCTCAATCGTCAATGTGGATCAAAGAACGGTTTAAATTCCGAGTCGGATCGGGTCGTTGGGTCAGGGGCCGGAGTATTGGGTTGCGAGTGGGGTGATGAAGGCAAAGGCAAGAAGTTTGCTCTTCATCTTGTTCCTTCAGGGATTCTTAATGAGGAGACCATGTGTGTTATTGGGAATGGAGTTGTGGTGTATCTTTCTGGAGTTTTTGAAGAAATTGTGTTATTGGGAATGGAGTTGTGGTGTATCTTTCTGGAGTTTTTGAAGAAATTGATGGGCTTGAATCAAATGGGGCTTGAATCAAATGCTGGATATTGATTTTGGGATGTACCCTTTTGTAACGTCTTCGAGCTCATCAGAATATTAGATGATTTGTGATTTGGTTAGTATGATTTATTATTTGGTTTAGGGTTTTGTTTGATTTGTGATATTAGATGGTATGATTTGTGCTTTATGTTAGGGTTTTGTTTGTTTAAAAACAGGTTTACTTTGGTTATAGAATATTTTAGCAGTATGCAGATGTTAAAAAACAAACAGTCATTTTCTTGCAGACTGCAGACGTTTGGTCCACCTCTTCTGCTGCAGATGTCTGCAGATGTGGTCCGCAGACTGCAGACATTTTCCTGCAGAAAAAACAAACAGCACCTAAGCTAACCATCTTGCTTCCTTGTCGGGGTCGATACCATCCTATCCTCTAAGTGACCATGCTCGACTAGCCTTGCAAGCTAAACAAAATACAATAACTTTGATTTAATATAACAAAAATATGTGACATGATATATAATTATGTAATCATGATAAAAGTAACTAAATAATGTATTTATGTTATATATATAAAAAATTATAATCTTAAAAAATATAAAAATAATTATGCATGCATAAAAAATAAATAGTAAATGATAAAAATTGATCCCCATTTCAAGTCACGCTTGAAAATTTTCTTTAAGTGTCAAGATTAAGTTTTAGATATAGAACTTGAAACGAGGCGAGCTCGAGCTCTGTTAACACAATAAAACAAACAACAAACAAACTCAGTATATCCCACTCAAGAGCAGAGTCTGGGGAGGGTAGGTGTAGGCGAGTCTTTCCTCTATCTTGTTAACACAATCACATGATTTATTTATTGAAATAAAATAAAATCTATAAATTAAATATATTAAAAGTAATTCTTATGGTACATGGTAAATGACAAAAAAATACAAAGACTTATGGGTCCATGTGTTTACAAAGAGCAGCCAGTGCCACACCCACATGGATATGCCAAGCACCAACCTTGCAACATATGTGCCATTTATTGACAAGTTTACAATCTTTGAATTTTTAATCAACCTTTCATTTATTTCAATTCTTTCATCCTACCCCACAACTTCAAATCCATGTTACTCCATATTCTACAATGGACCGAGCCGGTTTACCCACGTCGGTTTCGTGTGATGGTGGAGTCGGCCTGTTGGGAAGATACTCAAAACCATAGTTGAGGTTGACATTTGCGTGTCGTAGTTGGGAATCATATTAATATTGCTACTGTAGTGTGTTACTGGCTCAAAATCTTGAATCCCATACTGAAGTAGACATCAGGTTCATTGACTTGTAAAGTGCGCTAACAAAGATGTACCAAGCCTAGAGTCATTGCTTGTACTGTACAGCTCAAGAATGCATTATTGAGGCCATATAAGGAATCAGCTTTGGTGATTTGTGTAGTGTTCTGTGGTTAGTTGTGCAACACAAAAAAACCATGCATTCTTAAGCCCTATCAAGACATCAAAATCCATGCTTCTACAGCCTTAACTAACTCCCACTTAACTGCTTCAAAACATATCATTTTCCCTCCAAATACTTAACAAGCCAACAGAAATGATCAACTTTGGTGACTTGTATAGTGTGCTTACTGCAGTTGTTCCTCTTTACATTACCATGTTCGTAGCTTACGCCTCTGTAAAATGGAACATTTTCTCACCACAGCAGTGTGCAGGCATCAACAGATTTGTAGCCATTTTTGCCGTCCCTTTGTTGTCCTTTGAGTTCATTTCAAGAATCAATCCTTACAAAATGAACTTCAAGTTCATAGCAGCCGATGGTGTTTCAAAGATTTTGACATTAATTGTCTTGTTTTTGTGGACAAATTTGTCGAAGAAAGGAGACTTGGATTGGGCTATTACTATGTTTTCACTTTCTACACTCCCAAATACACTTGTTATGGGAATCCCACTTTTAAAATCCATGTATGGTGATGATAAAGAATCGATAATGGTACAAGCGGTTGTGTTGCAGTGTATAATTTGGTACACGTTGCTATTATTCTTATTTGAATACAGGGAAGCAAAGAATATGATAATGGTAACATATGAAAAAGATAGCAGCAAATGTAGTACTGATTGTAGTAGTGAGTTTCAAGAAAGAGTTGAGAGAAGTAACGAAGATGAAATTGTTAATGTCGTCCTTTCGACACCTTCAAATCCACATATGCTTCAAAGTCTCAATAGGGTAGCACCTGCAGCTGCAAGTGCAGCAGAAGATGATAAAAGAGAGCTGCATCTGTTCATTTGGAGATGCAGGTGCTGCACATCTCCAGGTAAAATTACAGATAATTAATATATGACTTTTGATCATAAAATAAAGTAATATAACAGTACTGATCTAGATCATTTGAAAATACAATTCAGGAGGTTGTATGCATTAGAAATAGATTTTAACTTTCGTTCCATTTGACATGTGAAATGAACAGGAGTATGTGAACAGTCAGTAGAAGTATGCAGCAGGGAGACCGGGAAAGCAGACAGTATTGAAGAACCGAATGCCGTTCATTCTCCAGGATCGCCAGAAATGTTAAAGAAAATCTTGAAAATGATGTGCATTAAGCTAGTGAAGAACCCGAATTCCTATGCAAGCATACTTGGTTTGAGTTGGGCTTTGGCTGCTTGCAGGTGATTATCACTTGATTCACATGGGTTTGTGTTATTAAAGATCAAGATCAAAAATGTTTTAACATTTGTTTCTGTTCTTTATGATGTATGCAGGTGGGGAATAAAGAAACCACAGATTCTTGAAAATTCAGTTACCATTCTCTCGGATGCAGGCCTAGGAATGGCTATGTTTAGTCTAGGTATAAATGAAAACAGAGGTGGCAGTTTTGAATAAATGGGTCTATTTGGGTTCTGTTTTATCTGATACAGTCTAAATGGCTCAAATAAAAAATATGCAACTGTAAAGGGAACGGGTGAAATGAGTCGAAAGTGGTGCAAAAGTCAATTTTTAATATATACAACTTTTTAAATTGTTTTATTAAAAGAATTTATATTACTCTTCAAATAATATTGTTTCGATAATCAAAATTAACACATTTATTAAAATGGACAGAAAATAGTTGACTGGTTGCAGATTATCACAACCCAAATGGCTGCAACTAAACCCCTTTTGACGCGTTACCCAGCTCGCCCAAGCCACCCATTTAAACGAGCACCAGCAATGTTTTAAAAACTTCTCTAACATAACTTCTACTATATGCTATGTTCAAGGTCTGTTCATGGCTTCACAACCAAAGCTTATAGCATGTGGTAACAGATTAGCAGCATATGGGATGGTAGCAAGGTTTGTAGCAGGACCCACTGTGATGGCGATTGCTTCTATAGCTGTAGGTCTAAGAGGCACAATCCTACAAGTTTCTATTATACAAGCGTCTTTACCACAAGGGATTGTGCCTTTTGTGTTTGCTCGGGAGTACAACCTGCATCCTGATGTTCTGAGCACTGCGTAAGTTACTGATATTTCAGTGTTCCTTGACAAAAGAGGCGGGTTGGTTAACGAGTCATTTTTGTTAAGGGTCAAAACGGGTCAGATCAGTTTGTGTTGACAGGTAACTCTTTAGTCTAAGGGGCTGTTTGTTTGGGTCTGACCGAGCTGGTCAGACGCGAGCGTCTGACTCGGTCAGACCTGGGGTAAACTTGTAATTTGTTTATAAATAGTTAGTGTGTCAAATATGGTTACAAAAACTATGATAGTTCAATAATAATATGTGTGTTTTAATAAAATGATTTTCGAGGTTTTTATGCATTAAATATTATACTTTGGGCGAATTTTAACCTGGACGACCTGAATTGACCCGTTACTAAATAAATAGGTGAAAACTACCACCTTAAGTTACTAATATCGGTTTTTTCTCTACAGGGTGATATTTGGAATGATAATATCTTTGCCTATCACAATGTTGTATTACATCTTACTAGGTCTCTAAATGAAGCAACGGAATGGGGAAACCAGAAAGATGACTTGATCCATGGATATTTATATACATATCAAGATAAAGGCATACAATAACTACATATGCTAAACAAAGTTATTAGAGTAAGACTTCAATTTCACATTGATGTTTTGAAGTTGATAATATGAGTATTTAAGTAGCATTATGGTTAGTGTATGTGTAATTGTTCTACATTATACTTTCATAATCTATATCTCTAGCATAGCTATGTCTTATTCTGTTATGATACCTGCTTTTTTTCTTGTACGTTTTTCATTATTTTCTTTAAAGAGAAGAAAGGTAGGTTCCAGCTTCGGGAATCTCTCTGGAAGCAACCTTTTTATCCTAAGGGATACAAGTAAGGCTTGTCCTCATCTCACCTTCACCAAACCCTACTGTACGAGTGAGAATTTTGTTGGGCATGTTCGTTTGTTATGCTCTTTGCCAACAAACATGACCCATTAAATAGACCGATAAGTATTTTAGGTATGTGTATGGCATAGAAAGCTTATTCTAGCTAATCTAAATCAATCGTAGGTTGGATTGGGCCCCACCGTCGATTTCCCTCGTATTAAGCATCTTCTTATCTGCTCACACGATCTAACCTGGACCCACAAAATGAAAACCGCTACTAAGTGATAACAAATAGGACCCTACTTTTTAATGAGAGCTTGTTTATTCCCCTAAAAATGCATAAAACTACAACATACCCACAAGCCATCAATTGATCCACTCATATTAAAAACGCGATGGCTACACATGTTGATGTTAACAACGGCTGACATTATACATGAAGAGTTCAATGGTTAAAGAGTAACAGCATAAAACATGATGATCAATTGTACATTGTTTGGTAACTGACACAGGGGACAAAGATGACCTCAGTTCATGTGACTGTTTTGTCCACACCAGAAACATGCAAGGACCCCTATGGCCTGATAAGATTTATGATGTGGCATTTCTAAGGTAAATGAAATTATTTTTGTATATATAGTGAAAGGCCAAAATTTAACAAGCACTGGCTTTTTAAATTGTCGACTAATCTTTCCATTGCTAACTAACCAAGTCAAATCAAACAACTTCCAAGAGCACAAAAGCAAGCATCATATGTTTAACGCTTGGAACACTCAAATGTATGTTTAACACTTCAGTGGAATTGTTCAATGACTATGAGCATATGCATCATGCATGACCCTTTGACAACCAACAAAACAAGTGTTTGTTGTGTTCACACACCCAAGGTTCTAGAATTGCTATTACTCATATAAAAACCAAGTATGACTGCATGATGTTCTTAAGTCTTTCTTTTACTTAAGCAGGTTACATTCTTCATATTCCTACCAGCATACATGTTCTAACAGGCAATATGCACATTATTCATTTAAAAACAGAATCCAACGTCAATCAACTAACATCAAACATATATCTATCAGCTTGTGACATGGCATTAAGGGTATTAACACTTCAAATAACTAATGCCATGTATCATCAATTGATAGAGCATGGAATTTATGCAGCTTCTTAAATGGTAAACGAGACACAAAAAACTGACCTCATAGCTATCTGAAATGTTGGAATTGAGCAGTATCCAAGCAATATCAAGAACAGAATCACAATACCCAAAACCCAAGTGAAAAATAAAATTTGGTACACTCTCGTCGGTTCTTGAACTACGAATTCTTTGGAGCATTTCATCAAACACTTAGAAGTCAAGAATTAGTGTTACTAAAATGACAGAAAATTTGGGTGATGGGTTTAGTGACTGAATGAATTCTGATGTTGGATTTCGAATCTTGAAGAACTGAGAGATCATTGGGAAAACCGAAAATTGAAGAATCCATGCGTGTGCCTAAAATTTCAAGATGCGTTCTTGAATAGTATACATTTGTAGGAGAACTGAGGAGACAATTTGGCGGGAGTGAGAATAATCTATGTGTGTGTCCGGAATTTAAGAAATCTACGGACGGAAGGAAACTGTTCGACGAGAAGTTCGTTTATGTTAGTTCTTTTAATAAATAAACGAACACGAATAAGAAATTTCCATTCGTTTTGTTAAACGAACGAACATAAACAGAGGTCATGTTACGAACGAACATGAACAGAGGCTGCGATCATTCATTTATGTTCGTGAACGTTCGATATTGTGTTTATTAACATTCGTTTGTGTGCGATCATTTAAAAGTTATGTTTAAGATAATTATATTAAGTGCTTGTTTATATTTGGGGATATTAAATAATATTTGTGATCTTAATTTAATTATAAGATCAATATATGATGGTTTGTATTTGTTTGTTTTAATAAATTTCGTTTTGTTCATTATATTCATGAGTATTTGTGTGGTTGTTTGCCTTCCTTTGCGTTTGTTTATGTTCGTGAACAGTTCACGAACGGGTTCATTTTCTTAATGAACGAACACGAACAAGAAATCTCATTCGATAAGTGATGTCGGTTTGTCAAGCCTAATCAAAAACAATTTATAAGGTTCCAAACTCACCTAAGATAGCTAGGGTAAGTCGGGTCGATCCACAGGGAATATGTGGAAAGTTTTGTAGTTTAAATCTAAAAGTTGTAGCTTGATTACAAAAACTTAATAAAAATGACTAATCGAGAAAAGTAACGAACTTTATGATTAATTGAGTTGCAAACAATAATGTAAAAGGGTAATCTTCTCCGGATTCAGGTTTACTACTTAGATTTGCCTTGAGTGTTCATAAAAGTCATATAAGCTTAACGGGTCGATTTGGGTAAAAACAATAGATTGAATAAGACTGTTGTTAAAGAACTACTCGAATCATATCTTATGTTTGTGATACTCAATCCCATCCAACATTAACGTTTCCAGATGAAAAGAAATCTAAAACAATCAAAGTGGAACAAGTGAATTGAAAGCAACACACATATTTTAGAGTTTTCAACCAACAAATAATGTACTCGGCTTAAACTACCGTGTTCAAACATTAACTCAACCACAAATCATCAAGAACAAATCCTAGTAGTAAACCTTACTACCCAAAGAAGATTACTAGGAGATTAGCTAGACATGGTAATGAAGAACACCAAATCAAAATCAAAATTAAACATCAAATCTAATGTTAAAGGATCAAACCGAATGATGAAAAACACTTGAAAAGCCTTGAAATCGCCTCTCGGGAGCCTCTTGAAGCCTTGGGGACGAAAGGGGGCGACTATGGAGGTGTAGAATGAGAGATATCTTCAAAACCTAATTTTTTCGGCTTTTAAACGAGTTCAGCACTTGTGGCGACCGTAAGACGTCTCCCCACCGTAAGTTACGGTGGGCAGCTTCTGTTTTCAGCATGTTTCGGCCGTAAGGCATCCAGCCCACCGTAAGTCATGGCCGACCAACTTTGTCCAAATCTTGTTTTCTTCATAACTTCTTCGTTCGGACTCCGTTTTCCTCCCCGTTTGCGGCCACATTCTCGTAATTGAATTCTCTTTCATCTCATCTATCATGATCTTTGATTATCATCCATGTGCATTCTTCAAAACTCCTCAAATGATTGCGTTTAACCTACAAAACATCAAATCCTCATAGTTAACTTGTTCAACACAATCTCTTAAACTTGACCATACTAAATGCATTAAATTTAACCACTTAATCATGATAAACCTCATTCCAAACCCCTAGCATCACATCCCCACACTTGTTTCTCGCTTGCCCTCAAGCGAGGTTGCTTTTAAGAATCAAGAATTCAAGTCAAACAAAAATTAGGTGAGAACATAGACACACACATACCAGACTCAATTAAGATTCATAGGCATACCCAATTCCCAAGTTAGCAACTATGACCCGTTAACAACCACAAACCTCTATCCCGTTGGACTGCCTAACTAAGATTCTCAAACTTTAGGTGGTTCCCTTGCACATATCATACCCCTCACAATAAAACTCTCCACTCGGTGTAATTTCCGGCCCGACCAAAGATGTGCCGGTATTTATGAAGCACTCAAGCAATGATGAAAACTAGTGAGCATAGGCTTGTAAAACAATCAAATCTCCACTCACTAACACGAGATTGCACACCAATCATGAGGGCTTTTCAAAGGTTGTAATGTTAGGCTTAGGTTCGGGTAGGGATAATTTAGGGTATAAGCGACTAAAGTGATGAAAAACTTGAGTTAACTACTTTATTCAACGACTTCAAACCCTTTAACTACTCTTTACTTCAAAGCACAATTTTTTTCTTGTCTAATACTTCCGTCTTTCAACTTCACTATTTCGACATTTTTTTTTTTTTTTCATTTTTTTTTTCTTTTTTAGAATAAACTTAACAAAACATGACGGGATTTATTATGCTTAACAATCCCTAATTACATCTTCAAAACATTATATCAAACTAAACTTAACACTACTACCATAATTAACTCAAATTCCATCACATGGGTAAACAAGCGAATAGGTTGTACAAAAGGCTAGTTGGTTAAGAAGTTTAGGGAAACAAATGAATGGTAGAAGGCTCAAAATTGGCTACTACAGACAAACATTAAATAGATGGGTCCTATGGGGCTATCCTATGGTTAATCCTAATGCCTCAATCATTTTAGTGGGAATCCCGGTTTCAAGCTTCAATTTGCACGCGCTCCACAAGTTCTACCATTAGACTGCATCATTGCACACTCAAACAAGCAAATATATCTAATAATATCAAATAATAGGCTTCTCACATATGGAGACAGTGGGATCGGGCTACCGACATGACATGTGCAAGTTTACTACACCCAAGGTTTGCCACCCCTAGCTAGGCATTCCCTTTCCAACTTCCATTAACCGACCGGGTTGAAACCTTTAGGGAATTAACTATGACCGAGAACCTTAACCAATGATTAGTATTTTTAGAGAAAAACGTAAAAAATTTTCAAATTTTCAAATTTTTGTCCAAATTTCCATTTCTCCAAAATATGTGTCTACCTATGAATCCCCCATCCCCACACTTGGGATACATTGTCCCCAATGTATGGTGTTTTCTACGGAATTCAACATTTAAATCTCCTTTAGACTTTCCCATCTACGTTATCAAGGCTCTTTGACTCGACTCACAATGCAAGACAAACATGAACATAAACAAGCTACTTATTTCCTAAGACATAATATAAAGAGTTCAGACATCAAACACCACCCGCCCCCCATATTGTTCTATTGTCCTTGCCACCAACCCATATCACATAATTAAATGGTTTAACATAGAACAAGTGGACCTGATCGATCGGAACAATCACGATCAGCGATTGCCCCCGTAATACCGGTTCTGCCTCGGTCCAAAAAGATCCGTAAGCTCCTCAAACCATTGTCCAAATGAGAATGCACCTGCAGACGCTCCACCACCACTACTGCTACCCTCACCCCGTTGTTGTTGCTGCATTTCTATCATCTGTTGCTGAAATTGGATCGGGTCAATCCACTCCGAATGATGCCACTCGGGTCTTGGCAGCTGATCACCTCCTTCATATGGCGGGAGTGTGGAATAATCAACTCGTGGCGGTGCGGAAATGAATGGTTGTCCATTATGATAAGCCTCATGATGTCCTAACTGTTGTTGGGATTCCCAGACATTATTAACTTGAACCTCCTGATGCACTAAATTAATCCTGTTCCACCGATTTTGATTTTCTATCACCGCCCTTGCATCATCATCCGCCTGCAACCTGACATGTTGTTGTAAATCCCAGCTATTTTGGTTATAATTTGGCCAGGTGTCAAAACCATCAGGTCGACATTGTTGCACCCGCAACCACATCTCTTCTGGCATAGCATAAGGTGGTCTGTTATCAGCATCCAACGCGGTGTCATTCAAATCCTCATTCCTACCCATATCCTCTTCACTAACATCCTCCGGATCACTATCTTCCCCTGACTCGGCCGGTCTTGCATCCAACCTCTTCACTTTCCATACATCTCCCACTCTATGTTTCCACTGAGCATACCTGTCATTTATGCTCCAAAACCATCCCATTCTCTCCATCAAGGTTAGGTTAAACGGGTCCATATCTTTAACAATATACTCATGTGGGAGCGAATATTCAGAATGAGTCATTACCTTGAACTGTTTCATCAACGCTTGAATTAACCGACAGTGAGGAACAATCTGTTTTCCTTTCGTTTCTCGTGCTAGCCAAATGTTCATCATTGCAAGGTAGCAAAATGAAATCTTGGTTCTTCCAGTCATTAATGAGTACAGAATGGGTATGTCACAGAATCGCACGGAATCTTTATCACCCCTGCGGGGCATCACATTTGCATAAGAATAGATTGCAACAGCCTCGGTTCTTTCTTAAGATGAATTCTTTTGAAAGTGCTCCCCATTCCAGGCTTAAACAGTGTATCTCTCATGTCGTTCCAAAGTGGCTCTTTATCGGGCTTGTTCCAGATTACATCCTCAGATGGAAACTCATATTCTGTTAAAGGTAAAGAGTCGAATGATGCTATTCTTTTTAACGTGGCCATGGACATGGTCACCTTAATTCTCTTACATTCCCCTACTAATTTCATCGTTCTCTTGTTAGACGCCCCTTCCAATTTAAGAGAGCTCATCCATTCATCAATGCATGGTGCAAACAATTTGTCTTCTTCTTTATCATAACACTTTAACACCGCTCCCCATCCTAACCTTTCAAACCGCTCATGAATTCCATGGTGAGCAAACAACTCTTCTGGCACTTCTCTTTCAACCAAATAAGCATCCCTTCTATCACGTATTTTTTTCATTTTCTCATACCATAAATATGCTTGGAATCTTGATGGCATTTTGCTTAACGGACCTCCTCTCCAAGTTGGAACATCCTCCATTGCTTCGTCCTCCCGTCTTTGGGGCATTGCCTCCTCCGGATTGGTGCCGGGATAATCGACATCTTGGCCCTCTTAGATGGGCCAGCTGGTTCCTTACCTTTTCTTCCCATCTTGTGGTTTAGGAGGTTAGTGTGAACTTTAGCACCAAGAATTTCAACCCGAAAATGAAAAATTCAAACTTGAAAATTTTAGGGTTCGTGACCCACGTGCAGATTTACTAAAACCGAGTTGGAATTTGAAGAAACTAACCTTGGATTCTTGTTCCTCTCGAAAAATTACTCAATTTAGACTCAAGAATCGTTTGATTTGGTTAGGAATCGGGGAAGTTATGGTTTGAGGGAGATTTGGTGTTCTTGAGAGGTTTAGTGAGGAAGATGAAGAAAATGGGAAAAAATGGAGTTTTGATCTGCTGAAAAGGATTTGATAATGGAGTTTTTTTTTTTTTTTTTTTTTTTTTTTTTTCAAAGGCAGGCCGCCGTAAGACTCATGACCACCGTAACTTACGGTGGCCGCCTTCTGTTTTTCCAGCCTTCCACCGCCGTAATTTACGGCTGAACATGCTTTACGGTATCCCCCAGCCTCAATCTTCACCGTAAGACGCCGGCCCACCGTAAGTTACGGTGGGCTGTTTCGCTGCTGCTCGGTTCCTGCGGCCGTAACACCTTCCCCCACCGTAGGTTACGGTGGGGCACTTCTGTTTTGGCTGTGTATTGGGAGCCGTAAGTCTCCTCCCCACCGTAGGTTACGGTGGGGCTGTTCTGTTCTGTTCTTTCCTGCTTTTTTTTTTTTTTTTTTTTTATAACTATAATAAACCCCAAAAAAAAAAATAATTTACCCATGCTAAATTAATTATAACCCTATAATAAAATTATCGTTTAAGATCGCATAATGTGCTTTAAATCACCACCCCCACGTTTGAATCGAGTCGTCCTCGACTCACACTTTAAACATGAACGTACCTGATCGAGTGGTGCTATAGGATCTACAAAGTGGTTAAACAAAACAAAACAAAACACATGAAACGACAGAAATGTAACGAAAATGAATAAAAATAACTAAAAACTCACAAACACGGGTGCCTCCCGGAAGCGCTACGTTAAGAGTCTATAGCTCGCTTTCCTTCTACGTAACCTCAGATCGGATCAGAAATCCGGATGCTAACCGATAGAAGCTCTTCGGTCTGCTTATCCGGCCCGTTCAAGTCGTTTGGTCACAAATATGGTTTTAATCGATGGCCGTTCACCACTTGTCGTATGTGGTCATCGAAATCTTCGATCTCAATGTCTCCCGAGTTCCCTATCCGTATGATTTTATAAGGACCTGTCCATTTACTTTTAGTTTACCTGGGAACAACTTCAGGCGAGAATTGTATAGCCACACAAGCTCCCGACTTCAAAATTCTTCAGTCTTAGTTTCGCATCGTGTACGCGTTTCATTTTGTCTTTGTAAATCGTGGCATTCTCGTAAGCTTCTTCCCGTAGCTCTTCCAGCTCCGTCAAGCTTAACTTCCGCTGTTTGCCTGCAGTGTCATAATCAAAGTTAGCCTCTTTAATGGCCCATAACGCACGATGAGCTAATTCTAAAGGCAAGTGGCAACCCTTCCCGTAAACCAACCGGTAAGGGGTGGTGCCAATCGGTGTTTTGTAAGCAGTACGATATGCCCACAAGGCATCATTCAATTTGTTAGACCAATCCTTGCGGTCAGGTCGTACTGTCTTTTGTAAAATCTCCTTGATTTGTCGATTTGACACCTCTACCTGGCCACTTGTTTGTGGATGATAAGGTGTGGCAATCCTATGATCAACACCATATCGCTTAAGCAATTTACCAAAATTGAAATTTTTGAAATGTGATCCCCCATCACTTATGATCACACGGGGCACCCCAAATCGACAGAAAATGTTGGTTTGAACAAATTTGCACACAACACTATGGTCATTGGTTTTCGTGGCAATGGCTTCGACCCACTTTGACACATAATCAACCGCTAATAAGATGTATAAATTGCCAAATGAGTTGGGGAAGGGCCCCATGAAATCAATCCCCCAGACATCAAAGATGTCGATTACTAGAATTGGTTGCATGGGCATCTCATTTCGTTTTGTGATACTACCCATCTTTTGGCAATTTGTACATGTCTTAGCAAACTCAAAAGCATCCTTAAAAATAGTAGGCCAAAATAGCCCGCATTGTAACACTCGATGCCCTGTTTTCTGGCCACTAAAATGACCGCCACATGCAGATGCATGCGCCAAAGACAATACATCCGGTATCTCTGAATCTGGAACACATCGTCTGATCAGTTGGTCAGCCCCTATCTTGAACAAATCTGGGTCTTCCCAAAAGTATTGTTTGGCACGCGACACAAAATGTTTCTTCTTCGACTTTGACCAATGTTCGGGAATTGCACCTGCAACACAATAATTAACAAAGTCAGCATACCAAGGATCATTAGATATAGAAACAGATAATAATTGCTCATCAGGGAAGGTTTCATTGATTTCTAGCTCATGCTCATCCAAGTTATGGATGATTCTCGACAAATGGTCAGCTACCACATTTTCCTTTCCCTTCTTATCTCTTATCTCTAAGTTAAACTCTTGCAATAACAGTATCCACCGAATCAATCGAGGCTTGGCATCCTTTTTATCCATCAAATACCTGACAGCAGAATGATCAGAATAAACAATAATCTTACTACCCCAAATATACGACCGAAACTTATCTAAGGCATAGACAACCGCAAGTAACTCTTTTTCAGTGGTTGTGTAATTTAATTGAGCATCAGAAAGTGTTTTACTTGCATAGTAGATAGCCACGGGTTTCTTATCCACTCGTTGACCCAGCACAGCCCCAACTGCAAAATCACTAGCGTCACACATGATTTCAAAAGGAAGTGACCAATCCGGTGATTGCAAAATTGGGGCTTCCACCAACTTTTCTTTTAAAATCTTAAATGCTTGTAAACACTCATCATCAAAGTTAAACGGGACATCTTTTAGAAGCAAGTTACACAAGGGTTTTGTTATCATACTGAAATTTTAATAAAACGCCTGTAAAAGCCTGCATGTCCTAAAAATGATCTAATGCCTTTAATATTTGTTGGTGGTGGCAAAGTGGATATGACTTGCACTTTTGCCTTATCAACCTCTATCCCCCTGCTTGAGATAACGTGTCCTAACACGATACCTTCTTGAACCATAAAGTGGCTCTTTTCCCAACTAAGGACCAAGTTCGAGTCAACACATCTTTTTAACACTTTTTGTAATTGATTTAAACATGATTCAAAAGATGTTGAAAATATTGAAAAGTCATCCATGAAGATCTCCATAGAATCCCCCACCATATCTGAAAAGATACTCATCATGCACCTTTGAAAGGTGGCGGGAGCATTGCACAAGCCAAATGGCATTCGCCTAAATGCGAAAGTACCATACGGACAAGTGAAAGTGGTCTTATGTTGATCATCTGGATGGATTGCAATTTGGTTATACCCTGAATATCCATCTAGAAAACAATAATATTTCTGACCCGCTAATTTTTCTACAATTTGGTCAATGAAAGGTAACGGGAAATGGTCCTTAGAAGTTGCAGCATTCAACTTCCTGTAATCGATGCAAATCCGCCACCCGGTTACCGGCCGGGTGGCTACCTCCGTACCATCCGCGCCTTGAATAATCTGAATGCCAGCTTTCTTTGGTACTGTTTGCGTTGGGCTGACCCATTCACTGTCAGAGATAGGAAAGATAATACCTGCATCCAACCATTTCAGCACCTCTTTCTTCACTACCTCCCTCATGTTTGGGTTTAATCGCCTCTGAGCATCTCGAGATGGTTTTGCTCCTTCTTCGGTGATGATTTTATGCATGACAATAGATGGGCTGATTCCTCTTAAGTCTGCGATTGTCCATCCTATCGCAGCCCGATGCTTCACTAATACCTCCATCAAAGCCTTCTCATGTTTTCTGATAAGTTGGAGGCAATAATCACCGGAAGGGTGTTGTTGTCTCCAACAAACGCATACTTCAAGTGCTTAGGAAGCTCTTTCAATTCCAACTTAGGAGGCGTCGTTAATGATGGTTGTAGCTTGGTGTCGATATGCTCGGGTAAGCTTTCCACTTGATGGGTCCAAGTAGGTCTACCTTCCTTCACTGCCATCACTTCCATCTCTTGCTCAACCTTCTCCAATTCACTGGTTAGTTCCACCTGATCCCTGTCACAATAAACACACGCCTCTGTGATGTTGTCCTCATTAACATGAAGACCACACCTGTCCATAGTGTCTACCAGAAGCATTCACTATGGACCAGAGGGTTAAATGTATGGGAAAAAGAGTTTATTAATTGCCTTTGATCTCCAAAAGTCATATCAACTACCCCGGTTCTACAATTGATTAGTGAGTTGGAAGTGGCCAAAAATGGACGACCTAGTATAACTGTTTGTTGGTCATTTGACTCTCCCGACACATAATCAAGAACTAAGAAATCAACCGGGTAGTAAAAGTCTTCCACCCTGACAATAACATCAAAGATCATTCCCCTAGGCAGTCTGGGTGTCTGTCAGCTAACACCACAGTGGTGTGGGCTTTATGTAACGGACCAAAATCATATTGGTCATATAAACTGCCCGGGAGAATGCTCACACTAGCTCCCAGATCTAACAAAGCCCGTGATATGTGAAACTCACCCACCTGAATGGATATCACCGGCTCTCCCGGATCTGGAAGCTTGGGTGGAACCGGTTGTCCTGCTAGTATGGCACTCACATTATTAGACACTTCCACTTTCTTGGGTATTTTTGCATTTCTCTTTTGAGTACACAAGTCTTTTAAAAATTTCGCATATGCTGGCACTTGTTTAATTACCTCAAGCAATGGGATATTAACTTTTACTTGTTGAAAAACTTCCCACATCTCATCCTGTTGTGGTCCCCTTTTTCCCGATAAAACCTTTTTACCCGGATCGATTAATGCCCTAGGAAACGGGATGGTATTAGCTTCCACACCCTTTTCCTGAACACTAATTGATTCCTCCCCCATCACCCGATCAATTTTATTTGAAAAAGTTACTTTCTTGGGTGATTTAGGTGTGACAGGTTCAATCTCACAATCACTATCCTCATCCTCATTGACATCCTCCACCACTCCTTCAATGAATTGTGCTGGAGGTTCAACTTTATTATCATAAACCTTACCTGAGCGAAGAATGCTTACCTGGCTAACTGAAGGATGTCTGCTACTTGATGGTCCTGCATTAGAGGAGCTATGAGTTGGGTTTCTTTGAGTATCACTAGGAAGTTTCCCTGGAGCTTTCTTCAGAATTGCAACTTCCTCCGCCAACTGCCCCACTTGTTTGGATAAAGCTTCAACACTCTTATCTCGAACTTCGTTGGATTTCTTCATCTCCTTCATGAACTCCAACAATTCCCTGTTTGTTGGCTCTGCATTTCCTCCTGATCCACTCTGATCCTGGTTATGCTGATAATTCCTTTGACCACCCCTGTTGTAACTTCCTTGATTGTATTGATTACCCTGACCCATTGACCTGTTCTGATATTGCTGATGTGAAGGACCTTGAAAATTTGGATTCAACTGGTTGTCTGGGTTACCATACCTCAAATTAGGATGATTCTTCAAACCAGGATGGTAAGTATTATTATTGGTGTTGTTACTGTATGGTCGCCTATCACCCTGTACATAATTCACCTCTTCCAACCCCTCATCAAACTCTGGACAATCTCTGGCAGTGTGTCCAGCTTCACCACATCCCTGACATATAGTAAAAGAACTTGTAGCCTTTACCGTAGCCTTACCTGATGACTGACCCAACCTGGAAGTCCTTCTATCCGAATCATCAACCACATTCCTTGATTTCCTCCGAGACTGAGCTTGCCTTTTTGAATGTATACTCATCCGTTCCAATAACTCCCAATCATCATCCTCAGTATTAGTCATGAAGGTTCCTGCACTCGTTGAATTCACATCTCTTACATCTTCAGCAGATAACCCATCATAAAATGAAGAAATCAACTCCCATTGAGGAATGTCGTGATGTGGACAAGTTCTCAACAACTCCTTGAATCTGGTCCAAGCTTCATGGAATGGCTCATCTTGTTTCTGACTGAACGTACGAATGGCAGTTCTAGCTTCACTTGTCTTCTGTGGTGTATAGTATTCCTCTAAGAAGGCCTGCTGCATTTGCTCCCATGTGTAAATGCTGGCAGCAGGTAGGGAATGAAACCACTTCTTCGCATTTCCTTTCAATGTGAACTGAAATAGCACTAGCATCACTTCTTCGAGTGTAAAACCTTGTGCCCCAATAGTCTCACAAATGGCACTAAACTCGTTCAGATGCAAATAGGGTTCTTCCTTGGACAGTCCATGAAACTCAGGAAGAATGGCCAAACTATTGGACCTAATCTCAAATGACTTCCCTCTAAATTATGGCCTGACTATGGGTGATGAAGCTCCAGCAATGGTAGGGCGAAAATGGCTATCAACCCCTTGTACAATGGCTTGGCGGGGTTGAAGTCCGGGGTTTCGATTTGCCCGAGGAAATCCTTGTCTTCTACCTTGAATTTGGCCTTGATTTGCCTATATTGCCTCGGTTGTTCATTCTGTCTGTATCGGCCTTGGTTGTTATTAGGTTCATAGTATTGCATATCCTCCTCAACATACTCATCTTCATTCCCATCACTTCGTCCATCTATGTCATCATCCCAAGTATGGATGCTTAATCTGTCAAATCTATCCTCTTCGGCCTCGATCCTATTAATCCCCCTTTGATGTCTCATATTCTGCCTTGGAGGTCCATGTTGGTAGGGGTTTTGCCTTGGTTGAGGATAAGGATTTTGTCTTTGAGGTGGTAGGTTGTGGGCAATTGGGTTTTATGCTTGTGGCTGCAAATTTGGGTAGGGTAATGGGTCATTTGGTTGGTTTGGTGGAGGTTGATCAATTGGTGGATTTGGCGGTTGGTCATTGGGTGGATTTTGGTTAAGTGGTGGTGGTGGTGGGTTATGTTCCATCTTGCACTCTTTGACTGCTCTTGATGATTGAGTTTTTGCACGGGATTGTGCTCGATTTCTTCGAGCGGTCTTTTCAACTTCAGGATCAAAAATTAACGGGGACTTGTTCCTTGCGTACCGGGTATGCATGCACGGAGCTGTCACCTGCACACACAAGCACACCTAGCGTAACAAAGAAGAGAAAGTAAATAAAACAAGCTAAACAAGTAAAACTTAAACTTGACACTTTGCGCACTAATTCCCCGGCAGCGGCGCCATTTTGATGTCGGTTTGTCAAGCCTAATCAAAAACAATTATAAGGTTCCAAACTCACCTAAGATAGCTAGGGTAAGTCGGGTCGATCCACAGGGAATATGTGGAAAGTTTTGTAGTTTAAATCTAAAAGTTGTAGCTTGATTACAAAACTTAATAAAAATGACTAATCGAGAAAAGTAACGAACTTTATGATTAATTGAGTTGCAAACAATAATGTAAAAGGGTAATCTTCTCCGGATTCAGGTTTACTACTTAGATTTGCCTTGAGTGTTCATAAAAGTCATATAAGCTTAACGGGTCGATTTGGGTAAAAACAATAGATTGAATAAGACTGTTGTTAAAGAACTACTCGAATCATATCTTATGTTTGTGATACTCAATCCCATCCAACATTAACGTTTCCAGATGAAAAGAAATCTAAAACAATCAAAGTGGAACAAGTGAATTGAAAGCAACACACATATTTTAGAGTTTTCAACCAACAAATAATGTACTCGGCTTAAACTACCGTGTTCAAACATTAACTCAACCACAAATCATCAAGAACAAATCCTAGTAGTAAACCTTACTACCCAAAGAAGATTACTAGGAGATTAGCTAGACATGGTAATGAAGAACACCAAATCAAAATCAAATTAAACATCAAATCTAATGTTAAAGGATCAAACCGAATGATGAAAAACACTTGAAAAGCCTTGAAATCGCCTCTCGGGAGCCTCTTGAAGCCTTGGGGACGAAAGGGGGCGACTATGGAGGTGTAGAATGAGAGATATCTTCAAAACCTATTTTTTTCGGCTTTTAAACGAGTTCAGCACTTGTGGCGACCGTAAGACGTCTCCCCACCGTAAGTTACGGTGGGCAGCTTCTGTTTTTCAGCATGTTTCGGCCGTAAGGCATCCAGCCCACCGTAAGTCATGGCCGACCAACTTTGTCCAAATCTTGTTTCTTCATAACTTCTTCGTTCGGACTCCGTTTTCCTCCCCGTTTGCGGCCACATTCTCGTAATTGAATTCTCTTTCATCTCATCTATCATGATCTTTGATTATCATCCATGTGCATTCTTCAAAACTCCTCAGATGATTGCGTTTAACCTACAAAACATCAAATCCTCATAGTTAACTTGTTCAACACAATCTCTTAAACTTGACCATACTAAATGCATTAAATTTAACCACTTAATCATGATAAACCTCATTCCAAACCCCTAGCATCAATAAGCGTTCGTGACGTGAACAGTGCATGAACAAATTATTTTCCTAATGAACGAACATGAACAAGGTCTCGTTCGTGTTCGTTCGGTTTGTTTATAACCCTACTTGTTGGAATCAATATTTGAGATGAGGAGTTATTTCCTAAAATGGTGTATTTGAAAAACTTATTTACTAAATGGTGTAGTTTTAAAAATATTTACCAAAATAGTGTTGTTTTTAATTTTTTTTGTTTCTCACTCCTTCTCTCATTGATTATTTTTTTAAAGATTTTTAAATTCTTTAACATGTGAATTATTTAAATTTCAAAAAACTATATATAACTTTTTTTTTACTTTTCTAGAAATACTATTTAATTTCTCTTCGTATCGGTTTATAATTTTTTTTTCCAAATCTGTAATCATGGTGTTAGCAGAGAAACATTTTAATTTCTATAAATTTATTTCTTAAAAAGCTTCCAAAAAAAATCTTGTTAGTCACAATCCAGCAATATAATTTATTTTTCGGACCTTTTTTCTTTAAACTATTTGAATGGTTTTTTAAATATAACTTTCTTTGATTTTCGAGGAATATTTTTAATTTCTTTCAAGATATTTTATAATAAAGGTTTTTAAAATGTCTAATCGTGGTTCTAAAATAAACGTGTTTCACTTTTTTCTTTTAAAAAAAATTAAATATTTTTTTATCTCTTGAAAAATTATAAATAGAAATATTCTTTATTTCTTTAACTTGTTTTATAATGTTTAATATTAAAATTAAAAAAGTGTTTAAAAAATACATTCTCCGTTAAAAAAAGTTCTTATTATTTTTATTTCAAATTATTTAGAAAGTTTATGAAAACTATCAGATAGATTCGTAAGTTGAAATTTGGTTGGTAATTACATTTTTCAGACTGGCCATGTGTTTGTATGAACTTTTTAATAGGTTTGTATTGAACTTTGTAAATACATTTTTCATGTAACTTGAAATTTGGTTGGTTTAGCCTAATAAGTTTGGCTGGTTTAACCGGTTTAAACTTGACAGATCGGACTAAACCATATATATCAGACTGGTCATGTGTTTGTATGACATTTTATTTAAAAGCTTTATAAGAAATAAGTTTACAGAAATAAAAAATGTTTCTTTTTTAACACCATAATTACATTTTGAAAAAAAGTTATGAAACATGTCAAAAGAAATTAAATAGTCTTTCTAGATAATAAAAAGAAAGTTAAATTTATATAACATCTTTAGACATTTAAAGAAATCATATGTAAAGAATTTAACATCTTTGAAAAGTATTTAATGAGAGTTTGAGTGGGAAAACAAAAAAGTTTAAAACAACACTATTTTGATAAATATTTTTTAAACTACACCATTTTGGTAATTAAAATTTTAAACTACACCATTTTAGGCAAAAAGTCTTGAGATGAGAGGGTGAAGGATCTAGATAGCATGTAAAGTACAAAAAACAGTGGGTTTGATCTCTTTTTATCTCGGTTTAAGAGCATTTATATCAATTTTTAAAATTTTATCCGTCTTTAAAGACGAGAAACATAAAAATAAACATGATATTTTACTTTTATGGAAAATCATAATGATATTTTATATTTATGGGTTTGCTATTAATTTTCTATAATTATATTATATATTTTTTTATGAATGGTTATGAGCATAAAGAAAAAATAATTAAGTATAATTTAATTGAATTTAGGACGGAAAAATAATAATAATAATAAAGGATAAAGAAGTATTATTTAATTGAGTTTAGGATGGATACGAGGAAGCTTATGTGAGAGACTTTTAGAACATAAACAAAAATATAAATATAGTTTGTGTTAATTATAGATGATGTGGATGAGAAAACTACTATGAATGATCTAATTATCAAGGCAAATATGAACTTGGTTAAGAATTAGAGGTCACTTATTGAAATCTTTGAATCACATGTATCTTTATAGAAAGCTAATCACATGTCCACCGGAGGATGTTTGTCCTTATTTAGTTATTTGATTGGTTCTAGATGGCCTTCCGGTATATTATTTCTCTTTGTATAAGGCCCTGGATAAAACATTTGAGAGAATAATATTGGAATTTTCTATGGGGCGGTGTCGGGAATAATAAGAAGATAAATTGGTAAGTGGGAGAAGGTTTGTGCTAACAAAGTAGACGAATGACTTGAAATAGGATCATTAGAAACTCTCAATCTTATCCTCCTCTCCAAGAAATCCGACCCTCAACCTTTGTTAAAGAAAGTGATTCTTTGCATCCATGGGTCTAGCCGAGCGTCTACATTTATACATGATAAGAAGAATAACTCTAGTGTTTGAAACAATATCAAAAGCATTGATTCAACCTTCCTAAACATAATATTGATCTTAATCTTTTGATTACCCCTTCAAATGAAGGTTGGATATGGAAATGTGATATCTTTTTAGTTTGCTCCATGAGAAAATTGCTAAGGAAAATACATCCCCCTACTCGTTCGTTCTCAGTTAGAGCACTTGGGGTTAACATTTTCGTGTGACGGTGTGAACCGGGTTAAGAAGTCGTGTACCATCTAATAAAAAAAGGCAGTTAAAGCTGTTGTCATGGTGGCCTTATGTCCTATGGGTTATGTGGAAGACCAGAAACGAAGTTGTCTTTCGAATCCAGAAACAATCGTTAAATAGGTTGGTTGAGGATTTAAAAAGCACTTAATATATTTCCACTTCTAGTTTAAATTCCTTGTTGTTTTGGGTTTTTATTGTAAGCTCTTTGGTGTATAATGTGTATTTGCCTCGTCTAGGGACTTGCTAGTTATGTGGGGATAATTTATGGTATTGTGCCTTTCAACAAAAATTCGATGGGAATTGTAAGGTTGTATTATATAATTATAAATATTATTATATTCAATTTCATGCATGTAAACGAGTATGGTATCCGTTTCGAGCAATTGGTCAGGATTACCTAAAACAGTTCACGAGCATAAACCCATGAAAAACTTAAGATTAGTCCGACATCCTATCTTGTCTCTAAAATCCCAACCCGATCCTTAGCATGAATATAATGTTTTTTTATCCATGTATTTTTTATCTCTATTCCCATCCAGCAAAAGTCTTATATTAAATTTGTTTCTAGTAGTTTTTAGTCATAATTTCTTAAAGTTCACATGTCTAACAAAAATTATGATTTACCTATCTTGACGGGTCCTGTACGGATACCGAGTTCTCATGGACACAAAAAGGTGCATCATTTTACCTATTTCTTATTTCTCTTTTGCATTACCTTTCCACACGTGTCTTTGGATTTTGGATCAAACGATACAAGTTTGGTTTTTTTTGTCAAACGACTTCTAGATCTACGGTTTTGTTAGGGTATTTGAGAGCAACCTCGTTATCATTTGAAATGAAAATAAGGTTTTCATTCATCTCACTCACTTTGTTACGTATAAGTGAGATCTTTGTTTCATATTTAAGGTTGTTTGTGTTGGTTCAAATGATTTCAAAATTAGTGATTTGAAACGGTTTTGGTTGGCTCTAGCAACGTCTAGATTTTTATTTATTTTGTGAAATGTTGCAATGATTTTGGTCTAAAAATCCTTCTACTGCTATGATGAAAAAGTAAATGTTACATTTTAATTGTTATAGATCAAATGCCCCTAGCCATAATAGTGTTCACACCATATTCTGACATGAACATTATGTTATATTATACTAAAATGTCGGTATCATATTGCCACAGAATACCACTCTAATTTTCAATTTAAACCTTAGTTTTTAATGTATTAATAACTTGATCCTATGTAATATACATCATTAATGTTTTATATCTATTGATTTTTTTTAACTAATTCGATTTTTTTTTCGTTTGTTAAGATAAAAGAAAATATTTTATAGTTGTGTTTAATTTTATTTATTGGCGTTCCAATATAAATTTTGCTAAACGGGATTGTAATCAAAATATGGTATCTTTAAAGGTATTGTATGTTACATCGATTGACGGTAATATGCCGGTACTATGAATAATGAGAGCGACACCGAGAGAAGAACATTGATACCGTTGTATAATTGTTTTATATCTATATTTCGATATTCAGAATCAAATTGCTACAACCTCATATGTTCTTTTATATACTTAGTCACATTAATATCACCGTCGAAGCACGGTAACGAAGTTTTCAAGCGCACCGCATCCCACGATGCTAATTTGTAGTATCATATAAATACATAAAAATAATTATTCTACTATAATATTATAAAAAACATATGAAGTATAAGCAAATAGATGGAGATGTGACATATGAACCTAACTATAAAATCATAACACACTTAAAGCATCATAACAAATAATTCAACTTCTATGCTCAAAAAGCCCCTCCTCAATTAGCCCATCAGTCACTGCTAAGTTAGTTGAATTGTACATTTTAACCAACTTCCTAGTGCCAACCAATTCCCTACTCCATACCAAAAACATCCAACTCCAGACCAATGTACAACTCCCACTCCACCATGTACAACTCACCACGGCATCACTCCCTTTCTTTCACAACTTCTGCTCTGGCAAAAGTCTTACTTTCATAAATGATGGAAGCTTGCATACAAAGTGAAGAAGACCACTTACAACCTTCTTCTCCATCGATTATCCTGTGTAGCCATTGTTGTCATCTATGATCTTTGTATAGCTTGTAGGCGTTTAGCTGCAATTGAGTTTAGATTCGTGCGAATAAAGACTCTTGATTGATCTCGATCGAAGCCATGAAAGAGGCGATATCGAGGTTTCTTCTTCTTCCTTTTTATATGGGGTGTTGGGAAAGATCAAGTAGTTGTGTGATCAAGAAGATAGAGGTGGGATCAAAGCCTGCAACAATGGAGGGTGAGAGTTCTTCATCAATGGTGAAAAGCAAGAAATCTTGGAGCTTTGTAGCTCCAAGTAGATCTGATATCTCCAAGGTGATGGATAGGTTGATCAAATGCACATTCAAGAGTGTTACTAATATATTTGGTAAGTGAAAAAGTTACATGATTTGTTGTTAATGATCTTTCTTTTTTAGAGTTAGTGTCATAACATGCACGAGATTCAAAACCTAGAGCTGGTCGAACTGGAAACCGGCTATATAACTAAACTGGTTTAGTATTTATGAACCCGTTTGAACCAACCAGTTACGAGTTGGATTGGTTGAACGACAAAAAAGATTGGTGGTTGGATAGGTTTTTTCAAAATTTATTTGATAATTGTAGTTTTTCTTCTCTTAATATCTTGTTTATTAGATTATATTCTAATAACATTTGAGATCTACACAAAAAAAATAAAATGGTTGCGTACTTTATTTATAGTTTAGTTATTACAAACACAAGTAGCTAGGTTTGTAAGCTAGTATGCCTGTCTAATAAACATATAAGATAGATAATCTTATAGTAGTCCAGTTATAATTTTTTTTTGTTTTCATGTTGGTATCTTCTTTTTTAAGCTTACAAAGATATTGAAGACGTTGAGGCTGAGACGGAACTAGAAATAGGACTTCCAACAGACGTAAAACATGTCACGCACATAGGATACGATGGAACGGTGACTACAAATCCCGACAAAAATTGGGATCATCTTCAACCACCCGAAGGACTTTCTTTTCCTTCAGATTCTTTAGAACATTTTGAGCTTCAAATGCCCAAGGTTGAGAAGCAAGACCCTTAAAGGTTATGATCTAAATGTAGCTAAGGTTTGATACAGAATATAACAAATTGAGAGTTGAGATTATATTGAATGTTGAGGAAGACACATTAGAGGAAATTGGTTTTGTTTGATGGTGAAATTTGTTTTGTTGGGTGTTTGATGTTGATTTTATGAAAATTATTTTGCTTGTACATAATTTCTTTAGGATGTTATATAAATCTAATTTACTTTTGTTACAAATTCTTGAATATAGAGTTAGAACAATATCGAGAGAGAAACCCTCTATGGTAATACACTAATACAAATGTTGCAACTCATAATGTTGAATTATTATTATTATTATTATTATATATATATATATATATATATATATATATATATATATATAAGGGAGGGATCAAATGAAAACCATGTTTATAAATGAAAACCATGAAAACTAGGAGTTACATATATGTAAGTACGTATTACAAAGTGTATAACTAAGAGTTATATATACATACACACACACACACACACACACACACACTAGCTGTAGTAAACTCCTGTATTACACGGGTTAAATAAATAAATATTAAATAGAAAAAAATTAATAATTATAAAATGATAGACTAAGACATGATATGATTGAAATTATGTATGAGTAATAACTATAAGTAATAAAACAATAATATGAAATTTTTCATTTTTTTATTTTTTCCAAAGATAAATTAAATATTTTGTTTTAAAATAACGTTTTAAAAAATTTTCATTTTTAAAAATTTCCTTACAATAACTCCTTATTTTAATTAGTTTTGTTTTATAAAAAATATACTTTAAAAAAACAAATTTTAAAATATTACATAAAAATAGTTTTTATTTTTTAGAAAAAAATCTTTTATAAAAAACTAACTCTATAGAAATAACATTAATAAAAATTTCTCTTTCTTAATTTATTAAAAACTAATTATAATGTTATAATGTAAAAATAAAATATTGTTAGTAATTAATGTGATTATTTTATAGGAGAGAGAATCGGTAAAAATTTGATGATATATATATATATATATATATATATATATATAATAAAAGGGTAACTAGGATGTCACATGACACTCTCATGTTACTCCTTAAAAAAAATTTCCCGCCTAAACTAATATATTATTTTAGTCAAGTTTTTTTATTTTAAGAATCTCAACTAATCGTAATAATTCATTTTATTTTAAATTTAATTTTTTATATTATCAACTTAATTGTGTAATCATATTGTTTTAAACTATACATATTTTTATAGCTAAATAAGATTTAATTTAAAAAAACTAAAAAGAAAAATATATTTATTGATATATTTATTTATATTAGATTAGTGTGATTTTAACACAACTGGTTTTAATTTTAAATGGGTCAATTATATATTATATTATTAAAAAAAGTATTTGAATATTTGTAATTTATAAATGTAACTTTATATTTTTCATTGTTATAGTAATACGTAACTTAATCATATGAAATATTTATTCATTTATGAATTATGTTGTTTTTATATTTTCAACTCGTGTATTACACGGGTTTGCTAAAACTAGTGTATATATATATATATATATATATATATATTTCGTGTTCTCATTTAATAGTTGTAATTTGCGGGACACACGTCGTATCAGAACAAACCGAATTTTAATAACAATTAAATGAAAATATAAATGTAATGGTTAATTAAATAACGTGACTAAAAATAACTAGAAGTTAAAAATAAGCAACATTTAAGTGGGACAAAAAAACTTTATGCTAACATATTGGGAAAAAAAAGAAAACAACAAATAAAAAACAAAAATATATATATATATAATAAAAACACAAGATCTGCTAGTATTTAAACCCGGCTTGCTCTAAGTAGGTTGTGTGTCTTATCGCCATGCCAAACCAGTATATCGTTTTTTGTTTTGGTTGTGAAAAAAAATTATATAAAAAGAAAATCACATAAAAGAAAAAAATTGAAAAAAGTGCTGTCAGAATTCGAACCTAAGTGGGGTTGGAGGGGACACAAAGCTTGCCACCATACCATACCAATCTTTTGTTATTTAAGTGCTGAACCAGTAATAGGTCTGAACCAGTAAGAGGTCTGAACCAGTAAGAGGTCTGAACCAGTAAGAGGTCTGAACCAGTAAGAGGTCTGAACTAATAAGTGGTCTGAATCAATAAGTGTGTTTGGTTGTAAAAAAAATTAATAATATACAAACAAAATAAAAATATAACCCAATATAAAAATACCCCTAAAATATCTCACAGCCCCCAAATCCCACAACCCCAAATCCCACACACCCCTGCGATTTTTTTTACCCACTCCACAACCCCCAAATCCCACACTCTTCTTCATCAAGTTGCAGGGTCAGTCGGACCCAACCACAGGCGGAGGTGAAGACGGCGGTGGAGCTTACATCAAACATCCGGAGGTGGAGCTACTGCAACCACAGGCGGAGGCGGAGACGGCGGTGGAGGCGTCGCCGCTACAGACACTGCGGCGGTGATGCGACAGACGGAGGAGGCGGACGCGGTGGATTCTGCTTGTCGACGTTGCAGGTATCTAACAACATTGTTGTCACCGCAGGAGGTAGGGATCGCTTACTCCACCTCCATGTTTGATCGCGGGTCAGATATTGGTTGAGCTCTGACCGGGTAGGAGCTTCGGTTAGACCTCTTCTTCGGTAAGAGGCAAGCAACCAAACACCCCAGGTCTGACCGAGTCAGACGTTCACGTCTGACCAGGGTCAGTCAGACCCAACCAAACAGCCCCTTACTCTTTTATGATCTGTTCGATTAGCCACTCATGTACTAGATTAAAAAAGAGTTAATTACATAAATAACCCCTGTGCTTTATAGAAAAATAACAGGTTTTGATATCAAGAGTTTTTATAACAGGTTAGTATATTGTGTGTCACACCTCAACCTTGACGGCGGAATCGCCGAAGTGTGAGAGTTACGATTGTTCACAGCCACATAACGCTATTATTAAATCCAAATATATTATTCATAAGTTTGAAAGGTACATTACAAGCATAAGTCTCACAAATGAAATAAGTTTCAACAAGACATAACACAGAATAATCAAGTGATTTTATTAACTAGGTCAAAGTCCTAGATTATGCCAGCAACATAAGTTCACTTCAAACTTTGGGGTTTTCCTGAAACATGATAAAAATAAAATGGTCAACTATAAATAGTTGGTGAGTTTTCAAGGTTTTCATACATAATATAAGAAGATTATAAGTAGCAATTCATGTCATAGGTTATAAGCTAGTAAGGTTATAGAACACATATCTTTACAATCAAACCTCGACTTGATTACAAGTATATAAGATTGGCTAAGTGTATTTGGTTCCTTAGTGCACAAGCATACGGCTCCTAGGAGTCGGCAATACCTCGACTTTAGCACCAAATAGGCTTGTCAGGCCCAAAGATCTAAGACGTCGCCAGGCTAGTAATAGTTAATGATTGTAACAAACTATGTATCTCATATAATCACTTACAACACACAAATAACCATGACAAAATATAAAGATGAATTGCAAGTGCTTTACAAGTCTCAAACGTTTATAAGTGTATGATGTATAAGTATCATGTTTCATCCCAAAATAGTGTGAAATAAAGTAAAAAGGGGCAAGGAAAACTCACCTTGATATATGCATTACAAGATGATAATAAAAGATTAAACGATGATCCAAAGTATCCATTACAAGCACCTAAATATATATTACAAGTTTAAGGTTAATAACAAGATTAACGTTCAAATAAGAATTAGGGTTTCATTAGTTTTAAGGTTAATAAGTAATTATTTACATTTTTAATCCTCTTGAGGAATTATATATGTAAATATTTAAAAAATACCTATGATTCACTATTAATAAATCTTTATAATTATTTAAAATTAATAGGAATAACATTTTAATTAATTATTAATCTACACCTTTAATTAGTATATTTTTATAAGAAATAACCTAAAATAACGCTTGTAAATAATTTATGAAATTATAAAATCTTTATAATTTCCACAATTATCATGATTTATCCATAATTAAAGTTAATATAGTGTCCAATAATATTAATAATTTAAATTAATATTTAGAGTCTATTTTTATAAAAATAACTATTTATAACATTTGTAAATAATATTTTATAAAAATTATTAAGGTGTTTTAAATAAATAAATTTATAGAAAATTAATTAGGTAACTTTAAAATAAGGAGAGTTTGTAAAACTTATTTTTATAATTTTTAGAATTTTTTATAAATTTTATATAGGCTAAAAAGCCTTAAAAAAATATGTGAGGTTGCCCGGGTTCGAACCCGGGACCTCTAGTATGGAATGGGAGTGCAGAACCAGTAAACCAAGGCATACAGCCGCGTTAGGTTTCTGCATTTAATTCTTAAAAATGTTAACAACGAGGAACCCCCAAATCCCATGAACCCTAGAATCGTTCAATCCAAAATCAACAGCCAAATCATTGTTGTTAACACCGAAGATCATGGGGCTTTTATTCCCCATGTTTAAACGACCCTAAACATGTGTTTAATTACCCGAATAAAGATAACACGAAGTCGAACACCACGATGAACGAGTCGCGACCAACGTGGTGTTCACTGGTTAATCAAATGAAGACTATGATTAAATTAATTTCGTGGGAAGCTTCTTCGAAGGTAACTGATGATTTCCCCTTCATCAATTTGGATTAATAGAGCTCGATAGGTTGATTTCTCCAAGGTTGCAGGTCGCGATGAAAGGAGGTGATCGATGTGGTGGTTTGTTTGATTCTCAGATGCAATTGAGAATGGGAGTTGATTTGCGACGGATATATGATCGTGTGAGTGCATTTAATTGAATTATTATGCTGCGTAGTGCTCGATCGTGGCTGAGAAAGCGGCCGAAAAAAGGGAGAAGAACGGGGAAGAAAGTCGGGAAGAATGGGGGGTGGGGTTTGGGTGTTTTTAGAATTTACATAAATGGTCCCTGAGGTTTCTAACAGTTGTCAACTGAAACCTAAAGTTTTGTTTTAGTTTTATCTACATTACAGTTCAACCCCTGAAGTTTGAAATGTTATTATTTTATGTAAAAAGTTATTGATTATAGGCTTTAATACAATAAAACTTATATTATTATTATTATTATTATTATTAACGTTATTATTACCATTAACATTATTATTATTATTTGTTAATATTATTATTTAATTGGTTTAGAAACTTTAAGCAAACAAGGAATGAAACAAGAATAGCCCATAAGTTTTCATAAATGGCATAAATACTCTTACAAAGTTAACTTTTAATTTATAAAAATACGAGATGTTACATTGTGTTTTTAATTTTGTAACGAAAATAGGTACTAAGACTAACTGTCGTTAATTTTTCTATTAAATTCAAATAAAATGACTAAAATACCTTTAAGGGACTACTTTTGTAAATATATATTTTTTTAATCCATGGACCATTTGTGTAATTATCTATACCTTACAAAAAAAATCCAACCCCCACGCCCCACCCACCCCATTCACGTCTCTTTCAATATTTCAAAACACCACCGTGCGTACCCACCATAGTTGATGCCAACCACCACATTGTTACCCGCCATAGCTGCAGCCCACCACCTCTTTGGTCAATGTCACTAAACCACCAACGTTCTTAATCCACCACCAACGCCCCATAGGAAAACCCCCAACCCAACGGCTATCATCTCCCTCCCACTTCCATTCAGATCACCATTACCACTAGATCCACCGATGACACCCATCATCATCTTGGTTGATGCCCTTCCATATCCGACCACACCCATCTGACGACACCACCACAACTAGATCCAAACACATCACTGGTCCCCCCACCTTAGATTTTTTCTCAAAACCCTAATTAACCATTACCTAATTGGGGATGAAGCTGCAGTGAATGTTCAATAGACATAAAGCTGCAGTGGATGATCCGATGGTGGTGGTGATGCAATGATGAAGATGGTGTTAATAGTATTGTTGTTTCAATTAAAGAGAAGTTGGTGTTGGAGAGTATGATGTGACAGGGTGGGGGCCAGCGGTGGTGGCCGGCGATGGGGCCGACGGTGGTGGTCATTGTTGGGGGGTCATAGTGGTGGTGAAATTATTCTGCTTGTTAGAGAGATAAACATACATACACATGGCATATTTCTAACCCGGACACCTAAGCATCACGTCTGCATTGCCACATATCATTGCATCCTTCAATCTTAGTTACAATAAATTTAGAAACTATTAACTCATATATCAATTAAAATTAACACTATATTTATGATCATTTATTATTTTTATATTAATTGACATTTTTTCAAAGTTAAAGAAATTGCTAATTAAATCAATAAATAATGATTAAGTTATTACCGTTAACAACTTTTTGTTCTATTAAAATACAAGTTTCCGTCATATTTTCTTTCGAAATAATAATTTTCTTTTAATAAATTTTAAAATTCATGACATTATTCATATTTTCGATAATATTTATATTTTATCGACCTTACATTAATATGACTTTATCCATCATTTTTTACCTTCAATACGATTACACAAAAAAGTATTTACATCTTTATGAATAATTAGTTTTTAATTTTAAATTTTTATTACTTCATTGTCTTAGTTACGTATTATTGTTACATGTTTGTAAATTTTATCAAATTTGTTCATTAGTTGATTTTTTTCTTTATCTTTTTGTGCAACCATTCTACATTCATATGTTCTATTATGGAATGATATAATTTTTGATATTATTATATTATGATAATATCTTTATTCTAATATATAATTTCAACATCATATATATATATATATAGATATATATATATATATATATATGTGTGTGTGTGTATATATATATATATATTACTTGATATGCTCTAAATTATACATAGAAAACCTATTAAAAGCAAATCAATTATTCCTAAATATATTCCTTAAAATGATAAAAATAAACTTAAAAATGTTAATGTTTCAGGTGTTAAAAATATCAAGATGGACAAAAGAAGCATACTAGCAAGAACTTGAAGAAAACCGAGCTTTAAAATCTAAGCATGAGGTCATGCCTCATCAAGCATGCCCCGATGACCAGCCTGAAACACGCTGTTATGCTTAAATTAGCACACCCTCGTGATTGGACACCTGACAATACAAAAAGTTCCGTCGCCCAAAAGTAGTCAAGGGGTCGTGACCCACCCCAATCATAGGGTCGTGCCCCATCAAGCACGGGGTCTTTGCTTGACACACTCTGCACATATAAACCGATCAACTTTCATAAGCATTGTACCAGCACAGATTGTGCCTTTTAGGCATGAGTCCATGCTTAAACACTCAAGAAAGCCTATAAATAGGAGTTCATTTGCAACTTTGAAGGGAGCTTTTGGTGGAGGGTTACCCTACTGATTTCTCTTGAGAATCAAGACTTGAAAACCCTTGGGAGGCTCGGGAGGTGCATACAAAACTCAGAATAAGCTCAGGATTGTCTAAACATCATCCATTGTGGATCACCCATTTGATTGTTCCATTTCACCGGATGATTTCATATCTATCTTCTATGTTGTTTGTTGCTATGTTAAAGCTCATTATGAGCGAAATTCTCATTATTATACTAACTAGGTGTGATGCCCCGACGCACTTTGCGCGTCTTGAAAACAGATAAAACCGACGCCCAGACAACCCATCATCACAACCACAATTTAATTGTTTCATCACATCACAAACCCACAGGTTAATATAGGAAACAATGTAATCGCTAAAGCGTCACTCAAAACTAAATACTTCTTGAATCGAGGCTCAGATAAACGCATATTGTATGATCATCAGGTTTTTACCATCATAGCCTTTTTTTTTAAACGGAGACATTACTGAAGGTGCATGAGAGTTAAAAGAACATAATTTACCTAAAGACATCTAAACCAAACCAAATAAAAGTGATTACAAATTTGGTTAAAAAATTTCACAGGTTTGGCTTAAATCCGTTAACACACATCTAGTGTAACACATGAATATATGTTACTAAAGCAAGTAAGAAAACAGATCATAAAAACTCAAAACATGATGCTCAGATCTGGGTATTCGGTTATATGGCTGCAACTCAGGTTGCAGGTGCAGAACAATGCACTTGCCATCTCAGAGGATGTCACGCCAAAAAACCACCTCCACCACAGTCATCATAGCAATGATTACCACAAACAAACAAAGGATTAGGGTTCGGGATGGCGTTGGCCATCATGATCAACAAAAAATTAGAACCCAGAGGCAGACAACAAAACATAAACTCCAGGGGTGAGGGTTAAGATCAGGTATACCCAAAACAAAACTCCACACAGCAGAGTAACAAAAGGGAAGCATGAAATCCCACAATCCAACGAACTATTTGGATTAGGTGTAACCCTAAACCTCGGTAGGCGACAAACCATAACCACCCCACCACACATGCCACCGGTCAACCGAAAGGTCGTCAGCGCCGACGGTGGCGACCGACAAACCAGGGTTAAGCTTTGTTTCCAGAAAGCAACCGACGGACAACACGAAGCTCGCCACCTCCATGGACTACTAACCAGCACCCCGCCACCATGCACGAAGCCAGGCAACCCGAAGGCCGCCGGCAACGTCGGCGACGAGGAGAAATCGGCACCGCCCTTTCTCCACTATTATACCCTTTTGAACAACCGATTTCGAGGCCGGGGCCAAGGTGGTGTGAATGTAGCCGGAAAAACAGAGGCGGCGGCGTGTATGGCAGCATCTGAAAACCTCAAAATAAATTCGAAGAAGAGACCAAACCGACATACTGCCGTCGCAACTGGCGGCCATGAACATCCATACGAGCCTATCTCTGCCTTTCCCTCTCCACTGTGCACAGGAGGCGGCGATAGACGGCTCCACCGGAGCCGCCACCCACAAACAAAATCACCGAGCACTAAACGCCGACATAGGGGCACCCAACGATCGGCGGAGAGGATTAGAGAACGGCCACCGAAGATAGAGGAGCAGCAACGGAAGATTCGGCCACCGCCTAAAGTCTGCATCTTTAAGGTAGAGGCACAGTGACCAAGGTGAGGGCAAAATACCGAAATTACCCCAGAACACTGTTCATGCGCTTCCTTTTTCTGTTCATCGTTTGGAACTGTTCATCGTCACTGTTCATCATTTGGTAATTTCATAATAGGTAATTGGATAAAACTTATGTAATTTGTAATAAACTAGTGGTGTGATTTGTGTTATGGTAATGTTATGGTAATCTTGGGTAAACTTTTGATGTGTAGCATATATATTTAAACGAAAAGTTATAAACTTATGGTTTATAATTGTGAATGTCATACAAGGTTGAAAAATATATGAACCAGCTTTCATTCGCGAAACTGTTCTTCATAACAAATCCATGGCTAATGAACTAGAAATAGTTATTAGAAATCATATAACTTTAGCTTTCTGATCATTTGCGGGCTCTCTTTTATTAATCTGATAAATCTACAATAACTGTTATGGTTTTCTAAAATTAATGGTATGTTAAAAATGAACTTGATCAACTCCATTTCTAAACTTTAAGTTATATTTTCATAAATCGTACGTTGAAAGATTACACGAGATTTACCTACATTACTAATGGCTTGGAGGATTAGCATTGTAAGTTACTCGATGTTGGTGTCCTTGTCACTACGGAGCTGGCAGGCGAGAAATTCGTGTTGGCTCACGTTTATAAACATTAATATAACTACTTAAACTTATATCTTTAATCACACCGCGATATTCATCACAGTTACATAAGTATAATCTAATTAGGATGATCGCCTTAATTCCATGTTTTAAAACCCAAAAGTAACAAGTTTATTTTTGCTTTTATTTTTATTTATTGTTTTAAAAACCCTAAAAAATTTGGTTACATCAACGTAACTTATCGTTTTCTCAAAGCAAAACCCAATCTGATAGTCAATTGTAAAGATTTTTGAGTAGGCTCGGGATTACCACATCGGTCGTGGACATGAGAGATTCCTGGTTCATAAAGAATATCTTGCCTCTAATATCACCAACGCATTTTGGGTGTATTGGCTGTGGATGAGAGGAAAACTCCACAGTTAAACGTGCTTAGGCGGCAGCAATCTAGGGATGGGTGACCTCCCTGGAAAGTTTTCACACGGGCAACCAAAAGCAAATCTGTGAGCTCCTCGTGAGTAAAGCGGAAACTATTGGTAGTGTGAGAGGCCGAATGTTACAAAGACATTACTTAATACATTGATTCAAATTAACAGTTAAAGCTATCTTTTCACACCGATTCTTGATCGTCTTCTAGAGCTAGACAACTTGACATCCACATCCCTACAAGAAAATCATAATGTCATGTTATTACACACTAGCTTGTACTGTATGCAATGAAGGTTGTACCTTGCATTTAGCTGCCAAAATGTTACTATAGATGAGGTGATCTTTCTATGTTCCTTAATTATTGCTCCACCATTATTCTTCTTCCAAATATCTTTATTGAGTTAAATTTTCATCCTCTTATTTTGAACTAGTTTTTTTTTTTTATCTTTATTGAGTTAAATTTTCATCCTTTTTTTTGAACTAGTTTATTTTTGAACGGTTTTGAACTAGTTATTACGTTAAAATCACACAAAACTATAAGTTTGATAATGGTATGAATTTTATATCATTAACATTATACAATAGTTTAGTTTGTTTGTATAAAAAGATCCAAATGACAGATAAAACATTACAATTTATATTTTTACTTAATGGATCCATCTATTTATAAAAGTCATACACAAACATATACAAGCCCTTATATAAACGAATTCAACCTCACAACAACACACACAAACATATGAACACATGATTCTTGAAAAAAATATCAAAATCACTCAAACCCAAATATGGATTTGATCTACAAATTTTAAATCTAAAGTAGATGAGGTTTTATGATGAGATAGACTTGTGGCATGTGGGGCTCTCTCTTTATTTCCCCCATTTCATTTACACACAGCTGTAACCGGAGATTGAGCTGATTGATCCTCTAATTTGTTGCAGAAAACAAGAACACAAAAGGGTCTTCTTCACATCAGGTGCGTTCGTACGAAAACACCCCTTTTCTCCCATAACTCCCCCTTTGAAAAGCAATCTACACTTCGTTTTGCTTAAAGTTTCAGTTTTAATCGTTGCTCCTTTATGGGTTTGTTTTGGATCGTTGATTTCAGCAATTTCTGATGAGGGTTTCTAATTCATGTGTTGGTTCGGTTAATTTATGAACAAGAGTCGGTTTTTTGTTCAGTTTTTAGGGTTTCTTGCTATATGATACGTTTATTCGTCTTGTTTTTCCTTTTTTGGAAGAGATTGTAGGTTTTAAGTTACTGATGCACACCACCTGTTTGTTTTTATGCCTCAATGTAAGATTGGGCCCTTTTGTTTTGTTATCTGGTTGTATGTGGTTTTTCTGTAGATTGTTTTTTGTAAATATGTGTTTTTCTTGCAGATTACTGAATTGAAGGTGGGAATTTTGGTTTAAAGTTGGATTTTTAGGTTAAAATGTTGTTAAAGTACCTTAATTTATTGTCTTTAATGGATTGTTTCTTACAAGTAGGTTAATTGCATCTCCTTTTTCGGCCGTGTGCCATTTGCATAGATTGTTTGAGGGAGAAGAAGTGTTGTGAATCGTGATTGATTTGATGCCGCACAACGAAGTTGATCGAATGGATTACATGGCAGAAGATGGGGACATGTCGGATTTTGCTGACGATGTCGATGAAGAAGAAAACGAGGGTGGAGATCAAAATCTTGATGAGTTTGATATGGTCAGTTTGATTTCATTCTTTTTCTGCTATTAAGTTAACAATAGGGGACTTGTCGATCTAAGTTTGTTTGATAATGTAGCATTAGATGTAGTGTAATACGCTCGATATATTAAGTTTTAATGTTTACTAGCTTGCAAAGGTGACGGATACATCCTCTGCTCAAGCAAGAACCGGGAAAGACATTCAAGGCATTCCATGGGAAAGATTGAATATAACAAGGGAAAGTTATAGGCGTACAAGGCTTGAACAGTACAGAAACTATGAGAATATTCCCTTGTCCGGTGATGCTGTTGATAAGGTATAATCCTACCGCTGGTGGTTGTAAAAATGATTGTTTTTTCCACTTATGATATTATGGCAACTTTGTTACGTGTGTAGAAATGCAAGCAGAAGTCGAAGGGTGGTAACTACTATGAGTTCTTTCATAATACAAGATCAGTGAAGCCTACAATCCTTCATTTTCAGGTTTATAACGTTCTGCTTGTTCAATAATTTTTTCCTATCAGATTGATATTAATCATAAGCCATGAACGTAGCATGCAATGGAAAGTTGTTTAACCTGAAATAAATTAAATGTGTTTGCTTTTGTAAAACATTGTGTATTGTGTACAGTTAAGGAACCTGGTATGGGCTACCTCAAAGCATGATGTATATCTCATGTCTAACTACTCGATCATGCATTGGTCGTCATTATCACAAAACTTAACGGAAATCCTTAATTTTTCTGGGCACGTTGCACCTACTGAGGTACTTAATATTGATTGTAACGTTTCTAATATTTATTTTAAATTTCATTGAGATTGGCATTAAATATATTTATTTTGGGGCTCGCAGAAACATGCTGGAAGTTTGTTGGAAGGCTTCACACAAACTCAAATCAGTACACTAGCAGTCAATGATGATTTTCTGGTTGCGGGAGGATTTCAAGGAGAGCTTGCTTGTAAGGTAATTTGATCATACAGGACTTAGGCATTACGCCAAAGTTTCTTTATTTCTTCGTTGACGTCTATTTAGTTGTAATATATGTATATGGTAAAGATTTTAATTCACAAAGTTGTTACTTACATCTGGAATCTTCAGTTTCGTAATTGTGATTTTGGATGACTAAGAGTGCATGCTGATTTGGAATTCCATCTTGACCTGTGGTTTACATGTTTCCAAAACTCCATTAGTTGGTACAAAGAACACCAAACTATATAAACCAGCAGCCTTTAAATCTTTGATTATGTATTCTTCATTGAATAGCAATGTAACTGTACTAATTGTTACCCAAGAAGAGTTTAATTCTTGTCAATATCTTGTTGGGAAGCGTCCAGCTCTATGTTCCTTGCATGTGTTGCATCTGTAGCTGAGGCTGCTGAGCAAAGACTTTCTGAGAAATTTTGAAGCATTTATCCAATGAAAATTTCTTGTTTGAAAATGGGAACATTAGCTCTTAAGTTAAAGCTTCGAGTCTGTAAGATCTATGCATCTTGTGCTGCATTGACATTTTTGGACATAATTACATAAAAGATGAATAAATACAAAAATCTATGGTCTAATGAATTATTTACTTTCATATAATGGTACATGACTCAAAAAATAAACTAAATCTAAGTATTCTTTAATAAGAGCGCACTGTATTCGACACCTGCAGTGATATGAAAATCTTCTCATACACAGTTGACATCTTTAATCTGCCTGTTAATGGAATCTTTCCACAACAAAGGAAGTTATTTTCTGTTTGATATCAACTTGTATTTTGTATATTTTGCTCATTTCAGATTTTTGGTGATCTTTTATAAATTTTGTTGGACCGAGTCTTGTCATTATATGTAATCTGCATGCATTGTTAAATTATGCAGAGATTGGATAAACAGGGAGTTAGCTTTTGTACAAGAACAACTTATGAAGACAATGCCATAACAAATGCTATTGAGATATACGATAGCTTGAGGTAATTATGAATATTGATGTACTTATTTGCTACAAAATATATTCTTGTCATCGTGTTGACCCTTTTTATTGCCATCACTTTGTAGTGGTGGAATGCATTTTATGGCATCGAACAACGATTGTGGTGTGAGGGAATATGATATGGATGGATTTCAGCTAGTGAATCATTTCCGTTTTCCTTGGCCAGTGAATGTAAGTTTCTTAAAATGAACGGCTCAGTTGGGTGCGGATAATTATCGGTTCAGGTCAAAACATGGACACTTTTAGCATAGGCCAAATTGAAAGGGTCGGATTTGGCTGAACTGCAAAAACCAAAAAAACTTACCTTTTTAGAAATAATAAATACGACGTGTACAATGTAATTACCAAAGGCTATTATCTTAATGACAATCAGAAACTTTTTTTTAATAAAAACGTTAGGGGTGTCTTTCAACCCTTTTGACTTGATCAATCCGTATACTTTTTGGTAAATCTTTTACCTAACCTTTTGACATGTTAGCGATAGGACCTAACCAAATTGACGTCCCATTTTATTGTCTTGTTGCAGCATACATCCTTGAGCCCAGATCGGAAACTCATAACTGTAGTCGGTGATAATCTTGATGGATTGCTGGTAGACTCTACAAGTGGAAAGGCAAGAACTTATGGATATAAAATTTTATACTCCTAATTTTTTTTTATCTTTCATAGTTTCTTTTTCAAGTAATGACATCCATCTTCTTTGGCAGACGGTTCACACAGTGGAAGGCCACCTGGACTACTCGTTTGCATCCGCATGGCATCCAGATGGAAAAATCTTTGCAACAGGCAATCAAGACAAAACTTGCAGGGTATGGGATTTGCGAAATCTTTCAGACCCTGTTTCGGTTCTTAAAGGCAACATGGGTGCGGTTCGATCAGTTCGTTTTTCATCAGACGGGCAGTTTCTGGTGGTTGCAGAACCTGCAGATTTTGTTCATGTCTATAACACCAAATTAAACTATGAAAGAAGGCAAGAAATTGACTTCTTTGGGGAAATATCTGGTGCATCTCTTAGCCCTGATGATGAAACGCTTTACGTTGGAGTGTGGGACCGGACTTACGCCAGCCTCCTACAGTTCAACAAACGACATAGGTATGGGTACCTTGATTCGTTTGTGTAGTTATATAACTGTCTTAAAATAAGTCGACCCGTGTGTTGGAACAGACCAATCAAGTAATATCATCTAAGACCTGTTTGGATTGTCAAAAAGAAAGTATGTATAGCGAAAGTCTTTTGAAGTTGAGAGAGGTTTGTTGGCTATGTTAGGAGCCTTGTATAACTTAGGACAAATGGGTCGATGCTTGTTTAATGTCAGATTATGGTTGGGTTATGCTGCCATCGATGACATCTTTCTTTCAATGTACGGTCATCATCTTTTCTGATGAAATTAAGGGTGTGTTTAAAGTAAGTCCGGACCAACAAAACCAAACAAGATTGGGGTTTTGGTTTAGTCCGGAACCGGAGTTTGTATTTGGTTCATGGTTGGAACCCAACAGGTTCCAGACCCAGAATGCAACTGGTCTGGTTTCAACCCGTTCATGGTTTCAACCATTTGATCAAATACGGTTGCCACGTAACTCTATGTTGTCAAAATCCCTTCAGGCGTGTCTAGGCGAGGGTGAAATGTCTTGTTGCCATCTAGGCGCTCTAAGAAGGTTCTAACAAGGTTCCAATTAGATTGTGGCCACATTCCAGAAAGATCTTCTCAAATCCTTTAAATTCGATCAAACTTTTGAAAATTCCGGTCAAACTTGTTTGAAACGCCTAAATATGGCTTGGAACCGGTCTAAACTAGCCTGGAACCCCAAAACATGTTGTGTTTATGCTATGCGCCTTGTCTTAGGTTCTCGTTTTATAAGCATCTTGCACCTCAATCTTTGCGCCTTGATTGCGCCTTACGCTTTTGACAATCATGATGTAACTTGATTTTTGTTTTTATAAGATGAGAGGTCTTAGAAGTAGTGAAGGGGCTAGATGCAAATATGAAGTCATTAGCCTAATCGTGTACTTAAATTGTATTACACCTAATGAGATGGTAGCTATGTTGTGATCGAGATTATCCCTCTTCTTCTCTGTTAATCTTCTATCTTTCTATCAATTTGTACTATATCAGCTTATGGTACCCCCAACGATTAATACCTCACATATCCAAAGTACAAAGTAAGAAGGTATTATAGCAACTTTCGATTCAATTATGTAAGTTTGTATAGAAACAAAATAAAAGACTAATGAACCACAAACTATTAAATAACGTACCCGAGGAATGAGTAAGATAAAATACAAATAAAATACACCATTGTAATAACTAACACTACTTGATACTCTTAACAGAAACCTTGATTCGTGCAAACGTTCGATCTTGACTAGTTAGAGTTCACCCTGTTGTCAATGTTTCACACTCAATCGACTTCCATTTGTACGCTCTTCGAATTGAAGCCTATGAAGAGAAAAACGAGAGAGGGCAGAGTGCTTTTACATAGGACTCTAGGGGCGGTGGTCCGTTAGAAATCAAGGAAATATTGATGGACATGATTAACAAGTAACAAGTAGATAGATACCATCATACAAACATGATATATAGCGATTTAAGTGGATGTTAGTCTTCGACCATACGTTCAGTCTTTAACCAAGAATTGTTCAGTCGATGCAAACGTGATAAATAGATTATTAACCAAGTATTGAAACACGCCCATTGTTATGACTTTGTTTTGCAATTTTAAATTTTCTCTTTTTAGAAGATGCTGAACTGTTGACTTACATATTTTATAAAAAATTGGTTTTGTAAAAGTTTAGTTGTTTTATAATAAACTTTAGATCATTAATCACTCTTGATAAAAATATCAAGAGTGATCAACTCAATTCTTATTCACTTTAATATGTCCTTATATTTATCTATATTCTTATGCGGTTTTTCTTGAAATTGAGTTTAAAAATTAGTCAAGGGTCAGACGTCGATCTACTTATTTTCAGGAGTCCGTTAAGTTAAGATTTCCTTTGAACGGTCGATGCATGTTCGATCCATAGTCAATGTTGGCCGTTAGTTTGAGATGTAATCGTTGTTAATTAGATGCAAGTTTAACTAAATGCACTTTTTGTTCGATTCAAATTCGATTTGTGGCATTGAACCGTGATGCTAATCTTTTCGTTAATCCAAGTGTGAAAAATAGATTATAAACGGATAAGTAATATTATCATGTCTTTAGCCCATATGTTACATCTTTATATGATCAAAACAACTTAATTTAAATGGTTTTCAAGTTTTTTCAACTTTTCACTTGGTACCCTCACCTTTCATCACTTGTGCACCAAGCACCTTTACCTTTTGTTTACTTTTTCATGTGTCGGTTTTGGCTTCTGTTAAGTTTTTGATTTCTCTTAATCATATTTATTTGTTTTTTTACGACTAACACACTACAAACCTACTCTTAATCTACACTATTTATCGATAACCATATTAATTTGTTGCAAAGAGAAATAAAATGCAACCATGTTTGAATCAAACATTGAAAAAAACATTTTCCTGCTGTTTTTTTTAAGTTTATTGTACCTTGAACTAAAAATGTTTAATATAATTTACTTCTTATCTCACAAGATTTATGAGATCATTAAATAATATATATAAGATGATTCTTGTGAAAGAGGTTACAAAAGTGTCCCACACGGGTATCTCATATTTTCTTTCAACTTTATTCAATAATAATAGTTTTGAATTAAAGTATACAAAAAATCATATAATGTTAAGTATTTAGTACAACCAATTTATGATTACAACAAACATGTCTTACCTTGAAACAAGTTTAAAAACTCATATGAGATGTCCAAGAAACCCGTGAGCTAATTTTTAACAAGTACAATTGTCATTTATACAATTGTCATTTATACAACAATAACAATAATTAAATCACCTAATCTCATCTCTTTACTTATTATTTTACAACATTAAATAAGTTAAAAACTTATACTATATAATACTAGTGGTAAAATTATAATATATATTAAACATATTGATGGTAACTACATGGGTTTTATAAAGTTTCATAATTTAACCATCATACTATTTATATTTGCATATGGCTACCTTAATGCATGAAACCACTTACTGCTTTCCATGACCCATGTGGTTTTTAGAGGACATTTTTATTATTATTCTATAGTATTTTAGTTTTTCTTTTTTCTTTTATAAATAGATCAGCTTTTATATTAATTTTGAAACTAATCTTATAACTTTTTATGGTTTTCAAATATTTTGGTTTTTCTATTATAAACAATATACAAGATATTATTTCTTTTAAAGAGTTTGAATTTAACTTCATATAATTGTGTAAAGAGTAATTATAATCTATATAACTAAATTTTGGTTTAGTCAAAAGGTCATTAAAAATCGTCATGAAAGATTTTTCTTTCAAAGTATACCGTGAACAAAAACAAAGCTACGCATCAACTTAAACACAATCATCATGAACAGAAGTGAAGTCGCGACAACACGCGGCCGTTAACTTTTAGTTAAAAATAATAAGCAGCTAGCTAGCTACTATTCATGCCGTTTGTTTGTCGTACGTAAGTTAATTTGCCATTTCAAATTAAAAAAAAAGGTATTAAATTGAATTCACGTATAAAACGACAACATTAATGGCTTTGATTGCTACATTGTCTAGATCAGGAGTGAATATCAACAACCACATTAATAGCTTTTTACTCTTATTTATTTTTTCTAATTAGAAACTCATAAACACTAAATTTTGACCCCATATATTTACGATAAGAAACCTCATTATTTAACAGGACCACTAATCAACACCTTGATGCTATTAAATATTTGAGCATTGTGCTCATGCGTCATTTGAATCAAGTGGTGAACTTCAGCAACATTAATGGCTTTGATTTGTCCATTTTGGATAAAGATTGAGCATCAACAACCAAATTAATGGGTTTTTTTTTACGATAAATGTACGATCTTACTTTGAAAAATATGTGTTATCTTAATCAAACACGTCTATTTGTTTTCTAGCCGAGATCGCACCCTAACCTTGTTAGGAAGAAGCCTACAACTAAAAAAAACCCGCTGACTCAAACCAAACATATAACTGAGCAAGACTTTAACCCAAAAGTAAATGGAGGCCTCAATTGTTTATTTGCATTCTGATGACTACATGTATGAAATTGTTTTGTTATTGATTGGGTACCACACGAAACGCGCTTGACGATCGTGACCAAAGGCGTGGGCCGCGGCTGGCATACCAGAGCCAGAGCCGCGGCTGGCATACAAAAACTAGAACAGGAGCCGCGGCTGGCACAGCCTTGGCCGCGGCACAGCCTCTCTTTTTCATTCTCGCAGGACGAGTAGACTTACAAACCAAGTTATTAATTAGTGGAACTTCTGCAAGGATACGAAGAGAAGCAAAGACCAAACATAATAGCACCAAAACGCATAAGACAAACCTAGGGAACAACCAGTCCAAAGTCAACTATAGTGACAAAATACATTAATTCTAAGTACAAAAACCCTTTGCATAAAATAAGAGAGGATTTTCTGTCCAAGGAAGATTCACTCTGAAATACTCTCTGAAGCATACTAAAAATGGAACCAGATTGCAAAGTAAGGCTAGTATAAAAACCCCAATAGTTTCCTTTGCCAAGACATCCAAGAAAACAGCCACTACTCATAATTCAAAACTCGTATTATTGATAGACATTCTTAAACCCGGAGTTTCCCAGCATAATCACCATTAAGCACTGCTTCACGATCCTTGATCACTCGATCGAGTTTTCTTGTAGCAACATTTGGCGACATCCGTGGGACCCTCTGATTTTACCCCAAAAGGTGATTATCATGGACTCCGACCAATTAACTCCCCACCACGATATCGCCAACAAAAGGGCGAACCCGCATATTACTTCCTCTCCCTCGGGGGTAGCAAACGCTGGTTCGGAGGGAGGAAACAACCTCAACACCATAACCACCCCCACACCAAACAACACGATCATTACTCCCGAGTTCCTTAACCAGAATCGAGAGCAAATTTTGCTGCTACTGCAGCAGGAAGAGAAGGAACACCGACTGAGGGATGTTAGGACTCGACTGGAGTACGAAGACGCACCAAGGATAGAACATGAAGAGGAGGAGGAACACAATGACGGTGGAAGGCCACATGAGGAGGAGGAGGAAGAAGAACCCAAGGTAGTAACAAAGCAGGGTGGAATTATACCCCCCAAAGGGACGTGCTCGCAAGATGACTTCAGCAAACCTTACCGTCCCTTGACCGCGAGAACCCGGTCGAAATTCATCCCAAAGATAGCAGAATTTGTCTTCCCGCCAAAGCTGAAGATGCCTTCAAATGTTGGAAAGTATAATGGGACAGGAGACCCGGAGGATCATTTGGCCATTTTTGTGGGAGCAGCTGAGGTAGAACAATGGTCCGTGCCGGTCTGGTGTCACATGTTCGCCCAGACTCTCACCGGGGCAGCCCGGGTTTGGTTTGACGGCCTCCCCGCGGGCGGGATCCACGACTTTGAAGAATTAGAAAGCCGTTTCTTGAAAAACTTCAGCCAACAAAGATTGTCATCAAAAGACCCTACAGAATTACACAATATCAAGAGGGGAGAGGGGGAATCAATAGAGAACTTCATCACCAGGTTCTCTAAGGAAAGCATGCAGGTAAGGGGGGCTGATGAAACCATACGAATATCAGCTTTCATTCACGGTGTAAGAAACAATCAACTCGTCGAAAGGTTCCACGAAAGCCTCCCCAAAACAGTAGACGAAATGCTAGAACGCGCGAAGGCATTCGTGCGTGGGAAGAGAGCCTGTGAGCAGTTGCGTGAGAAAGTTCTCAAGAAACCAGCACTCCCACCATGGGAACTACAGAGAAGGTCTGCGGGACCCAAGATCTGGGAGAGACCACGTTTCCAACCTCGCTTTGCTCAACCAAACTCAATCTTACATCCCCGTACCCGCCTACCCACCCGAAGCTCATCTGGTCCTCAGATAACACTCCCCCCTCTGACTAAAACACCAAGCGAAATCTTGGCCACTGAAAATGTGAAGTTCGCCAAACCAACTCCATTAAAGCCAGGGGTAAAGCGAGACGCGAGTAGATATTGTGAGTTCCACGGGGAACATGGGCATACCACGGACGACTGTTTCTCGTTAAAGAGACAGATCGAACTAGCCATCAAAACAGGAAAACTGGCCCACCTCTTGAAGGAATTGAAAAAGACACCGTAAACCGGAGAGCAGAGAAAGGAAATATTTATGATCCAACCTCTCAGTCATGCTGGCAAGAGGGCTGCCGATCACATGGAATCATGGATGGCTCAAGAAATATCGTTCCCCCCAATCCATGGCGGAAGTTTTGCTAGCGGCCCGGTCACCATCTCAGCCATTATCGCAGGCCACCAAGTGCATCGAGTATATGTAGATAGTGGAAGCAGCGCAGAGATCATGTACGAACATTGTTTCTTGCAGTTGGATGAAGAGATCAGGAAGAACATTGACACCAGGACTCACATGTTAACAGGATTCACAGGGGAGTTGGTTCAACCATTGGGTCAACTTCAGCTGCCAGTTATTATTGGAAACCATGCTGGCTGGCGTGAGGTGGTGATGACCTTTCTGGTGGTTCGATCAGAATCATCGCATAATGTGATCTTGGGAAGACCCGGTTTGTGCACGTTAGGGGCCGTTATATCCACAGTTCATGCAGCAATCAAGTTTCCCACTCCCACAGGGGTAGTTACCATCTACTCCAGCCGAGAGTGCAAGGATGTAAGGGCACTAAAAATGAAGGGTCAAGACACGATGGAAGACACCATACACCCAACGCAGGAAAAGTGGGTAGTCAATCCAAAATTCCCCGAGCAAAAGATCACGATTGGAGGACAGCTGGGAGACGCAACTAAGGATCGGCTCAGGCATTTGCTGCAAAGTAACCTAGACGTCTTCGCGTGGGAACCATCAGACATGGCGGGGGTCCCACGAAATGTCGTAGAACATGAATTGAAGACGTACAAATCCAAGGAGCCCGTAGTGCAAAAGCGAAGACACATGGGGGAAGAAAGAAGCAAGGCTGTTGTTGAAGAAGCAAAAAAATTGTTACGCGCAGGGATCATCAGGGAGGTACGATACCAGACCTGGGTGGCTAACCCAGTGATGGTAAAAAAAGGAGACGGAACCTGGAGGATGTGCATCGACTTCAAGGATCTCAACAACGCATGCCCCAAGGACTGTTATCCGCTACCGGAGATAGACTCAAAGGTAGACTCCCTAGCCTCCTTTCCTTTAAAATGTTTTTTGGATGCATACAAGGGATACCATCAGGTGCAAATGGCTCGGGAAGATGAAGACAAAACCGCGTTCTACACGGATGTAGGTATTTTCTGCTTTACTAAAATGCCGTTCGGATTAAAGAACGCCGGTGCAACATACCAACGACTAATGGATAGGGAGTTCAAAAGCCAAATTGGAAGAAACATTGAGGTTTATGTTGACGATATAGTAATCAAAAGCCACAGTGAAGAGTCCTTGTTGAGGGATATAGCAGAGACTTTTGGAACATTACGAAGGATGAATATGAAGTTGAATCCCCAAAAGTGCTCTTTTGGGGTGGAGGAAGGAAAGTTTTTGGATGTAATCGTGACCAAAAATGGGTTCGAAGCTAACCCAGAAAAGGTAACAGCCGTGCTCAAAATGACGTCACCAAAATCAATCAGAGAAGTGCAAGCGCTCAATGGACGTTTGGTGGCGCTCAACAGGTTCCTATCAAAGCATGCGGAGCGGGCTCTCCCGTTCATGACTGTATTAAAGAACTGTCTGGGGAAGAAGAATTTCGCATGGTCTCAAGAGGCGGAGGACGCTTTTCAACAAATGAAAAGTTACCTAAGCAGTTTACCAACACTCGTGGCCCCATTCCCGGACGAAACACTAATCGTATATTTATCGGCCGGGAGCGAGGCCGTAAGCGCTGTGCTGATGACTGACAGAGGAGGAGACCAAACACCAATATACTTTATCAGTAGAGCATTAAAAGATGCAGAGACACGATACTCCCCAATGGAAAAACTTGTGCTGTCTCTAGTACACGCATCTAGAAGACTACGACGATACTTTCAAGCCCATGCGATCGAAGTACGAACGAGCCACCCAATACAGCAAATCCTGAGGAAACCAGAAATATCGGGCAGATTAGCAAAATGGGCAATCGAGTTAGGAGTTTTCGGGATTCAGTACAAACCAAGGGTCGCAATGAAGGGCCAGGTTGTGGCCGATTTTTTAACAGAAATACCACACGACGGAGATAATGACTTGGGCACTGATGCAATACCAGGTGATCACGAGAAAGAAAAAGAATGGCGTCTACACACAGATGGAGCGTCAAATGACGAAGGGTCAGGGGCAAGATTGATACTGGTGGGACCAGGTGGGGAAGAAGTAACCTATGCACTCAGGTTGGCCTTTAGAAGTTCTAACAACGAAGCAGAATACGAAGCATTAATAGCAGGTCTCAGGTTGGCAAGGCAAATGAAGATTAGAAGATTGCACGCCCACGTGGACTCACTACTGGTCGCAAATCAGGTTAACGGATCCTACGATGCGAAAGAAAACACAATGAAGTTGTACTTGAGTAAAACGAGGGAAATAATGGGCGATTTTGAAAAGTGTGAGGTCTCACACATCCCGCACAGCAAGAACAAGAAAGCGGATGCTCTAAGCAAACTGGCATCTATAACCTTTAGCCATCTCGCCAAGGAAGTAAGAGTGGGGTACTTCAAACACCATCAGTAGAAACAAAAGAAGTAACCACAGTCAGAAATGAAGGGGAAACCAGCTGGATGCAACCAATCGTACGTTTTCTGCAGGATGGTGACCTTCCGAATGAGAAAGCAGAAGCAAGAGCTTTGCAAGCAAAGGCGCTGCACTACGAACTACGACACGGGATACTCTACCGCAGGTCCTACCTGGGCCCGCTCCTAAGATGTTTAACCCCTGAAGAGGCCAACTACGTGATTCGAGAAATACATGAGGGTATTTGCGGTATACATGCCGGACCACGAATGGTGGTGCAAAGGCTATGGGAGCTGGATATTACTGGCCGGGGATGCACAGGAGCGCAGTAGAAGAAATTCAAAAATGCGAGAGCTGCCAGAGACACGCCCCTGCTTGCTATAGGCCCAAAAACGACATGATACCGGTCACTACTGCTTGGCCATTCCAGAAATGGGCCATGGACATTGTTGGCCCATTCCCGACCTCAACAGCGGGAGTGAAGTTTCTTTTGGTCGCAGTAGATTATTTCACCAAGTGGACAGAAGCGAAGGCTTTAAAGAACATTTCAGGGCAGCAGGTGAAGAAGTTCGTATGGGAAAACATCATATGTCGTTTCGGATTACCACTTTTTATTGTAACAGATAACGGGAAGCAGTTCGCAGACAACCCGTTCAAGTCATGGTGCAAAGAATTGATGATCACTCAGATTTTCACTTCGGTAGCTCACCCGCAGGGTAACGGGCAGGTAGAAAGGATTAACCGAAGCATCGTTGAAGGCATCAAGACAAGGTTAGGGCTGGAAGGAAGAAACTGGGTGGAAAAGCTGCCAAATGTCTTATGGGCTCACCGAACCATGCCAAAAACAAGTCACGGGGAAACCCCTTTTAGCTTAACATACGGGTCAGAAGCAATGATCCTAGCGGAAATAGGAATGCCAACAGCTAGAGTCACACAAGCTCGAGCGACAGACAATGAAGCGGAGCTGCGACTCAACTTGGACTTACTGGAGGAACGAAGGATGATCGCAGCGATAAGAGAGGCCAGGCACAAACAAGAAGTTGAACGATACTACAACTCGCGTGTTAGGAAACAAACCTTCAGGGAAGGAGATTATGTGCTGCGAAGCAATGAGGCCAGCCGAGTAGAGGAACAAGGGAAGTTAGGGCCACGCTGGGAAGGCCCATACTTAGTGGTAAAAGCCGGAAAAAACGGGGCGTATGAGTTAGCCCATTTGGATGGAACAACCATCCCACGAACCTGGAACGGAGCACAGCTCCGCAAATGTTACATGTAGCTTAGTCTATTACCCTGTTTGTAACTCAATTTTGGTTAAAGAAGGTGCGAGCGAGCACCAGCAGTTGCATTCATACAAGCACTATACATGCTCCTAACAAACACTCAGGGGGGGGGAAATAAAAGATAGTATAAGCATAGCAATGATAAAAAGATGCACGCAAGCATCAAGCGAGAGCAAGTAACCAAGCTCGAAACACATAAATGATGAGCAACCAAGTTTATTTATTCCATGAGCAAGTAACCAAGCTCGAAACACATAAATGATGAGCAACCAAGTTTATTTATTCCATGAGCAAGTAACCAAGCTCGAAACACATAAATGATGAGCAACCAAGTTTATTTAATAGACGAACAAGTAACCAAGCTCGAAACGTATAAACGACGAACAACCAAGTTTATTTATTCAACGAGCAAGTAACCAAGCTCGAAACAATGAGCAACCAAGTTTGTTTATTACATGAGCAAGCTGCCAAAGCCCAAAGCAATTAAAAGATGCGACGTTGCAACCAGTCCATGATCAACATAAGACGCCAGCCGCGGCTCCCATGGCAGCGATACCAAGCCGCGGCACGTCCAAAGAAACAAAACAAACCATTCACCAAGCCGCGGCGCATCCGTAAATGCAGCATCAAGCCGCGGCACACCCATAAATGCAGCATCAAGCCGCGGCTGACCCATAAATGCAGCATCAAGCCGCGGCACATCCATGAACGCAACACCAGGCCGCGGCACATCCGTGAAAGCAAGACCAAGCCATAGTCAACTCACGGCCAAATGAACAATCACAAGTCAACACACAAAAAAAAAGGCACAATAAACACGCAAAGCGAAAAGATAAAACAAAGTCGCTACATAAGCGAATACGATAACAAGTACATAATGAAGGTCCACAAGGAAAAAACAACTAGCAACCCAAATACATCATCAAAAGACCAAGATAGCAAACACCATCAACCTAACTAGTAGAAGGATTAGGCCCATTAGGTCCTCCGGTAGGGGGAGGAGGGCAGAGAAACGTTTTCAGGTCGCCAAACTCAGAATCAGCAAAAGCAGCAATGGTCTGCGACATAGGAAAGGAAGTCTCGTCAAAAACCTTTGACCGTTCCCGCAATTCATCCAAGGCATCGGGATAGAAATTCTTTGCTTCTTCAGCTCTCTTACCTTCAGCCGCCAGTTGAACACCATCCACAAGACCCGAATTGTAACCAACTTTATCCGCTAATGAATCAATCTCGGCCAGTAGATCAAGGAATTCATTACTCTCACAAACCTTGTTAAAAGCTAACTCAATCCCGTGAGAAATAAGCCATTTTTTCTCAGATACATGTGAGGCTGTCAGAGCCTCAAGCTCAGAAATACGTTCAGATGATGACGCCTTATGATTCTTTAACTCGGTATTAAGAACGGCAAGTTTCTTGTCAAGAAACTTTTTCTCGTTTTCAGCTTTTTCACAACGAGACAAGAGTGAGGCATTCTCGTTCTGCAATGACGAAACCTGTCTCTTCAACTCGCGAACTTCCTTATTACTCTCGAGCCAACGATTGTGAATCTCCACAAAAGAAAGGAGACCGTCAACAATAGCAGAACAACCTGAATCGGATAACTGTCGTTTCGTACAATCTTCGAGTCTGGAAACCTCAGTTGGTGGACGCACAGAAAAGAGAAACTCCCTACAGAGCTCGGGAGTATCTAGTAGAGCATTGTTAGTCAGGTTCCAGTCAGGCATAAACTTCTCTAGCGGATTCGGCTCTTCCCCCTCAATCGAGCCGTCAGAACCCGAATGACTACCTGCAACATATGATTCACAGAAATATCATGAATTAATAGCGTGATGATAATAATAAATAGAAAATGAATGTATATATACGATTACCCGAAGTAAACGACCCAGAGGACGTACCAGCCGCGGCCCCCGACGATGGGTCAGCCGCGGCCTTCACCTTGCCAGCCGCGGCAGGGGCAGGCTGTGGCGGCTTCAGACCAGGCGCACCAAGGCCTTTTCTCTCTTTCACGACCCTAGCAGACTTCTTAGAAGAGCCTGCATCATCACTGGCTTTTCGTTTCTGCGCAAAGTCCATGCTCTCCCCGGGTTGAACAACGAAACTAGCAGTAGTTTCCAAAATAGGCGACACACCCGCGGCCAGGGGCTCCGTATGCTCCGTCACGACCTCCTTAGCAGAGAGTTTCATACGATCAAAAATCCCCATCCCTAAGAAAGAGAAAAACAACAAATCATAAGCCACGGACACGAACATACGGGAACATACCAAAAAAAAAGTAATCTGCTTACTTTTTCCTTGAAAGGTCATACACGGAACAAGTTGGGGATCAACCCAATTGCGACTAACACCAACCATAACGAGAAAGTGTTCAGAAAAAGGTTGTAGTGCAGTAGGAGTAGCTTTCAAAGTATCGTAGGCAGAAACATCATAGTCTTTAGCCTTAGGAACCGGGTCACAGATCTTGTCTTGAGGATCCAACCATTTCATAGGAAAAGGAATGATACTTGAAGACACAAAGAAAAAGTGATCTTTCCAATGTTTTAAACTAGTCAAAGACCGAGAAAAGATAGGAGGAGAAGGCGCCTTGCGCTTCTCGAAAGTAACCCAATCTCCAACATGAGTAAGCTTATAAAAGGCTCGGAAAAGATTAACTTGAGGCTCCAACTTATGGGCACGACAACATATTTCAAAATGATAAACTTTAGTCAAGCCTAGGGGGACAACTTGAGACAAATGTATAGCATAATGGTGCAAAAGCGAACACAAAAAGCGACTAACGGGAACACAGAAGTTGGCAAGACTAAAAAACGAGGTATATAAGGCAACAGTACCAGGAGGTGCGTCCCTAACAGTAGAATTCATAGGAGGAACGATAGGTTTAAGGTCAGATCCTATACCGTACCGATGACGAAATTGTTAAGGAAATCTTGGGAAATGAGCGACTTTTGCAGACACATATCATTCCTACACTCCATGATTTTAGATAAAAGATAAAGAAACTAACCTCGAAAGTGAACGACCCGTGACCCGGCTAGAGCTCCTTCCCAAAAGAAAGAAAAGTTTGTGAGGCAAAATGAAGGCCAAAAGCCTTGTATTTATAGAAGGGAGGGAGGCGCGGCCTCCAAGAGGATCTCGGCCCAATCTCGGCCCCATCACATCAGTCGATGGCTATGAAAGGGTGGCGACAAGATGGATGAAGCTCGGCCTCCAAGAGGATCTCGGCCCCATCACATCAATCGACAGCTGTGAAAAGGCGACGACAAGATGGAAGAGGCTCGGCCTCCAAGAAAGTCTCGGCCCCCAATACATCAATTAACAAACTAGGAATTAAAACATCTATAAGGCGGCGACAAGACGGGAGCCGCGGCCTAGTAAAGTAGACATCACTAGGACGGCTCAAAGAGGGTTATTTCACATCAAGTCAAATCGATTTGTCATGTACACAAAAATTGGAAAAGGATGTCATTTTTAGATAAAACGTGAGAAATAAATAGTCCAAAACAATGACTCTCGTCATAATATTGGACTAGGGGGACATGATTGGGTACCACACGAAACGCGCTTGACGATCGTGACCAAAGGCGTGGGCCGCGGCTGGCATACCAGAGCCAGAGCCGCGGCTGGCATACAAAAACTAGAACAGGAGCCGCGGCTGGCACAGCCTTGGCCGCGGCACAGCCTCTCTTTTTCATTCTCGCAGGACGAGTAGACTTACAAACCAAGTTATTAATTAGTGGAACTTCTGCAAGGATACGAAGAGAAGCAAAGACCAAACATAATAGCACCAAAACGCATAAGACAAACCTAGGGAACAACCAGTCCAAAGTCAACTATAGTGACAAAATACATTAATTCTAAGTACAGAAACCCTTTGCATAAAATAAGAGAGGATTTTCTGTCCAAGGAAGATTCACTCTGAAATACTCTCTGAAGCATACTAAAAATGGAACCAGATTACAAAGTAAGGCTAGTATAAAAACCCCAATAGTTTCCTTTGCCAAGACATCCAAGAAAACAGCCACTACTCATAATTCAAAACTCGTATTATTGATAGACATTCTTAAACCCGGAGTTTCCCAGCATAATCACCATTAAGCACTGCTTCACGATCCTTGATCACTCGATCGAGTTTTCTTGTAGCAACAGTTATCATCATAGAAACGTAACACATTTGAAAAAAATAATTAACCACTTTAATCATTTTCTTTATAAAGCCTTGTCAAACAACGAATGTTAGTATGAAATAATATACATTTTTGGAACGAAATCTTCTAGCGTATAAATTTAATTTTGAATCTTAATAAAAGGGGTCCTAATATCTAGACACCCACCCAGATAAATAGACACCCACCCAGATAAATCGACACCCCCTATACGCCGCGTATGGGTCCATACGCGGTGTATAGGGTCTAATGCACTGAAAACGAGGAAAATTCAGGGGGTGTCAGAGAGCTATACGCCTCATATAGCCCTATACGACCCCCCTATACAACACATATAGGGCTATACGAAGCGTATAACTAATTTCGACACTGACTACGAGGAAAAATTCAGGGGGCTGTCAGGGGGTTATGCGCCCCGTATAGGGCTATACGACCCCCCCTATACGACGCGTATGAGGCTATACAACCCGTATAGAAATTTGAGGGTGTTGATTTAAAATAATAGAATATCCATTTAACCAAACCCTAATAAAAGCTAAAAGTTTCAAATAGAAGCCAGATCTTGATAGTTGATAGTCAAGTACTAACCTGACATTCTTGGTCAATGAAGTAATCTCTGACCGGTGTTTAACTAACTATAAGTACAACAACCAATGCACGGTGTACAACTATATATATGTAAGATAGGCAAAAGCTTAATGTCAGGAAGGTATAACAGGTAATGCAAAAGGTACAAGACACTTGAGACAAAAAGTTAGTCCCAAAATTCTGATTTAAGGAAAAACACAGTGGTACAAAGATGGAGATAGAGACAAACAACTACCATTACCAAACCACATGCATGTGCCTACTGAGATTTCAAAACATTTCATTCTCTCTTTACCAACTAAACTTTATATATATATATTAAAACAAAAAGATATGTATTTTTTATCTAACATTCTATGGTCTTTTCGAGATTCATAACACGATAAGGACCTAACATCTAAACGGGTACACGTCATTTCAAATGGTTAATCGTATACACGTTTAACTTTACATGAACTTTATGATCATAAATAAAAAGATAACAAGAAATGGCTATTCGGTTGCAAATTTATAATTTTAGAATATTAATATGCAAAAAGATAAACATGTTTTTTGGGTCACCCTATGCAATGTTCGAATTTGTGTAACGTTCTAGTTCGTGTAAAGTTCTAGTTCGTTTTTGTTCTATCCAACAACCGATAAATACAACGCCATTACAGTTTTTTATCTTGGAAAAATGTGGGGTTTTCTTTGATCTTTTAAAGATCATAACAGTAAACTCAACTGGTTCACTGATCAGACATGCATTGTGATTCTTGAAACTTCCATGTTAACCGGTAAGGTACAAGATCTACTGCAAAAGATACTACCTGATCAAGATGCTTTAGACATCATTTGCTAGCCCCAATGATGATACTAAAACTGAGGAAAAACACACATACATAAAGATGAAACAAGAAACAAAAACACTCAGACATCCAAAGTAATACATGTGGGTCAAGTGGGCCCATATCTTTTCTTATAATTTTATTATTATTTCTAACTTTTGCACCTCTTACCAAATTCATAAACTCAATCAAATTCACTCATTAACACCTTCAGTTGCATCTCTTCAAAGAGGTGTAAAATAGGAAGAAAAAAAAAACTCAAATGGGCTATCTTGAACTCTTGTTTCTTGCATTAATCTCAGTTTCTTCATTGAGATACTGCAAATGCATTGATCATGATCATGAAAATGATAATGATGATGATGTTATAGGACTTATAGCATTCAAAGCAGATGTTATTGACCCATCATCACATCTATCATCATGGAACCAAGATGACACCTCCCCATGTTCTTGGAAGTTCATAACATGTAACCCGACAACCGGAAGGGTCACCGAGCTGTCGCTAAACGGGTTAAACCTGTCGGGAAAGATCGGTAGAGGTGTCGAGAAGCTCGAAAACCTCCAGGTACTAAATCTTGCTCATAACAACTTTACAGGAAATCTTAACCCTCAGTTGTCATTGCTTAACAATCTAGTAAGCCTTAATCTTTCGCGTAACGGTCTTTCGGGTGGCATCCCGCCTTTTTTAACCAACTCCAGGAGGTTAAAGTTTCTTGATCTGTCCAAAAACTCGCTATCGGGTCGGGTCCCAGATGAGTTTTTCTTGAGCTGTTCGTCTCTTCGAGTACTTTTGTTGTCGGGAAACAACCTTAACGGGCCGATTCCTAGCTCGATCTCGCAATGTACCTCTTTAAACCACCTTAATCTGTCCAAGAACCGGTTTTCTGGCAGTCTGGACTTTGCTGCAGGTCTGTTTTCGTTGGCCCGGATCAGAACATTGGATCTTTCGCATAACGGGCTAACGGGTCGGGTACCAAATGGTGTGTTGAATCTGCATTACTTAAAAGAGCTTTTTCTTCAAGGGAATCATTTCACAGGAAGTTTGCCTTTTGATATAGGCTTATGCACACATTTAAAGAAGTTGGACTTAAGTAATAATATGTTCACAGGATCACTTCCTGTGTCTTTCCGAGGTCTTTCATCTTTAACTTATTTGAATCTTGCAAATAATATTCTAACCGGCGATTTTCCTCGATGGATCGCGCGATTAAACAGGTTAGAATACTTGGATGTTTCGGGCAATGGGTTAACCGGAACACTCCCGGAGTCAGTTGGCGGTTTGGCATTACTGTCTTTCATGAGCCTTTCAGGTAATGATATAAGTGGGAGTATTCCCGAGACATTGATCTACTTGAGTAAGCTCACTGTGGTCAGGTTAAGAGGGAATAGGTTCAATGGTAGCATACCTGAGGGGTTGTTTGAGCTGGGGTTGAACCAGATTGATCTTTCAAGGAACCAGTTGAGAGGTTCGATCCCTCCTGGCTCTAGCCGACTGTTTGAGGCTCTTGAGTCTATGGATCTGTCTGCAAACGGGCTAACCGGTGACATTCCGGCTGAAATGGGACTTCTCTCCAGGTTGAGATACTTGAACTTGTCATGGAATAGTTTTGAGACTCAAATGCCTCTCAAGCTTGGGTTTTTTGAGAATCTAACGGTGTTGGATCTGCGAAATGGGGCTTTTCACGGGTCTATTCCTGCTGATATATGTAATTCGGGTAGCCTTGAAATCCTGCAGCTTGATGGAAATTCTTTAACGGGATCCATACCCGAAGAGATCGGGAAGTGTTCATCCCTTTACTTGCTGTAAGTCTCCCTGTAGCATCTTTGAACCTACAGGTGGTAAAACGTGGTCGGGTTGGGTAACGGGTCAAAATAGATCATTTTTGCTGATGGTCGAAAGTCGAAAGACGCCTGTTTTTGACCCATAACACTTCTTGGCCAAAAGTTGAAGTCACTTCAACTATGAGTTTGTTAAATATAATTACAAAAATAATATTATTACGGTAGCAAGCAGATTTTTACGGATAAAATGATTTAGGATGTTGTATGCATTAATAATACACTCTCGACCCACTTGACCCGTTTCCTATTTAGCTATTATTCAATTTATTCCCCCTTGTTTCAATGGTTTTACCTGTTTGATCTGTTAGCGATCCATACACCCATGCATAAGTAAACTGGCCGAAACTGTCACTTCTGTTTAAACTCTAAGTTTATGATATATGCAGGAGCATGTCTCACAACGATTTACGCGGATTCATTCCAAGATCAATGTCACATCTGAAAAAACTCAAGATTCTCAAACTAGACTCCAACAAGCTAAGCGGCGAGATACCACAAGAGTTAGGCGGTTTAGAGAATCTGTTAGCGGTTAACATATCCTACAACAGACTGCAAGGTAGGCTTCCTGGTAAGGGCATATTCCCAAGCTTGCAGCCAAGTTCTCTAGAGGGTAATATGGGTATCTGCTCACCTTTTCTTAAAGGACCATGTAAAATGGATGTCCCGAAGCCCTTAGTTCTTGACCCGTTTTCATACGCGAATCAAATGGGAAATCACGAAGGAGGGACAAAGTCTTCAAAAGGGTCTAAACATCATAAGTTTCTTAGTGTTTCTGTTATAGTTTCCATTTTAGCAGCTGTTTTGATCTCCATTGGTGTGTTGGTCATAAGCTTACTCAACATTTCAGCAAGAAAAAGGCTGCAGTTTGTCAGTAACGCGCTTGAGAGTTGCTCGAGCTCAACTCGCTCAACGCGCAGCCTATCAATCGGGAAGCTTGTCTGGTTTGATTCCAAGATTGCCCCTGGTTGGGTTGTTAACCCTGAATCATTGTTACACAAGGCAGCTGAGATTGGGAAGGGCGTTTTCGGAAGTGTCTACAAGGTTTCATTAGGTGAAGAGGGTAGAGATCTTGCAATCAAAAGCTTTAATGTATCTAACATTATCCAATATCCTGAAGAATTCGATCGCGAGGTTCGAGTTTTAGGGAAAGCAAGGCACCCTAATCTTTTGTCAGTGAAAGGATATTATTGGACTCCTAATCTGCAGCTGTTAGTGACAGAATATGCACCCAATGGTAACTTGCAATCCAAGTTACATGAATGGTCAACTTCAAGTCAACCTCAACCTCTTTCTTGGTCAACACGGTTCAAGATCTTGTTGGGAACCGCAAAGGGGCTGGCCCACTTGCACCACTCGTTTCGCCCGCCTATTGTTCACTACAATCTCAAACCTAGTAACATCCTTCTAGACGATGACTTCAATCCGAAGATATCAGATTTCGGATTGACTAGAATACTGGCGAAACTTGACAAGCAAGTAATGAGTAACAGGTTTCAGAGTGCATTAGGCTACGTGGCACCAGAGTTAGCTTGTCAGAGCTTACGCGTCAATGAGAAATGTGATGTTTATGGCTTCGGCGTTCTGGTTCTTGAGGTTGTGACAGGTAGGCGGCCGATTGAGTATGGAGACGATAATGTGTTGATACTTGAGGAACAAGTTAAGATGATGCTCGAAGAAGGGAATGTTCTAGAATGTGTTGATGAGAGCATGGGGGAGTATCCTGAAGATGAGGTTTTGCCTGTTCTTAAATTGGCATTAGTATGCACTTCTCAGATACCTTCAAGCAGGCCTTCTATGGCGGAAGTGATTCAGATATTACACGTCATCAAGACGCCTATTCCTCACAGGATGGAAGCGTACTAAGAGTGTAACCGTTTTAACTTCCGCTATGTATAACTGTAGTACTTAATTATCAGAAACTAATGTTTTTTTCTCTTGGTTTGGTGGTTTTACTGTTCTATTCCTCATCAAATGTTTTTCAAAAAGATAACCAACTTTGGTCAAATTCTATTACAAGTAACCAACTCTTTTACCCTAGAAAACCATCAAAGTTTTTATAATTTCAGGTGAAGGTGATATACTATGTTTATCGGCTTCCAGACACCACGTCTGAAAATTTCAACATGGTCAAACTCATAAGCACGTCAACTGTGATGTTGTCGTTTTACCATTATGATCGAGTGACGGTTGAGATTACCTTCGATTGAAGTTTTTGTTAAATAGTTATCTTGAATCAAGATTTTACTTTGATTTTTCATTTAGTTGGTACCCTATAATAGAATTTGACCGTATGAACAAATGAAAAGATTAGAAAAAATGTCGCGCTTATTTATTCACTATAACGGATTCTGTCTTCTATTAAAAAAGATAACATTGGAGTAACATATTGCAAAAATCTCTTTCGTAATAGTTCCAACATCTTTTCGATGGAGTAAGTCTCACAAACCGGAAAGAAGTGAGTACTTCTCATCAATCAATCAATAATAACCCATATGAGTATACGACACCACAATTTCTGCTAGTCATATTCCATGATAGTATCACAGTTAAAGTTTTTCAAAAGCTTTTTCTTTTCAGCTTAATTTGCATGCATAAATGTGTTTAACATATTTCACTGTCTCTTCATACCAGATGATCAATAATAACCTTCACTTCACAATGCAACACATTATTGTCCCTGGTATGTAAATTTATCGACAAAATACTGCTACAACCTAATCGACTCATAGCTGAAATTAGTCAATTACCACCCTGGATATCCGCCTGACTGGTATTTACCGGAAGGAGAAACAATACTGTCATAAATGTTTTGGAAGACAGGCTCGAACCTACAATAGCGATATGCATATAAACAAGTTTAAGTTTAACTATGAACTCCATTATAACATTAACAAACCCACATTTCAAGCAACATAAATCATCCAGATTACTTCAAGTCAAAAGAACCGTCAATCTACATCTTTAACCACCAACCAGTCGACAAAACAAACCACCATGACCAAGTCCAGCGAACCATGCACCTAGCCAGCCATTGCCTAGCTGGCATCTATATACACCCAGCACCCACATTACGATTGCAAGTTTGCATCAAACTGGTCCTTCGATCTTTTCTTGAAGCGGGTAGTATGTGGTGAGATCAACTAATCACAAGTGTGATTATCAAGCTGTTTTCACCGATCATTGCCACACATCTGGCATAAAGTGGCGGTCCTTGGGTTCATATAGGTGCACCGATCACATGACCACCCAGTTGAATCCTCTGTTCGGCTTGTGCCTCCAACCTTGGACCCTTTTCCCTTGGCCCCTTTTGTCTTGCTTGTTCCTGCAGCGTTCTTTGAGCTGCTTGTGTTCTTTGAGCTGCTTGTTTTACTTGATGCAGCATGTGTATCCACATCTGAGAGACCATTCTCTAGTGCTCGAACTAAGTTCTCAAAGTAGTTGCGTGTGACACTGTTGCAGTTGTCAATAAATACATGTGTTAGCAGTAAAAGACCAGTGGATTGAAGTAAGAAGTAACATTATTGTCCATGTTTTGTACTTGCATAAATTTACTATGGGCTATAGCCTATACCTCTAATCCTCATGTAAGTTCGTTCCTTTATTATAATATTAGCCTTTTAGAAACAAAAAAATATGTGCACAGTGCACACTTTTTCCATTCCTATGTGTAGGTGACACGCCTAACATGGATCCTCATACTTCTAAAAAATTGATGTATAGCACCTTGTTTGAATTTTCGGGAGTATGAGGTCAGAAACTAGAGGTAGCAAATTTACCATTTACTCAAGAATGGGCTGATGTGTATTAACGTTGTATGCCAAATGAGTCAAAATGGTACATTTTCTTCTTAAAAATTAGTTAGAAAAAAGCAGAGGCCTCAAAAGTCAACCAAAGTGTGTTTCTAGTTCCTCCAACCTCTTAAAATGCTTTACTTAGAAAAGCCTACATTAATATCATAATAGCAGGCTTTTTAGTGACTATATTTGATATGGGTCAACCAGAGCGGTGGAACCATACAAAAAATTACCCATTTTGCCGCATAAACATAATAAATTAACATAAAATATTTTGCTTGTTTACGTAATTAACAGGGAAAAATGTAAAAAAGATCAATTTCGATATGTCATTTCAGGTTGACCTATGAAAACATTCTGTCAAGGGTCGATTGGGTAAACCACAGACGCTTTTATACCAGACTTTGGGTGACTTTCAACCCATTTGACATGTTCCCCTTTTAGCTAATTATTTGCTTGACGAATAAACCACAACCACCATCAACCAAATCGTAAGAAAATGGGTAGAAAATGTCACTCTAATGAGATTATTGAATTGATGACAGAAACTTGGAAAAACATTTACCTAGTCAAACCAGCTAACTTTGTTCTGAAATTACTGAATGCATCTTGAGAGCTATCATCAGTAAGGTAAGTATGTAATTCTTTCTCTGCACATTGATGAAGCCTTTCTAAACCAGCCTCTGCTTCACCTGCCATCAACAATTTATCTTAAAACGGGTACCCACATAGGGCATTCTAGGATTTCACATTTTGTGTACAATGTGGGAATCTTGGCATACCTTGCAAGTACTCAAAAAATTGCCTCTTTGCATTTTCGTGTTCAGGTAGGTAATACCCATATGCATATGTCCATTTTAAAACTCGTCTGCATTCAACTATCTGCAGGGTAGAAAACATTAATGTCAGTCGAATAAAAAAAATGTTAATTTAGAAAGGGTTTCTTAAATTATTAATCTATCGAATACGAGAGCAATTTCAACCCATTTACTTATGAATGGGTCGACCTTAGTTAGGTTAAACAAGTGAAATCAATATATTAAGAAAAAAGAAAGGTTTACGCCTGTCAATACGACTTGAGAAAGGTTTGACGCTCGAAAACACATTTAAAGCTTTTCAAAACTTTTATTGCACAAAACGTCCTAAATCATGTTATATAAATATAAATACTGTTGTAATAATGCGATTATTACTTAAAAAAATATTCAGTAAACTATCTATAAAAAAGATGGTTTTAAAAAGGTTTAAGCCTGCCACACGACTTGACCTGCCCATTTCAACCCATATTAAAAAAGACCTGTTCGAAAGACACCCATCTTACCACCACCATAATACTTCAAATTGGTAGTTGAATTAGGTAAAAACATTAGGCGTATGAAGGAAAAAGAAACCACAGAATTAGCAACTTAAGATTATGCGAAGAAACAAAAGATTATAAAGTAACATAAAAAAATAACTGAACTACTGCAGTTTTATAAAAGTAAGCATACCTGCAACCAAGCTTCTATTATGAATTTTAATTGTGTCTCAGGTTGGCATTGCTTCTCGCTAAGTTTTGCAAGCTGAAAAAAAAAATCATAAGGAAAGAATATTAAGTGATCTAAAATATAAAGAGACTAAAGACAAGAAATCAACCAAGCACTGTAGAGTCCAGTTGCTTTTTTTCCAAAAATAAAATGAAACGCGTAAATACAGGTTACATAATACTGACTGTTCATTAAAAATATGCAAATTCCCGCAAAATGTATTCATCTCATGCTGGATTAATTATACCTATAGCATCTTAATACTAAGTTTTATACTTATAAGCTCATGGGCCTGAGATAGGCTTCCCTGTTCCCAGAACTAGTCCAGAACCACCACTGTCATCTCTGCAGCTCATGTTCCTGTTCCAGGATGCCACCACCTGATCACTTCTCCGATCACAGTCGCCACTGTGAACACCATGGGATGAAGAGGTTACACCTTAAGAATGGGCTCCTAAACTACCTTCGATAATTCATACAAGACTACTCCAAACAAAGACGTACTCAGCATAGATCCTTAGCGATGCCCCACCTCTTTAGTGAAATAGTGTGTAAGGCGCCCAACCATTTGTCCTCACACTAACATAAACATAACCAAGTCTAGTAAATTCCATCCATAGCAACGCTATTGATAGGATCTGGGGAGGGTGAGATGTAAACCTTACCTCTATGACAGGGGATAGAGATGTTGCTTCCGGCAAGAACCCCAGCTCTATACATATCCTTATTTAAATCAACCTCCAATGTATCCTTCTACTTTAGAGACTATCCCAAATCACTTGACGAAGCATATTAACTCTACTTCCATGGTATCCTTTGACTCTATATATAACAGCCCAAACAATGTATCAAATATTGTCCGCTTTGACATCCAGCATGCCTTCAAGCGCAAGTGCCTCACGGTTTTAAAACACATCTAATAGGAAAAGTATTCGGCCCCATATAAAGAAGCGTTTGTTCCCCTTCCAAACTGATGTGGTATGAAACATCAAACGATTTGATCTAACACCTAAGATGTCAGTTGGGTCCCACCACACATCAACCAAGTGGCATTTTGAAATACACTAAACAGGTATGATGTGATATGCTAGCTATTTTAGTTGCTCACCTAACTCTGCAAGATTTGTCCAAGAAAGAATCGTAGCTTCATAAAGTTCATTTGTTGATGTGATATCCAAATTTACAAAATCTATAGGTAAAAAGTTAGCTCCACGACCATTGGATGCAGGGTTTGCTGATTGCCATCGTTGCTCTCCATAGAAATAACATCCAAAGTGTATAACGACTAACAATGAAGTCGCATAAATCTTTCGACTTCAGATGTGTATGGTAAGCTTGAATCATATAATGAGGCATCACTTGATACTACTATAGGCGTATCCGACCAGTTTTTATATTTTAATGGTAGACAAATTTGCTGATAATGTTCCCGGAATTGTTCTTGGTGTTGATTCTCCAAAAATAAGGATCCTAAAGATATATACCTAGAAAATAAGACAGATCTTGGTAGAAAATGGTATGTATGTTCTTATCCGTAGTTTACTAAACGTTTCAGGAAAATATGAAAAATCCCATATGTAGAGAAATTTAATTGTAAAACTACTATTCTTGCTCTTATCCTTGTCACTTTTCTCCATATTTCCTTTGCATTTTCCAGACATTATCAATTAAATAAACAAATTACAATTCTTAATGGTTAATTAATATTTTTTACTTAAGAGTTTTAGAAGTTAACGGTTAAAGCTTAGGTATTCTAAAGGATAACTAATCCGTTGAGGCCTTATGCTCTGATTCCATTATGGGATGTAACATCCACGGTCCACCCCCACTTGAAGCATGGCACACCAACAGCTGCATCATTTGAAGCACTTTAAGGAAGAAAATGTAGAGCCCCGATATGTTGGACGAAAGTCAAAGAAAACCAGTTACTTGGACTTGAATTATACATGAAAAAACTAACAATATTGTCCAAATTTGAAAAACGATTGAAGGCTACACTATCGAAAGGAAAGTTACGAAGTTGTAGATGAAAACCATTAGAATTCATGTCGGTGATCAAGTAATGCTAAAAGTGTCACCTTGGCTTTGTTTGAAAGGTGTAGAGATATAGAACAAAAGGGAAGTTAAGTCCACGACATGTAGGACCATTTGAAATCATTGTTAAAGTTGATATTGTGGCCTACCAGTTAAAACTACCTAATGAGTTAACCGGTAAACACAACACCTTAACCTAGCTTTTAGAGAAATAGACATCCTTTGAAATACTTAAGTTCTAAATGTTAAACTATAAAACTCTTGGTATAAAAAAATTATTAACCATCAAGAATTACAATTTATTTATACAAGTGATAATGTCTGGAATAGGCAAAGCAAATATGAGAAAAAAATGATAAGGATAAGAGCAAAAATACAATTTTACAATCAAACCACGAATGAGAACATACATACCAAAACCTAACCAAAATCTGCCTTAATTTCTAAAACCATATCTTCAGGATCCTTATTTTCTAGAGCAACATCATTAAAAAACAGTGCTACAATGAACAAAGACGTCGACAACTTTATCAAGAACATCACCGAGAACAATCCCTGGAACATTATCAGCAAATTTTACACCATCAAAATATGGAGACCAGCTACATATGCCTATGGTATTATCAAGTGATACCTTATCATATGAATCAAGCTTACCATACACATCTGAAGCCAAAATAATTATATGACTTTATGGTTGATTGTTATATGTTTCGGATGATGTCTACATAGATCACTAATGGTAGTCAGGGAAAGATCGATAAAAGAGTACAATTAATTTTTGGACATATCTGACAGAGTTAGGTGAGCGACCAAAAGTCGAACCTAATAGATCACATCATACTTCGAGTATTCTGAATAGCCACTTAGTGCTAAATCAAATGGTGCCACCCCCCTAGTAGAACTGTAGAAGTTCTCTGATGTTGGACTTAATCATGCAAGCTCATCACAGTTGAAAGGGCCAAGGGGGTATCTTCACCAAGCAAGGACAATTTGAGAACAGAGAAGAAATGAACCAATGCTCGAGGGTGATGTCTTGCATTAGTATTAGTTTACTTAATGTTAGAATGTTCATGTTCTTATGTAGCTTAGTATTTTCTAAAGGTAGTCGTCGAAAGAACTTTAAAAGATTACAATTCATTTTTGGACATATCTGACAGAGTTAGGTGCGCGACCAAAAGTCGAACCTAACATATCACATCATACTTCGAGTATTCTGAATTGCCTCTTGGTGAGTGCTAAATCAAATTGCACCACCCCTAGTAGAAGTTCTCTAACGTTGGACTTATTCATGCAAGCTCATCACAGTTGAAAAAGGGGGTATCTTCACCAAACAAGGACAATTTGAGAACAACAAAGTAATGAACCAATGCTCGAGGGTGATGAACTTATGGCTTAAAATCTAGCATTAGTATTAGTTTGCTTAATGTTAAAATGTTCATGTTCTTAGGTAGCTTAGTATTTTCTAAAGGTATTTCCAATATGTATCCAAAATTTAAAGACTAGCCCCTCTCGAATCGGACCAACTATCTTGTTTGTCTAGTTTTAATCGAGTTAGAAGTTTCGGTATCTAACATTATTGATATGTATCCAATGGGTCAAAAAACTTAGCTGGATCCATGTTTTGAAAACCCATGACCCAGTCAAATGTGACATGGTCAAGTAGCTTCTAAATAAGAGGGAAACTAAAGTAGTAAGGACATAATGTTAATGGCTAGTAACTGTTACATTTACATTTAAAAAATCCAATTCACGTTCTAGTTTTAGGAGTCATGTTTGTTATTGTTGATTAGTAGGAGACAAAAACATTAATGGCTAGTAACATGAAGCCTAGTACCCTAAAATGGGATTCGAATCCACTTCAAATTGTCGTCACGATTTGAATCAATGGAAAGCTTGAAAGAAAATGTAGCTGCTCTCAAATCCCATGTTGTTCTGCATGGGAAAATAGCACAATGAAACCTAATCTAGATGAGTACCTGTGTAGCAGACTAGCATCAAACAAACAGGTACAATCCAAGAATATCAAAATGAATTGACCAGATAATTGTTTATTGGGTGTTTTTATAAATGGGCTTAAAGAAGAAACGAAGACCGACATACGGATTCACGAACCCAAAACAGTTACTGACGCCATGCGTCTTGCATTGAATTTCGAGTAAAAAATTAGCCATTCTCATCACAAAAGAGGGTGGTGCAATCTACCAACATCAAGCCATCTTCCCATGTTATCGATCGGATTCCCCACTGTTTCGTAGAAAAATCCACCAGTTCGAACCTCTCATACAGAGAAAAAAGTTAGATTGTCAGTGTTGTGATGCAGAGATTCATATGGTCCAGACCATCATTACAAAGTTGGTACATCTGGGTTGCTAGAAAATAGCAAGGAGATAGAGAAATCCACTGCCCTGGTAACAACGGTTGAGTAACCGAAACCCGATTCGGGTGATGTTGCAAAAATCAACCTCTAATCCTGTTAGTTTAATTCTTTTGTATGGTGTTATAAATGTTCAGTCTGTATTGTTTAGGGACTGAAAATGTAAATGTAAATAGTTAGTTAGTTCTAACTAGTATAAGTACATGAGATTAGTGTGTAATTCATCATTACTTTCAAATAAGAATTTAGTCGATCTTCATGTTCTAACAGTCGATGTTCTAATTCTATCTTCTAATTCTATCAGTTGGTATCAGAGCACAATAGGCTCTCGATCCAAGTCTCGTTGCTCCTTCCTCGATCGGACGATCGAAAGAACCCCAGATCGACCGCCGGTGCTCCTCCCTCGATCGGACGATCGGAACAACACCAATCGACCGCCGCATCCTCGAAAGAACCCAAAATCGACCGTCGTACTCTCGGTCGACCTCCAATTTCAACAGTCGAACTCCAATTTCAAGAATCGAACTCTAATTTCCAATTGTCGGATCTCAATTCCGAGTGTCGCACTCCAATTCGATTCCAGTACTCGAATTGTGGTTGATTCTAGCGATCTTGGCAACCAATTCGACTCCCTCACCCGATTCAATGGCGAATCAAGACAGACAATTGACTTTCAAAGACACCAGCGATCCGATCACGTTCAAGATTCCAATTCTCACTCCTTCGACCTACACTTCTTGGGCGATCAAGATGGAGGCCTTCATGGATGCCCAGGGGATCTGGGATGCCATTGAACCTCCCACCGAAGATGCGGTAGATGTCAAATTGGGAAAGAAGGCAAAGGCCTTCATATTCCAAGCCCTGCCTGAGGATGTTCTCATGCAGGTGGCCGGATTTAAATCGGCAAAAGACATCTGGGATGCGCTAAAGAAACGTTATGTAGGTGAAGACAGAGTCAAGCAGGCCAGAATTCAAACTCTTGATCAAGAGTTTGAATTGCTGCGCATGGGAGAAAATGAATCTGTCGATGAGTTTGCGGGGAAGATGGGTGGACTGGTTTCACGATATAGAGCTTTGGGAACAACTGTGTCATCTTCAAAACAGGTGAGCAGGTTCTTAAAAGCTGCTCCCGAAAGGTTCCTGCCAATAGTAGCTGCCATAGAGCAGTTTTCTGAGTTGGATAAGATGTCGTTCGAAGAACTTGTGGGCAGGCTAAAAGCATACGAAGAAAGATTAAAACCAGTCACCCAAGGCAAGAATTCTTCTGGGCAGTTGCTCTTGACCAAGAGTGAGTGGCAAGAGAGATCAAGAAATGAGGCAAGACACGAGTCTACCAGATCAGCCAGCTCTGGAGACTCAAGGGGTAGAGGAAATAGAAAAGTAAAGTTCACAAAGAATAGGGGGGGGAAGTCCAACCAAGAAAGTAGCAACAAAGAAAAGAACTCCACAAAGAGGGACAAGAAGTCATTACGGTGCTATAATTGTGACAAATTGGGCCACTTCTCAAACGAGTGTAGGGCACCAAGAAGATCAGAAGAAGAAGCCCATTTGGCTCAAACTCAGGAAGACAATGACTCCACCCTGCTGATGGCAGAGGTAACAATGAATCTGGGTCTACTACAGGAACAGGGGGTGTTCCCTGATTTACTGCCACAAGAAGAGGAGTCCTGTTCTTGGTACTTGGATAATGGTGCCAGCAATCACATGACCGGCACAAGAAACCACTTCACTGAACTAGATGAAGCAATTACTGGCAAAGTCAAGTTCGGAGATGGGTCAGTGGTAGAAGTAAAGGGCAGGGGCTCTATATGCTTCCAATGTAAAAATGGAGAGCATAGAGTGGTAACGAATGTGTTCTACATTCCTGCCCTGAGAAGTAATATTCTGAGTTTGGGTCAACTGGATGAGACAGGATGTAAGATTCTGATGAATGATGGGCATCTTTGGATCTATGAAAGAGGGGGAAAGACTCTAATGAAAGTGAAGAAGGCACAGAATAGGCTATACAAGATCAATTTGCATGTCACCTCTCCCAAGTGCTTGATGGCAGCAATGAGAGAACCTGCTTGGATCTGGCATGCAAGATTAGGCCATTTGAGTTTTGACTCAATCAACAAAATGACCAAATTCAACATGGTCAGTGGAATGCCCAAGATAGCTCACAAGGCACAACTATGTGAAAGTTGTCTTGTAGGGAAACAAAGAAGTCAGTCATTTCCCAATGTGAGTAGTTATAGAGCCACCTCACCACTGGAGCTAGTGCATGCTGACTTATGTGGGCCTTTAAACCCTCCCACTCCTGCTGGGAATAGGTATTTCTTGCTTCTGGTGGATGATTACAGCAGATACATGTGGGTCTTTATGCTAAAGTCAAAGGATCAAGCAACTATGGCCTTTAGAGATTTCCAAGCTCAAGTTCAATTGGAAACCTCTTATAGGTTAAAAGCCTTGAGAACTGACAGAGGTGGGGAGTTCACCTCAAAGACCTTTGAACAAATTTGTAGTGTGGAAGGCATAAAGAGATTCCTGACTGCTCCATACTCACCACAGCAAAATGGTGTGGTAGAAAGAAGAAACCAGACAGTTATGGGGATGACCAGGTCTGTGTTGAAGGCCATGAATGTACCCTTGGAATTCTGGGGTGAGGCTGTGAGGCATTCAGTCTTCCTGTTGAACAGGAGCCCCACAAAAGCTTTAGAAAATGTTACCCCATATGAAAGATTGTTCCAGAGAAAACCTAAGGTGAAGCACCTAAGAGTTTTTGGCTGCAAGGCACATGTAAAAATCCCGAATCATCAAGTTACTAAGCTGGATGACAGAAGTACTCCTATGGTACATCTGGGGATTGAGCCAAGAACTAAAGCTTATAGGCTGTATAATCCAGTGTCTTGCAAGATAGTTGTCAGTAGGGATGTAAAATTTGAGGAGGAGAAACCATGGGAATGGGACACCTTTGATCAGGAAAGGATTCCTAATCAAAGATATGCCAGGTTTGGTATGTCTTTGAACTCTTTTGATCAAGGTGAGTCCACCTCAAGTGGACATCCACTGGGCTCAGATGGTGTTGATCAGGATGTGAATCCTGTGGATATGGCTCCTAATCAAGCAGGTCAAGAAGGAGGTTTGGGAGAATCAGGGGGTGGTAATGATGAAAGTCAGGCTGAAGAACTACCTAGAGAAAGTTATGATGACACTCCTCCAAAGGGATTTACAAGTCTTAATGATGTGTTCAATAGGACAGAAATCCTTGAACAAATTCCTTTCAATCCTCCTGTTTTAGATGAGTCCGAGCTGCTGTTGATCAAAGAACCAACTACTTATGATCAGGCAAAAGTCAAGAAAGAATGGAAAAAGGCAATGCAGGATGAGTTAGACAGCATAGAAAAGAATGGAACATGGAAGCTTGTTAACTGTCCTAAGGGAATAAAACCAATTGGGTTGAAGTGGTTATACAAGTTAAAGAAAGATGCACAAGGGAAAGTTGTGAGACATAAAGCCCGGTTAGTTGTAAAAGGGTATGTGCAAAAATATGGTATTGATTATGAGGAGGTTTTTGCCCCGGTTGCTAGGCTAGAAACAGTGAGGCTCATTCTAGCAGTGGCTGCTGTAAATGGTTGGGAAGTTCATCATTTAGATGTGAAAACAGCATTTCTAAATGGAGAATTAAAAGAAGAGGTGTATGTGACCCAACCCGAGGGCTTTGTAAAGCAGGGAAAGGAGGAATTGGTGTATAAGCTCATTAAAGCTCTTTATGGGCTTAAACAGGCTCCAAGAGCCTGGAATGAGAAGTTGCACAGCACATTAATCAGTTCTGGATTTGAGAGATGTCCTCAAGAGCATGCAGTATATAAGAAAGCATCTACCAAAGGATCAGTGATAATAGGAGTGTATGTGGATGACATGGTTGTCACAGGGTCTAGTTTGGAGATGATTGATGATTTTAAGAAGATAATGCAGTCAAACTTTGAAATGACTGATTTGGGAATGTTGAACTACTATTTGGGAATAGAAGTGAAACAATTGAATGATGGTATCTTCTTAAACCAAACAGGGTATGCAAAGAAAATACTGGAAGATGTGAAGATGTGGGACTGCAATTCAGCAAAAGTTCCAATGGATCCGGGTTTGAAACTTGGTAAAGATGAGGAATGTGATGTAGTTGATGCAACCAAGTATAGAAGGGTGATTGGTTGTTTGAGGTATTTGACTCAAACAAGACCAGATTTGAACTACTCAGTTGGTATAGTTAGTAGATTCATGGAATCTCCTAGAATAAGTCACTGGCAAGCAGTAAAGCATATTCTAAGATACTTGAAGGGGACTGTTGATCAGGGAGTATGGTATAAAAAGGGTGGATCTGCTGAACTGATGGGCTATAGTGATAGCTCTCATGCTCCAACAAAAGCTGATGGGAAAAGCACTACAGGGGTAGTGTTTTATTATGGTGATGGACCAATCAGCTGGGTTAGTCAGAAACAAGAGATAGTAGCTTTATCATCTTGTGAAGCTGAGTTTATTGCAGCTACTGCTGCTGCTCAACAAGCAGTATGGTTAAAGGGAGTGTTGGAGACCCTACTTAATTCTAAGATAGGTCCTGTTCTACTTAATGTGGATAATAAGTCTGCAATACAACTCATGAAAAATCCTGTTTTCCATGGTAGGTCAAAACATATTGATGTTAGGTATCACTACATACGTAGTTGTGTGGAAAGGGATCTTGTGAATGTGAAGCATATTGATGGCAATGAGCAGAAAGCAGATATACTCACCAAAGCTCTTTCTAGACTGAAATTTGTGGAAATGAAGAAGCTGCTTGGAGTGGGAACTATAAAAGAATTAAGGGGGTGAATGTTAGTTTAATTCTTTTGTATGGTGTTATAAATGTTCAGTCTGTATTGTTTAGGGACTGAAAATGTAAATGTAAATAGTTAGTTAGTTCTAACTAGTATAAGTACATGAGATTAGTGTGTAATTCATCATTACTTTCAAATAAGAATTTAGTCGATCTTCATGTTCTAACAGTCGATGTTCTAATTCTATCTTCTAATTCTATCAAATCCATCTGTGGTAAGCTTATACCAATACTATGAAGAGCCATGAGTCTCGGTACACAAAACCTTTTGGGGTACAAATTGGGAACAGAGACTATTTGATGCAAGCAATTATGTCAAAATGTTCCTTGTAAGTCTCTGAATTAAATATCAGCTAGAATTTTTACCCCTTTAACATTGGTTCGGGTACCAAACTGGGTCGAGTTAACCCGACTAGGTACCTGAAGAGGCCCAGCTCTTTCAGACACACGGACCTGGAGCAACCCTATAGTCAAAAGCACCTAGCAAAAATGTCACTCCGGTATATTAAGACCTATCAAATTGTTCAACAAGTACTCACGACACCGATGGCCCCTCTCCTTATTATTAGAAATTGGGAAATCAACGTGCAACCACAATCCATTTTAACTCACCAATAGATCTATGAAGCAGGTCAGTCTATAACTGAGTGGCTTATTGCTTAGTGCATCCATCAGTTGAAAGAAATCACTTGGAAAAAATTCTAGCTTGTTGGCACATCAATTTCCTTGTTTTCAACTTAAGGACAAGTCATTTCTTCAGGCTAGAAGTATTGATAGGTATCCAATGGGTCAAATAAACCCAACTAGACCCATGAAAACCCATGACCCAGTCAAATATGACCTAGTCAAGTAGCTTCTAAATAAAGAGGAAATTGAAGTAGAAGGGGATAGAATGTTAATGGCAAGTGACTATTGAAATTACGTTTTAAGTATTCCATTTCATGTTCTAGTTTAGGGAGTCTAGTTTATTTTGTTTATTAATGTTCTTGTATTAGAGTTGACCCTATTAAAAGTGGTTGTTCTTATAATTTGTTTCAATGAATCAAAGCTTGTCGGGCTCAGTTTCTAACAAAGCTTGACCTGAAATATTAAATACTAAAGTGAATTGTTGTGTGCTTGTCGGTGAACTTGGTGTTTATTAGTCGGCCTTCAAATGGGAAGTTGTTGAGTTTAATAAATGAAGTCCTTGGGCTTGTTTTTTGCTATTGGGCTTGGGTGTTTAGAAGGATTCATGAAAGTTCGTTAGTTTTCTTGTTCATCAAGCTGTAAACCCAAATTGTTCTATATATATCATGTCATATGTATTGTAATTCCTTATGCTGAGCTAATAAAAATATCCCTAGTTGTAGTTCGTGGACATAGGTCACATCAACCGAACCACGCAAATTCTCACATCTTGTTACTAAACTACTTTTCATATTTGTTATTGCATGTTCATTGTGAATCATTTGATCCGCTACACCACTTAATTCCTAAAAAGGCATTGATAGTATTCCCTACTTAAAAACAAGCACTATATAGTTAGGATTCATTTGACGGTTTTTGTAATTGAATTTATTGATGATTTATATATAAAAGCCTTCATTATCTTTGACATATACAGCATGCTAGTTTGTTGTATATTTCCTTTGAATGGAGCTAGTTTGTAAGTTTGGTCGGCAAGTAAACTTAGCTGCTAAGCATCCCTCACCTATACACACACACATATATACATAAATTATATACAAACTTTCTATTCTACTCTACAGTTGTATTCTCTATTGAGATATACGTAGTAGACAAGTACAGCTATTTTAGTCCTCCAAAATGCAAGAAAAAAATCAGAATATCACTTACATGAACTGTTTGCATATGATGCAAGTCCGCCAGTGCTTTTTGCCTTGACTGTCATTGTGAAAAAATAAAAAGTATCATATATCGTATACATAAAGTAAAAATGAATCCGTTTTAGATAGCTATATGTATACATGACTTGCTGAAAATTGATGCAGCACAAAACTATAAGTCCTTCAATAAATATATGAAAACCGAACAAGTACAAGAGAACGTAAATATTCCATGGTATCTAAAAGAACCACATCAAAAAATGATTATAAATGGATATGCATCATGATATAATTCTGAGAATATGTGTTTATAAATATTCGAATGGCTTTGAAAAAAACCCACAAACACAATCAAATGAAGAGTAGTCAAACCCCATTTCTTAATGGGTCACCTATGGCACCGCATGTTAAAAGATGCCTTAGTGGTCAAAAGATGAGAAGAATGCTGGTTGACAAATTTTTGCATACCGACTGGTTTGTAGCCCAACGTTCATAATAGTGAGTGTATCTCTCTAGCGAGTTCTTTGCCATCTCCCTTCGGCGTTCAGATTCATCATACTGCAAGTAAATTGGAATTACGAAATCAACAGTTGATATTTCACCGAAAAGATAACTTGAAATTTCTAATTGGTTTGTAGCAAATACCGCTCCCTCTTGCTTTGCTGACTCATAACGGTTACAAGCATAAAAGCCACCAGTTCTCTCTCCATGATCAGACCATTGACCAAGGCATAACCTACAATTTGTAAAGGTAATATATTACAGAAACACAATGAACACCAATGAGTAAAAGTGCACACATAATTATTGCATGAGTCAATTCAGTGTAGAACTTCTCAACAGCGAATTCTAAAAGGAGCAAATTCAATCCATTCACCTGTGATTTGTGAAAGGATTGATTGTGTCAAATGGGTCGAAAGTTGCCTAAGTTATTTCATATGTATATAAACATGCTAAATCATTTCATACAAAAGGTTAGATTTATTTCTGAAAGTGAATTAACTTATGTATCGTTTATAAAACAGATTGTTCAAAAGGTTAAATATTTTGCACAGCTGTGTTTTTGGATCAGATCGGTTTCAAACCATACAAAAAAATTATCCTTTTTAAAAGAATCCGCTACAGAAAACTAAATCTTACCAGCAAAACTCATATTTGCAAGGGGGGTTGCAAGTCATGTGCATACAACCTTGGTTCTTCTCAATTGGACGTTTACACTTTGGACAAGGCTTAGAATTAGCTAAAATCCTGAAAGTCATATCATGAGCATCAAACAAAAAGATAACACTCTAAAAAATATATATCATTCAACAAAAATAACATTTACCAGTTCATGTTTTCAGACTCTGCGCTGTTCTTCAATATCCATTTAGACACGGTTTCACAGTCCACAGGTCGATGAGCTTCTTCTGTACACTGCCATTGAAATTAAATAAAAATAATATTAAAAAAAACTTTATCATCAGTGAAGCAAGAATATAGATTAAACTTTTGCTAACTTTCAAGACAATTCATAATACTCACCTTCCAACAAAAGCTGTATGAGCAATGGCACGTTACATCATAGCTTCCACTTCCAAGATCAAACTCTATGGCACAGTCACAGCCCGGAGCAGGACACCATTTTGTCTATAAATAAATTAAAATAGAAAAAAGATTTTAACTTATAAAAAGTTGATGCTCAAATAATTAACCCATTAGACAATAAAATAGAAAGTGCAGGAAAAGACAGGTTCTACTGAAAACACCTTAGGAGGGATAATAGGTCATGATATCAGTTTTGATTTTGTTGCAACTGGTATGTAATTATATGTTTAGACCCTACATAATCAGATAATAAGATTAAAGGGTCAAGTGTGTACCTTTCTACTGTCCTCGATATAAGATCTAAGAAGGTACCGCTGATATTTCTTCTTATCTTCATCTGAACTCAACATATTGACCATGTCCACACCCACAGCAGCACCACATGATGGAATGGGACATCTTAATGTCAAACATCCAGGACCATCACTGATAGATGTGCTAATGTAGGCTAAAAAAAACATTAGTTCATGAGATCATTATTCCACGTGTAAACATATAAAAAGATGAAAACTTATAATATTATCAGAGCATAATTTATCCACCAAACTTGCAGCTGACATGAGTACACCGATTGAAGGAGGTGTTTGGATGAGCGTTTTAAAAGTAAAATTATAGGGCATTCAACAATCAGAAGTGGATAACCAGTTGTAATAAGATAGTTTGGGTGCAGCAGAAGTAGTAATCAGATGCTTGACTGTTTGGTAATAATTATAGGGCATTCAACAATCAGAAGTGGATAACCAGTTGTAATAAGATAGTTTGGGTGCAGCAGAAGTAGTAATCAGATGCTTGACTGTTTGGTAATTTCTGGTTATTTGAGGAACTAATATATTAGATGACAAAAAAACACACTTTGGTGGGAGAAAATAGAAGAAATGTTTTATCAAATAAAAGTAGAATCCCTCTCATATTAGATTAAATTTTGAAAAAAGGGGTGAATACGTAATTTCAATTTACCCTTAAATTATCTGTTTTCTTAAAGCTGATATCATCTAAAATGGATTATTTGACAGTTGACAACAAGACAATTTGTTAATCCATACACTAAAAACTGGTTATTTAGACTTCCAGTCTCAATAAACAAATAATCAGTTCAAAAAGTAAATCCAGACACCCCCTCAATCAACTGAGAAATGCTTTAAATGAAAGAGGAAGCAGCTACATTTGAAGTGCATGGCAAAAACAACTCCGCGGGCCGGGGGGGTTGACTAGGATCAATTGACAACCAACTAAATCATAGATTTAAAAAATAACCTGCCCAGCATGTATTACAGAAAGGATGGCCGCAAGCAGCACTGCTAATCTTATCAGCCGGATATGATTCAAAGCAAATCCCACAAGGCAGCTTCAAGAGATATAAGGATGCATAAGTACACACCATTGGTAAATTTACTTACACTTAAGACTTAACACAATGAAATTTAACATATTTAATCTAACATACCTCTCTAGCTTTTGGTGGCTTAATATCTGCCTTGTCCAACAGGCCAACTGCCTTCCGAACTTTATCTTCATTAGCAAACCATGCTTCATGAACATTGCTAACATTCCTGCAGGGTGTCAAAGTAACTTTATAAACAAAACAAAATTCTTGAGCTGGTGAATTATTCACATAAAACCAAAAATTCAAATCCCTTGCCAGTTATATCGGCGCAAAAGCATGCATGCAGAATCTCTTGAAATTGAAAGAACTGAACATATAGTAGTGATATCATCCTCTTGGCGTTGATGTATATCATCTTCCTTCAAGATAGTATAATTTTTCTGTAACATATAACAAATTAGACCGAATGTTATAAAAAACAAATGTTAAATTATCCAACCATCAGTGACTTTAATCACCCAAATATCTGAATCTGATCCATAAAGTCCCAAAAATTAATTTGAAAGCAGCAAACTTATGATCACCAAAATAGATAAATTTTACCAACACTGGTAAAAAAATCATCAGAAAAGATAGTATCTTGGAACCATCCCATCATCAAGTCATTTACTAACAAAATCATGATACATTAACATTATGAATTCAAAACAATTGAAGAAAATACGATGCAAAATCATTAAGCGCTTTGCAAATAAACAGATACACATGTCCAGAAATCCAAATTCACCTGTTGCCGACTAACTATCACGTCATCAGAATCATCAGAATCATTATGCAAAAACTCATACGCAGCATCATCTTCATCGTCACTGTACATCGCATCACCACTATAATAATCCTCTTCATAAGAATCAACATCGTTCGCATCATGCATATCATCTTCAGAATCCATCGCGTGTAAAATAAAACAAAAACCCCACAATCCCTTACAAACAACCCTAGGGTTTTACCGGGTATAAATTACCAGCAAATTGAATCCACAATCTCAACAGCGAGGGATTCGAAACGGTGGTCGATTAGTAATATAATTAGGTGAAACCGATGATGAATTGTGGGATTTTGTTGTTGTGGCGTGCGTAGGGTTTTGATTTATGGGATGATGTTGTCGGTGTACGCAAAGTCGCAAAAGAAGCGCAACAAGTATCGATGAAATAGGTTAAACCGAATCTCGATTTCGCGTTGATTATGGCGAATCGAAACCCTAATTCACGGATTGAATGTTTAAAATAGGATCAAGGGGAACGATGAATGGATTCAAGAATTTGTTGTTCTTCGTTGTTGGCTTCTGCTAGGGTAGGCGTGTGGTATAGAATATAGGTTATTATTAACGTGTTTATGTTATTGTTAATGTTAATATTTTGGGGGAATTGTGAATTAGGTTACTAAATGCTCAAATTATGGTTGTTAATGGAAAGTAAAAGAGTAAATCACAAGGTACAAATATATTTCTGTTTTAGTTTTGTCAAAATTAGGAATTTTATTCTTAACTTAAATAGATACAGGAGTTTATTACAAGATTGGTCCCTATGGTTTGCTTATATTACAGAATTAGTTTCAACTTTTATAAAATTTTATCATTTGTGTTAATTGTTTGTCAAATCATAACACAATTGGTCCATAATATTAAATTTTGTTAAGGTTTTCAGTTAAGTGAGTGTAAAATTATCATTTTACCCTAAAAAAATACATAAAATGTGAGGGCCATTTTCTTTTAGTCTCTTAATTATATGTTAATATATAAACATACATACACATCAACAACATCATCATCAGTTCACCGCCATCATCATCAGTTCACCGCCATCATCATCATCAAACGACCACACCACCTCCTAGAACCGTAACCCACCCACCATCGTAACCGAAACCACCGCCCACCACCATAATTTAAACCACCGCCACCATCATAACCCAAACCACCGCCTACCAGTCACCATCTTTGATCAAGTTGGTCTTACCATTTTTTATTTGAAGTTCTTGAACAAGGACATTCTCAGGCCATACCTTAATCCGATTTGAAGTCTTCAATTGGTGACAGTGGCGGTGTGATAATTGCTTTCTTGTGGTGGGAGGCTTCAATCGCTACCGATCGGGGTCGATTACTTATGTTTATGGTGGGTGGAGGTGCGGCGGTGGAGAACGATGAAGACTAAAGGTGGTGATGGTGGAGGTGTGGTGGCGAGGATGCGACGCTGGAGGTGCAGAGGGTGATGGTGGTGTGTAGGCAGTGGTGTGTCCGTGATGGTGCGGCGGTGACCTTAACATGCAAGATAATGCATGTCACCCCATGCAAAACCCAACCCCAACCCCCACTCACCCAAAAATCATCCCCCACAACCTCTGTTCCCGTTTTCAAGAACATTATAGCAGAGATCCGACGATCTCCGGAGATCTAACCGTTGAATCGATCCCAAATTTTTACTGGAGCTTCTAGACATATAGGCAAAGGTTTTCACCGTAGGGATTTTTATTTTAAGGCCAGGAGGCTTAATTTTTATTTTTCCAAGCAGAGTTGTGCGCCTGGGAAGTTTTTCCGACGACTGCTAAGCTTTCCGGAGGCGGATACGGCGGCAATCAGCAGCAATAAGTGGAAGTGATGATAGAGCTCTGTGATACGGACGCATGACCGCTTGAATCACTCAATTCCAAGTTCGTTTGATATAGTTTCGACCTCCATTCATATTTAGTCCAATTACGGTAATAATAATAGAAAAAGGGTTTGGGTATAAATCGTGTGGTTTGGGTTTTTGATAGGGCCTGTAGAGTAGGCTAAACTCCAAGAAGAACAGAAGGAAGAAGACGATGTATTTGGGACAATTTTCTCAAAAATTCCCTTCAATCAAATACAAGAAGTATAAATATGCAATAGAACCACTACTTCCACTACCCACGTTCTTTATAATTGGAAAACATGCATGCACCACAACTCTATAAATGCAGTAACAAAAAGCTAAATTTATGCATGAAGAAGAATTAGTCAAATAATAATAAAACAAATAAAAGTCACGTGAACGTAAACTTGGAACTGGGTTTAATTCAGCAACTTGGCGGGCTTCCTTCTATTTCTTTTGGGCCTATCATTCGGTCCAGTAGCTGCCAGGCCCGTATCAACTGCCTTCCCCATCAGAACGAGGTCGTCCTCGACCGCGATTTCGAATTCTGGAAAACGAACGCTGAAATCCTCATACGACTCCCAGGTGGCCGCAGTCAAGTCCTCCCCTTTCCATGCAACTAAAATCTCCAATTTTCCTAATATGCAACGAAAGTCCAAAACCCGACTCGGATACAACAGAGGGCTGCTTGCATCAGGTAAACTTGGTAAGGGAATCGGTTCCGGGTTCCCTTTTTGCTTCTCGAAGTAAAGATACATGAAACACCGGGTGGATTCTTGCGCCTGGTGGCAGTTGAAGTCGATATGCCACAGCCACGATACGTTCCAGAACTTTAAAGGGCCCATAAAATCGCTTTGAAAGCTTCCTGCTAGTTCGTTGTGCCACTGTTCTCTGTCTGAAATCACGTAGCCTCAAGAAGACCATATCACCCACTTTGAACTCCTTATCCATTCTATGCTCATTTGCTAAAGTTGTCATCCGTTGTTGTGCTCGCCTTAAGTTATCTTTTAGCGTTGTTCTGAGTCATTGGAGTTCCAAAAGAGTAGCATCAATTGAAGGAACCACCGAATCCCCTGATTTGTACCAGTTAGCATCAGGAACTGATTGGCCATATAATGCTTGAAAAGGGCTCATATTGACTGAACTGTGGTGAGAAGTATTGTACCAATACTCTGCTAAGAACAAATATTTGTTCCATGATGTCGGTTCATCAGCCGCGAACGCCCGTAAATAATTCTGCAGACAACGATTTACCACTTCCGTTTGGCCATCCGACTGTGGATGATAGGCTGTGGAATACTTAAGCTTTGTACCAATGGTCTTGAAAAGTTCTCTCCAGAAATGGCTAAGAAAAATTGGGTCCCGGTCAGTAACTATGCTACGAGGGAGGCCATGTAATCGATATATATTTTAAAGAAACAAATTTGCTAAAGTCACAGCCCCATATTTTGGTGGTAAAGCAATAAAATGAGCAAACTTTGTGAAGCGATCGACCACCACCCAAATAGCCGACTTACCTTGAGATAACGGAAGATTGGTAATAAAATCCATTGAAACGTCTTGCCACATATTGGATGGTATGGGTAAGGGTTGCAAAAGACCATAAGGCTTATGGGTCAGGTATTTAACTTGTTGGCAAACTTGGCACTCCCGAATAAAATTAGCGACATCGATTTTGAGTTTAGACCAACTAAAGGCTGCCGCTAAACGTTTTATTGTTGCTCGAATTCCCGAGTGACCGCCTGCATGAGATGCATGAAATTCATGTAAAAGTACTAACCGAATTGGTGTACTGGCAGGAATGAAAATCTTATTACAGTGGTAGAGGAGCCCTTCTTTGAATGTAAACTTCAGTGTAGCATTATCATCCTTTGTCAACTTTGCAACTAACTCCTTTCCTTCTTGTGTCTGGTAGAACTTTTTGAGATCATCAATCCATTGGGGACCTGTTATCGAAATGGCTAATAGTTGCTTAGTATCAACCCGGCTTAAAGCGTCGGCAACTCGATTTTCCTTCCCCGGTTTGTAATGGATTTCAAAGTCAAAGCCGAGTAGTTTGGTGGCCCATTTGTACTGCTCTGGTGTTTGAACCACTTGTGATAAAAGGCGCTTCAAACTTCGTTGATCCGTAAAGATGTGAAACTTCCGACCCAATAAATAGTGTCTCCATTTCTTGACCGACTCCGTAATGGCATATAATTCTCGTACATAAGCCGATGCAACCTGCATTCTTGGACATAATTTCTTACTAAAAAATGCTATAGGTCGGTCATTTTGTGATAAAACCGCGCCAATAGCTACATTAGAAGCATCTGTTGTAACATCAAATGGTTGAGAAAAATCTGGGAGAGTTAAGGTGATCAAGGATACCATGGTTGATTTGAGTTGTTGGAATGCATGATTACTAGCTTCTGACCACACAAATGAGGGCTTTTTGAGTATGTCTGTCAAAGGGGTCGCGATGACAGCATAATTGCGGACAAACCGACGGTAATAGCCGGTTAGGCCTAAGAAGCCACGCAAGGTGGTCATCGAAGTAGGGGTTGGCCACGACTGGATGGCGTCTAGTTTTTCTGGATCGGCTTGGACACCCGTAGAAGAGATGATGTGGCCTAAGTAAGCAATGGATTGAATGGCGAAAGTGCACTTTGAAGGTTTGGCAAAGAATTGATGGCGAGAAAGGGTATCAAAAACCTTCTGTAAATGGGAATAATGTTCCTCTACTGTATGACTATAGACAAGTATATCATCAAAAAACACAAGGACATACCGACATAACACATCCCGAAATAAGTCGTTCATGGTGGCCTGGAATGTGGAGGGTGCATTCGTTAGGCCGAATGGCATAACAAGAAATTCGTAGTAGTCGTCAACCGTGCGAAAGGCTGTTTTGTGGGTGTCCTCACTTGCCAATCGAATCTGATGATACCCGGCTGTTAAATCGATCTTTGAGAACACAACTGCCCCATGTAGCTCATCCAGTAGTTCATCGACGGTTGGAATTGGGTACCGATCCTTAATTGTGATGGCGTTTAATGCTCGATAGTCCACACAAAATCGCCACGAGCCATCTTTCTTACGAACTAGAAGTACTGGTGATGAATACGGGCTTTGACTTGGTTTGATAATACCATCACGAAGCATCTCAGAGATGAGAGTGGTCATAACTTGCTTCTGGTATTGAGGGTACCGATAAGGTCGCACGTTTACCGGATTGGCCGTAGGGGACGTGGGGATATGGTGGTCGTGATTACGATGGGGTGGTAGATGGGTGGGTGGTTGAAAGATGTGGTTGTAGGTGTGGAGAAGATGGTCGATGGATGGGTTTGAATGAGAGATGGTGGAATTGGTTTTGGGTTGAGACCTTGCTTCAAAATGAAAAAACATGGCATGTAGAGTGGCAACGCTGTTTTTTGATATTAGGTGTTGGAGTGAGGAGGGTGATACCTGGTTGGCCACGGGTTCCCCACGTAATGTTATGGCCTTTGAGCCCATGTTGAAAGTTAATTGGGGTATTGAAAAATCTGCCATAACCGGGCCCAACGTACGCAACCACGCTAACCCTAGTATGACATCGGCTCCTTCCACGGGTAAGATAAAGACCGGAATAGTGAACATGGTTTCTTGTAGGGCAATCGCTAATGCCGGGCAAACTCCATCGCAAGTTAAATAGTCACCACTGCCAACCATGACTGGGAAAGCCGAGACTTGTTGTTGAGGTAGGTTCAAGAACGAAACAAGACGAGGTTGAATGATGTTATGGGTGCTACCAGAGTCGATAAGCACCTGAACCGGGTGGTTTTGAATGTATCCAGTAACCCGTAATGCCTTAGGTGATGACAACCCAAAAAACACAGCCGTAGACAAGGAGAAAAATTGATGTGGTTGATCGGTAAGGGTAAAGTCAGGAGAAACAGGGGAGATTGGGGTGTCAATTAGTGGTTCGGGTGATGTCTCGGAGTCGTTGTCGGTGATCAACAAAAACTGTGGAGGGTTGCATTTGTACCCCGGGACATATTTTTCCGGGCAACGAAAACAAAGTCCCTCACTACGAAGTTTTTGTAGGGCTTCAGGTGATAGTTTGGTAAAGGGTAATGGTGTTTTGGGGTTGGTTGGTGTGGGTAGTAAGGGTACTGGGTTGGTTTTAGGAGGGGTAGTGTTAGGGGTGTTAGTTGATGGAACAGTGGTGGGTAAGGATGAAGAGTAGGACCTGGGTTGGAAGTTTTTGGGTTTTGCAAGATTGAGTTTATCCTCTATAAGTTTGGATAACCCATAGGCTTGATGTAAGGTGGTGGGTTTAAGGATAGAGATCTCGGCTTGAATTTCTGGTTTAAGGCCGGAAAGATAGCAATTGAGTAGAGCCTCTTTGGATAGCCGCACTACACGGTTACAAAGTTTCTCAAATTCAGCTTGATAAGCGGCGAAGGTAGTTAATTGTTTGAGCTTGAACAGGGCAGCTTGATGGTTTTCACATTTATAGGGTCGGAAGTTTCACATTTATTGGGTCGGTCAAGAAATGGAGACACTATTTATTGGGTCGGAAGTTTCACATCTTTACGGATCAACGAAGTTTGAAGCACCTTTTATCACAAGTAATTCAAACACCAGAGCAGTACAAATGGGCCACCAAACTACTCGGCTTTGACTTTGAAATCCATTACAAACCGGGGAAGGAAAATCGAGTTGCCGACGCTTTAAGCCGGGTTGATACTAAGCAACTATTAGCCATTTCGATAACAGGTCCCCAATGGATTGATGATCTCAAAAAGTTTTACCAGACACAAGAAGGAAAGGAGTTAGTTGCAAAGTTGATAAAGGATGATAATGCTACACTGAAGTTTACATTCAAAGAAGGGCTCCTCTACCACTGCAATAAGATTTTCATTCCTGCCAGTACACCAATTCGGTTAGTACTTTTACATGAATTTCATGCATCTCATGCAGGCGGTCACTCGGGAATTCGAGCAACAATAAAACGTTTAGCGGCAGCCTTTAGTTGGTCTAAACTCAAAATCGATGTCGCTAATTTTATTCGGGAGTGCCAAGTTTGCCAACAAGTTAAATACCTGACCCATAAGCCTTATGGTCTTTTGCAACCCTTACCCATACCATCCAATGTGTGGCAAGACGTTTCAATGGATTTTATTACCAATCTTCCGTTATCTCAAGGTAAGTCGGCTATTTGGGTGGTGGTCGATCGCTTCACAAAGTTTGCTCATTTTATTGCTTTACCACCAAAATATGGGGCTGTGACTTTAGCAAATTTGTTTCTTCAAAATATATATCGATTACATGGCCTCCCTCGTAGCATAGTTACTGACCGGGACCCAATTTTTCTTAGCCATTTCTGGAGAGAACTTTTCAAGACCATTGGTACAAAGCTTAAGTATTCCACAGCCTATCATCCACAGTCGGATGGCCAAACGGAAGTGGTAAATCGTTGTCTGCAGAATTATTTACGGGCGTTCGCGGCTGATGAACCGACATCATGGAACAAATATTTGTTCTTAGCAGAGTATTGGTACAATACTTCTCACCACAGTTCAATCAATATGAGCCCTTTTCAAGCATTATATGGCCAATCAGTTCCTGATGCTAACTGGTACAAATCAGGGGATTCGGTGGTTCCTTCAATTGATGCTACTCTCTTGGAACTCTAGCGACTCAGAACGACGCTAAAAGAGAACTTAAGGCGAGCACAACAGCGGATGGCAACTTTAGCTAATGAGCATAGAATGGATAAGGAGTTCAAAGTAGGTGATATGGTCTTCTTGAGGCTACGTGATTTCAGACAGAGAACAGTGGCACAACGAACTAGCAGGAAGCTTTCAAAGTGATATGGTTTGGGGTTGGCTGGTGTGGGTAGTAAGGGTACTGGGTTGGTTTTAGGAGGGGTAGTGTTAGGGGTGTTAGTTGATGGAACAGTGGTGGGTAAGGATGAAGAGTAGGACCTGGGTTGGAAGTTTTTGGGTTTTGCAAGATTGAGTTTATCCTCTATAAGTTTGGATAACCCATAGGCTTGATGTAAGGTGGTGGGTTTAAGGATGGAGATCTCGGCTTGAATTTCTAGTTTAAGGCCGGAAAGATAGCAATTGAGTAGAGCCTCTTTGGATAGCCCCACTACACGGTTACAAAGTTTCTTAAATTCAGCTTGATAAGCGACGACGGTAGTTAATTGTTTGAGCTTGAATAGGGCAGCTTGATAGTTTTCATAATCGGAAGGGCCGAACCGAAGATCGAGATCCCGGGTGAATTCTGGCCATGTTCCAAGAAGGTTGTTGTTGGCAATATATTTGTACCAACTCAAGGCTTCACCGGTGAAGTAAAATTGGGCTAGGGATAGTCGGTGTTCGGGTGGGATCGAATAATAATCGAAGTAATTGTTGGCTTGAAAGATCCTGTCTAAAGGGTTGGAGCCATCGAAGGTAGGGAGATGGATTTTGGGAGGTCGGGGATTGGTGTTTGGGGAATTGGTGGCTGGTGGTGTTTTTGGGCTTTGTATTTTAAGTGGTGGTGTAGTTTTGATGCCGGAAGAGATAGGCGTATCGTGGGAGATCTGGTCGGAGAGGGTAGTGATGTGGTTAACCAAGTTAGCGGTGGTCGTCAATTGAGAGTCGAGTTTGGAGTTAAGGCTCTCGGTGGCTTTGATGAGGGTTGCAAAGTTGGCGGCAGATTGGGTGGATGCGGCGGTAGTGGCGGTGATGAGTTGAGCCAATTGGTCGGACAGGGCCTGCATGGGGTCGTCCGGGGACGAAGGGTCTCTGCGGGGTGGCATGAGTGTAGAATGAAAGCACCAAAGTTGATGGGGCCTGTAGAGTAGGCTAAACTCCAAGAAGAACAGAAGGAAGAAGACGATGTATTTAGGACAATTTTCTTAATAATTCCCTTCAATCAAATACAAGAAGTATAAATATGCAATGGAACCACTACTTCCACTACCCACGTTCTTTATAATTAGAAAACATGCATGCACCACTAACTCTATAAATGCAGTAACAAAAAGCTAAATTTATGCATGAAGAAGAATTAGTCAAATAACAATAAAACAAATAAAAGTCACGTGAACGTAAACTTGGAACTGGGTTTAATTCAACTAGTTGATACGGGCCTGGCAGCTACTGGACCGAATGATAGGCCCAAAAGAAATAGAAGGAAGCCCGCCAAGTTGCTGAATTAAACCCAGTTCCAAGTTTACGTTCACGTGACTTTTATTTGTTTTATTGTTATTTGACTAATTCTTCTTCATGCATAAATTTAGCTTTTTGTTACTGCATTTATAGAGTTAGTGGTGTATGCATGTTTTCCAATTATAAAGAACGTGGGTAGTGGAAGTAGTGGTTCCATTGCATATTTATACTTCTTGTATTTGATTGAAGGGCATTTTTGAGAAAATTGTCCCAAATACATCTTCTTCTTCCTTCTGTTCTTCTTGGAGTTTAGCCTACTCTACAGGCCCCATCAACTTTGGTGCTTTCATTCTACACTCATGCCACCCCGCAAAGACCCTTCGTCCCCGGACGACCCCATGCAGGCCCTGTCCGACCAATTGGCTCAACTCATCACCGCCACTACCGCCGCATCTACCCAATCCGCCGCCAACTTTGCAACCCTCATCAAAGCCACCGAGAGCCTTAACTCCAACTCGACTCTCAATCGACTACCACCGCTAACTTGGTTAACCACATCACTACCCTCTCCGACCAGATCTCCCACGATACGCCTATCATTCGGTCCAGTAGCTGCCAGGCCCGTATCAGTTTCTCTAAAACTTATGAACGTATAAAAACACTTGGATGAGTTTTCAAACCTTTGTTAGTTGATAACATGGTATTGTGAAATCATTGAATGTTGTTAGGATGCACGTTAGGTCTAGAACTTGATGTTTCCTGATTCCGGCAGATTTTGTTAGCCAACTCATGCACGTTGAAACTTGATGATAATAATCTGCGTTTCCTGGGTCCAAATTATGTATTTTTGAATCTAGTTTCTATAAAGTTCAACCACACTTAAATTAGATGTGTAAAACTCAAGTTGTTGCCTTTTTAGTGAAGGTAGGTCAAAACTGTTCTTTTTTATAACAAACAAATGTCAAGTGTTTTGATGCATGGTTTTTATTTTGATGAAGTTATGGTTAAAATAAATGATTCGGAAAGTAACCTCATGAGTCTTGGAAAACCTCCAAGTAGATTCAACTCAAAATAATGTATACATGATTTATAATGAATTCTTGTGTGAAATGTTGTCAAGGCTTGATTTTATGCATTGATTTTGTTGAACATTGTGTGATATGACTTGGATATTGTAAGGATATTTTGTGCACAAACTTATAAACCTATTTGTGTAATAGGTTGAGGTTACTCTTGTGGTAATTGGTTTTATTGTTTGTCGTGCACCCTAAGGTGAGTTTTCACGGTCCCGTTTTATATTTTTTCCTTTTTGGGGGAGAAAACATGCAAACACTATTTTTGTTATCGTTTTCAGTATTATTGATATCGTCTGCTATATTAGTGTAGACACATTTGAGAGGCCTTGCAGTATAAAATCGTTAGTAATGAGATTAGCGAGGTAGTTCTGAGTAGTGCTACTGGTTTTGACAAACCCCGCCGAGCTAGTCGCGCTAGCTTGATTGGAGGTCGAACGGGTGCCTAATTGACTTATCAGTTTCCCACGGTCTGTGATAGACGCGGTGGAAGGCATAAAACACACACACAGTCAGCTTCGGTTTGAAACACTAAGTAACTTGTTTATAGGCTAGCTATCTATCGATATGTTCTATATACTAAACCATATTAAACACTTTCTGACACATTAATTGTTGTTTAAATATGTGGACTCATCAACTTTATGTTGACACATTTTATCATGTTTTCTCAGGTCAGGGGAACAGTCAAGATTAGGAACTCCGCTAGGGATGCATTCATGGCATACATTACATCTCAAATATTTTATTTTGTTAAACATTATTAACTTATATGGTTTGAACGCATGTCAATATAATTTATTGTTGACTTACTGTTTTCAAATTCGCTTTCGCAAGTATGAAACATATATGGTTGATTTAAAAGTCTGATTTCTTAATGTGATATTTTATAATTATTGATTCATGTGTAACTGGTGCTATCTAAGATTCTGGTGTGTCACACGTCTGACGATAAAACCCGTTAGTGGATTTTAAGGGTGTGATGGATGTGACACCCGACATTTTCAGATTACTTTTCGACTAGCGCACACATTATTTCCCAAACATACATGCATCCATTTATTACTTTGTATTCAAACACGACAGTTATGATCGATTATCCATGAACCTTCACATAAGATAATCCGAGGAATTTATGGACCACACGAATCCATTCCCGAACGCTAATGGTGCGTTAAAAGAAAAAAACAATTAATAAATAAATAAAAGGATTTTCAAACAATTTTTATTTGGTGTAAGTATTTTATGTTATGTGGTTATTTAAGTAGAATTTCCAATAACTTGAATTATAATAATAATAATAATAATAATAATAATAATAATAATAATAATGATGATGATAATAATAATCTATACTATCTTAATAAGCAAATGAGAAGGGCAAGGATGTCTTTTCACACAAATCTCTTAAATTTAAGAGTTGTACAATTATTTAAGCACAACTTACAAGTATTAAAGCCAGTAGATTGGGTTCTGGATGTTTTCAAAATTCAAATACACCCCAATCTCAAAATTCAAGTACCGACGGTGCTTCTAGCGTAAATCCACCTCTACCGCTTGATAGCCTCATCGAAACCCTAACCTCACCACTCATCCACCGCTTGATAGCCTCATTGTCGGCTTACTTGCCGGTGCAATTCGACGTCTTCGCCGGAGTTTCGCCGTTCCGTTGCATCACGCAGGACGCATTGCAGATCACAGCGTCGGAGATGATTTACAGGTTCAGGAAACGAGTACCTTAGGTTTCATGGATGCTCATACGCCGCCGGCTGATTTGTAGGTTCAAGAAACGGAGTTTCGCCTTTCCATTGCAGATCACAACAAGTTTTTTTGATATTCTTTGCTCTTTATCTCTTTCATATAATGTATGAGTATTTTGTTTTGGGTTTCTTCTTTGCTATTTATCTCTTTCATTCATCAAACGTAAATCTACACTTTGAATTAGAAACTTGTTGGTTCATATCTTGTGTTTCGTTGATTATATGGTCCATTAGCTTTCTTTATTTCTGCAACTTTGCGATCTGTAACGATTAGGGGTTTTGAAAAGGTTGCTTATATCGTTAACGATATTTGACGATTTTGTAATGAAAAGATTAAGTGATTTCCGCCATTAACTGTCATAATCGTTAATTGGTATTTGAAAATAAATCATTATTATGTGTTTTAGTGAAATCAAGTTTGGCCTTTTAGGGTTTATGTGGGGAAACTAATTTGTGTTTTGTGTTTTGCAGCCTGAAGAATCCCGAAGTAACACGATTTGCTGTTGAAATATTCGGCTTCTTGAACAACTTAAAAGGTAGATTCAGTACTTTTTTTCCAGATTTAACCACCAACTTACACTTTATGGCCACTAGCTACTAAGTTACATTATTTTACATATTGTAGCAAACAAATAACAGGTTCAACCGATAGCAGTTTCTTTCTATAAAACTGTTGATGTGACATCTTATTTGACTTATATTTTGTGCATAATTCCCCAAGATTGTTTAACAATATTTCATGTTATTTTAGATTTCAAGATTTCTATGAAGAAGGGGAGAGAGAAATGCTGTTGGCCGAGGTGTTTGAATTGCGGGATCAGGTACTATCTATGTTATTTCTCTAGCACACTAAAAGATTTCAGCATTTTCTTTTCTATTTGCAAGTAACTTTTAATTTTATTTTTGTGACAGATGGCTCTCTTTCTTGATGAAAGTAATCATATGAATCTGAGTAAAGAAAAGGTAATCTTTGATAATTGTTATGAATTCACTTCTCATATTTACCAACCATTTTATAAAAACTTAGTAATATCTTGGCAAATGACAACAGGAAGCTGCAGAAGACAAAAAAGTAATCAACGCTCTTCAATGTGAGGTTGTTTTTTCTTCTTTAAATACAACGAGAATAATGTATGTGCATGCCAGAGTAGTCAACCTTTTCTATGTATATCATTATGGACAAAAACATGCCCAATGACAAAAACAGCCTTAATTCATATGATATCTACGCCGACCTTAAACTATAACACGTTGACACCTCATCAAGCCGACATGTTTTGAAACAAAATTCTGCGATGTTACAATGGCGGTGTTTAAGTGATTTAATGTTACTGAAAAGCATGATTTTAGTGTTATTAGAAACAAAATTTGTGTTATTCGAACCACATAAATTTGAAAGAAAGTGTTTTTGTAACACCCGAAAGTTTGACTTTTTGGTAGGCTATGCGACTGAGCCTCAGTCGCCTGTGATTTATGCGACTGGAGGTCAACCGCATGGCTATTCGGCCGATTGAAGCTCAACCGCACGATTGTAGTTCAACCGCCCGAATGGAGTATGAGCCGCATGGAACATGTGCGATTGGGGTCCAATCGCATAGTGTTCATGCGACTGAAGGTCCAGTCGCCCCTGGACCAGATGCGACTGAGAAGTGGGTATAAAAAGGGGGTAGCTCCATTCTCCTCCCCATTTTCAGTCGGGAAGAGAGCAGGGGAGCGAAAGAGAACAGAAAGAAAAGAGGGAAAGTGCTGCCCGAGTTCAAGATCGATCGTGAAGCTAGCCAAATCGAAGCTCATCAACTTCTACCTGATAATGTGAGTTCTAGGACCCCTCATTTACATGTTTTCTAACGATTTTGGGGCTGGATTCACATATAAACCCTATTTTTGAAATAGTGTATTTTGACCCATTTGGGTAAATCTTGAGTAATGAGTTTATGGTATGAAGTAGGACTTGTATATGCTTATGTGATGTCCTAGTATGAATCCCTAAGGCTTGGGAGAGTCAATTTTGGGCTGAAAATGGGTTTATGGTGACTGTGGGGGCGGGGGTTTCGCGACTGCAGTGTATGAAGAACTCCAGTCGCTGCCCAGTTAGGGTTATGCGACTGAAGGGCCATTCGGCCGAATGAGTGATATTTGATGTCCAATCGCCCGACTGAGGCTCAGACGCCCGATTGAGCCTCAATCGCACGATAGGTGATGCGACTGAGAGTTTCGGTCGCATAAGTTCAATCGCAGAGTAGTTCAGTCGTACGGTTAAGAGTTAGTCGCATATAGCCCAGTCGCATAGTGTCTAGTCGTACGGAAGGAAGTTCAATCGCACGTTTGAGTACCCATTCGCATGATAGCCCAATCGCATGGCCCAGTCGCATGGAGGACATGCGACTGGTGGTAGTTCAGTCGCCCGGACAGTGCTGATGTGAGTGAATGTAGAAGTGTATGTATGATGTATGTATGTTAGTATGATGTTGCCATGATAGATGGTGAATACTGATGATATGTAAGTATTTATGTTCCTTATGTGTATGTGTCTTATCTTTAATAACTTTACGTGAATGAATGAACAAAAGAAACGAATGTATTAAGAACGTAAAGTGAAAGATAATGAAAGAAGGAACATGATAAATGAATGCATGCATTAATGAAAGAAAGTATGAAAGGCTTGCAAGCAAATGAAGGAGGTGCACACCCCTGGCAGGTGTTAGCTCAACGGTGTACGGGTTAGCTACCCCGAAGGATGTACATCGGGTCAATCATTAAGATTGATAATGAGGTGAGCAACTTCGTGTTGCAACAGACTCGGTTAGCAGGCAATCATAAGATTGTCACTGAGGTGAGCAGTCGCGCACTGCAACAGACTCGGCTAACGTATGTTAGTAGTAAAGTGAAAGATAAGCGGTGCATGTACCTACCCCAGGTGACTGGATCAGCATATTTGCATAACGTTCGTGGTTGATTACCACAGGTCCAGCACCAGTAGTATGTATGATGAAAGTGGGGTATTGTACATGTCATCGAATGTAATGAACGTTCGAACGAAAGTAATGAAAGTATGAATGGATGTAATGAATGTTCGAACGTAAGTAATGAATGTATGAATGAAAGTAAAGTACGTACGAAAGTATGTAAAGTATGTATGTATGAAAGTAAACGAGAATGATGAAGTGTACACGAATGAAAGTAAGTAATGATTGATGAGATAATAATAATATTATCTACGTGTACGTATGATGTGTGAACACAAGTATGGAAGGACATTTAATGAGAATGAAAGTATGTTTTATTATAAAACTAGAACTCACTCAGCAACGCTGACTTTTATGTGTTTTCCAGTTCGCAGGTAGTGTTGCTGAGGATGGTACGAGGCGACTACTCAGCTCTTTTGGGATGGCATTCACTTTTTGATTATGCTGCCACATCATGTGTTGTGGGCCCGTAATACGCGCAACACATCATGTTGCATGCAAGTGCAAGATTTCTTGATAATCATGATAAACATGATTATTTAAGAAATCTCGTTTATGAAAGAAAATATATTCTTGAACTTAATATCTTCTTTACGAAGAAGAATATATTTTCTTTCTATTATTTTATTTCGGTAGAGGTCGCTGTATGACCCTATGATTGATGTGGAATATGCATCAGCAGCAATCATAGTATAGTTAAGCAATGTAAAGAAAAGCTTGTATTTTGTAATCAAGACAATGATGTAAAAGCTTTTATGATGAAATGAGAATGCATGTTTTACTAATTCCGCTGCGTATTTTATGATCATGTATTAAATGTATGTTTTACGTGTGATGATGACCAACAGTAAGGTGCCCGGTGAGCGGGGCCTTACAAGTTGGTATCAGAGCAAAAGTTTAAGTAAAAGGGGTAAATTTTTATAGTAAACCTAAACTTAAACTGAGAATGGGACAGAGAGAATGAGAATGCCATCTGAGTAGTCGCGTGCCATCAGGTATTTTCCTAAAGATTAACTGGTTATTATGTGCGCATGTGATGTGAGTTATGTGTACTGTTAGACTGAGATACTAATGTAGTCAGGATAGGTGATGCTCGGGGTACGAAGAGTAGAGTAAGTGGCTAATCACAACTGGCCACTGTAATTAGGGACTTACTATACTTGACATAAACTGAGCTATTTCCTTGAATGACCGTGTTGGTGTTTTAATCTTTCAGTGTGATAGAAGATGGTCGGTGATAGATCATCTGATGCTTCCCGTGATGGTGAACGTGGTGATGAGCCGCGTATCACGCGAGGAAGATCTAGGAAAGAGAAAGTAGTTCGTGAGGAGAACGAGATTCCTCATCAGGAGGAGACAGACGAAAGCGCCAAGTTGAGAGCCTCGGTAAAAGAGGCAGTGATTGAGGAAGTGCACCAAGCTATGCAGACGATCTTACCGTCTGTAATGACCGAAGTGATAAAGGCAGTACGCGAGGATGATAGACGAGGGAGGAAACGGTCCTCCGGTAGACAGCAACAGACAGAGGCAGAAACGGTATCGTCCGATGACGAAGAGGAAGAGGAAGAACAGGTAAGGGGGACGGCCCGGGGTTGTGATTACGGGAAATTTATGAGATGCAAGCCTCCGACTTTTGATGGTTCAGGTACGGCTGCCGATGCTCACCAATGAGTGAGAGAGATGGAGGCGGTCCTTGATATCAGTGACTGCCAGGAGGATAAGAAGGTAAAGTTTGCTACCCACTCGTTTACGGGGACGGCATTGTGCTGGTGGGACAATATTGTCCAGGCCGAGGGTAGCAGGGCCATTGGGAAAATGAAGTGGTCGGAATTGAAGAGAATGGTGATCGAGGAGTTTAGTCCTCGTCGAGAGATGGACAGAGTTGAGAGAGAGTTCCTGCAGTTGGAGGCGGGAACGATGACCCACCAACAATACACGACCAAGTTCAACGACATGGCACGGTTGGTGCCAGAGCAAGTGACGCCGGTGTCTCGCAAGATTAACCGGTATATTCAGGGATTGCCAGCTGAAATTCGTTGGCATTTGATTTCCGCCCGACCCAGTACTTTCAGGTCGGCGGTGGATTTAGCTGGGAGGTTGTACGACGAACGGGCTGCGATGGTGAAATCTGAGGGCAGTAAGAAGGGAAGTGATGAGAGGAAGTGGCAGGGAAAGAGGTTTGGTCGGGGTGATACTTCGACGAGTAGTAAGAAGGCACGGGTTGATGATCGTCGTGTGGTCGTGACAAGTGCAGGGATGAGAAAGTGTGGAAAGTGTGGGCGAGAGCACGGTGGTGAGTGCAGATGGGGGCTGAATGTATGTTTCAAGTGTGGAAAGCCCGGTCATATGGCCAAAGAGTGTAAAGCGATGAGGTGCTATAACTGTGGGGAAAGTGGTCATATGAATAAAGACTGCAAGAAGCCGAGATCTGAGGGTTCCGGCGTGAAGAAGACAGGGGGTGAAGGGTCGAAAGCGAGCGCCAGAGCATTCACGATGACGCAGGAAGAGGCGAGGACGGACCCCGATGTAGTGTCCGGTACGTTTCTGGTGAACCAAACTTTAGCCTCTGTGTTATTTGATTCGGGTGCCAGTAGGAGTTTTATTTCTGCTGCTTTCTGTGCCAAGTTGCCCGTTAGTAGTAGGCGTGTAGATGTGCCGTTTGATGTAGAGACTGCTATAGGTAAAACCACCAGGATTTCAGAGGTAATTGAGGGTTGCGACGTAGAACTGGAGGGTCACAAATTCCCAGTTAAACCCTTTGCGATGACGTTAGGCGGTTTCGATTTGGTGCTTGGAATGGATTGGTTGGCAGATTTCGAGGCGAACATTGTGTGTCGCAAGAAGATGATCAGTTTGACAGCGCCTGACGGTAGTCCAGTGACAGTTTATGGGGATCGGGTTACTACGATTGCGAAGGTGATCTCAATGGCAGTGGAGGGGAAATGTATGAGGCGTGGATGTAACGCCTATTTATGTTATGTGAAAGATGTAGAGAAGCCAGCACCACAACTGTCCGATGTTCCGGTTGTGGGTGAGTTCCCAGACGTGTTCCCGGAAGACTTAACGGGATTGCCACCTGACAGAGAGATCGAGTTCCAGATTGATTTAGTACCAGGCGCCCAACCTGTTGCCAAGGCACCATACCGATTGGCCCCGACGGAGATGAAGGAGTTGATGAAGCAGTTACAAGAGCTGCTGGATAAGGGGTTTATTAGACCGAGTATCTCACCTTGGGGTGCTCCGGTCCTGTTTGTAAAGAAGAAGGACGGTAGTATGAGGATGTGCATCGACTACCGCGAGCTGAATAAGCTGACAGTAAAGAACAGATACCCCTTGCCGAGGATCGACGACTTGTTTGATCAACTTCAGGGTGCTAGCTGGTTTTCACGTATAGATCTTCGGTCAGGCTACCATCAACTGAAGGTGAAGGAGCAGGATATCCCTAAAACAACTTTTCGTACGCGCTACGGTCATTATGAGTTCCTCGTTATGTCATTTGGTTTGACCAACGCGCCAGCTGCTTTTATGGACCTGATGAATAGGGTGTGTCGACCGATGTTGGATAAATCAGTGATTGTATTCATTGATGACATCTTGATTTATTCAAAGAGTGAGACTGAGCATGCCGGTCACATTCGCGAAGTTCTGGAGACGTTGAGAAGGGAGAAGTTGTATGCTAAATTCTCCAAGTGCGCATTCTGGTTGCGTGAAGTCCAATTCTTGGGTCACGTGGTAAATCCGGATGGGATTACGGTCGATCCGGCGGAAAGTGGAAGCAGTGATGCAATGGAAGTCTCCGAAGACGCCGTCCGAGATCCGTAGTTTCTTGGGTTTGGCGGGTTACTACCGAAGGTTCATCCAAGACTTTTCCAAAATTGCTTCTCCACTGACAAAGTTGACCCGGAAGGATGTGAAATTTGTATGGGGTCAAGCTCAAGAAAAGGCGTTTGAAGAACTGAAGACGAGATTGACCCAAGCTCCAGTATTGGCGTTACCTGAGGGGAGTGAAGATTTGGTGGTTTATTCTGATGCCTCCTACTCGGGGTTGGGGTGTGTATTAATGCAGAGAGGGAAGGTGATAGCCTATGCATCCCGACAGCTGAAAGTTCATGAGGTTAACTACCCTACTCATGATTTGGAGCTAGCAGCGGTGGTTTTCGCGTTGAAGATTTGGCGGCACTATCTGTACGGGACGAAGTGTACCATCTTCACGGACCACAAAAGCTTGAAGTACTTCTTCGAGCAAAAGGATCTGAATATGAGGCAACGGCGATGGTTGGAACTTATAAAGGACTATGATTGTGAGATCCATTACCATCCGGGCAAAGCCAACGTGGTGGCGGATGCCCTTAGCCGAAAGGAGAGGCCCGAGCCAATTCGAGTGAAGGCGTACCAGCTAATCATGACCTCCGACGTGATGAAACAGGTCAAAGAGTTCCAAGATGAGGCTTTGAAAGACGAACATCTTAACTCTGAACGCATGAGAGGTCTGGTCGCGGAGTTGGGTGAGAACGCAACGGGTGTTAGAACTCGGTTTGGGCGTATGTGGATTCCTCGTCTTGGGGATCTGCGAATGAAGATTTTGGATGAAGCTCATAAGTCTCGATACTCCATTCATCCTGGTGCTACCAAAATGTACCAAGATATGAAGAAAGATTATTGGTGGCCGGGTATGAAACGCGATGTGGTGGAGTATGTGAGTAAATGCCTCACGTGTTTGCAAGTGAAGGCGGAGCACCAGAAGCCGTATGGAAAGATCCAACCGTTGGACATACCGGAATGGAAGTGGGAACACATCACCATGGATTTTATCACAAAGCTGCCACGTACCCAGAAAGGGTATGATACGATCTGGGTGATTGTGGATCGATTGACGAAGAGTGCTCACTTCTTACCGATGCGGGAGACATATTCGTCTGAGAAGTTGGCCAATCTTTTCATCAAAGAGATCGTGACTCGTCACGGTGTACCGGTGTCGATTGTGTCTGATCGCGACACCCGGTTTACATCCAAATTCTGGAAGAAATTCCACGATGCCATGGGGACGAGGTTGCATATTAGCACGGCTTATCATCCACAAACTGATGGTCAGTCTGAAAGGACCATTCAGACTTTGGAGGACATGCTCCGAGCATGTGTCATTGACTTCGGTGGAAGTTGGGATGACCATCTACCGTTAGCTGAGTTCTCATACAACAACAGTTATCATGTCAGTATCGGCATGCCACCCTATGAGATGCTATACGGTAGGAGATGCAGGACACCCGTCTGTTGGGGTGATATTGGTCAGAAAGAATTGGGAAGCGTCGAAGTGGTAGAGGCTATGACTGAGAAGCTCGAAAGAATTAAAACCTATATGAAGGCGGCCAAAGACCGACAGAAGTCGTATGCCGACGAACGACGCAGGCCGATTGAGTTCCAGGTGGGAGATCGTGTTATGTTGAAGGTCTCACCTTGGAAAGGGATCATTCGATTCCGGAAGCGAGGTAAGCTGAGTCCGCGATATATAGGCCCTTTCCGAATCATTGCTCGAGTAGGAGAGGTGGCCTATAGGTTAGACCTGCCAAATGAACTAAGTGGAATCCACCCGACTTTCCACGTGTCTCATCTGAGGAAGTGTTTGGCGGACGAAGACATGGTCGTTCCGCTGGATGATATCGAGGTAGACGAAAAGCTCAATTATGTAGAGCAACCAGTGGCGATCATAGATCGCAAGGAGAAGAGGTTGAGAAATAAAGTGGTTCCCCTTGTGCATGTACAGTGGCGGCACAGGAAGGGATCCGAGTCAACGTGGGAAACCAAAGAAGAAATGAGGCAGCATTACCCACGATTGTTCGAAGAGTAACAGGTTTCGGGGACGAAACCTAAAATAAGGGGGGTGGACTTGTAACACCCGAAAGTTTGACCTTTTGGTAGGCTATGCGACTGAGCCTCAGTCGCCTGTGATTTATGCGACTGGAGGTCAACCGCATGGCTATTCGGCCGATTGAAGCTCAACCGCACGATTGTAGTTCAACCGCCCGAATGGAGTATGAGCCGCATGGAACATGTGCGATTGGGGTCCAATCGCATAGTGTTCATGCGACTGAAGGTCCAGTCGCCCCTGGACCAGATGCGACTGAGAAATGGGTATAAAAAGGGGGTAGCTCCATTCTCCTCCCCATTTTCAGTCGGGAAGAGAGCAGGGGAGCGAAAGAGAACAGAAAGAAAAGAGGGAAAGTGCTGCCCGAGTTCAAGATCGATCGTGAAGCTAGCCAAATCGAAGCTCATCAACTTCTACCTGATAATGTGAGTTCTAGGACCCCTCATTTACATGTTTTCTAACGATTTTGGGGCTGGATTCACATATAAACCCTATTTTTGAAATAGTGTATTTTGACCCATTTGGGTAAATCTTGAGTAATGAGTTTATGGTATGAAGTAGGACTTGTATATGCTTATGTGATGTCCTAGTATGAATCCCTAAGGCTTGGGAGAGTCAATTTTGGGCTGAAAATAGGTTTATGGTGACTGTGGGGGCGGGGGTTTCGCGACTGCAGTGTATGAAGAACTCCAGTCGCTGCCCAGTTAGGGTTATGCGACTGAAGGGCCATTCGGCCGAATGAGTGATATTTGATGTCCAATCGCCCGACTGAGGCTCAGACGCCCGATTGAGCCTCAATCGCACGATAGGTGATGCGACTGAGAGCTTCGGTCGCATAAGTTCAATCGCAGAGTAGTTCAGTCGTACGGTTAAGAGTTAGTCGCATATAGCCCAGTCGCATAGTGTCTAGTCGTACGGAAGGAAGTTCAATCGCACGTTTGAGTACCCATTCGCATGATAGCCCAATCGCATGGCCCAGTCGCATGGAGGACATGCGACTGGTGGTAGTTCAGTCGCCCGGACAGGGCTGATGTGAGTGAATGTAGAAGTGTATGTATGATGTATGTATGTTAGTATGATGTTGCCATGATAGATGGTGAATACTGATGATATGTAAGTATTTATGTTCCTTATGTGTATGTGTCTTATCTTTAATAACTTTACGTGAATGAATGAACGAAAGAAACGAATGTATTAAGAACGTAAAGTGAAAGATAATGAAAGAAGGAACATGATGAATGAATGCATGCATTAATGAAAGAAAGTATGAAAGGCTTGCAAGCAAATGAAGTGTAACCACCTGTATTTCCATATTCACTTATGTTAAACATTTGTGAGTAATACAATCACGGGTATTCCAATTATAAAGCTTGCGATAAATAATAATAATAATAATAATAATAATAATAATAATAATAATAATAATAATGATAATAATAATAATAATAATAATAATAATTATAATAAATATAATAATAATAACAATATTAATAATGATAATAATGATAATAAATGTCCAGGGGTTATTTCTGTAAATTATGAAACTTAAAACCAAAGTTTCATACATAAGTATTAAACTTAAAACCACAGGGGCCGAATCTGTAAATTTTTAAACCCAAACCATCCCTCCCCGTCGACACCCTGCTCCTCCGGCCACATTTCCGGCCGTATTCCGGCGAAGCCCGACAACCCAAAATACGCGGTATCAATCCAAACTAAAGGTACCGACACATTCGCGTGATTGATTAGAATCAATGGCCCACTTCAATTTGAAAGATTGAATCGATTAGCACGGGTTGGGATCCAATGTACTTTCGGCTGAATTTCCAGCCTTGAATCGCACTAAACCACGATAATAATTAAATTAACTTGAGATAAACAATCATATATACACCTTCAATCGATTACAATTTCCAATTCCATTTAAAACAAACAAAAACAACCCGGTTGAACATCTCCAAACCGTCGACCTGCAACCTGAGTTAAACCCCACTTCCGATCGATTTTAACCGAAATTGATAAGGGGCTATTGTTCCAGATCACCATTCGAAGCTATTCTCAAGTTTAATTTGATTTTCATCATTGTTTGAGCACTCATCGACCATCACCACAGCCGCGACCCATTTCGATCTTGAAACCATCGATCTAAGTTTCAATTCAGGTAATTGAGCATACTTACATACTCGATTATACACGGGCAATCAAAGCCCTATGATTTCAGATGTTTACAAAATCGAATTCGTCTTCGATTTGGGTCTGGTTCGAACTAGGGTACGATGTGAAATTGGGGGTTTTGGTTAAACTGGTTTAAAACAAATAAAAACAATCATCTCTCGCGGCTGCGGCCCTTTGTTCCACTGGTTCTGCGCTCCCCTGACAAACAGGAGGTCCCGGGTTCGAACCGGGCAACCTCACTGTTTTTTTGGGCCATTTTTATAGCCTTTAAAAATTATAAAAAATGTGTAAAAATTATAAAAATGTTTTTACAAACATTAAAATTTTTTAAAACAACCTAATTATTTTCTGAGATTTATTTCAACATTTTATTTATTTATTTTAAATAAATAAAATAACTAATTATATTTTCTACCAATTTATAATTAGTATATAATATATAATTATACAATGAATAAATTGAATTCAATATATATACATAGATATGTATTATTCGATTATCGAAACAACTTTTATTTGAATAAACTACATATATATAATTTTACATAATCGTGTACAATTTATAACTTATGTATATAATTAACATACAATATATAGTTACGCTTACTTATGTATAAATTTATTATATACATATAATTATGTATATAATTATACATATAAATATATATAATTACATAATATATATAAATATGTATATAATTATACATATACAATTTATTTCCAAATTGTATTTATGTAAAACTTATATGTATAAAGTTCTATTAAAATTCTAGACATAATCACTTTTAACAAATTCGGTTATTTATTTCAAGACATTCAAACCAAATAAAATTAATTAATTTACACTACCATTCAAGACCCAAATGGAAATCCTAATACATTCCCAAATTCCCAAATCATTATTATTCTAATTTGAGACACCGTTCCTTAGGTTAATCATAAGGAAATCGTTGGTGTCTAAATCTATCACATCCAGATCCTAATCTCATCAATCAAGTGAGTATTCATATCCCCTTTTTATATCATTTCCTATTTGGGGGAAATCATGTGATACAATATATTCAATCATGATATTCTATTGTTATTTCATTCTAAATTCAATTCAAGACAGGTTATGTTATTACTTGCAATTATGTGAACATACTATGGTAAACTGGACGACAGTAAAACCCTAATTCAATCAATCAATCCTGGCAACAATGTAGATCTACTGGTTTAGATAACCCACCCCATATGGCTTACGAGTGGTGATTGTGCCAGAGGCAATTAGTCAATCTATGGTGTTTGTGTGGAGTCTATTATATGCAAGTGTCAAGTCAAGGGGTTTATATTGTGTCGGTTTATCTATATGCTTCGCGGTTGCCATATAAGTCTTAATATTACCTTGTGAATTGAATTACAATCGATGGATCAATCAATCAATCTATATGTATATTCAAAACTGTGATTACTCACCAGCTAACTCGTTAGCTGACTTTATTTTCTCACATGATTTCAGGTTAAGCAAGATAGTGGACTTCTACGTGCTCATCTAAGACACGGACCTAGTTAAAATAAAAGACGATTATTAGTTGTGGTTTCGATTGTTGTATTTGTGTATGTTGTACTTATTCTATTATGTAATCTGATTTTAATATTATTTCCACTATTAGACAACCATGTGTTATGAACAATCCATCATTCCCTCGTCCGCTCCGATGATTCCGCCGTCGGTCGGGGTGTGACAGATTGGTATCAGAGCCATGGTTATAGGGAATTAGGTTATTAGAAATGGAATGACCTAGACTATAACTAGGTACCTTTACACATGAGTCCTCTCATGTATTTTATATGCATAGATAGGATTATATGTGCTTTACATGTTTATACTTGATTATGTGATTATATACTTTATGTGATTCTTCCTATACTTTGAAACTATCAATATACACATGAATCCTAACTCATATTCTAAGGCATTGTGTGCCTAATTCAAGTGATTTCAAACTCCAAAAACTCGATTGTTATTCATGGTTTTCAAATCTCGTCAAAGTCCGTGTCACACGACCGAGAACATGCAATGCTGGAAGAGTGGGATACCTGTATCTTAAGGTGTTCTGTCTAGGCAAGGTATTTCATACAACTTGATTACCTTACCTGGGAACCCTCGAGATGAGTATTCGCTTATAGGTACGCATGTCCTCGTGCTGGACACAAATACTTTGATAAGTCAACGTATTCGTTTTGGTTGGCGAACCGAACGTTTACACTCCTAACCTCTCATTGTTGTTTTAAACAATCTCATTAACGATTTTATTATTTTGAAAAGTCTTAAAAACCAATTACCCATTACTCATAAAGGTTTCTTCGTTCCTTATTATACAGCATGTCTTCTCGTCAAAACCGCTCCCGATCTAGAAGCTCTGGCCGCAAGATTGCTGCTATGGTGGCACGTGAAGTTGCTGCGGTTATCCCAACACTGCTTACTCATTTGAACCGAGGCAACAATGCTGTCCAAAACACAACTGCACCAAACACTGTCCAAAACCCAACTGCACCAAACCCTCCCAAAACTTGTACTTACAAGCATTTCAATTCCTGCAATCCCACTAAGTTTAGCGGAGCCGAAGGTGCCACTGGTCTTCTGCAATGGTTCGAGAGTATTGAAAACACGTTTCTTAACAGCGAATGTCCTGAAAATCTCAAAGTTCGCTACGCTACCAGTGTTTTCCAGAAGAGAGCTTTAACTTGGTGGAACGGGGAGAAACGAACCCGTGGCACTGATGCTGCCCTGGCATTGACGTGGGCTGAAATAAAGGAACTCATGACACGAGAATTCTGCCCACGAAATGAAATCAAAAGACAAGAAGCTGAATTCTGGGATTTGGCTCAGGAAAGCGGCGAGAATCTGGTTTACACCACCCGTTTTCACGAGTTGAGTCTTCTGGTTCCTCATCTAGTTACTCCCTCATCTCGAGCTATCGAGAAGTACATAGGTGGTCTCCCTATGCAAATTCAGGATACCGTGTGGGGTAGGAACCCTACTAACTTGGCAGATGCTATCCGTCTAGCAGCTCAGTTAACCGACAACCATGTCAAGGCCGGTACCTTGACCAGGAAGGGTGACAAGAAGAAAATGGAGAAGTCTTCTACTGAAACAACCAAGGAAGACAAGCCTGAAACTTCCAGGAACCGGAAGAGGAAGGCTAACTCTCAAAACTTTGCTGTAATTACCCCTGTTGTTCCAATCAACCAAGTCGCACCGACCTATCAACCAACCATGAATAATCAAGCCCCAACAAAGAAACCTTACACCGAGCCATTTCCACAATGCAACATCTGCAAGTATCATCATCCTACTGGTGCTAAGTGTCGTCAGTGCACCAGTTGTGGTCGTTTTGGCCATACATTCAACATATGCAGGAATGCTGCTAAGGTATTGGTAAATGCGCCAGTCCAACAAAACCCTCCTGCAATTGCTCAAGTTCGTGCATGTTATCAATGCGGTGATCCAACTCATTTCCGTAACCGATGTCCTCAGCTCGTTAATGCCGTACCCGCAGCACAAGGGCGTGCTTTTAACATCAATGCCCAACAAGCTCAGGCTGCCAATGATGTGGTGAATGGTACGTTCCTAATCGATCATCAATATGCTTCAATTTTATTTGATACCGGTGCCGATAAAAGTTTTGTATCCTTAGAATTTGAACCTTTGCTTGTTAATACCCGAACTAAGTTAGGGAAACCGTTTACAGTAGAAATAGCTGATGGAAAATCCGTCACAATTGATTCTGTCATCCAAAATTGTACCCTTAAACTTAGTGAACACGAATTTCCTGTCGATCTTATACCGATGCCACTTGGAAGTTTTGACGTCATTATAGGCATGGATTGGTTGTCAAAGAACCATGCTGAAGTCGTCTGTTTCGAGAAAATCATCCGGATCCCTCGCGCATCTGGAAGTGTCTTAAATATTTACGGGGAAAAGCTTTCCAAGGGATTAAAACTCATGTCCTGCACCAAAGCTCAAAAGTACCTCCGCAAACATTACGTGGCTTTCTTAGCTCATATCGTGAAGGCAGATGAGAAATCTAAGAAGATTGAAGACATTCCGGTTGTTCGAGAGTTTCCTGAAGTCTTTCCCGATGATTTAACCGGTCTTCCTCCTGTTCGTCAAGTCGAATTCCATATTGACCTTGTGTCTGGCGCAACTCCAGTAGCAAAATCTCCCTATCGACTTGCACCATCTGAGATGCAAGAGCTTGCTAGTCAACTTCAAGAGCTCTCCGATAAAGGCTTCATTCGACCAAGTTCCTCGCCCTGGGGAGCCCCAGTTTTGTTTGTGAAGAAGAAGGACGGTTCTTTTCGAATGTGCATCGACTACCGGGAGCTTAATAAGCTTACTATCAAAAACCGGTATCCTCTACCCAGGATCGACGATTTATTTGATCAGCTTCAAGGAGCCTCTCATTTTTCCAAAATCGATCTCCGCTCAGGTTATCATCAATTACGAGTGCACGATGATGATATTCCCAAGACAGCTTTTCGCACAAGATATGGCCATTACGAGTTTACAGTAATGCCATTCGGGTTAACCAATGCACCTGCTGTGTTCATGGATTTAATGAACCGCGTGTGTAAACCATATCTGGACAAATTCGTGATCGTTTTCATTGACGACATTCTCATTTATTCAAAATCAAAATCCGATCACGAACATCATCTCCGTTCGATCCTTGAACTTCTGAAACAGGAAAAGCTTTATGCAAAATTCTCAAAGTGTGAATTTTGGCTTAAAGAAGTCCAATTCCTTGGTCACATCGTAAACGACAAAGGTATTCACGTGGATCCTGCAAAGATTGAGGCAGTGAAGAATTGGGTAGAACCCAAAACTCCTACCGAGATTCGTTCATTCCTTGGCTTAGCCGGTTACTACCGTCGCTTTATTCCAAACTTCTCAAAGATCGCTGTGCCTCTCACCGCCTTGACACATAAGGACAAGAGTTTCGTGTGGGGACCAGATCAGGAGAAAGCTTTTCAAACCCTCAAGCAGAAGTTGTGTGATGCCCCAGTCTTGACTCTCCCCGATGGGAATGACGATTTCGTTGTCTACTGTGATGCTTCGAAGCAAGGTCTTGGTTGTGTTCTCATGCAACGAGGCAAAGTCATAGCTTATGCCTCAAGACAACTCAAAATTCATGAGAAAAATTACACAACCCATGATCTCGAGCTAGGAGCTGTGGTATTCGCACTCAAAATTTGGAGGCACTACCTTTACGGCACCAAGTGTATTGTATTTACCGATCATAAAAGCCTTCAGCACATATTCAATCAGAAGGAATTAAACATGAGACAACGACGATGGGTTGAATTACTTAATGACTACGATTGTGAAATTCGCTACCATCCAGGAAAGGCGAATGTCGTAGCCGACGCATTAAGTCGAAAGGGTCAAGTTATGCTTCAAAGTATTACCATTCAAACCGACCTCCTAACCCGTATACTCGAAGCTCAACACGAATCAGTCACCGAGGGCAACATGTATGAGGAAATGTCATGCGGTGCTGAACTCCAATTGGAAACCAAGTCGGACGGACTATTGTATTTTCTAAATCGACTTTGGATTCCGAATCGCGATAATCTTCGAACAACCATTCTGGATGAGGCTCACAAGGCTCGCTATTCTATTCATCCGGGAGCAGATAAGATGTTCATGAATCTTCGGAACCAATATTGGTGGCCCGGTATGAAGAAGGATATAGCCTTGTATGTATCTAAATGCCTTACATGTTCCAAAGTCAAAGCCGAGCATCAACGTCCCTCTGGATTACTCGTACAACCCGAGGTTCCATTATGGAAATGGGAGAGCATATCCATGGATTTCATTACCAAGCTGCCTCGTACCGCTAGTGGTCACGATAGTATCTGGGTTATCATTGATCGATTGACTAAGTCGGCTCATTTCATTCCAATTCGGGAAGATTATCGAGTCGAGAAATTGGCTCGTATTTACATTAATGAAATAGTCAGTCGACATGGTGTGCCTTTAGATATTATCTCTGATCGCGATGGTCGTTTCATCTCTCGTTTTTGGAAAAGTCTCCAATCAGCTCTCGGGACTCAACTAAATCTTAGCACAGCCTATCACCCGCAAACCGATGGTCAAACTGAAAGAACGATACAGACCCTCGAGGATATGCTCCGGGCTTGTGTCATTGATTTCAGTGGATCGTGGGATTTTCATCTTCCGTTGATCGAATTCTCATACAATAACAGTTATCATACCAGCATCCAGATGGCACCATTTGAGGCCTTGTATGGTCGAAAGTGTCGATCTCCCATCTGCTGGTCTGAAGTTGGTGAATCACAGATTACTGGTCCGGAATTGGTACAAGAAACAACCGACAAAATTCATAAGATCCGTGATAACTTGGTCGCTGCTAGAAATCGTCAAAAGCATTATGCTGACAAAAGACGTAAGCCCATGGAATACAATGTCGGTAATCTCGTACTTCTTAAGGTGTCACCTTGGAAGGGAGTGATTCGCTTTGGAAAGAAAGGGAAGCTAGCACCTCGTTACGTGGGTCCATTCAAAGTGCTCGAACGAGTTGGGAAAGTGGCCTACAAGCTTGAACTACCCCAAGAACTTAGCAATATACACCCGACGTTTCATGTTTCAAATCTCAAGAAATGTCTTGCCGATGAAAATCTCCACATTCCACTCGACGAAGTTCAGATTGATGAATCTATGCACTTTATTGAGAAACCTGTGGAAATTATGGATCGGGAAGTTAAACAACTCAAACGCAGTCGGATACCCATTGTCAAAGTTCGATGGGAGTCTAAACGTGGGCCAGAGCACCTGGGAACGTGAGGACCAAATGAAAACCAAGTACCCTCATCTTTTCGTTTCAGCCTCCTCATGAACAAATTTCGGGACGAAATTTTCTAAAGCAGGGGAGAGTGTAACCACCTGTATTTCCATATTCACTTATGTTAAACATTTGTGAGTAATACAATCACGGGTATTCCAATTATAAAGCTTGCGATAAATAATAATAATAATAATAATAATAATAATAATAATAATAATAATAATGATAATAATAATAATAATAATAATAATTATAATAAATATAATAATAATAATAACAATATTAATAATGATAATAATGATAATAAATGTCCAGGGGTTATTTCTGTAAATTATGAAACTTAAAACCAAAGTTTCATACATAAGTATTAAACTTAAAACCACAGGGGCCGAATCTGTAAATTTTTAAACCCAAACCATCCCTCCCCGTCGACACCCTGCTCCTCCGACCACATTTCCGGCCGTATTCCGGCGAAGCCCGACAGCCCAAAATACGCGGTATCAATCCAAACTAAAGGTACCGACACATTCGCGTGATTGATTAGAATCAATGGCCCACTTCAATTTGAAAGATTGAATCGATTAGCACGGGTTGGGATCCAATGTACTTTCGGCTGAATTTCCAGCCTTGAATCGCACTAAACCACGATAATAATTAAATTAACTTGAGATAAACAATCATATATACACCTTCAATCGATTACAATTTCCAATTCCATTTAAAACAAACAAAAACAACCCGGTTGAACATCTCCAAACCGTCGACCTGCAACCTGAGTTAAACCCCACTTCCGATCGATTTTAACCGAAATTGATAAGGGGCTATTGTTCCAGATCACCATTCGAAGCTATTCTCAAGTTTAATTTGATTTTCATCATTGTTTGAGCACTCATCGACCATCACCACAGCCGCGACCCATTTCGATCTTGAAACCATCGATCTAAGTTTCAATTCAGGTAATTGAGCATACTTACATACTCGATTATACACGGGCAATCAAAGCCCTATGATTTCAGATGTTTACAAAATCGAATTCGTCTTCGATTTGGGTCTGGTTCGAACTAGGGTACGATGTGAAATTGGGGGTTTTGGTTAAACTGGTTTAAAACAAATAAAAACAATCATCTCTCGCGGCTGCGGCCCTTTGTTCCACTGGTTCTGCGCTCCCCTGACAAACAGGAGGTCCCGGGTTCGAACCGGGCAACCTCACTGTTTTTTTTGGGCCATTTTTATAGCCTTTAAAAATTATAAAAAATGTGTAAAAATTATAAAAATGTTTTTACAAACATTAAAATTTTTTAAAACAACCTAATTATTTTCTGAGATTTATTTCAACATTTTATTTATTTATTTTAAATAAATAAAATAACTAATTATATTTTCTACCAATTTATAATTAGTATATAATATATAATTATACAATGAATAAATTGAATTCAATATATATACATAGATATGTATTATTCGATTATCGAAACAACTTTTATTTGAATAAACTACATATATATAATTTTACATAATCGTGTACAATTTATAACTTATATATATAATTAACATACAATATATAGTTACGCTTACTTATGTATAAATTTATTATATACATATAATTATGTATATAATTATACATATAAATATATATAATTACATAATTATATAAATATGTATATAATTATACATATACAATTTATTTCCAAATTGTATTTATGTAAAAATATATGTATAAAGTTCTATTAAAATTCTAGACATAATCACTTTTAACAAATTCGGTTATTTATTTCAAGACATTCAAACCAAATAAAATTAATTAATTTACACTACCATTCAAGACCCAAATGGAAATCCTAATACATTCCCAAATTCCCAAATCATTATTATTCTAATTTGAGACACCGTTCCTTAGGTTAATCATAAGGAAATCGTTGGTGTCTAAATCTATCACATCCAGATCCTAATCTCATCAATCAAGTGAGTATTCATATCCCCTTTTTATATCATTTCCTATTTGGGGGAAATCATGTGATACAATATATTCAATCATGATATTCTATTGTTATTTCATTCTAAATTCAATTCAAGACAGGTTATGTTATTACTTGCAATTATGTGAACATACTATGGTAAACTGGACGACAGTAAAACCCTAATTCAATCAATCAATCCTGGCAACAATGTAGATCTACTGGTTTGGATAACCCACCCCATATGGCTTACGAGTGGTGATTGTGCCAGAGGCAATTAGTCAATCTATGGTGTTTGTGTGGAGTCTATTATATGCAAGTGTCAAGTCAAGGGGTTTATATTGTGTCGGTTTATCTATATGCTTCGCGGTTGCCATATAAGTCTTAATATTACCTTGTGAATTGAATTACAATCGATGGATCAATCAATCAATCTATATGTATATTCAAAACTGTGATTACTCTCCAGCTAACTCGTTAGCTGACTTTATTTTCTCACATGATTTCAGGTTAAGCAAGATAGTGGACTTCTACGTGCTCATCTAAGACACGGACCTAGTTAAAATAAAAGACGATTATTAGTTGTGGTTTCGATTGTTGTATTTGTGTATGTTGTACTTATTCTATTATGTAATCTGATTTTAATATTATTTCCACTATTAGACAACCATGTGTTATGAACAATCCATCATTCCCTCGTCCGCTCCGATGATTCCGCCGTCGGTCGGGGTGTGACATGAAGGAGGTGCACACCCCTGGCAGGTGTTAGCTCAACGGTGTACGGGTTAGCTACCCCGAAGGATGTACATCGGGTCAATCATTAAGATTGATAATGAGGTGAGCAACTTCGTGTTGCAACAGACTCGGTTAGCAGGCAATCATAAGATTGTCACTGAGGTGAGCAGTCGCGCACTGCAACAGACTCGGCTAACGTATGTTAGTAGTAAAGTGAAAGATAATGTGCACAACGTTCGTGGTTGATTACCACAGGTCCAGCACCAGTAGTATGTATGATGAAAGTGGGGTATTGTACATGTCATCGAATGTAATGAACGTTCGAACGAAAGTAATGAAAGTATGAATGGATGTAATGAATGTTCGAACGTAAGTAATGAATGTATGAATGAAAGTAAAGTACGTACGAAAGTATGTAAAGTATGTATGTATGAAAGTAAACGAGAATGATGAAGTGTACACGAATGAAAGTAAGTAATGATTGATGAGATAATAATAATATTATCTACGTGTACGTATGATGTGTGAACACAAGTATGGAAGGACAGTTAATGAGAATGAAAGTATGTTTTATTATAAAACTAGAACTCACTCAGCAACGCTGACTTTTATGTGTTTTCCAGTTCGCAGGTAGTGTTGCTGAGGATGGTACGAGGCGACTACTCAGCTCTTTTGGGATGGCATTCACTTTTTGATTATGCTGCCACATCATGTGTTGTGGGCCCGTAATGCACGCAACACATCATGTTGCATGCAAGTGCAAGATTTCTTGATAATCATGATAAACATGATTATTTAAGAAATCTTGTTTATGAAAGAAAATATATTCTTGAACTTAATATCTTCTTTACGAAGAAGAATATATTTTCTTTCTATTATTTTATTTCGGTAGAGGTCGCTGTATGACCCTATGATTGCTGTGGAATATGCATCAGCAGCAATCATAGTATAGTTAAGCAATGTAAAGAAAAGCTTGTATTTTGTAATCAAGACAATGATGTAAAAGCTTTTATGATGAAATGAGAATGCATGTTTTACTAATTCCGCTGCGTATTTTATGATCATGTATTAAATGTATGTTTTACGTGTGATGATGACCAACAGTAAGGTGCCCGGTGAGCGGGGCCTTACAGTTTTTTGCAACCCTTTTGCTCTTTAATGTTACTGAAAAGCATGATTTTAGTTTTTTGACTTTATAGGTCAACTTTTTGTTCTTTGGGGTTAACGTGTTATTTGTTTACTTCCAAACATATTATATTGTTAAAACAAATGACCAATATAATTTATTTGTCTGCATGTTTATTTACTTATAGAATTTACTGTTTTAAATTATAGAATTTACTGTTTTTAATGTAGATCTTCAATTTTAATGTCTCATCTAGCACTAAACGCAAGTAGTCTCACTAATGCAGTTGTTGCAGCAAGATTGGTATCCTGCCTGAGCACTACTTCAAGGAGTTGCGGGTCTCTTTCATAGGGTACACTTTGTCGTACCTCTCCCAGCCTCTAATACATTTATGTTATTTTACTGTGAGTCTATGTGTGTTCCTTTTATGTGTTCCTCCCTCTATATATGTTATTCTACTATGTTCTTTGTATTATGTTTCTGGATCTTAATCACAATGTTATGCTGCTATGGATATGATTCTAATTATTCCTTATTAATTGTGTTAGTATTTTATTTTACCTTTTATGGGGTGAATTTAAGTGATTTAAATTTATGTTAAAGTCTCAAACATGCAGTATATGATTATATGTTAATCTTTAGTTCACATTATAAGCTTTAAAGTAGTATTTCCTTATTAATTGTGTTTGTGTTTTGTTTTGAACAACTATTGTGCTGGATGTATGCTGATTTGAGCTTTAAAATATCTGTTGTGAGGAGGAGAAGTAGGATTAACGAGAAATTGAAAGCATTGCAGACCTTGGTACCAAATACTAACAAGGTATGTGTGATTGCAATAGATGAAATAGACGAAAGAAGTATAGATGACTTGATGGTTTTAGTTGTTTATTTTGGTTTTTTGTTTTGTACCATAGACTGATAAGGCATCTATGTTGGATGAAGCCATTGAATATTTGAAGCAGCTCCAAATGAAAGTGCAGGTAGATTGTTTCATCTTGAATCTTGATGTGCCGCATGTTTATCTTGAACTCCGTATATGTTTGGTTTGGTTGGAGTTGAAGCGTTACTGCATTAGTATAGCATCTGATAATGTTTGTTGAGTTTGTGTGGTTGATTTGGTGTTTGTAGGTATTGTTTGTTGAGTTTGTGTGGTTGATTTGGTGTTTGTAGAGGGAGCTTTGACTGCTGTTCAAACATTGGCTTCTACTCCAATTTGTGGAATTATACATTCCATTATTGGAGGTCAACCTTTGTTGACTTTGGGTGTTGCAGAGCCTACTGTTCTTATGTACACCTTTATGTATAACTTTGCTAAACAAAGGCCAGAGTTGGGGCATAAGCTATTTCTTGCATGGACTGGATGGTGAGTGTGTTTCTCTTTTGGGTTCATTTGTTTCATATTGTTAATGGTAAATACATACATACTGAAGGGTGTTCGTTTCATAACTAATAATGTAAGGCCCCGTTCCCGGGAAACCTCACAGTTGGTTAACCATAGCATAAAATCAGTTCAATAACAAAACATTGCAGCGGAAAATAATTAAACATTCGTTAAAGACTTAGAAACCCCATTGTACTCATACATTTGTCTTTTAAAGGTAAACAAAACATATTCCTTGTTCATTAATTACAATAAAGACTTCATTAATAGGAATGCCATCCATATTTCCCCAAGTAGCTCCGTGGTGCCATCCTCAGCATCAGCGCCTACCTGCCCACTATTATGCATAAAAGTCAGCCACGCTAAGTGAGTTCTAGTTTTATATAAGTAAGAAAGTATAATCTTTTATCCTTTCATATAATAAACACGCATACATCATACTACAACCATTACTTGCATCACATTAGGCACGTTCATTATCTTTTATTCTTTCATTTCGTTTTGCTTCATCATCGGCGAGGTTTGCACAAAGCAAGCTCTCCATGTTGATTGACAACGAATGTCAATCCCCGTCGGTACACGTTATCCATGGTCGCTACCCCCGACGGTTGATCGATCCCCGTCGGTACACATCTTCATGGTAGCTTCCCCCGACAGTTGATCCACACTGCTAGGCACATAGCCCGCTCATGAATACGGATCCATCGTCATACATCAGACTCACATAAGTGAAGTCTATCATAGTGCTTGCAAGACTTTTCATCATCATATGGGCCCGGGGGTAACATTCATTAAGTTCCACTTCTCATTAATATTATCTTTCACTTGATATATAATACGTAACTTATTAAGTACATAACATACCAAGTACTAGTCATCATAACACGTAACCGACCCTTCGCGGGACAGCGGGGGTTCGGGGGCGGCAACCCCTGACAGCGGGGTTCTAGGGGCAGTAGCCCCTAGTGGGGTCCAAGGGGCAACGCCCCTGGCTGGAGCCGGACTGCCAGGTCAGCGCGCCCGAAAATTATTTTGAGCTATTTAAATGTCACATTTTACTTTCGAAAAATGTATTTCTTGTTAAAACACCTTGAAATCCTTACCTTGAAAACCTTATGTTTATTATGTATAATAGCCCCAAAAACATGGAAAAACGTTTAAATAAGGGGGTCTAGAACTCACCTGAACTTAGCAAATAACTTCAATCCTAAGTTACTTAAGCTATAGTCCAAACACTCTAGCTGCACGAAAGTTAATACACAAAAACGTCATTTTCTTCATAGTTTCGCCCACAGTTTCGCTGCAGCGAAACTGCAGTTTCGCCAGCAGTTTCGCTGGGTAGCACTTCTGCTAGTTTCGCTAGACAGATTCGCTGCCTTGAGCGCCCAACTTTCGTTGGAATTTCCTACTTTCGCGAAGTCTATGGGTCAGTCTGGGTCTTAGCGAGATTCCCGGCGAAACTGTAGTTTCGCTGGAAATTCTCCTAGTCTCGCTGAATGAGTGCACAGTTTCGCTGGATTAACTCACAGTTTCGCTGGATCGGGGGCCCAGTTTCGCTGGATGAATAAAAACTCAGATCCAGCCCGTTTTTAACCCAAAATCTTAACTTTTTACGTCCAAATCCTTAGTTTACCTTCCATGAAGCCAGATCTAAGCTTTTACACGTTTTCATACGTAAAATTCGACCTTTATGTGTTTCTTTAAACTTTTCAAAATCCCAAAACCCTAGAATCCGGTTTTGATCTACAGAAGGCATTAGAAGTCGATTCTTACCTTGTTTTGTTGCTCCTTTCTTGAGATTTGTTACCCAAACACCCAGATCTTCAATCCCTTGACCTTAGAAGCTCCAAAACTTGAGTTTCTTGTACTTTCTCTCTCTACTTTCTCTCTCTATGGATTTTTGGAGTTAGGGTTGAAATGAAGAAGATGGTGGCTGCTTTGGCTGGGTTAAGGGCTGATTATGGGCCCTAATCCATTTGGGCTCTTGTCCATGAGCCTAATTAGCCCATAACCCATTTTCCTTCTTTTATTAAATACCCACAAATTAGCCCATTATTCTCGACGACTCGTTTTGACTTTTCGGGGTGTTACAAGTCTCCCCCACCTATTTAGGTTTCGTCCTCGAAACCTGTCAGTCCTCAAACAATTGAGGATAAAATCTCCTAATCTCTTCCTCGGCCTCCCACGTAGATTCTGATCCTCTTCTGTGTTTCCACTGTACTCGTACCAGCGAAACTACTTTATTACGTAAGCGCTTCCCTTTCCGATCCAGGATGGCCACCGGCTGCTCTACATAATTCAGTCGCTCGTCAACTTCAATGTCCTCTAATGGTACAAATGCATCATCGTCTGCTAGACATTTCCTAAGGTGAGATACGTGGAACGTAGGGTGAATTCCACTCAACTCATCAGGTAATTCTAGTCTGTAGGCCACTTCCCCTACCCTTGCGATGATGTGGAAAGGCCCTATGAATCTTGGGCTTAACTTTCCCCTTTTTCGAAACCTAATGATCCCTTTCCAAGGCGATACCTTGAGCATAACCTTGTCACCAACCTCAAACTCTATCGGTCTACGCCTCTTATCAGCATAAGACTTCTTGCGATCTTTTGCAGCTTTCATGAGTGCCTTAATCTTATCTAACTTCTCAGTTGTGACCTCAATCACTTCAAGGCTCCCTAATTCCTTTTGCCTTATGTCACCCCAACACACGGGCGTTCTGCACTTCCTACCATACAACATTTCGTAAGAGGGCATACCAATGCTGGCATGGTAACTATTATTATATGAGAATTCCGCCAACGGCAAGTGCTCATCCCAACTTCCTCCAAAGTCGATTACACATGCTCGTAGCATGTCTTCTAACGTTTGAATCGTTCTTTCTGACTGACCATCCGTTTGGGGGTGGTACGCCGTACTAATATGCAGTCTAGTCCCCGTTGAGTCGTGAAACCTCTTCCAAAACTTGGACGTAAATCGCGTGTCCCTATCCGAAACGATAGACACTGGCATGCCATGACGAGCCACGATCTCCTTGATGAATAGATCTGCCAACTTCTTAGAGGTAAACGTCTCACGAATTGGTAGGAAATGGGCGCGCTTTGTTAAACGGTCAACAACCACCCAGATCACGTCGCTTCCTCTCGCCGTGCGAGGTAGCTTCGTGATGAAGTCCATTGTGATATGTTCCCATTTCATTCGGGGATGTCCAAAGGCTGGATCTTTCGATATGGCTTTTGGTGCTCTGCCTTCACTTGCAGACAAGTCAAGCACTTGCTCACATACTTAGCCACATCTCGCTTCATTCTCGGCCACCAGAAATCTTTCTTCAGATCCTGATACATTTTGGTGGCGCCGGGGTGAGTGGAATATCGTGTTTTATGTGCCTCGTCCATGATCTTCTCCCTCAGATCCCCGTAGAGAAGGATCCACATCCTCCCAGATCGAGTTCTAACACCCAGGGTGTTTTCCCCCAAATCTAAAACTTGTCCTTTCATCCTTTCAGAGTTGACTCTGTCATCTCTTAATGCCTCATCCTGGAATGCCCTCACTTGTTTCATAACATCAGGCGTCATGATTATCTGGCAAGCCCTCACCCGAATTGGTTCGGGTCGTCCTTTTTGGCTAAGGGCGTCAGAGCCACATTAGCCTTGCCTGGATGATAATGAATTTCGCAGTCATAGTCCTTGATCAGTTCCAACCACCTCCTCTGCCTCATATTGAGTTCTTTCTGTTCAAAGAAATACTTCAGACTCTTATGATCAGTGAAGATGGTGCATTTCACTCCATACAGGTAGTACCTCCAAATCTTCAATGCAAACACCACCGCTGCCAACTCCAAATCATGTGTAGGATAATTGGCCTCGTGGGCTTTTAGTTTTCTAGAAGCATAGGCTATCACCTTCCCTCGTTGCATCAACACGCAACCCAATCCTGCATATGAGGCATCCGAGTAGACTACCAGGTCCTCGTTCCCCTCAGGTAGCGTCAGGACAGGGGCTTGCGTTAACCTCATTTTAGTTCTAGGAAGGCGTTCTCCTGATCAGGACCCCATTCATACTTCACGTCCTTCCGGGTCAGCTTAGTCAAAGGAGAAGCTATCTTAGAGAAATCCTGGATAAACCTCCTATAGTAACCTGCCAGACCTAAGAAACTGCGAATCTCGGTTGGCGTCTTTGGAGATTCCCATTGCATTACTGCTTTAACCTTCGCAGGATCCACCCTGATCCCCCAAGGATTAACCACATGACCCAGAAACTGTACTTCTTGAAGCCAAAATGCACATTTGGAGAACTTAGCATATAACTTCTCACTTATGAGTGCCTCCAATACTTCTCGAATATGATCGGCATGTTCTTCTTCACTCTTTGAGTAGATCAAAATGTCATCGATGAACACTATTACTGATCTATCCAACATAGACCGACATACCCGATTCATAAGGTCCATAAAAGCAGCTGGCACGTTAGTTAAACCAAAGGACATGACGAGAAATTCGTAATGTCCATAACGCGTCCGGAACGCTGTTTTAGGGATATCTTGTTCTTTCACCTTCAGTTGGTGGTAACCAGACCGCAGATCTATCCTTGAAAACCAGCTAGCACCCTGAAGTTGATCGAACAAGTCGTCGATCCTTGGTAGCGGGTATCGATTCTTTACGGTCAGCTTATTGAGCTCGCGATAGTCAATGCACATCCGCATGCTACCATCTTTCTTCTTGACGAATAAAACTTGAGCACCCTATGGAGAGATACTCGGTCGGATGAAACCCTTATCCAATAAATCTTGCAACTGGTCCTTCAATTCTACCATCTCCAAAGGATCCAATCGATATGGTGCTTTAGCGACGGGTTGTGCTCCCGGTAACAAATAAATCTGGAATTCTATTTCGCGGTCCGGCGGCACACCAGTCAGGTCTTCAGAAAAGACGTCAGAAAACTCACGCACTACCGGCACGTCTGATAATTGTGGCTCTAGCGCGTCCACATCTTTTACGTAGGCCAAGTAAGCGCTACGCCCACGTCTCATGTACTTTTCAGTTGTGATCATCGACACGACCTTCGGCACACAACACACCTTATCCCCACGAACCGTAACAGAACTACCCACGGGCGCTGTTAGAAGAACTATTTTCTTTCTACATACTATATTGGCTTCATATCTAGCTAACCAATCCATGCCTAACACCACATCAAAACCTCTTAAGGCCATAACATGCAACCTAGCAGGGAACATACAACTTTCTAACTCAATCAGGCAATCCTCAATCACTTCAGTTATCTTAGTGGATTTACCAATGGCTGTTTCTACATAGAAAGGCTCGTCTAACTTTCTACTCTTATCATGCAACGAACGACAAAAGGCAGTAGACACAAAACTCCTACTGGGCAACTTAACATAGAAAACAACAGAACAAAACTCTTTCTAGCCCTGGAATTAAACAACACGGAAGACAGAATTTTATTTATTATATACATGCCTGTCATAATATCGGGACCCGTCCTAACCTGATCCGGCCTTATTGCGAAGGCCCTGCGCCCTCTGCCCTTGGCTTCTTGCAATCCCTGCTTTTGTGACCCCTTCCATTGCAGTTGTAGCACCGTATCACTCCACACTCTCTTGCCACGTGACCTTGCTCCCCGCATCGGTAACAGACATTGGTTCCCAATCTACATTCCCCGAGGTGTCCTCTGGCACACTTACCACACTTCTTAGTCCTCGCACCAGACGAAACTGCACGCCGGCCCTCCGTCCTTGCAACCTTTGTGTTGAGGGTGACACTGTCGCGTCCAACCCGCTTTCCATGCCAGTTCTTGCCATCGCTATTCTTCGTGTTTTCTTCAATAGCAGTCGTCTCCTTCGCCGCCTTAATTACCTCAGTTATAATGGACGGCAGAATCGCCTGTAGGGCCTGTTGGACTCCCTCAACAACAGCTTCTTTCATGGTGATCCTCAAACTAGTGCCATCATCGCTGCCTTCCACATGAGGGGCTTCGGGCTCTTCGAGTGCCATTTCAGCCGCCCTAGCCATGCTTCTCGTGATACGTGGTTCGGCACCACGTTCACCACAACCCCTATCTGGCAAAACCTTAGAAGATCTACCGCTAGCCATCCTCTATCCCACACTGAAAGATTCAAATACCAACGCGGTCATTCAAGGGAATAGCTCAGTTTATGTCAAGTACAGTAAGTCTCTAATTACAGTGGCCAGTTGTGATTAGCCACTTACTTTACTCTTCGTACCCCGAGCATTACCTGTCCTGACTACATTAGCATCTAAATCTAACAGTAACAAATAAACACATAACATGCGCATATAATACCAGTTAACTTTAAGAAAATACCTGATGGCACGCAGCTACTCAGATTGGCATTCCTTCCCTTTCCGTCCCATTTTCAGTTTAAGTAAAGGTTTATTTGAAAAATTACCCATTTCACTTAAACTTTGGCTCTGATACCAACTTGTAAGGCCCCGTTCCCGGGAAACCTCACAGTTGGTTAACCATAGCATAAAATCAGTTCAATAACAAAACATTGCAGCGGAAAATAATTAAACATTCGTTAAAGACTTAGAAACCCCATTGTACTCATACATTTGTCTTTTAAAGGTAAACAAAACATATTCCTTGTTCATTAATTACAATAAAGACTTCATTAATAGGAATGCCATCCATATTTCCCCAAGTAGGTCCCTGGTGCCATCCTCAGCATCAGCGCCTACCTGCCCACTATTATGCATAAAAAGTCAGCCACGCTGAGTGAGTTCTAGTTTTATATAAGTAAGAAAGTATAATCTTTTATCCTTTTATATAATAAACACGCATACATCATACTACAACCATTACTTGCATCACATTAGGCACGTTCATTATCTTTTATTCTTTCATTTCGTTTTACTTCATCATCGGCGAGGTTTGCACAAAGCAAGCTCTCCATGTTGATTGACAACGAATGTCAATCCCCGTCGGTACACGTTATCCATGGTCGCTACCCCGACGGTTGATCGATCCCCGTCGATACACATCTTCATGGTAGCTTCCCCCGACAGTTGATCCACACTGCTAGGCACATAGCCCGCTCATGAATATGGATCCATCGTCATACATCAGACTCACATAAGTGAAGTCTATCATAGTGCTTGCAAGACTTTTCATCATCATATGGGCCCGGGGGTAACATTCATTAAGTTCCACTTCTCATTAATTATCTTTCACTTGATATATAATACGTAACTTATTAAGTACACAACATACCAAGTACTAATCATCATAACACGTAACCGACCCTCCGCGGGACAGCGGGGGTTCGGGGGCGGCAGCCCCTGACAGCGGGGTTCTAGGGGCAGCAACCCTAGTGGGGTCCAAGGGGCAACGCCCCTGGCTGGAGCCGGACTGCCAGGTCAGCGCGCCCGAAAATTATTTGAGCTATTTAAATGTCACATTTTACTTTCGAAAAATATATTTTCTTGTTAAAACACCTTGAAATCCTTACCTTGAAAACCTTATGTTATTATGCATAATAGCCCCAAAAACATGGAAAAACGTTTAAATAAGGGGGGTCTAGAACTCACCTGAACTTAGCAAATAACTTCAATCCTAAGTTACTTAAGCTATAGTCCAAACACTCTAGCTGCACGAAAGTTAATACACAAAAACGTCATTTTCTTCATAGTTTCGCCCACAGTTTCGCTGCAGCGAAACTGCAGTTTCGCCAGCAGTTTCGCTGGGCAGCACTTCTGCTAGTTTCGCTAGACAGATTCGCTGCCTTGAGCGCCCAACTTTCATTGGAATTTCCTACTTTCGCGAAGTCTATGGGTCAGTCTGGGTCTTAGCGAGATTCCGGCGAAACTGTAGTTTCGCAAGTGCGAAACTGTAGTTTCGCTGGAAATTCTCCTAGTCTCGCTGAATGAGTGCACAGTTTCGTGGATTAACTCACAGTTTCGCTGGATCGGGGGCCCAGTTTCGCTGGATGAATAAAAAACTCAGATCCAGCCCGTTTTTAACCAAAAATCTTAACTTTTTACGTCCAAATCCTTAGTTTACCTTCCATGAAGCCAGATCTAAGCTTTTTACACGTTTTCATACGTAAAAATTCGACCTTTATATGTTTCTTTAAACTTTTCAAAACCCCAAAACCCTAGAATCCGGGTTTGATCTACAGAAGGCATTAGAAGTCGATTCTTACCTTGTTTTGTTGCTCCTTTCTTGAGATTTGTTACCCAAACACCCAGATCTTCAATCCCTTGACCTTAGAAGCTCCAAAACTTGAGTTTCTTGTACTTTCTCTCTCTACTTTCTCTCTCTACGGATTTTTGGAGTTAGGGTTAAAATGAAGAAGATGGTGGCTGCTTTGGCTGGGTTAAGGGCTGATTATGGGCCCTAATCCACTTGGGCTCTTGTCCATGAGCCTAATTAGCCCATAACCCATTTTCCTTCTTTTACTAAATACCCACAAATTAGCCCATTATTCTCGACGACTCGTTTTGACTTTTCGGGGTGTTACAAATAATATATTGGGAACCGAGAGAATTGCATAATAAAAGTGTACCTGTTGCATTAAAATATGATACAATGGCTACATAAGCTCTGATCAAAGACAGGCTTATGATGCTGAAGGGAAATCAGGAATCTCAACGTTAGTTTTATGGTCTTAATTATAGATTATGGTATTTTATACTGTATAAACGCACAAGCTTGTATGTGTATTTCTTGATATTTTATAGTTAATCTTTGTCTGTTAATTGTAGTGACGCAATCATCGACCCAGCTGCCATATTTGCAATGCTTTTGGGAGTGAGCTATTTGAAGACTACATTGGCCAGCTTGCCATGGCATCCATGGCTTCTTTGGATATTTTCACCGAAGGGGAGCAGGTTGATGCGAAAAAGTTGCAAGAAAAGATTATGGTATGTCATATGTGTTTGTATAGAATCAACATCAAATGATAACAACTTAAATATTGGAATCAAACATAAGAGCTGATCAAAACGCACAATTTGAACATAAGCTTGACAATTTTATATCTTGTTGAAGTGCTTGCTTAAATTTTGAAGCATTAAAAACGATTGATCCATAATTTTTAATTTGTTTACAGATGTGCTAGTCAACTACATGCATCTCTTGCAATAGATTGCATAATCAGATTCATCTAATTTGTTTACTTTTCTGATAGAAAACACTTCGAAATTCTATCAAACACTTTAATAGAGATATAAAACTACCAATTATTTGAGTTCTTATTCCAACCCTGTATATGTATAGCTGTAATATTTATAGATGTTTATTATGTGGCTTTGTAAATTTGAATGAAGTAAGTGTGGCATCACAGATTTTGCAAACACAATATGTAGACATTGCTTATATATATGTTTGTTGTAGGTTCTTCATGATCACACAGTGAAAAAAAGAGGAACTTCGTGCAAGAGCCAAGGGTTTGCTCAATGACCACGGCGTATATATATTTCTATATATAGTTTTAATAATTTATATTATTATATTTGTAGAGTCCATATGTAGAAACTCCCCAAGTTCCTGGTGTAGAAAATTATTCTTTTCCTATGCCAACAAAACCCCCTGGGGCCAGGAAGTTTTAGTGAAGTTGCATGGTTAAAGTGGGAAGTTATCTGTTTGTATGTATCATTTTGGTGATGAAGATGAAATTGAATTTGTAGTGTATTTGAGTGAACATATAACTTTCAGATGATTTTCAATTTGCTTTATTATAAGCACATAATATTTTTTTTCCCATCTCTGCCTTTCTTTTTATGTAGAGTATAACCTTGATAAATAAATCCCTCTGGATGAAAAATATTATTCATTAGTGCGATTATTTACAAGGGTGTTCATAAACCGTTCAAAGTGATCAAATCAAAGCCAGTCGTTGTTTTAGTTGGCTTGAGATTTATACGGTTTGGCTTTGGTTGGAACTTGGAACAGCGCGTGCAAACGAGAAAGATTGTTTAACCTTCTTTTATTTCTCCTATCTTTTATTTTAAAAACATACACTTGTGTAAATGTATTGTATTAACAAACTATTTCTATCACTGAACAAATGATAATACAAAAAACAATATTAAAAAAATCGGCCTAAACCTTCAAACTGTTTAAATATGTCGGTTTAGCTGATCAACATTTGCTTTAGTGTTTCTTAAACTGTGCTTGGTAGTTTGGCTTAAAATTTTTAAGGTGCTTATGAACTGTACTTAGGATTTGACTAAAATTTAAAGAGTGGTTCATAAACCATTGAAACTTATTTGAAACCAAAGAAAGTTGATTGTTTTTTTCAATTTGAGATTTATATAATTTTGTGTTGACAATAACGGTCTACCAATGGATTGAGAAAATGCAATTACCTTTTCTTATTTTTTTCTCTTTTGTACTACACATATATGTTATAGTACACATCGTGCGAGTACATTTACTAACAAAAAACGAGTACCGCATTGTAAATTGTCGTTGCCGCCGCATTGCGCGGGTCCCCAACTAGTAATATATATATGTATGTATGTATGTATATATGTGTGTGTGTATATATATCAAAGCAAAAAGTATTTATATCTAATCTATTGAAATCTCATCATAAACCACCGACCCGATTAGAGACTCATTTTTGTTAACCCATAAACTTCCAAAGTTGACGTGGTAATTGTTTGTAATATATGAGGGAGTTCAAAGTTATCTACTAAGCTAATATTAAATTAACTCCCAAAACAAGGGTGATCATGATAACCGGCTCTCGAAAGATGATCGGGGTTTATACCCTTAAGAGACCTTAATCACACAATTCATCTTCTTCCCCTGAAAACCATTGATCACGCCTCCACTGCTGCTCCGATTAACCACCGTCGCATTACACCGTCACCATTAAATCAACCCCGCCGCTAGTTAGGTTCCATCTGCGTACAATCAACTTCAGCCTACGAGGACGACGAGGTAACGTTAGACAAACATACGCGCTTTGATCTTCCGATTCAGTTTGATTGACGACCGAAAACTGTCGCACGTTGTCGACATCTCTGCAGCCTATCCATCGTCCGTTATAACCATTGCTTTCAGAACCGTACTACTAGACAGGTGAGGTAACAGATCTGATCGCTTTACTGCTCGACAGGTGAGGTAACAGATCTGATCGCTTAGTGTATATGCTTCAGAAAACAATTTAATTGGATTCGATTTAGTTCCGGCAATGTGTAAGGTTATAACTCATTTAACAAACAAATAACTTAAGTTCATGCATGAGGTTACTCTCGTTTACGGTGCTTTAGTTGCTCCAGGAGATTACAAGAATGATTGCAAGTAGTATAGAAACTTGATACTGTAATATTTGGAACGTGGTTTATAGTTCTTCCTTAAGGTCTTGATAAATCTATTTTGTCCACACATGTGCATGTAATATAAATATAGTTAGTGGTTGGGGGAATTGATTATTATAGTTGTTAAATAATTAAAACAAAAGATGTAAGGATGTTACAGGTTATATTATTATGTGGCTAAAAAAATATTTATTATGAAATGGTCATAAGTTGCATGAGAAGTTGATCATTTAAAACTGATTAGATGAGTTTTGGATTAAGTCACATGTTAGAATACGTTAATACTAAGAGCAATTACAGAACACTATTAAGTTTATGGTTGGGTTCATTAATTCATAATAGTCTACTCATAACGTTAAGTTGGAAGGTTGTATCAAATATAATAGAAGTACGAAATAGGATTGATAATTAAAAGATTCCTCATGTAGTTTTGATTACTGGAAGTGATCTCATGACTTTTTCATTAAGGGGTTTAATTATTATGATTGCACATCATTGGCTGTAGACATATATATAGATTAAATTGGCTGAATTAGATGGATCAGTTCATGACTTTTCATTAAGGAGGTTTAATTCTTATGATTGCACATCATTGGCTGTAGACATAATACATAGATTAAATTGGCTGAATTAGATGGATCAGTTCATGACTTTTTCATTAAGGAGGTTTAATTCTTATGATTGCACATCATTGGCTATAGACATAATACATAGATTAAATTGGCTGAATTAGATGGATCAGTATATGCCTTTTTTAAGCTCATATTGACATATTTTACATAGAAAAGGTTGATCATAAAACTAGAATAAACGGGTTAAAAAATAAAATATTAAATTGAGTAATTTAATAAAAATTTGAAGCATAAAATCTTATTATAAGATAAAATATGATTAAAATTACGTATGAGTAAAAGAGGCATATACAGATGTGCACAGCAGCACACACTTTAATGAACTCTTCAAGCCTAAGACTTGCTACAGAATACGAGTTTCGTTTGCATAGAAGGAAGAGCATCCGGTAAAGTTGTTGATCACGATGCAATGATTCTGTTCAGGAGATCTACAACAGTGATCCCCATAGAAAGCAGCACGATACCTATGTACTACTTTTCCTTTACTCTGTACTCAGCTCTACATACATGGATGGTCGAGAAGAACAAAGTACTTACAGGTTCGTATTTGTCATACATAACTATTATAGTTAAAAAAAGAAGTAAACATCATAACGTTATTGCAGATTTCATAGGCCGCTATATTGACGCAAAAGAAATCCCCAACCATACAGGAAAGGGTCTGTTACGTGTTAAACTACAAGATGAAAGGTACCAACCATGCTCCAAACAATTAAAGCACCTACATTATTAGAGGCATAATCAGAAATGTGTGTTTGAACATTGGCAAAATGATCGAGGTTGCTTTATGGGAGGAGATTGCAATAGGTTTCAATCGAAAGGCGGCTGAGAGTGACCTGGATCCCGCAATCATAGAAGTCACATCTCTCAAAGTTTCCACATTCGTAGGTATTCCAAAAATAATAACGTACAACATACCAAAAAAATTCCAAACATCACAACGCAAATTTACTTAATGCAGGTGCACTACAATTGGCTTCCACGTCTGCATCTGAAACATACATCAACCCGTGCATAAGTCAACTATCAAGATTAATCCAAAGGTACAACAAACATACATATTTTTTTACCTACATTAGTAAACACCACTATCACCTTCCCTCTATAAAAAACACAGGTTCAAACACATTCCAGCATATGAAATACCATCTCTACCAGCTAGAAACCAAAATGTTGAATCCAATCTCACACTTCTTTCTAAGATTATGACTCAGCTGTACGAGGCTAAGAAGGTAACTCCTGCTTTCTACAAAACTAAATGAACTGTGTTATCTTAACCATTCTTAATAATTACTAAATAAAGTTGAATAGATTTGGATGAATCCCATTAAGAAAGAAATTTTAAAAAATGTAAAAAAAAAGTTTCTATCATGCCATAAAAATAAATTAATAGATTGCTTTCATGGTTGGTTCTGTGTTTTTTATGCTTGAGTTTTGGTGGTTTTTAGTTCTACAAATATCATTTTTATCTCACTTTGGCATAAGGATTTAGATGTTTAGAGTTTTACATATTTAAATCCTAATGTATTCCTTTAAAAATTTAACTTTAAGTGTAAATGACAACAGGAGACAACCTACGTGTGTTGGTTAGGATAACAGAGATTCAATGTGGTGATGGGAAAGGTTGGTATTACGAATCATGCATAAAATGCGCAAACAAACCCTACCAGAGCGGCCACCAGTACTACTGTCTTGCTCATGGGTTCCGAGATGAGCATTCATATTGGTAAGTTACATTTAAAAAAATAACAACGAAAAAAATACACCCAACGTAAAAAACGAAAAAATTCTAACCCATTTTGTTTACATCCACAGCTACCGATTCACTGGCACAATCACAGATGATAGGTATACAGCAGATGCTGTCTTCTTTGACAGTATCATCACATCACTTGTGGGCACTACTTGCTACGACATGGTGGTCACATAGCAAAACAAAGACCCAAAGATCCTGCCAGCCGAGCTCAAACAACTGATAAATAAACCTTTCATCTTTGAAATCCAAGCCAAAAACGATAACCAGAGTGAAGCAATAGGAGTCAACAAAGCTTACGAGGCACAATCATCACCTACAAACTCGCCAACTGCTACCACACAGGCTACCAGCTCATCAATAGCTACACCTGCAACCCCATCTGTAAAAACCCCGAAAAGAACATGTGAAAAAGGTACAATAAAGTCATACTATCACCCATGCAATAACGTTTGCGATATTCTACAGTGTATAAACAACTACACAACTTGCTTACAGGTGCGGAACTTCGCCTGAAACAAAAGACCAAGGAACAGTAAGCAAGCACATTTTCAATCCAAAGCCTTCTTTTGCAACTAATCGACTTCTGCAACATCTTTTGCATCATATTACACTTTGTAACAGGAATGGAAACGTGCAGGTAGCAAGGTATTTTGAAAATCATGTCACATAATCGCCTTTAGTAACTGAACTCTTGTAAGAATGTGTCCGTTTAGTATCAGAAAACGCAAACTTGCACGGCCGCAGCAACGCGCGGCATTTAAATCTAGTTGATTATTATAGTTGTTAAATAATTAAAACAAAAGATGTAAGGATGTTACAGGTTATATTATTATGTGGCTAAAAAAATATTTATTATGAAATGGTCATAAGTTGCATGAGAAGTTGATCATTTAAAACTGATTAGATGAGTTTGGATTAAGTCACATGTTAGAATACGTTAATACTAAGAGCAATTACAGAACACTATTAAGTTTATGGTTGGGTTCATTAATTCATAATAGTCTACTCATAACGTTAAGTTGGAAGGTTGTATCAAATATAATAGAAGTACGAAATAGGATTTGATAATTAAAAGATTCCTCATTGCCGGAATGTCGAATAACTAATTAATAAGACAACGTTATAGAAATTCCATAAACTGCGCTGCAGACGATTAAAAACGCTGATTTTCAAATAACTTAAGGATGAAGGGTTTTTCTCTTCAAATTCCGAACAAACTTATTTATGTATAACTAAACATGTTTTCACATATTGGAATCACCAACGATTCGTCGGGTCAAACTTGCAAAACATGATTTGTTTTCTCAAACACACTAATGTTTAATGTTGATGGGATATAATGGGTTCATACTAACTATTATACACACACACACTCATGAACTTATGATTGTTAGGTCCCGGTTAGCTAGCAACATCTGTTTAACCTTCGTTACACACTCTAAGGTGAGTCTTCAAGACCCATATTTTACATTCTTTTTTTGGGTGAGAAAACATGCAAGCTTTACTTATCTATGGTTTTAGTATTATTGTTTATCGCCTGTTACGTTAGTACAAACATATATAAAAGCCCTTACATTCTCGAACAGTTTCTCACACCACCAATATATCCGCTTTACCCACGAGAAGCTCACGGATTTGCTTTTTGTCACACCCCAACCTTGACGGCGAAAACGTCGAGGTGTGAGAGTTACGATTGTTCACAGCCACATAACGCTATGTTTAAATCCAAATATATTATTCATAAGTTTGAAAGGTACATTACAAGCATAAGTCTCAATAATGAAATAAGTTTCATCATGACATAACATGGTATAATCAATTGATTTTATTAACTAGGTTCAAGTCCTAGATTATGCCAGCAACATAAGTTCACTTCAAACTTGGGGGTTTTCCTGAAACATGATAAAATAAAAGGTCAACTATAAATAATTGGTGAGTTTCCAAGGTTTTCATACATAATATGAAAAGATTACAAGTAACAATTCATGTCATAGGTTATAAGCTAGTAAGGTTATAGAACACATATCGTTACAACCAAGCCTCGACTTGATTACAAGTATATAAGATTGGCTAAGTGTATTTGGTTCCCTAGTGCACAAGCATACGGCTCCTAGGAGTCGGCAATACATCGACTTTAGCACCAAATAGGCTTGTCAGGCCCAAAGATCTAAGACGTCGCCAGGCTAGCAATAGTTAATAATTGTAAACAAACTATGTATCTCATATAAACACTTACAACACACAATAACCATGACAAAACAATAAGATGAATTGCAAGTGCTTTACAAGTCTCAAACGTTTATAAGTGTAAGTTGTATAAGTATCATGTTTCACCCCAAAATAGTGTGAAAATAAGTAAAAAGGGGCAAGGAAAACTCACTTGGCAAATAAGTATAAGAATGATGATTATTAATAAATGTTAATAAACGTTCCAACGCAATCCCTCACAAGGTACCTAAGAATATATATATATATATTTATTTATTTATAGGATTTAAGTTTACAAGATTTAAGTTAAATAATAAGTTCAACGAATTGACGAGGATTAGGGTTTCAAGTGGAATTTGGGGCTTTGTTAAATAATTAAATTTAATAAATGGAATCAATTACATTTTCTTAAAACAAATGGAAGGACATATACTATATTTTATTTAAAGACGCGAAAGAAAACATATGTAGTAATTTGTAAGGTTTAAATATAGACTTTTATATTTAATTGAAATAATCATGATTTAAACATTAAAATATAGATAATGTTTGAACCAATAATAATTTAGTGATTTAAACCATTATTTAAAGTCCATTTTTATAAAAATAATCTAAGTACGACAGTTGCTAAAAATATTTTATAAAAATATTAAAGTATTTGAATTAATAAATTTCCAGAAAATAATTAGGTGACTTTAAAAATAAGTAAAGTTTATAAAAATGATTTTTATATTAATTATAAATTTTCTGTAATTTAATTTGTTTAAAAAAAGCTTTTAAAAATTAATGAGGGTGCCCGGGTTCGAACCCGGGACCTCATGGTAGGAGGCTTATGTCTTAACCAGTGAACCAGGGTCGCGGCCTTGGTTTACTTTGGTTTTAAATTCTTTTAAGCCATGTTAATCAAGTTTCCCCCAAACCCAAAGAACCCTAGAACGAAAACAGACCAAATTGAACCTCAAATCCATAATGTATACAGGAATAAACATGGGGCTTTGATTCCCATGTAATTTCGCGTTTATTCAAGTGTTTAATTACCCGAATCGAAGATGGTTTGATAAGAACAGATTAAGAAGAGGCCGCGACCACGTACAGATCGGATTGATGCTCCAACGATGAAGATAGACAAATTCATTAAACAGGGAGCTTCTAATGGTCTTGAAGATGGAAAGCCCTCTGTTAATTTCGTGTTTGGAAGCTTTGGAGATGGTGTTCGTGTTGTAACAAGTCCGCGGGGATGAAGATGGTAAATCTTGGTATTTGGGTTCGTTTCAGATAGGATTGAGTGTTGTACTCGATTAACAATTGATAGAGGGTCATTTGGTTAGTTTAATTGGACTATTATGATGTGTAAATGCTCGAACGGCCATATGCTTTAATGTATTTCGGTTATTCAATCGATTAGGGTCGAAACCGATGTTTAAATGCAATTGAATCGTGTCTTCAGGTTTGAAATATGCATACGAAGCGTTTAGGAGCGGTTTGGTTCGAAAATTGAAGGTTTTAAACGAGTTTTAGGGTGGCCGGAGCCGCGGCCGGCGGTGGCCGGCGGCTGGCCGGAAAAACGGGAGGGGGGAAGGGAAAGAACCTGGGTTTTTTTTAAAAAAATACAGCTTTGGTCCCTGTGGTTTCAAAGTTACACTTTAAAATCCAAAGTTTAGGTTTTAGTTTTTAAAAGATTTACACTTTAGCCCTCTTCAGTTTAAGTGTTAATATTTTATGTACAAAACTTATTACTTACAGGATGAAACACTAATCCAACTTATTATTATTATTATTATCATTATTATTATTATTATCTTTATTAATTATTTTCCTTGTTCATATTATTATTTTTATTTTTATTATTATTATCATTGTTCTTATTATTATGATTTATTATAATTAGCATGGTTATTATTATCAAGGTGATTATTTATTTATTATGAACTAATTAACATTATTAAATTTCAAGTTAAAGAATTAAAGACATAAGCAATACATGAGTTTCGTAAATGACAACAATGGTCTTTACAAAAATTAACGACGTTAACTTTTAATTAAAACAAAAAAAATACAGGATGTTACAGTCTCCCCAACTTCTAAGAATTTCGTCCCGAAATTAAGAATGAACTTAAATGAACAAAGAAATTATAATGAAAGATAAGTGTATAACGGACAATGTTTGACGTACGACTACAAATGAGATGTTTCACTTTATGGAATCTTACAAGTCTCTTGACATAATGCATGTCAATTTGAACCCTTTCAGTGAAATGTGAAATGTTGGAAAACGATGGCGAGTTACCATGGTATGTTACCATGGTATGTTAGACTTATAAATCACAACTTCCAGAATATAATTTTATGGTAAGGTGATGTCTAGAAGTCAATAAAAGACCAACAATGATAAGAAAGGTTAATCGTCGGGATTAAGAATCCCAAACGTCACTATATGAAACGATCTTAACGCATATCTTGTAAATATGTATTTCTCCTTTGACCAACCATCGGTCTAAGAATAATACGATATGCAAAGATTTTGGAATGAGTTCACGATGATGATTAGGAACATTATTAAAAGTAGACAATGAATCGGTCATCCAAAATAGCGATCGATGTTTTAACGTCATACCACGGTATACGAATATTTAAAACAGATACAAGTAATTTTCTCGACCCATTATCTTACATGAGTCAATATAATGCACCAATTGTTATCATGACTTCTAAGATAAGATGCATTTTAGTTGAAAGAAAAGTTAAGCAGGAGATTCACAGGAACACGGAGGTTAGGTTTTGTCATATGTGAAGGTAAGACACTTGGACACATACCAAGTTATGTCCTTTCTTTTATGCCAAGCCCATGACTACAAATTACGAAATTTTATGAACCTCAACGTCACAATGAAAGTAATAACGAGTCTCGTTGATCGAAATCAAATAATGTTTTAAAGATTTCCAAGGTTAAGGATTCAAAAGTGATTCAAGCAATGACGCAAACAATAAGAAAGGTATTTGTAAACATGTTTTGCAAGGTGGCAATCTCTAAGTACAGTTTACATATGCAGTTCAACAAACCATAAGCACAGCTAATAACATTTGTATGAGCATAAGTTGATAATGTCTTTAGCAGAAAGATCGTTTAGGAAGGCTACCATCGCGCAATCAGGTTTTGATGATAACTCAAAATGAAAGTCGATGAATAAGGAATAAATGGTTCCATATAGATAGATCCAATCAAAACATGAGAATAAAGGGAAAGAAATCGTTTAAGAATTTAAATGCTCCAAGCTTGGAATCAAAATCAACCTAAAGCGATCGGGTCTCCTTTCAAGCTCAGAGATCATGCTTTGGCTTGACAGGTCGAAACACTAACATTATTTCACCCTTCAAGTTACTACATGCTTCTCGTCACTTGATTTCAACCTTGGTAAGTTGAAGATCAAAAAAAATGAGAATAGTCATCAAGGTGTGGTTTTCACTCTTAACTTGATGGTGTCTTCCCAAGGTATGACCTCTAACTTATCAATCAAAAAAATCTCGATCCCAACTCATTGTTGAGGATCCACAGAAATAAGACGAGGTAACTCACCATTAAGGTAAGGGACATCACTTCTATCTTAACGGTGAAGTTTTACAAAAACAAAATATAACAAGACGAACTTTTTCATCAAAATCCAGAATTCACTCCTACTTTGATGAGGTCGTCTCATTTGAACAAATACAATTCATAAAAATGCTATTATCATCAAGGTATGGAATTCACGCCTATCTTGATGATTGAATTTCATAATAACAAGAAAACGATCAAAGTTTGACATTTGTCACCAAAGTACGGGTTTCAATCCTATTTTGAGGAGATCATGTCATTTGTGAAATGCCATTCCAAAGAAAATAATTGAAGTCAATCCTCAAGATAAGGTAATCACCCCAATCCAGAGGATGAAATTTCATAAAACACACGATTGGAAACCATTTATCGAAACGAATAGAGAATCATCAAAGTAAGGGTATCACCCCTGTTTTGATAAGTTAGAATTGTTTAGGAGGTACGAGTATTCTTAGTCATAGATTGACTTACAAACTCTTGCATCTCCCTTGGTGCAGACGGTTCAAGGTTCGACTTAACAACGAAAGGAAAAGAATATCACTTAGAAATTCAGAAAATTTCAAGTTACATCAATGTAACCAAAAGTTACAAAATTTAAGGTCAAAGTTCGAGGTAACAGGATTAGTTATGATGGTGTTCAAATCTTGGATGGTTTAAATCGGGAAGACGAAATCAAGGACAAGAATAATTCAACATCGTAATGAGATGTGAACATTTGATTCACATTCGAAAGGAAATACATGGACTTTTCAAGATATGAGGTCAACCATAGCCTTATTGAAGACACGCGTACCTATAAGTGATCACTCATCTTAAGGGTTTCAAGTCAAATAAACGGATTCAATGATCGAATCAAATCACTATTTACACTTTGCCTAGACAAAGTATCCCGAGATGTACGAATTTCACCTTACAGCATTGAATGTCTTTAGTTATGGGACACACCCTTAAGAAGATTTAAAAACCATAAGTAACGATTTAAAGTTTTGAAGACCATTCGGTTTAGATTCCCAATATCTTTGGGTATATTAAGATCCATGTTCACGTTGGTCAAGGTATAGAAATAGTTACATGAAACGCCCAACGTGTAACGATGTTTAAACGTAAGAGTTGAAATTTAGGATGAGTTCGACATCAACAGGAACATTATGTATGATAAGAATGAGGAGATATAACTTTGATGATAAACCAGTTCAAGGAATCAAGAATTTTTAAGATGCAAAGAGGATGGTTCCATTTAGTATCGCATTACCATTTGGAATCGTTGACACGTCAAGGTAAATTGACCCATTGGCCTTAGAGATTTGTGTATATTGACCATAGTTTATCACTCATCCCGGAAATCCCCAGGTAAGCGTAACTGGTCCGTAGGATTTATGCGAAACGCTTACCTTAGCCCGAAGGCTTTTTGCCAGGAAAACTAGAATACAGGTGTCTATGTGTCACACAATATTTCTTAGGTTCATGAAATCAAAACCTTGATGAGATTTATATAGATTAGACATATCGTCTAAAGAGCCAAGTCATAAGCATAAGCATAAGATTTCATGCGTCGTCGGGAATAAAATTAAGAGGTTTCATGTTCGGGGAGAATCCAAGAGTTAAAGGTAAGTTTAGGGAGATAAGTAACAATGTTTAGGCAATCCTATGCTAAGGCATCAAATTGCACATAAGAAGGTATAGTATTATGTAGCATGCAAACAATATATATATATTTACAAGAATATAAACATCATTCTATAAGGTTCATGCATAAACTATAGTCTAGGTCGCCATTTCTAATAACCTAAATCCCTATAGTTACGGGCTCTGATATCAATCTGTCACACCCCAACCTTGACGGCGGAAACGTCGAGGTGTGAGAGTTACGATTGTTCACAGCCATATAACGCTATGTTTAGATCCAAATATATTATTCATAAGTTTGAAAGGTACATTACAAGCATAAGTCTCAATAATGAAATAAGTTTCAACATGACATAACACAGTATAATCAATTGATTTTATTAACTAGGTCCAAGTCCTAGATTATGCCAGCAACATAAGTTCACTTCAAACTTGGGGGTTTTCCTGAAACATGATAAAATAAAAGGTCAACTATAAATAGTTGGTGAGTTTCCAAGGTTTTCATACATAATATGAAAAGATTACAAGTAGCAATTCATGTCATAGGCTATAAGCTAGTAAGGTTATAGAACACATATCGTTACAACCAAGCCTCGACTTGATTACAAGTATATAGATTGGCTAAGTGTATTTGGTTCCCTAGTGCACAAGCATACGGCTCCTAGGAGTCGGCAATACATCGACTTTAGCACCAAATAGGCTTGTCAGGCCCAAAGATCTAAGACGTCGCCAGGCTAGCAATAGTTAATAATTGTAAACAAACTATGTATCTCATATAAACACTTACAACACACAAATAACCATGACAAAACAATAAGATGAATTGCAAGTGCTTTACAAGTCTCAAACGTTTATAAGTGTAAGTTGTATAAGTATCATGTTTCACCCCAAAATAGTGTGAAAATAAGTAAAAAGGGGCAAGGAAAACTCACTTGGCAAATAAGTATAAGGATGATGATTATTAATAAATGTTAATAAACGTTCCAACGCAATCCCTCACAAGGTACCTAAGAATATATATATATATATATATATATATATATATATATATATATATATATATATATATATATATATATATATATTTATAGGATTTAAGTTTACAAGATTTAAGTTAAATAATAAGTTCAACGAATTGACGAGGATTAGGGTTTCAAGTGGAATTTGGGGCTTTGTTAAATAATTAAATTTAATAAATGAAATCAATTACATTTTCTTAAAACAAATGGAAGGAAATATACTATATTTTATTTAAAGATGCGAAAGAAAACATATGTAGTAATTTGTAAGGTTTAAATATAGACTTTTATATTTAATTGAAATAATCATGATTTAAGCATTAAAATATAGATAATGTTTGAACCAATAATAATTTAGTGATTTAAACTATTATTTAAAGCCCATTTTTATAAAAATAATCTAAGTACGACAGTTGCTAAAAATTTTATAAAAATATTAAAGTAGTTGAATTAATAAATTTCCAGAAAATAATTAGGTGACTTTAAAAATAAGTAAAGTTTATAAAAATGATTTTTATATTAATTATAAATTTTCTGTAATTTAATTTGTTTAAAAAAAAGCTTTTAAAAATTAATGAGGGTGCCCGGGTTCGAACCCGGGACCTCATGGTAGGAGGCTTATGCCTTAACCAGTGAACCAGAGCCGCGGCTTTGGTTTACTTTAGTTTTAAATTCTTTTAAGCCATGTTAATCAAGTTTCCCCCAAACCCAAAGAACCCTAGAACGAAAACAGACCAAATTGAACCTCAAATCCATAATGTATACAGGAATAAACATGGGGCTTTGATTCCCCATGTAATTTCGTGTTTATTCAAGTGTTTAATTACCCGAATCGAAGATGGTTTGATAAGAACAGATTAAGAAGAGGCTGCGACCACGTACAGATCGGATTGATGCTCCAACGATGAAGATAGACAAATTCATTAAACAGGGAGCTTCTAATGGTATTGAAGATGGAAAGCCCTCTGTTAATTTCGTGTTTGGAAGCTTTGGAGATGGTGTTCGTGTTGTAACAAGTCCGCGGGGATGAAGATGGTAAATCTTGGTATTTGGGTTCGTTTCAGATAGGATTGAGTGTTGTACTCGATTAACAATTGATAGAGGTCGTTTTGGTTAGTTTAATGGACTATTATGATGTGTAAATGCTCGAACGGCCATATGCTTTAATGTATTTCGGTTATTCAATCGATTAGGGTCGAAACGATGTTTAAATGCAATTGAATCGTGTCTTCAGGTTCGAAATATGCATACAAAGCGTTTAGGAGCGGTTTGGTTCGAAAATTGAAGGTTTTAAACGAGTTTTAGGGGTGGCCGGAGCCGCGGCCGGCGGTGGCCGGAGCCGCGGCCGGCGGTGGCCGGCGGCTGGCCGGAAAAAACGGGAGGGGGGAAGGGAAAGTACCTGGGTTTTTTTTAAAAAATACAGCTTTGGTCCCTGTGGTTTCAAAGTTACACTTTAAAATCCAAAGTTTAGGTTTTAGTTTTTAAAAGATTACACTTTGCCCTCTTCAGTTTAAGTGTTAATATTTTATGTACAAAACTTATTACTTACAGGATGAAACACTAATCCAACTTATTATATTATTATTATCATTATTATTATTATCTTTTAATTATTTTCCTTGTTCATATTATTATTTTTATTTTTATTATTATTATCATGTTCTTATTATTACGATTTATTATAATTAGCATGGTTATTATTATCAAGGTGATTATTTATTATTATGAACTAATTAACATTATTAAATTTCAAGTTAAAGAATTAAAGACATAAGCAATACATGAGTTTCGTAAATGACAACAATGGTCTTTACAAAAATTAACGACGTTAACTTTTAATTAAACCAAAAAATACAGGATGTTACACTTTTGGTTACCCCGGGTGAAAACTTCCCACGAAGGTCACCCATCCTTGGATTGCTGCCACCTGAGCACGCTTAACTGTGGAGTTCTCCTCTCATCCACAACCAATATGCTCAAAACTCGTTGGTGATATTAGAGACCAAACATTTCTTATGAACCAGGAATCCACTCCTGTGCCATTCAGATGTGGGACATACCTCACCAAGGATGACTTATCGGGCTCATCGAGAACGATGAGTTCAGGGGGGGGGGGATTGTGACACCTTACATAAATCTCACATCGGTCGGGTGTTACAGATGTTGGCTTTATGGGTATTGAACAAACACTTGGTTTGTTTTAGAAACATATGACAATATATATATATATATATATATATATATATATATATATATATATATATATAGGGGAGGGTTCCTAAGAAAACCTCTACTTATAAGAAAACCAAGAAAACCACTTTTAAACCATTGATCAAAATTGATCAATGGTTGATATTAATCAATGGCAAATTTGTAAATATTTAATAGATAGTTGCTTTAATTAAATGATTAAAGGGTGTTTTAGGTAGATTACAATTTTATATTTTTGGAAATAACTAAAATCCCTTAAATCTCTCTCTTTCTCTCTCTCTCTCTTTAAAATCAAACACAATATTAGTTAATTTATAATTAAATTAATTTATTCAAATATCATTCTAAAATATTTTAGAAGAACACAAGTTTTTTTTTTCTGCAGATCTATATTAATTACATACATGCTTACGTATACGTAAACATGTTCACATATTTGTTCATAACATATTTGCTCCTTAGAACATGCTTACTTATATGTAAACAAGCATAAACAAACAATAAACATGACAATTGCTATTACATTGAATTGATGAAACTTATGTATATGTATCACTCACTAAAATGGTATACAAAATCAGGAAATTCAAATAATTTCTTGTTAGAATCGATAATCAGCTGAAAATAAAAAAGAACTATAACTATAACACACAACTAGTATAGAACAATATGTTAAACTTAAAAAAGTGCACATACGTAGACATGGTTCTGTATATGTATTTTGATTACATATACGTAACAATCATCTTCATATTAATCAAAAATTGTCTTCATCTCTATCATATGTATCCTGCTTACGTATATGTAAACACTACTAGATTAGCAATTAGCAAACAAAGAAAAAACAATAAGCATACTATTATATCAAAACGGTAAAACTTACGTGTATGTAAGCAATCAGAAAACAAATAAAGAAGACATGTTGATGAAACTTACGTATATGTAAACACCCTTGCGTGATCAAATCCTCATCCCTAGCAGATATGTATCCTGCTTACGTATATGTATCCTGCTTACGTATATGTAACACAACCAGTTCTTAAACCCACCTAAACACACAAACCTTAATTCACCATTACCATCATCACCATTTCCCCCAAAAAAACTCACCTTTCACCCTCTTCATGATTCTTGAAGACTCCAAACACCCTAATCTGTTCGGATTCGTCAAACACTCTTCCCCAATTGACGGATCGATCTCTTCTTCATCTTCTTCAACTCTACTCACACCGTCAACAAGTACAGCTTTAGCCTTGAGGGAAATTACGCATTTAACGGGGGAAAGAACAGAAGCTAGGGTTTTGTAGGTTTCGGAATCGTGTAATCGGAGCTTCACTTCAACTTCCATGGTGGATTTGGGTTTCGATTCGTGCACAGATGTTGTGGATCTGCAAGAAGAACTTGATTTCATCTTTATTGTCTCCTCGCTTTCTTGATTTATTAACAAACCACGCGACCTCTAACTAATTGCATCATCATCGCTATCTGATTTTGATATCTGAACATACCATTCACATGGTTGATGAATTGGGCAAAAATCAAATAGGTCGAGATTCCAATGGTTCGATGAAGCAGGTTTCTCAAACACTCTGTATATGGGTTTGTTCAATCATGGAGAAAAAGATGGGATTTGGTTAATAATGAGTATTTACTAAAAATAATTTATATATAAAATTACTAAAACACCCTTTGAATATAATAAATATAAATATATAATGAAAATTGTGATTGGCTAGAAATGGTTTTCTTGGTTTTCTTAAATTTACTTGGTTTTCTTAGGATCCCTCCCCTATATATATATATAATATATATATATATATAAATATATATATAATATATATATATATATATATATATATATATATATATATATATATATATATATATATATATATATAGATGTTGCAGTTAATAGGTATAGCATACTTTTGTAATAATTGTTATACAAATGATTGTTATACAAATGATCCGGATGTGCATCGTGTGTATAAAATATTTATCGTCTATGTTTGTTTATTTGTGGCAGTTATTGATTTTTTTGTTGGTTGTTCGATACTATTAGTCACTCCACGTATCATGGTGTGTTTTGTAACATACTTTGTATTGATTAGCTAAATAGATTACCACATGCATCCTTTAGATTAGTCTTAAAATAAAAATGATTCCACCCCTAACATTCTTTTGGATATCAAAAAAAAATTGAACAAATAGCGGTTCTATTTTTGAATAACGACCCGAGTAATATGGGTGACTTCAAATTATTTTCAACAGTTCTTTGTTTAGTCTCAGTTTAGCCTTACCATTTTTATCCATTATCAATAAAGTATAGCTGAACTTTACTCGTTCTCACAAAAAAGGTTGAAACAAGCCCCTATAGATAATTATACATTTTCAGTCCAAATTAGCTATTAACTATGTCCAATATATGGATATAATTCAGGGTCGGTCTGTAGATTTCAGATATATGATGAAATGAGTAAAACATGACCCTTAAATTAGAAATTCATATACGAGAAGTTGAAATGCAAGTTCAGGCTGCTAAATGGCTGGGTATAAATCGATGGGTGCGAGTGATTTGGTGTAATAAATAAATGACAGGGTAAAAATCATTGGGCGCAAATGTAAATAAAATAGATTTTGAGTTTTAAAATTAAGTTGGTTAATCCAGTTAATCAGACCCGCTCTAAAATTTGTTATCCACTTTTAAATATTTAGTAACTAACTAGGTCCTTTTAAGACATATAATTACCAAAAAGTTTATAATATTTTTTTAAATATGTTAATCAACACCTAGCCTACACAATTCAAAATGTTAGGTCCCCGAAAGTTTGAACGCTATGCGATCGTCCATCCCTATCTATTCTTAGGGTGGGCATGATCGCATGATGATGTTTTTTTTATGATGTTTTTTTTTTATGAAATCCATATGTTTTGTGTTGGGCCGCCTTTTGAATGGGCTGGGCTCCTATAAGCCCAAACTTATTCATGTTAAGTTGACAACTAGTCAACTATTGCCTTAATATTGCTTTCATGATTATCCGCTTTCTTTTATATTAATGTAGTGAATAGTTGGATGGATATATTTATACGTTATTATCATCTTATTCACATACTTATGAAAAAGATATTTAATACACAGGGGGAAAAAGTATACGAAGCCAAAAGGATGCAACACATGTTCATAGAGAAAAAAGTAATTTGTTCATGTCATAATCACGCTAAAAAATCATGTAACGCTTACCGCTACTTGACAACCTGTGCATATCAAATACAAAATGTATACAAATGGCTACACAACTATATTTATAATTATGCAACTTGTGTTTATAACTACGCACAATAAAAAGTTAAAGTAAATAAAACTTAAACGTACACTCAAAATTAAACGAGATAACAAAGTATATGCCAATAGGCTTTGGGTTGGAGAACCCGTAACATCTCCCCTTTCCTTCGTACTACAAGGGAGGGGCGGTGTTTTTGCCGCTACCGAGCGGTTTCGAGGCAGAACCCACTCCAACTCCCTCCACCCTAACATATAATAGACAATTTGGTGTTTATTAACTGTTAAGTTATTTAGAGTGAAACCCTTGTAATTTATCTAGCTTGTTGCGGTTATCAACACAATAACTCTAAGTTATCCTTTCAAATAGTTAATGGTTTAGGTGCCTAGACATCTTTATCTGTTTTATGTATCTAATTGATAGTTTTGAATTATAATTGGTTGGATATGGTTAATATATCTTGATGGGTACTGGTCGAGTTCGGGTCATCGGGTACGAGTTTAGGATGTGGATTGGTAGTAATGACCAACGGGTCACTAGTGGGGTTAGAATGGGTTACCGTTAAATTTTATTTTAGTGGGGTTAGAATGGGTTACGGGTAAATTTAATTTTTAGTCAAATGTTTTACTATTCTAATGAGTCATTGATTAGTTTGATTATAAAGTCAAAGTAGTGGATTAGTGATAGGTTAGTTTTTTTTTTTTTAGGTGTAAATGTTTTTTTTCAATTTATCTAAGGTATTTGAGATTGAATGAATCAAGAGGGTTTAAAAGCAGTAACATGCTTTCTCTTGGGTGAGTTTTGAGTGTTTATATAAAAAGGATCTATAGCAAGGTGCTAGGAAAAACCAAATACTTCAAGAGAAAACTAAACATATTACATATTATTGAATTCAGCTCCATTTAATCTCTAAGTGACCAATCCAACTTATTTGAACCCGATCTAATTTGACAAAGGGTGTTTAAATTTGGATATCCAAAAATTTCAGACAGTGGATTTCGGTATCCGTATCTGAATCCGAAATTTCGACGGATATCCAAATTTCAAAAAATGTATTATTTAATAAATTTTATAAAAATATAATAATTTTTATTGAAACTTTTTTGGGATATCCGATGTTTTTATTTAAATATCCAAAATATTGAAATATTTAAAATTTCTAATTAATATTTATTATTTTTATCTGAATATCCGAAAATTCTCAATACATTATCCGAATATGAATCTAAAATATTTAAAATTTCTAATTAATATTTATTATTTTGCATCCTTGGAATTTTGCATCCTTGGAATTTTGCACGTTATCTAGTTTGACTAACCGGTTACATGTGATCATCTATGTTGTTACATGTATTTAAAGGGTACCTATCTATAATAATAAAATAATTTTTTGGAGACCACATGATACAATTTTAGGGCTCCTAAATTTTACTTTTCCGCTTCCGTCCTAATAAATATCATATTAATTACAAATAATATTATTTAATTCTTTTCATATTAAAAATATATTTCATTAAATTAAAAAAAATATTTTTCTACAAACGCAATTTCTAAAGAAATAAATTTAATAAAATAAGAAATTTTTTTAAAAAAAATATCAAACTTTTAAAAAACACAATAAATATTAAAACCTGTGGGTTTAGAAAAACAAAATTCTTATGAAAAAAATATAATTAAATTTCAAAGTTATAATAAAGAAATTATTAAAAATGACACTTTTTAAAAACCGGTTTGTTTTGAAACAATTTGTTTAAAACCCAACCTTTTTGAAAAAGTTAAAAAAAAGTTTATAAAAATAATATATTCTTTTTATCACTCGTAGGTAATTTCAATCATATATTATATCAAAAGATCGTTTTATAATTTATCAACTTTTGTTTATAACTATTTGATATTTTATTTATTCAACTCGTGTAATACACGAGATACTAACCTAGTATTTTATAATACAAAACTATTCTAGTTTTGTGTTTAGCATTATAAATAAAAATATTTGCACTTAGTTTGTATTAAAATGACTAAATTTAATCAAATGTCATGTGAATATACTTAAACCATCGTGAAAAGGTTGGTAACAAATTAACTTTATGCATACAGGGTTGAACCAGATATGATGTAAAATATTTTAAGAATGAAGAGATTACAGCCCCATTTCAGTTTTTTGGTGAGATGTTAAATAATTTACATGGACGGGCCGAAAATTTACACTATTGGACCGAAAATTAATAAAACTGACAAAAAAACAGGAAGTCAAATCAGTGAGGTACTTATGGTCAGATTATAACATGATTCAACGTAATGTCGAAAGAGAGAGAGAGAGATAGAGAATCAAAGATCGATGGATTATAAGTCACTAGCTATAGTAACCCGTGTGTTACACGTGTTGAATAAATAAAAAATTAATATAACAAAATTTATTAATTATAAAATATATTTTAAGATATAATATCACTGAAATTATGTATTAGAAATGACTTTAAGTTATAAAATAGTGATATCAACTTTTTAAAACTTTATTTTTTTTAAAAAAAATAAATAAACGTTTTGTTCTAAAACAAACCGTATAAAAATGTCATTTTTAAAAATATTCTTATTATAACTCTTAAATTTAATTATTTTGGTTTTAAAAAAATAACTTTTTAAAAATACCAATTTTAAATATTTCGTATTTTTTAAAAAGTTTTATGCTTTAAATAAATTTATTATTTTATAAAAAAATTGTCTATTTAGAAATAACATTAATAAATAGATCTCTTTATTAATTTATTAAATCTAAAAAAGTATTAAATAGTATTATTAGTAATTAAGGTAATTATTTAATAGGAGAGAGAGGCGGGAAAATTTTGGTGAGAATGATTGTGGTGTTGATACGTGTCATCCCAGATACCTTTTTATTATAATAGGAAGATGTCTTCAATCTCTCTTCTTTTGTGGGATTTTAGTTGTTTTTATAACGTGTGACGTAATTAGTGATACACATTCTATATTGTACGATCTCCTATAACTCTATAATATTCGGGCATTATTTGTTAAAGTTAAAGATTATAATTTTACATGTTATCCCTTAATATTTAATTAAATCTTCTTTTGACATTGACATTTGTTAAAAAAATTTATTAGTAACATGTCTCTTTCTATCCTAGCCTTTTGCTTGATTCGTATTCTCTCATATTATCAAAATGTTTGATTCCACTTCCATTCATTATGTTTGAAACGAATAAGATTACAAAAAGGCAAAACTGGTGGTGAAAAATGTATATTGACATGCGACTTGTGTTGGAACTTTGTTTTAAAACCATGTGTGACATTTGTCCCACATTGGAACCAAGGAAGAAAACTTCCTTATTTATAAAGAACAACTCACTTAGCCCTTCAAGTGGATCACCAATTGAACTACTGTGGATGGGCTATGTGTGTGTATGATTGGATTAATTAAATGGGTTATATATATATATATATAATTAATGGTCAAAGTTGGGGCTCTTAGGGTAAGGTCTCTAAGACCAATAAATTCGTTTTTATATCTTAAATACGAATTTTGATTTTTTTAAATAATATTTAATAATGATAGTTGACAGTTGAATTTGGTTTTCACAGTTAATTCCGTTTAACTGTTTTTTGTCAACCTACATATACAGATATTCTGGGAGATCAAAAATACCAGAAATCACACACACAAAATTCGTTCTTGGAATTCGTGAAGGGAGTATAGCGATTTTCGTCAGAATCAAGCATTCATCTTGATTGATTGTTGTATCCTCAAACAGATCCGATCACCGGAAATTTCTGTTTTAGGACACTGCATCGCAGGCCTCAATCTGTGGTTTACTTGTAAACAAATTCGTGAATTCTTCAATTCAAGTATGTTTACTATACTGTTCTTGTTTGATTTATAGTTAATAGTATAATTTGTCTATGCTTGTTTCAAATACTTAGTGAAAGACTGTTTATTGATCATTTTGCAATAACAACTTGAGTTTCTCACATTGATTGTCTTATTTTTCAAAAAGTAGAAAGAATATGTGTATTGTCACACCCCGACCGACGGCGGAATCATCGGAGCGGACGAGGGAATGATGGATTGTTCATAACACATGGTTGTCTAATAGTGGAAATAATATTACAATCAGATTACAAGATAAAATAAGTTCAACATACACAAATACAACAATCGAAACCACAAATAATAATCGTCTTTTATTTTAACTAGGTCCGTGTCTTAGATGAGCACGTAGAAGTCCACTATCTTGCTTAACCTGAAATCATGTGAGAAAATAAAGTCAGCTAACGAGTTAGCTGGTGAGTAATCACAGTTTTGAATATACATATAGATTGATTGATTGATCCATCGATTGTAATTCAATTCACAAGGTAATATTAAGACTTATATGGCAACCGCGAAGCATATAGATAAACCGACACAATATAAACCCCTTGACTTGACACTTGCATATAATAGACTCCACACAACACCATAGATTGACTAATTGCCTCTGGTATAATCACCACTCGTAAGCCATGTGGGGTGGGTTATCCAAACCAGTAGATCTACCATTGATACCAGGATTGATTGATTGATTGAATTAGGGTTTTACTGTCGTCCAGTTTACCATAGTATGTTCACATAATTGCAAGTTATAACATAACCTGTCTTGAATTGAATTTAGAATAAAATAACAATAGAATATCATGATTGAATATATTGTATCACATGATTTCCCCCAAATAGGAAATGATATAAAAAGGGGATATGAATACTCACTTGATTGACGAGATTTGAATTTGGACGTGATAGATTAAACACCAATGATTTCCTTATGATTAACCTAAGGAACGGTGTCTCTAGTTAGAATAATAATGATTTGGGAATTTGGGAATGTATTAGGTTTTCCATCGGGTCTTGAATGGTAGTTTAAATTTATAAATTTTATTTGGTTGAATGTCTTGAAATGAATTGGTTGTAAGTGATTATGTCAACAATTTTTAAAATAATTTATACATATAAGTTATACATATATACAATTTATTAATAAATTGTATATGTATAATTATATACATAATAATCATGTAATTATATATAATTATATGTATATTTATATACATAATTATATGTATATAATACATTTATACATAAGTAAACATAATTATACATCGTATGTTAGTTATAAATTGTATACGATTATGTAAAAAAAATTATACACATGTAATTTATTCAAATAAAAATTGTTTCGATAATCGGATAATATATCTATGTAGATATATTGGATTCAATTTATAATTATATATTATACACTAATTTTAAATTGGTAGAAAATATAATTAGTTATTTTATTTATTTAAAACAATTAAAATAAATAATTAAAATGTTGAAATAAATTTCAGAAAAATAATTAGGTTGTTTTAAAAATTTCTAATGTTTGTAAAAATGTTTTTATGATTTTTAGAATTTTTTTCTGAATTTTTAATGTTTAAAAAGAGTGTTTAAAAAATATATGAGGTGGCCCGGGGTCGAACCCAGGACCTCTCGGATGTGATAGAGCGTGGGAACCGGTGAACCAAGGCCTTAGCCGCGGTTATGATCCGGTTTTATTTGATTTTAAACACCACCCAACAGAACCCCCAAACCCGAAGAACCCTAGGTTCGAATTTCTTCAAATTGAACCTCGATTCGATTTTTATTGCTACTGAAATCATGGGGCTTTCATTCCCCATGAAAAACCGAGTTTGTAGAGGTATAATTACCTGTTAAGATGGTGTATTCGAGGTGTTTGAGTTCGAGATAGGTCCGCGACTAGATGCCAATCGAATGTTGCTCAGATCGTGATGATAATCAAATTAAATTGATTTGAAGCTTTGGATGATGATCGAGAGTGAAAACCCCTAATCAATTTCAGGTTTTGAAACTCCGAAGGTCGGGTTCGAGTGAGTTGCAGGTCGCGATGAAGATGAAGATTGATTTCAGTGTTTATGTTTGTGTTTGGTAAAATTGAAACCAGAGTTCGATTGGGTATGTATTAATGATCGATTTTGCAGCTTTAATTTGTTTATTGATGTTGTTTGAGTGGGTTTATGAGCTGTGTAGAATCCGAGAATAAAGTGAAGAATTTAGCCGTTTATTTGACTAATTCAACACGTTTTGTGTTGAAATTCAATCTAAATTGGATCCAAGGAAACTTTCGGTGTGATTGTGGGGTTCAATTTGGGTAAATTGCCCGATTTCTTGTCGGGAATTTTGTGTGTTCGATGTGGAGCTTCGGATTCGATTATCACCGACAATTAATGGTGTTTAATGGTTGCATTGAGTTCGAAACTCATCCACGAACACATTGGGACCGGTTTTGTGGGTTGAAATGGTGTATTTTTACCATTTTGGCTTCGCCGGAGTTTTGGCCGGAGTCTCGCCGGCGAGTCGCCGGAAAAACGGGTGTCGACGGGGGAGAAGGGGTTTTAAAAAAAAATTTACACTTTGGCCCCCTGTAGTTTAGGTTGTTTATATTTTATGCTAGAAACTTAATTTTTAAGTTTCATAAATTTCAAAATACCCCCCTGCACTTGATTTAAAATATATATTTCTATAAACAATTGTATTTTTATTATTATTATTATTGTTATTATTTATTAATGTTATTTTCATTATTATTGTTATTATTATTATTATTATTATTATTATTATTATTATTATTATTATTATTATTGTAATTATCAACATCGACGAATAAAATTTTAACTTTTATTAAACAAAATACGCGATGTTACAGTCTCCCCTGCTTTAGAAAATTTCGTCCGAAATTTAAATCACGAGGAGACTGAAACGAAAAGATGAGGGTACTTGGTTTTCATTTGGTCCTCACGTTCCCAGGTGTACTCTGGCCCACGTTTAGACTCCGAACGAACTTTGACAATGGGTATCCGACTACGTTTGAGTTGTTTAACTTCCCGATCCATAATTTCCACAGGCTTCTCAATAAAGTGCATAGATTCATCAATCTGGACTTCGTCGAGTGGAATGTGGAGATTTTCATCGGCAAGACATTTCTTGAGATTTGAAACATGAAACGTCGGATGTATATTGCTAAGTTCCTGGGGTATTCAAGCTTGTAGGCCACTTTCCCAATTCGCTCGAGCACTTTGAATGGACCCACGTAACGAGGTGCTAGCTTCCCTTTCTTTCCAAAGCGAGTCATTCCCTTCCAAGGTGACACCTTAAGAAGTACGAGATCACCGACATTGTATTCCATGGGCTTACGTCTTTTGTCAGCATAATGCTTTTGACGATTTCTAGCAGCGACTAAGTTATCACGGATCTTATGGATTTTGTCGGTTGTTTCTTGTATCAATTCCGGACCAGTAATCTGTGATTCACCAACTTCAGACCAGCAGATGGGAGATCGACACTTCCGACCATACAAGGCCTCAAATGGTGCCATCTGGATGCTGGTATGATAACTGTTATTGTATGAGAATTCGATCAACGGAAGATGAGAATCCCACGATCCACTGAAATCAATGACACAAGCCCGGAGCATATCCTCGAGGGTCTGTATCGTTCTTTCAGTTTGACCATCGGTTTGGGGGTGATAGGCTGTGCTGAGATTCAGTTGAGTTCCCAAAGACGATTGAAGACTTTGCCAGAAACGAGAGATAAAACGACCATCGCGATCAGAGATAATATCTAAAGGTACACCATGCCGACTGACTATTTCATTGATGTAAATACGAGCCAATTTCTCGACTCGATAATCTTCCCGAATTGGAATGAAGTGAGCCGACTTAGTCAATCGATCAATGATAACCCAGATACTATCGTGACCACTAACGGTACGAGGCAGCTTGGTGATGAAATCCATGGATATGCTTTCCCATTTCCATAATGGAACCTCGGGTTGTACAAGTAATCCAGAGGGACGTTGATGCTCGGCTTTGACTTTGGAACATGTGAGGCATTTAGATACATACAAGGCTATATCCTTCTTCATGCCGGGCCACCAATATTGGTTCCGAAGATTCATGAACATCTTATCTGCTCCCGGATGAACAGAATAACGAGCCTTATGAGCCTCATCCATGATGGTTGTTCGAAGATTATTGCGATTCGGAATCCAAAGTCGATTTAGAAAATACAGTAGTCCGTCCGACTTGGTTTCCAATTGAAGTTCAGCACCGCATGACATTTCCTCATACATGTTGACCTCGGTGACCGATTCGTGTTGAGCTTCGAGTATACGGGTTAAGAGGTCGGTTCGAATGGTGACACTTTGAAGCATAACTTGACCCTTACGACTTAATGCATCGGCTACGACCTTAGCTTTACCGGGGTGGTAACGAATCTCACAGTCGTAGTCATTGAGTAGTTCGACCCATCGTCGTTGTCTCATGTTAAGCTCCTTCTGGTTGAAGATATGCTGGAGACTCTTATGATCGGTGAATACAACACATTTAGTGCCATAGAGATAGTGTCTCCAGATTTTGAGTGCGAATACGACAGCACCCAATTCAAGATCGTGCGTCGTATAATTTTTCTCATGAATCTTCAATTGTCTTGAAGCATAAGCGATAACTTTGCCTCGCTGCATGAGTACACAACCTAGACCTTGTTTTGAAGCGTCACAATAGACAACAAAGTCGTCGTTTCCATCAGGAAGAGTTAGAATCGGGGCTTCACACAACTTTTGCTTGAGGGTTTGAAATGCTTTTTCTTGATCAGGCCCCCAAGAAAAAGGCTTATCCTTGTGGGTCAAAGCAGTGAGTGGCACAGCAATCTTCGAGAAGTTAGGTATAAAACGTCAATAATATCCGGCTAGACCAAGGAATGAACGAATCTCTGTAGGAGTTTTAGGTTCTCCCCATTTCTTTACTGCCTCAATCTTTGCGGGATCAACATGAATTCCCTTGCTGTTTACAATGTGACCAAGAAATTGAACCTCATTAAGCCAGAATTCACATTTTGAGAATTTGGCGTATAGTTTCTCTTTCTTCAGAAGTTCGAGTATTAGACGAAGGTGATTCTCGTTGTAACAACTCGTATTTTCGTTAACTTAAAAGTTAACTTTGTTAAATCTTAAAAGGACATTTTATGTCAATTTTGAAACTTTGAGGTTTGTTATACTTAATAATTAATTTGGTTGTTAACAAATTAATTTAATAAATAATAATAACAATTTTAGTGTTTATAACGTTTGCTTAATATTATAAACTTAACATAAGTGCTAATAATTTTAAAAATAGTTATTATTATTATAATAATAATAATAACAATAATAATATTAATAATAATAATAATAATAATAATAATAATAATAATAATAATAATAATAATAATAATAATAATAAATGTAATAATGACTTATTAAAAATTAATTAAAATAGTTAGAACTTAAAGTAAATAAAGTTCAGGGGTTATTTATGTAATTTATGAAACTTAAAAATTAAAGTTTCTAGCATAAAATAACAAACCCTAAACTACAGGGGCTATTTGTGTAATTTATTAAAACAAAACCCAAACCACCCTCCCCTTCCCGTTTTTCCGGCCAGGAGTCCGGCCAAACTCCGGCGCGGCTCCGGCCACCATCGAAAGCTTGTTTCCAGACCATTTTTCAATCCAAAACCGGTTGCAAACCCTTCTAGACTACGTTTCAAACCTTAATCACACTTAAATTCGCAGTTAAAGTCGGTAATGAGTGTTGATTGAGCTCGGTAACCGTCAACCGCAAGCCTTCTAACCGTTCACTAGTTAATACTCAATAATAACCCAATTAATCGAACATAAACAAACTTCTAACTATCTCTAATCAATCATCACTTCCAACTTCGTCTGAAAAACACACAAACACCACATTCGATCATCGTCTTCATCGCAAACCTGCAACCTAATCAACACCTACCTTAGAAGCATTTTAAACAACAATTGACAGAGGGTTTTCATCCACCAAATCCTTATGAAGCTTTCTGTACAATGAATTTGGGTTTCATCAACGTTTGCCACCTGAACCGATTCTTGCATAGCCGCGATATGTTCTTCGTGTGTTCTTACTATCATTTCAAAGCAAACCAGGTAATTAAATCCTCATACACACTCGTTTTTACATAATAAATCAAAGCCCCAAGTTTGATTTCATAAACAACATCAATTCGATGTTCAATTTGGGTTAAAATCAATCTAGGGTTCTTGGGGAAATTAAGGACTTGTCTGTGGTTGGTTTATAAGAATTAAAAGCCGAAGTAAAGCGCGGCCTCAGCCTCTGGTTCACTGGTTAAGACATTGTGCATTGAGCATGAGGTCCCGGGTTCAAACCCGGGCATCCTCATGCATTTTTTTTAAAAGCCTTCTTAGCTTAAATTTAATTTTAGAAAAAATTTAATAAACATAAAAATAATTTTACAAACTTTTAATATTTTTAAAATCACCTAAATATTTTCTGTAAATTTATTTTTGTAAAATCTTTTATCATTTTATTATAAAATTTATTTACAAATGTTATAACTAAATATATTTATTTATAAAAAAAAATGAATTATAAACTTATTAGATTTTTAAGACATCATATTATTTTCTATAATTTATTTAAATAAAATATGTTAATATTTTTATTAAACGGTTTAGATAAATAATATATTTAGTTTATTTTCTTATAAAATGGATTTTTGATAGTGGTTTAAATCACTAAATTATTTGTTTAACAATATCTATATACATATATAAATGATGATTATTATTCCAACTTATAACTAAATTTTAATACAAATATTATTTCTTTTGTATTTCTATATACAAAAAATGTACACTTAGTATATTTTAGTTAATTTCTATTAAAACACATAAATGATAAATTTTGGTCTTAAAATATTTAATGTACTTATAAAAATCCCCAAATTCCACCTATAACCCTAATTCTTGTTAAATTGTTAAACTTATTATTAAACGTTAACCTTGTGATTATATATACATATATAGGTGCCTTGTGACTATTCACGTTGGAACGACACCTATTATTATTCTTATTAGTCGTCCTACTTATACTTATTTGCCAAGTGAGTTTCCTTGCCCCTTTTTATGCTATTTCACACCGTTTTGGGGTGAAACATGTTACATTATTCAACATACACTTATAAACGTTTAGATCTTATAAAAACACATGCAATTCATACTTTTATTTTTGTCATGGTTATTTGTGTTATTGTAAGTCTTATAAGAGTTACATATATTGTTTACAATCATTAACTATTGCTAGCCTGGCGACGTCTTAGATCTTTGGGCCTGACAAGCCTATTTGGTGCTAAAGTCGATGTATTGCCGACTCCTAGGAGCCGTATGCTTGTGCACTAGGGAACCAAGTACACTTAGCCACTCATATAAACATATAAACTAGTCGAGGTTTGATTGTACTATATGTGCTATATAAACTTGCTAACTCATAACCTATGACATGAATTGCTACTTGAAAACCCATGGGATATTATGTATATTAAACCCTTGGAAACTCACCAACTTTATAGTTGACCCGTTATTTTTAACATGTTTCAGGAAATGCCAAGTTTGAAGTCATTATTTGAAGTTTGCATAAATCTAGGTTTTGGACCTAGATTAAAGAATGAAAAGCTTTGGATTACTTTTGTTTTATGTTTTGACTTATTTCATGTTGAAACTTATGATTGTAATTGCATTTGCAACTTATAATAATAATATTTACATTTAAGGCTAGCGTTATGTGGCTGTGAACGATCTTAACTCTCACACCTCGACGTTTCCGCCGTCAAGGTTGGGGTGTGACAGATTGGTATCAGAGCCCATAACTATAGGGATTTAGGTTATTAGAAATGGTGACCTAGACTATAGCTTATGCATGAACCTCATAGAAAGATCATTATACTTTTGTGCTTACTTATTGTTTGCGTGCTACATAATGCTATGCCTTTTGTGCAACTTGATGCCTTAGCTTAGGATTGCCTTATGTATGCTTAAAACTTAGTTACTTGTCTCCCTAAACTTAACTTTGACTCTTTGACTCTCCCCGACAAATGATCTTCCTAAACCTATTCTCAACGACATGTGGAATCTACACTTATAATCGTGGGATTAATTCCTTAGACTCTATGTCTAATCTATGAAAATCTCATCAAGGTTTTGATTTCATTAATCAAAGAAATTTGTGTGACACATAGACACCTGTATTCTGGATTTCCTGGCAAAAGACCTTCGGGCTAAGGCAAGCATATCGTATAAATCTCATTGCGAGACCAGTTATGCTTACCTGGGGATTTCTGGGATGAGTGATAAACTATGGTCAACATACACAATTTTCTAAGGCAAGTGGGTCGATTTACCTTGACGTGTCAACGATTTCAAATGGTAATGCGTTACTAAATGGAACCATCCTCATTGTATCTTAAAAATCTTTGATTCCTTGAACTGGTTTCTTTTCATTCTTATCATACATAATGTTCCTGTGATATTGAACTCGTCTTACCTTTTAACTCCTACGTTTAAACATCGTTACACGTTAGGCGTTTCATGTAGCTATTTCTATACCTTGATCAACGTGTACATGACTTTTGTTATACCCAAAGATATGATCTTTAAAACTTTAAATCGTTACTTATGGTTTTCAAAACTTCCTAAGGGTGTATCTCATAACTAAAGACATTCAATGTTGTAGGTGGAATTCCTACATCTCGGGATACTTTGCTAATTGAATGTTAATTTTGTTAACTCAAATATTATAAGTGGTCACTCACCTCAATGATCGAATAAACTAATTATAACTTTGTTACCACTTATAAGTACGTGTGTCTTCAATAAGGTTATGGTTGACCTTATATCCTGAGAAGTCCATGTATTTCCTTTCGATTATGAATCGAATGTTCACATCTCATTGTGGTGTTGAATAATTCCCTGTCCTTGATTTCGCCCCCGACTTAAACCATCCAAGATTTAAACATCATCATAACAAATTCTGTTACCTCGAACTTTGACCTTAAATTTTGCAAATATGATTTTTTTTCTTTTGTTACATTGATGTAACTTGAAATTTCCTGAATTTCTAATTGATATTATTTTCCTTTCCGCTGTTATGTCAAACTTCATACCGTTTGCACCGTGAGAGATGCAAGAGTTGCAAGTCAACCTATGACTAAGAACACTCGTATCTCCTAAATGATTCTAACCTATCAAAACAGGGGTGATTCCCTTACTTTGGTGATGATTCTCTATTCGTTTCGATAAATGGTCTCCAATCGTGTGTTTTACAAAATTTCATCCTCTGGATTGGGGTGATTACCTTATCTTGAGGATTGACTTCAATTATTTTCCTTGGAATGGCATTTCACAAATGACATGATCTCACCAAAATAGGATTGAAACCCGTACCTTGGTGACAAATGTCAATCTTCGATTGTTTTCTTGTTATTATGAAATTCAATCATCAAGATATGCGTGAATTCCATACCTTGATGATAACATCATTTTTGTGAATTGTATTTGTTCAAATAAGACGACCTCGTCAAAGTAGGTGTGAATTCTGGATTTTGATGAAGAAGTTCGTCTTGTTATATTTTGTTTTTGTAAAACTTCACCGTTAAGATAGGAGTGATTTCCCTTACCTTAATGGTGAGTTACCTCGTCTTATTTCTGTGGATCCTTAACAATGAGTTGGGGATCGAACTTTTTGATTGGTAAGTTAGTGGTCATACCTTGGGAGTACACCATCAAGTTAGGAGTGAAAACCACACCTTGATGACTATTCACATTTCTTGATCATCAACTTATCAAGGTTGTAATCAAGTGACGAGAAACATGTAGTAACTTGAAGGGTGAAACAATGATTAGTGTTTCGACCTAGCAAGCCAAAGCATGATCTCTGAACTTGAAAGGAGACCCGATCACTCTAGGTTGATTTTGATTCCAAGCTTGGAGTATGTAAATTCTTAAATCGATTTCTTTTCCTTTATCTTCATGTTTTGATTTGATCTAGCTATATGGAACCATTTATTCCTTACTTATCAACTTTCATTTTGAGATATCATCAAACCCATAAGTATAGTCTTCCTAAATAATCTTTTGTCAAATAAAGGTATTATCAAATACCTATCCTATTGTTTGATGATTATGTATGCAATCTATATTTGGAAATTTGTTACTTTGCAAAACATGTTTACAAATACCTTTCCTATTGTTTGCGTCATTTCTTGAATTGCTTTTGAATTCTTAACCTTGAAAATCATTGAAATTCTATCGTGGTGTTGAACAACAAGACTCGTTATTATCCTCATTGCGATGTGGATATAATGGTTCATAAAATTTTGTAATTTGTAGTCATGGGTATGTCATAAAAGAAAGGACATAACTTGGCATGTGTTCAAGTGTCTTACATATGACAAACCTAACCTCCGTGTTCCCGTGAATCTCATGTTTAACTTTTCATTCATTAAATGCTTCTTATTTTAAATCTCATGATGACAATTGATGCATTATAAACCGATTAACAAATCTCATATTGACTCATGTGAGATAATGGGTCGAGAAATTGACTTGCATCTATTTCAAATATTCGTATACCGTGGTATGGCGTTGAAACATCGATCGTTATTTTGGATTGATCGATTCATTTTCTGCCTTTAATAATGTTCCTAACCATCGTCGTGAACTCATTCCAAAATCTTCACATATCGTATTATTCTTAAACCGATGATTGGTCAAAGGAGAAATACATATTCACAAGATATGCGTTAAGATCGTTTTATATAGTGACGTTTGGAATTCTTAAATCCTGACGGTTAACCTTTCTTATCATTGCTGGTCTTTTATTGATTTGTAGACATCATTTTGCTATGAAATTATATTCTAGAAATTGTGACTTACAAAACTAAGGTACCACGGTAACTCGTCATCGTTTTTCAACGTTTCATCTCAAAACTTCTCGTGTTTATTATGTTAAGAATATTGTAAGAGTCCATAAACTTTACAATCTCATCTGTAATCACGCATCAAGCATTGTTCGTTATGCACTTATCTTCCATTTTAACTCCTTGTTCATCTAAGTTCATTTTTAATTTCGGGACGAAATTCTTTTAAGTTGGGGAGACTGTAACAACTCGTATTTTCGTTAACTTAAAAGTTAACTTTGTTAAATCTTAAAAGGACATTTTATGTCAATTTTGAAACTTTGAGGTTTGTTATACTTAATAATTAATTTGGTTGTTAACAAATTAATTTAATAAATAATAATAACAATTTTAGTGTTTATAACGTTTGCTTAATATTATAAACTTAACATAAGTGCTAATAATTTTAAAAATAGTTATTATTATTATAATAATAATAATAACAATAATAATATTAATAATAATAATAATAATAATAATAATAATAATAATAATAATAATAATAATAATAATAATAATAAATGTAATAATGACTTATTAAAAATTAATTAAAATAGTTAGAACTTAAAGTAAATAAAGTTCAGGGGTTATTTATGTAATTTATGAAACTTAAAAATTAAAGTTTCTAGCATAAAATAACAAACCCTAAACTACAGGGGCTATTTGTGTAATTTATTAAAACAAAACCCAAACCACCCTCCCCTTCCCGTTTTTCCGGCCAGGAGTCCGGCCAAACTCCGGCGCGGCTCCGGCCACCATCGAAAGCTTGTTTCCAGACCATTTTTCAATCCAAAACCGGTTGCAAACCCTTCTAGACTACGTTTCAAACCTTAATCACACTTAAATTCGCAGTTAAAGTCGGTAATGAGTGTTGATTGAGCTCGGTAACCGTCAACCGCAAGCCTTCTAACCGTTCACTAGTTAATACTCAATAATAACCCAATTAATCGAACATAAACAAACTTCTAACTATCTCTAATCAATCATCACTTCCAACTTCGTCTGAAAAACACACAAACACCACATTCGATCATCGTCTTCATCGCAAACCTGCAACCTAATCAACACCTACCTTAGAAGCATTTTAAACAACAATTGACAGAGGGTTTTCATCCACCAAATCCTTATGAAGCTTTCTGTACAATGAATTTGGGTTTCATCAACGTTTGCCACCTGAACCGATTCTTGCATAGCCGCGATATGTTCTTCGTGTGTTCTTACTATCATTTCAAAGCAAACCAGGTAATTAAATCCTCATACACACTCGTTTTTACATAATAAATCAAAGCCCCAAGTTTGATTTCATAAACAACATCAATTCGATGTTCAATTTGGGTTAAAATCAATCTAGGGTTCTTGGGGAAATTAAGGACTTGTCTGTGGTTGGTTTATAAGAATTAAAAGCCGAAGTAAAGCGCGGCCTCAGCCTCTGGTTCACTGGTTAAGACATTGTGCATTGAGCATGAGGTCCCGGGTTCAAACCCGGGCATCCTCATGCATTTTTTTTAAAAGCCTTCTTAGCTTAAATTTAATTTTAGAAAAAAATTTAATAAACATAAAAATAATTTTACAAACTTTTAATATTTTTAAAATCACCTAAATATTTTCTGTAAATTTATTTTTGTAAAATCTTTTATCATTTTATTATAAAATTTATTTACAAATGTTATAACTAAATATATTTATTTATAAAAAAAAATGAATTATAAACTTATTAGATTTTTAAGACATCATATTATTTTCTATAATTTATTTAAATAAAATATGTTAATATTTTTATTAAACGGTTTAGATAAATAATATATTTAGTTTATTTTCTTATAAAATGGATTTTTGATAGTGGTTTAAATCACTAAATTATTTGTTTAACAATATCTATATACATATATAAATGATGATTATTATTCCAACTTATAACTAAATTTTAATACAAATATTATTTCTTTTGTATTTCTATATACAAAAAAATGTACACTTAGTATATTTTAGTTAATTTCTATTAAAACACATAAATGATAAATTTTGGTCTTAAAATATTTAATGTACTTATAAAAATCCCCAAATTCCACCTATAACCCTAATTCTTGTTAAATTGTTAAACTTATTATTAAACGTTAACCTTGTGATTATATATACATATATAGGTGCCTTGTGACTATTCACGTTGGAACGACACCTATTATTATTCTTATTAGTCGTCCTACTTATACTTATTTGCCAAGTGAGTTTCCTTGCCCCTTTTTATGCTATTTCACACCGTTTTGGGGTGAAACATGTTACATTATTCAACATACACTTATAAACGTTTAGATCTTATAAAAACACATGCAATTCATACTTTTATTTTTGTCATGGTTATTTGTGTTATTGTAAGTCTTATAAGAGTTACATATATTGTTTACAATCATTAACTATTGCTAGCCTGGCGACGTCTTAGATCTTTGGGCCTGACAAGCCTATTTGGTGCTAAAGTCGATGTATTGCCGACTCCTAGGAGCCGTATGCTTGTGCACTAGGGAACCAAGTACACTTAGCCACTCATATAAACATATAAACTAGTCGAGGTTTGATTGTACTATATGTGCTATATAAACTTGCTAACTCATAACCTATGACATGAATTGCTACTTGAAAACCCATGGGATATTATGTATATTAAACCCTTGGAAACTCACCAACTTTATAGTTGACCCGTTATTTTTAACATGTTTCAGGAAATGCCAAGTTTGAAGTCATTATTTGAAGTTTGCATAAATCTAGGTTTTGGACCTAGATTAAAGAATGAAAAGCTTTGGATTACTTTTGTTTTATGTTTTGACTTATTTCATGTTGAAACTTATGATTGTAATTGCATTTGCAACTTATAATAATAATATTTACATTTAAGGCTAGCGTTATGTGGCTGTGAACGATCTTAACTCTCACACCTCGACGTTTCCGCCGTCAAGGTTGGGGTGTGACACTCGTGATCGGATTTAGATTTGGAGTATATCAAGATATCGTCGATGAATACGATCACGAATTTGTCTAGGTATGGCCGGCACACGCGATTCATTAAATCCATGAATACTGCCGGTGCGTTGGTTAACCCGAATGGCATCACTGTAAACTCGTAATGGCCATATCTTGTTCGGAAAGCGGTTTTTGGAATATCATCATCATGCACACGGAGTTGGTGATAACCAGAACGAAGATCGATCTTTGAGAAATGAGTGGCTCCTTGAAGCTGATCAAATAGATCGTCGATTCTGGGTAATGGATAACGGTTCTTGATTGTGAGTTTATTGAGCTCTCGATAGTCAATGCACATACGGAACGAGCCATCCTTTTTCTTCACGAATAATACCGGAGCTCCCCATGGTGACGAGCTCGGGTGAATGAATCCTTTGTCTGACAGTTCTTGCAATTGACTAGCAAGTTCTTGCATCTCAGATGGTGCAAGTCGATAAGGAGATTTTGCCACGGGAGTTGCACCAGGTACAAGGTCGATTCGGAATTCAACTTGACGAACGGGAGGAAGACCGGTTAAATCATCGGGAAAGACTTCAGGAAACTCTCGAACAACCGGAATGTCTTCAATCTTCTTAGATTTCTCATCTGCCTTCACGATATGAGCTAAGAAAGCCACGTAATGCTTGCGGAGGTACTTTTGAGCTTTGGTACAAGACACGAGTTTAAGCCCCTTGTAAGGTTTTTCCCCGTAAATTTGTAGTATGCTTCCGGTCGGGAGAGGAATACGAATGGTCTTTTCGTGACAAATTACTTCGGCATGATTCTTTGATAACCAGTCCATGCCTATTATAACATCGAAACTACCCAGTTGCATGGGTATAAGATCGATAGAGAAATCATGCTCACTTAGATTCAAAGTACAGTCAGGAATAACAGAATTAATTGTAATGGGTTTTCCGTCCGCTATCTCTACCGTAAAGGGGTTATCTAGCTTGGTTCGGGCACTAGCAAGTAAGGGCTCAAAGTCTAAGGATACAAAGCTTTTATCGGCACCGGTGTCAAAAAGAATCGAAGCGTATTGATTATTAATTTGGAACATACCGTTCACCACGTCGTTGCTAACTTGGGCTTGTTGGGCATTGATGTTGAATGCTCGACCTTGTGCTGCAGGGACGGCCTTGAGAAGCTTCGGACATTGGTTGCGGAAATGGTTAGGATCTCCGCATTGGTAGCAAGCTCTTGCGTGTGTGATTGTCGGGGTATGCTGAACAGTCGGTGTGGTAACTGGAACCCTTGCAGTATTCTTGCACACATTGAATGTATGGCCGAAACGACCACAGTTTGTGCATTGGCGACACTGAACGTTAGCAGGATGGTGATACTTGCAGTGGTCACATTGCGGAAAGGGTCCAGCGTATGGCTTTTTCATCGGTTGTTGGTTGTTGACTACTGGTTGACGAGTTGGAGGGACTTGATTTATTGGCACAGCAGGGGTAATCACAGCAAAGTTTTGAGATTTAGCCTTCCTCTTCCTGTTTTGAGAAGGTTCAAGTTTTTCCTCCTTAGGGTTTCAGCTGAGGGTTTCCCGGGCACCTTCTTAGCACCTTTCCTAGTCAGAGTTCCAGCCTTGACATGATTGTCAGTTAGCTGAGCAGCTAACCGGATGGTATCTTCCAAGGTTGCAGGATTCCTACCCCACACCGTGTCTTGAATTTGCATGGGTAGACCACCGATGTATTTCTCGATAGCCCGAGATAAAGGAGTAACCAGATGAGGAACAAGTAGACTCAGTTCATGAAATCGGTTGGTATAAGCTAGATTTTCTCCACTTTCTTGAGTTAAGTCCCAGAACTCAGCTTTCAATTTCTTAATTTCATTTCTCGGACAGAATTCCCGAGTCATAAGCTCTTTAACTTCATCCCACGTCAATGCTAATGCTGCATCAGTTCCGCGGGTTCGTTTCTCACTGTTCCACCAAGTGAGTGCTCTCTTTGAAGAACACTTGTAGCGTAACGAACCTTGAGATTCTCGGGACATTCACTATTGAGGAAAATGTTCTCGATACTCTCGAACCACTGTAAAAGACCAGTGGCACCTTCGGCTCCGCTAAACTTAGTGGGATTGCAGGAATTGAAATGCTTGTAAGTACAAGTTTTGGGAGGGTTTGGTGCAGTTGGGTTTTGGACAGTGTTTGGTGCAGTTGTGTTTTGGACAGTATTGTTGCCTTGGTTCAAATGAGTAAGCAGTGTTGGGATAACCGCAGCAACTTCACGTGCCACCATAGCAGCAATCTTGCGGCCAGAGCTTCTAGATCGGGAGCGGTTTTGACGAGAAGACATGCTGTATAATAAGGAACGAAGAAACCTTTATGAGTAACGGGTAATTGGTTTTTAAAACTTTTCAAAATAATAAAATCGTTAATGAGATTGTTTAAAACAACAATGAGAGGTTAGGAGTGTAAACGTTCGGTTCGCAAACCAAAACGAATACGGTGACTTATCAAAGTATTTGTGTCCACCACAACCTTAATGAGAACATGCGTACCTATAAGCGAATACTCATCTCGAGGGTTCCCAGGTAAGGTAATCAAGTTGTATGAAATACCTTGCCTAGACAGAACACCTTAAGATACAGGTATCCCACTCTTCCAGCATTGCATGTTCTCGGTCGTGTGACACGGACTTTGACGAGATTTGAAAACCATGAATAACGAATCAAAATTTAAAATTTGAGAACAATTTGATTTAGGCATACAATGCCATCTAATATGATTAGAATTTGTATGTGAAAGGTAAGAATCAAAGTATAAGGAATTGTCATAATCACATAATAAGCATAAACATGTAAGACACATAAAATCCTATCTAAGCATATAAAATACATGAGAGGACTCATGTGTAAGGGTACTTAGTTATAGTCTAGGTCATTCCATTTCTAATAACCTAATTCCCTATAACCATGGCTCTGATACCAATCTGTCACACCCCGACCGACGGCGGAATCATCGGAGCGGACGAGGGAATGATGGATTGTTCATAACACATGGTTGTCTAATAGTGGAAATAATATTACAATCAGATTACAAGATAAAATAAGTTCAACATACACAAATACAACAATCGAAACCACAAATAATAATCGTCTTTTATTTTAACTAGGTCCGTGTCTTAGATGAGCACGTAGAAGTCCACTATCTTGCTTAACCTGAAATCATGTGAGAAAATAAAGTCAGCTAACGAGTTAGCTGGTGAGTAATCACAGTTTTGAATATACATATAGATTGATTGATTGATCCATCGATTGTAATTCAATTCACAAGGTAATATTAAGACTTATATGGCAACCGCGAAGCATATAGATAAACCGACACAATATAAACCCCTTGACTTGACACTTGCATATAATAGACTCCACACAACACCATAGATTGACTAATTGCCTCTGGTATAATCACCACTCGTAAGCCATGGGGTGGGTTATCCAAACCAGTAGATCTACCATTGATACCAGGATTGATTGATTGATTGAATTAGGGTTTTACTGTCGTCCAGTTTACCATAGTATGTTCACATAATTGCAAGTAATAACATAACCTGTCTTGAATTGAATTTAGAATAAATAACAATAGAATATCATGATTGAATATATTGTATCACATGATTTCCCCCAAATAGGAAATGATATAAAAAGGGGATATGAATACTCACTTGATTGACGAGATTTGAATTTGGACGTGATAGATTAAACACCAATGATTTCCTTATGATTAACCTAAGGAACGGTGTCTCTAGTTAGAATAATAATGATTTGGGAATTTGGGAATGTATTAGGTTTTCCATCGGGTCTTGAATGGTAGTTTAAATTTATAAATTTATTTGGTTTGAATGTCTTGAAATGAATTGGTTGTAAGTGATTATGTCAACAATTTTTAAAATAATTTATACATATAAGTTATACATATATACAATTTATTAATAAATTGTATATGTATAATTATATACATAATAATCATGTAATTATATATAATTATATGTATATTTATATACATAATTATATGTATATAATACATTTATACATAAGTAAACATAATTATACATCGTATGTTAGTTATAAATTGTATACGATTATGTAAAAAAAATTATACACATGTAATTTATTCAAATAAAAATTGTTTCGATAATCGGATAGTATATATCTATGTAGATATATTGGATTCAATTTATAATTATATATTATACACTAATTTTAAATTGGTAGAAAATATAATTAGTTATTTTATTTATTTAAAACAATTAAAATAAATAATTAAAATGTTGAAATAAATTTCAGAAAAATAATTAGGTTGTTTTAAAAATTTCTAATGTTTGTAAAAATGTTTTTATGATTTTTAGAATTTTTTTCTGAATTTTTAATGCTTAAAAGAGTGTTTAAAAAATATATGAGGTGGCCCGGGGTCGAACCCGGGACCTCTCGGATGTGATAGAGCGTGGGAACCGGTGAACCAAGGCCTTAGCCGCGGTTATGATCCGGTTTTATTTGATTTTAAACACCACCCAACAGAACCCCCAAACCCGAAGAACCCTAGGTTCGAATTTCTTCAAATTGAACCTCGATTCGATTTTTATTGCTACTGAAATCATGGGGCTTTCATTCCCCATGAAAAACCGAGTTTGTAGAGGTATTAATTACCTGTTAAGATGGTGTATTCGAGGTGTTTGAGTTCGAGATAGGTCCGCGACTAGATGCCAATCGAATGTTGCTCAGATCGTGATGATAATCAAATTAAATTGATTTGAAGCTTTGGATGATGATCGAGAGTGAAAACCCCTAATCAATTTCAGGTTTTGAAACTCCGAAGGTCGGGTTCGAGTGAGTTGCAGGTCGCGATGAAGATGAAGATTGATTTCAGTGTTTATGTTTGTGTTTGGTAAAATTGAAACCAGAGTTCGATTGGGTATGTATTAATGATCGATTTTGCAGCTTTAATTTGTTTATTGATGTTGTTTGAGTGGGTTTATGAGCTGTGTAGAATCCGAGAATAAAGTGAAGAATTTAGCCGTTTATTTGACTAATTCAACACGTTTTGTGTTGAAATTCAATCTAAATTGGATCCAAGGAAACTTTCGGTGTGATTTGGGGTTCAATTTGGGTAAATTGCCCGATTTCTTGTCGGGAATTTTGTGTGTTCGATGTGGAGCTTCGGATTCGATTATCACCGACAATTAATGGTGTTTAATGGTTGCATTGAGTTCGAAACTCATCCACGAACACATTGGGACCGGTTTTGTGGGTTGAAATGGTGTATTTTTACCATTTTGGCTTCGCCGGAGTTTTGGCCGGAGTCTCGCCGGCGAGTCGCCGAAAAAACGGGTGTCGACGGGGGAGAAGGGGTTTTAAAAAAAATTTACACTTTGGCCCCCTGTAGTTTAGGTTGTTTATATTTTATGCTAGAAACTTAATTTTTAAGTTTCATAAATTTCAAAATACCCCCCTGCACTTGATTTAAAAATATATATTTCTATAAACAATTGTATTTTTATTATTATTATTATTGTTATTATTTATTAATGTTATTTTCATTATTATTGTTATTATTATTATTATTATTATTATTATTATTATTATTATTATAATTATTGTAATTATCAACATCGACGAATAAAATTTTAATTTTTATTAAACAAAATACGCGATGTTACATGTATCAATTTAATTACAAAAGTACAAAACTAGAAATATAAAACAATATCCTAATTTATTAAAAGAGAAAACTTTATAGAAATGTAATCAATTTTTATAATTGTAACAATTAAGTCACTCTAACTTTTTGTTTCAATTTATTCACTCAGCTTGTGGGTAACTCATCTTATACATTTTACTTGTTTAACATGTTAAAATGCATATGTGTTTTTTTATTTTCTTTTTTTAAACTTATTGCCTTCACATTAACAAATTTATAATTTAAATGAATATTAAGTTTTAAAAATATATTTACTTATTCGTCAAAAATACTAATTATATTAAGTTTTAAAAACATATTTACTTAATGGTAAAAATACTAATTTAATATATATCTGTTTGGAGCCTACTAAATATTTTTAAAAAATTCATATTAAAATGTCAAATAGTAGGTTCAAACAAAAGATCGACGTATGCTTTCAAACTAAATAAAAGTCGAACAATTACTTTCAAAAAAATTTCAATTCATATTCCAATAATCCAACAAATAAATATCCAAACTTCATAAACAATTTCTAGATAATTACACTTACAATTTCTATGCATCTCAAAATAAATTATTTTAAACCAAAAAAATAATGATGAACATAAAGTAATGAAAAAGGTTCTGCATTTTTGTTATAAAGTATGAGAAGACACAATGAATCAAAAAAGGCATAAAAAAATTATGTCTCACAATCTAAATCGAATTTCAAAAAAGTAATTCGGAGCTTTTGTTCCCCTAGTCGTCCCCACTAAGAAAAAACTAAACGAAAAATTAAAAAAAAATAAAAAAATTAATGGTTTTTTATTGTGTCATTTATGAAAGACACAATGACTTCATTGTGTCATTATGAAAGACACAATGACGTCATTGTGTCAATATAAAAGACACAATGACATCATTGTGTCATATAAACACAATGAAAAAAATATTTTATTTTTATTTTTTTCTGAAAGAGGACATCGAGAGGAACAGAGGCTCCGAATTATTTTTTTAAAATTTGATTTTGATTGTGAGATATTAATTTTTTAATGACTTTTTTAGCCTTATTGTGTCTTCTCACACTTTGTAGCAAAAATACACTTTGTAAAATAACCTCACCCTAAAGTAATTATTAACTCTTGTTCAAAGTTTTTGTTCTTCTTGTTCGCTTAATTATAGGATCAATTAGAGTGAATAGATTAGAATTTGATTGATATTTTTTTTTGGAACGGATATGTTTCTAAAACTTCATATTAATTTAAATTTCAATTGTTAATTTCAAGTAAATAATTTTTTTTAAAAAAAATTAAAAAGCCACATGCACTTTAACCTGTTAAACATGTAAAATATATAAAATTAGCACATTACTAACAGGTTGAGTGACTAAATTACAATAAAAAAGTTTAAGTGACTTACTTGGTACAATTATAAAAGTTTGTTATATTTCTATAAAGTTTTCCCTTTATTAAAATACCAAAGAGAATCGTAAGCATATTAATGTACTTTAGTCATTCATTTTGCTTTCTTATTTTTTTTTCTCTTGTTATGTGTATATCGTTTCATCTGTCATCATATATTACAACCCAAACAAAACATTGGTGTATTAGTAGTTAATTCTGAATCCTAATGCAAAGAGGGGTGTCAATAGCCCACACTCACATGGTGTTTATATGTATTGCAAACATATATGTATTGTGATTTAAGGTGATACTAAATGATAAATTTGTAGAACTTTTTATATGTATTGTGATTTAAAGTGATAATAAATGATAATTTTGCACAATGTTTTTTGAAATAGTTATGTGGGTTTTTAGTTGTTTTTAGCATTTGTGCGTTTTAAGATGTTCCGTTATCTCAATTAGCAAACCACCTGGCGTGGCATACCCTCCCGCATGCCTTCAAAAAGTCTAATGAGATGGTCCGATAGTTAAGATCGCGGAAGCTAAATAGAGACTTCCCCATTTTTTGTGACAGCAAAACCAAACTATTAAGATGACTTCCGCTATCTCAACTAGCAATAGCAAGAACTCCTGAACAAAGGCTCAAACCCTATAATGATGATATTGATATAAGTTACTATCAAGTGTAGGAGTGACTTCCAATAAGTGGGGTTATATGTGTGAAAAAAGTAGTGGTTGGTGGTTCACCACCAATATAGTGAGTGGATTGTTGTTGCATTGGTGCATCAAAAATTGACCATATGGTGATTAGGCCATGTGATTTGTTGGCCTATGGACCCCAACCTCATTGTCATATCTTACCTTGTGGTATGTAATGTTGATAGTGGTGAACTCTTTTGATTCTTGTATTTTGGTTTGCCATCACATGTTATTAGTTTTTTGAATATTATATTAATCGATGAAACAAAATTTGTATTTATTTCAATATTATATGTTATAGTGTCGCCTAATAACGAATCATTGAATTTATGTCCATGATGATGACTCGTGTATAGTTGTGTATTATGTAAAAGCATAATAAGCCTTCCAAAAAAAAAAAATGTAAAAGCATAATAATGGGTCCTTGTGGACCACCAATAACATAAGATGTTGGATGATTATCAAAAGTCTTTAAAAACACATATCCAAGTCGTGAGCATTATCTAGTTGCTTTAGAAACAAAACTAAATATTCTTTTTACATATTGGGAATGCTCAACAACGTTTATTAACAAACAAAACAAGTATCATTGACGGCTATGCATAAGACGGCTATGCATAAGCGAAAGTATAGTGGCAGTGAAAACGAGCAACAAACCATGAACATCTTGCACAAGGTGAGTGTCATAATTGCGATTCAATAACTAGTATAGAATTATAAAAGAAAAAAACCACACTATAGGGTTGTATACAATTCAATAACAAGTATTAGTTATAAATACTATTGGAGACTTGAGCCAAGAAGATATAAGTCTTAGGGTTTATAATATTTATAAATTTATATCCTATACAATTTTAGTTTTGATTTAGTTTTTCATATTTCAAATATTCCCTAACTTTTAAATTTAAACTTATATAGTTTAAAATTTTTAATTATAATTTTTTATTTAGAGGGTGAAAGGTTTCAAGAGGCAAACCCTTTAGCAGCTTAATCACTGGGACCCACCGAACAATTTTTAAGTTGTTAACACTTATAAAGGAGAAAATTATAAAAATAGTCCATGTGGTTTCATCATATTACAAGTTTGGCCTCTGGATTTTAAAAATTATAAATTTAATCCAAACATTTGAAAGTTTCTTGCAAATTTAGTCCCTACCATTAATGTACGTTAGTTTTTAATTATATGGGGACTAAATATGCAATATGATCAAACCATAGGGACTAATTGTGCAATTTGCTAAAAAAATTAAAAATAATTTGAAAATCAAATAAAATTTAAAAGAAATTAAAATCAAACATAAGAAATTCAAATGAACATTAATAATAAATTTCAATATTTTTTTAAAAAATAAGATAAATGTTAAAAAATCAAATCAAATTCAAAACTAAATAAAAGTAAAAATAAACGTATGTAAAAAGATAAAGCGAGAAGTATTGAAAAAGAACTATGTGATTAAAGTAAAAAATTAAATAAAAATCAGATAAAAATTAAAAATCAAATCAAATACACATTTATAAAATTCAAAATAAATATTGAAAAAATCATATTAAAGTAAAAAAAACGGTTTGATTTTATTTTTCGTTTTTGGGATTTATACTTTCACAATGTTTTTGTATTCTTCGATTTAAACATGACATATGAACTTCATAAAAATAATTATAATAAAAGAAAATTTAAACATACATGTCATTTTCTTCTTTCTATTTTTATATGCATTTTTCTGTTACTTTTTTTACTTTTTAAATTTGGTTTAATTTTTAATCATTTATTCTATTTTTTAATCATTATTGATTTTTTTATTAATGTTTATTTGAATCTTTTAAATTTTAAATTTTTATCTTTTATATGATTTTTTAGTTTTTTTAATTTTTTGAGAAAATTATGCAATTGGTCCCTATGGTTTGACTATATTGCATATTTAGTCCTCAGATCGTTAAAACTAACGGACACTAACGGTGGGGACTAATTTTGCAACAAACTTTTAAATGCTTGGACTAAATTTGTAATTTTTAAAATACGAGGACCAAACTTGCAATATGATCAAACCACTGAAACTATTTTTGCAATTTTCTCTTTATAAAAGGTTTGTTAAACGCACTGTATCTTGAATTTTCAGTATGCTTATTCAATTTGTAAGGTAATAAAGGAAAAAACTTATGCCGTGACGACTTGAACGAAGTACAAGTAAAAATGGTAGAGATAAAAAAAAAATAAACGTTTCACACATCCCTACATAAAAAATTAAAAATATCTTATGAATGACGTGAACATTTAGTTTAATCATTAATTTTGTCATGACTTGATTGTGCATATATGTAACTTCCATAAGTAACTGACTTGATAGTGCACATATGTAACTTTCAAAAGAAATATCCATTCAACGTATTTTGTTTTGCTTTGTATTACATTTAGTCACGTAACTAATAACTATAAGACCATGCTTTGTAATGAATTAAATTAAACTTTTATTTTAAATGAGAGATTTTATTCTAAATCTAACGAAAAGCTGGACTGAATACAAAATGTACTAAGAATCCAAGAGAACAACAATTACATCCCAATATAAAATTTGATAAGACTTAAACTAAGGGGCTGTTTGCAAATTACATCATCTAATGACTGGGTCAGCACCTCAAAAAACAAGGACCGGGTCAGCCACAAAACAAAGGGTGGTCAGCTCGGTCAGCAGCACCATTTTTACAAAACAAACGGGCTGACTGACTGACCGAGTCAGACAGTCAGCCGGGTCAGCCAAAATCAAACAGCCCCTAAGCCCTATCAAAATTTAAATTATTCAATATTCACATACAATCACCACATTCATATACATTGTATTAAAACAAAAACACTTTATCAAAAGACTACTACCACTATCACTATACATTTTACAAAGATTAATTTAACAACTACATGCATGTTAATTAAAAATTAATTTAACTACTTTTTCATGCAGTTTTTACAATCTAGTCTCTTTTTAATATACCAAAATTAAGTCGAATAATGAAAGAAGTGTGTTAGTTTTTAATAGCCTTATACAAATTAAATAATTTAGTTATAGATATTTGGATTACATTCAAATACAAAACATTTTAAAACTAAAAAGTGTAACAAGTAATCTCAAGCATCCACTTCTATAATCAAATGGCTAAGACCAACTTGTAGGAAAAATTTTGTTCGAGTGTTATTTTTAAAAATAACCACTTTTGTTGACTTTTTGTAATGTCATTCATTTTTTTAAACGTTCATAACTTTTATGTACGATAATTTTTTTATAAAAATCACGCTATAAAAACAAACGGTTTTTATGTGTAAAATGAGTACAGTATTGTTATATAAAAAGATTAAAAAAATCATGTTTTTAAGATCATATATCGTCATTGTGTCTTTAGCGCATTTCATTGTGTTTTTTATTAGTTGTTGTGTTAATCTGAATACTATTGTGTTTTTCAAAAATGATTAATTTTAAAAAATATAATGACGGAATAACATTGTAGTATATCTCTAATATGTAAAATACAATAATAAATTAACAAACTAATTGATCTAATACATTAAAAACAATAACAAAATAACACAATGTCTAATTATGTCTTTTAATCGTAATTGTGTTATCTTAAATAATATGAGGTTTAAAAAATACAGAAGTAAAATAACATCATTGTGTATTTCTAATGGTTAAACACAATAATTAATAACAAGTTTATATAACCTATTAAAAATAATGACAAAAATAATATATTTTGTTATCTTAAATACTATAAGTTTTGAAAAATATATCGGTGAAAGTATATCATTGTGTCTTCTAGTTGTAAAACATAATGATAGATAACAAGATTATGATCTATAAAAAATAGCAAAAATAACACAAAATAATCTAACGTAAAACACAATGACTAATATACATAACAAATGAGGTAAAATATATGACATAATAAACTGATATTTAACATAATAAACGTATAAAAAACAATAAACTGACATATTTACATAATTACCAAAATGTACTCCTTTTTAAAACAATAGAAAAATACGTGTCAATCCAACAATCTTTCTTAAACTTTTTAGATTAAACATTTTTTACTATAACCTCACCCATAAATATTTTCCTTAACAAACTCACGTTTTGTAATAGGCATTCGACCCAATGACATCCGGGTGCGATATGCTTTCTTTTTTAAAAGTCGATCGTCAAATCTTATAATAAACAAGTTAGATGTATTTAAACCGTTTAAAAAAAAGAAACACCCAAATTGTAAGATGCATAAACCACTATATACTAGGTATGAACCTAAGTTTGCTTTATCGATAATTTAATTTTATCACTAAACTAACATGTGATAATTCAATTATTTGTCATACAGTTATTAGCATGTTGTTACCTCCTTTCCTAAAAGGTACTCTAGAAGAATCTAAAACCCCAAATGTACACTTCAATTATTTCACTAGACATTATACTTCCTTGCACATCATACCATCCACCATCATCTTCATCTATAAAACCCCCCACACCCCTTACATTCAACTACTTCTCCCCACAATCAACCAACAAAAATGAAAACCTCATTTCAAGAATCAAACACCCGGATCTTCAATCATCAATCGGGTCATCTGATCTTGAAATCGGGTCTGGTTCTTCAAGAACGACGATTCATGGCCCAAATCCCAAATCCAGAGAAAGAAGAATCAAGTATTCCTTCAAGGGTACGTCGAGACGTCAGATGAAGAAGAACTCGTGAGAGCCAAGAGTTTAACAGATGAAGATCTCGAAGAACTCAAAGGATGTTTGGATCTAGGGTTTGGTTTCAGTTACGATGAGATACCGGAGCTCTGCAACACGTTGCCGGCGTTGGAATTGTGCTATTCCATGAGCCAGAAGTTTCTAGAAGATCAGAAGTCGCCGGAGATGGAATCTCCGGCGACGGTGAGTGTATCGTCGTCGTCTCCGGCGACGGTGAGTGAATCGTCGTCGTCTCCGGCGACGGCTTCGAAAGCTAATTGGATGATTTCTACCCCTGGTTAGTATCTTGAAATAGAAAGTTGAGAATTATACTACTGGTTTAGAATGTACAACTTTCAATGCATGATGTACAAGTTGGTTGAAATTTTAACTTGATGTATGTGTGCAGGTGATGATCCTGAGGATGTGAAAGCTAGATTGAAATTCTGGGCACAAGCAGTTGCTTGCACAGTCAAATTATGCAGCTGAAATGAAGAACTCATATTAATCTTATCTAGAGTTGGAGTTTTGAATATAAATAAATTAAAAAAAATTATATATATAGGGGTTTAAATTGTAATCAGAAATAAGAAAATAGAGTCTGAAGGGGATATGCACATATGGTATATAATTTTATCCTGTAAATTTAATGGATTAATAAGTTCAGATATCTTATCATCTTAACGGTTACATATAATCATGACTTGAGTCCCCACAATAACCAGATGTATTTCACTCGTTAATCGGTGAGGGTTTGAATAATAGATTAAGTATTTGTCAAAAGAGTACATATCTTGATTTGAGAAATAAAGCTTACTCAGGTCTATGTCGTTTGTGAGATCGTTGGCCCCTGTCACTAGAATGCCTCGTCGTATCTGATCGGCCATGATCACGTTGTTCCCTGTCACTAGAACGCCTCCTCTCAGATCGGCTATGATCACGTTGTTCCCTGTCACTAAACGCCTCGTGTCAGATCGGTCATGATCATGTTGTTCCCTGTCACCAGAACGCCTTGCATCAGAACGGCCATGATCACATTGTTCCCTGTCACTAGAACGCCTTGTATCAGAATGATCATGATAATGTTGTTCCCTGTCACGAGAACGCCTCATATCCGACCTGCCATGATCATATTGTTCCCTGTCACTGGAACGCTTTGTATCAGACCGACGATGATCATGACTCGTGGATGTTCTGTCATGTCTATGAGATTGAGAATCTCTACTCTTCCTTGAGTAGTCTTCCCTGTCATGACTGCTGGACCTTCTTTCGTGTTCGTCATCATAATAATAACTTCTATCATCCCTGTGGCTGGTCCAGGACCCACCTTCAGCATCTGCATATCGCCTTTCGTCATACGCGTGATCTCGGCTGCTTGATCTTCTACGGCTTCTGCTATGTTTGTCTTCCCTATGTGCATGACTTCTTTTTCTTCTGGGTGGTGATGGAATCTACAGCCATAATCCAACATAATGTCAGGAAAATAACAATATTTGATCATAAATGAAAAAATATGCAGGAAAAAAACAAAAGTCTAGCGTCATCGAAGTTACAAACACGTCAGCTGCCATGTCGGTTTACCTTAGACCAATTTTTTTGAAATTTGGTTACAGAACGAGCAAAGGGTATCTTCTATTGATGTTTAGTTAGAAAGGAATGTAATTTATATTATTGGCACAAGTTTGAGCCAAAACCACAACAGGTGCTATAAAATGTCATGTTTACTCTTAAAGGTGCAGAACATATCATCCATTTTCATGCTAATGTCCTCTCATGATTGAAAGATATCAAGAATGAAGAAAAACATACTTCAAATCGTGACATGTAGTTTCCTTCAGGAGGAGGCGGGATCCCAAGCCGTTTCAGATCATCCAATGGAATTGGACGCCTTTTCAAGTAAATCAATCAAGAAAAAGTAAATAACACAATTAATCTCATCTATAATGGGTCAAACAGGTCGAAATTCACCCACAGTGTATTTCTACTGTATTTTAAGCTTTGGTCTGAAATTTCAAGTAAAATGGTCGAGAATTCATACAATGGGGCACGAAAAGGTCTTTCTCGTCCTCCAAATCGAAGCTGCCCTGATTCTTTCTTACCACCGAGACCCCCGCCTGGATAAATAAAAGCACATCAACATCAAATTATAGAATATCTAAGAATGATATTCAACAAGTAGAAACTTTCATGACCTAATCTTCTTGGAATCCATCCTGCCATCAGTTGCTGCCGGTTGTAATCAACTATAATTTCAGAATCGTCAATAATTGAATGGTGTGCTTTCTGCACATGAGAAAAGAGGGCGGGAAAGTTGTTTCACATCAGCATGCATACTCAGAAGCAGCAACAATAAAGTGTTTCCATTCGATTACCTCATACGCTCGATGCATATCTCTTTCACTTTCATATTCAACAAAAGCATAACCTCTAGAGGCACCAGTAACTGTAAACAATCAACCAATAAAGCAAAAACTTGAAATACATATGAAAAAATTAGAAGAATAGGAGCACTGGACTTATAAGGCCAAATGAGCAACTTGCATCCACAACATGATGCATCACAAAGATAGGGAATGTCATACATTCAGCATTATGGTAAACCGGTTTTGCAATTGTGGAGTAAATTAGTAAATATATCAAGAAAATCCTAACTTAAGTTGATTATGACAACAAACAATTGAATTAGACAAACTCCTATGTTAGCACTCTTAAAAAGCACCAAAGTAAACACGCTTACCAATATGACGGACCAATCGCAAGTTCTTCACCGTTCCATATTTGCTCATAGCCTACAAAACAAAAAACCGCAAACAGTCAGTGCCACGTGACAAATTTCACACAAATAACAAAAATGGAATGGAAGCTTGTAGATGAAGTTGTTAAAAAGAACTTGTAGTAACAACTAACAAGGCATCCACTGGATGTAGATCCTGATAAGGACAGTGAGAACAACTTAAAATCAATTCGCCTATATCCTACTTGTTCTCAAGTCTTAACACTTCAAACTCAAGAGAGATGAGTTAACTATATCACTGCATATGAATGAAGTTAAACACTCAAACCAAATAACCACACAAACACCCTCTATTCCTAACATTATGTTTGTTCTCTGATGACCTAGAGCAACATTTCCTTAACCTAAATACAAATTTCTCATAATTATCACAAGTGGCAAATCATTAAAACAATCACATTTTATAATCTCAATAAATAAATAAATAAATAACAACATCCAACCGAATCGTGAGAATTAGGGCAAAATCAGACCTGACGAAGCGTATCTTCGTTGGTTACATGAGAGAGACGGCCGACGAAGAGCGTGCAATACGGATCTTCTCCGATGACATTGGGATCGCCCAACGGATCATCTGCAACAAGAAAAGGAGTTGAGTGAAGAAACTGAGGATTAAATTTGAAGTGAAGAGAGGGGAAAACAACATACAGAGGCCGGCGGAAGAACATAAGAGGGCTCTGTAGACGGCGTTGTCGTGAGGAAGAACGTCGGTGCCGTCGATGCTACCGGCTTGAATAGGGTGATAATTTTGTGCGTAGAAGACGGAGTTGAGTTTGCTGCTATTGTCTTTGCTTCTGTTCATCGTCTTCGTTTTGATTTCAGTGTTGCTGTCGCTTTTTAACTCCAAATGAAATCGCCCCCTGTATGGCTGTATGAACTTTGAACCATCAAGTGTTTACCTATTTGGAGGTATGGCTTAACTATTTTAATTTTTAATCATTTAACATTAGATTTTTTAACCATGCAATATTAGTATAATGCTTAACAATTCAGTGGCAAATGTCTGAACCATTCAGACATTTACTCGAGAAACAAATAACCTGAATCATTAAGTGCTGAACTATTCAGATATCTGAAACATTAATAGCTGATTCAGATGTTGTCATATAGCCCATAAACCGGGTTGGACTATTGTAACGAGTTTTCTCCTAAAAGTGGTATAAGATTGAAAACTAACGGGGACAGACTAATATACAAATTTTCTTTAAAGACGTATCAGCTTAGTGTCTTAATGTTTCTAGTCAAGTAATAAAGATGACCAGGCTAGTGGCCCATCAATGGCATAATTAACCGGTAAAAAAATCATAATAATAATGACCTAGGTGTTCGATGTATGCACGATAAGTGTTATTTGAGACATGAAGTAATCTGGATGTGGTGTACGGTAGAATTAAATAAAAATGTATAAAAAGACGATTACTTTAATGACTTAATTATTATTTATATTGAATAATTTAACGATATGCTTGTCAAATCAGTAATAGATTTCCGCTTCAAGTATAAATCGATTATGATTATGCATGTATGATCAAAAGTGGATCTATAAAAATTTTTTTCGTGGGGTTTGATAATTTTAGGTGGATTGTATCTCGTTAGATGTTAAATTTTTGTTTAGTCAAGTTCGAATAAAATTCTTGCTTATGGGGTATGTATTTAGTAAATCTAACACATTTAAGATTTTATTAAAAAATTTAATATGGTCCATACGCAGCGTATGACAACAGTCGGATGTTGATTTAAAATGTAGGGGTGTTTAAATAACCGGACTCATATTTTAAGGGCTTTAACCCATAGTTAAAACACTTTAAGACTTACCACTTTTAGCATAATAAAATTTGCTACTATCAAACCGTAAAATACCACATCATTACACATATCCACCTCTTTACTTGTACATTAACAGTCATAATGGATTACAATTATTGTGTTTAGCCATAAAGTTGGATCCAACTTACAACCCTTAGAGATATTTCTCAAATTGATGTTATTCAAGGGTTGAGCATTCTAAAAAATTACTCTAATGTTCATTAGAGAGAAAATAACAACACTAACATCCCAATATATTTTTAAAGCAATCAAAACAACGTAATAATAATACTTATTCTCGATCAATCATCAAAGTAACTTATTTGTATAAAAAATGACCAACTTATTTACATCTACGAATACTTTCTTTTGTTTAGTGGCTACATAAACAAACATAAACAAACATACATACCAGTAAATCCTACTCAAGAGCAGGGTCTGGGAGAGGTAGTTGGTGACGAATCTTTCCTCTATCTTGTGAGATAGAAAGATCGCTTCCGAAAAAGACCCCCGACTCAATAACGAAATCAATGGCAGTAGCAATCATAATATACGGCATACAACATAGGTATAAATCATATAAATGCTCAGAAAGTGTGTACAACAAATAAGCGGCAAGAATCGCGAAAAAAGGGCAGATTGAGGACAACAGGGGTCCCGCAACAAGTCTACCCTTCCTACCCACAGATCCCGCTAAAAGTCCTTAATTTTAATTCTACGCCTCCACGCACTCCTATCCTCAATCATGTGCTCAGAGAGGTGCAAGTCTACCATATCTCGCCTAATTATCTCGTCCCAAGTCAACCTAGGTCTACCTCTACTCCTCCTACCTTTAACGTTGATGTTCCCTGCTGCTCTAACGGGTGCTACCATCGGCCTCCGCTTTACGTGCCCAAACCATCTAATCTTTCCTCTCGTATTTTATCTGTGATACAATCCACCTCTAGCCTCTGTCGAAACACGTCATTTCTTATTCGATCCAATCTTATATGGCCACGCATCCACCTCAACGTTCGCATTTCCGCGACCTCTATTTGTCTTTGGTGCGATTTCGTTATGGCCGAACAGTTTGTTCCGTATAACATAGCTGGACGTATTGCCACTCTGTATAGTTTTTCCTTTAGTTTTACTGGGAACCTCTTATCACATAGGATCCCTGATGCTGCTCTTCATTTGCACCATCCTGACTGCACACGGTGAGCTACATCGTTGTGTATCTCTCCGTCCTCCTGTACGTATGAGCCCAGGTATTTGAACCTAGACGTCTGTGGTACTGTCATACCCTGGATACTGATTTGGGTGTCCTCTTCATTCTTCCCACTAAAGTTATAATGCATGTATTCCGTCTTAGAGTGACTTATCCTTAAACCTCTGCGCTCTAGTGCTGCTCTCCACTGTTCTAGCATCTCGTTAAGCACCGTTTTAGATTCTGATATTAAGACAATATCATCCGCAAACATCATGTGTGACCTTTCATAATTTTGTTAAATGTTTTTTTAACGTCGTTAGTTCTTTTATGGGTTTGTATTGTTATTAATGCAAATACAAGGATTTTATTTCTTGTATCGTCATAATTTGATGAATAAAAAATTAATGATGTTAATGATAATAATAAAGATAATAATAACAACAACAACAACAACAATAATATAATAATAAGAAATAAGAATAGAATAATAACAATAATAAAATAATAATATAAATAATAATAAAAAAATAATAGTAATAATCATAATAAGTGTAACCTTGTAAATAAATAAAACAATATAAAATTTATATGCTAGAAACTTGTAACTAATTAGTTTATGTATAAAATGTTAACATTTAAACTGCAGGGACTAAAGTGTAATTTATTTAAAAACCAAAATCTACACTTTTGGCATAATTACCCAATTCGAAACCATAGGGACCAAAGCTGCAATTTCTAAAACCAACCCCCACCCTTTTTCTCTCTCCCCGTCGGCCACCCTTATTCCGGCCACCTTCGTCCATCGCTCCGGCGATCAACAAAACCCTCAAAACGCATGATTTAAATGCAATTAAACCGCTTCTTAACCTTCACGCATCAGTTTCGAATCAAGCACCCAAATTATTTGGATTAAAACACTCGTTAAACAATCCTAACTCGAAATCGAAATCTACATTCAAAGCATGAACCCATTTTACTTGAAATCGATCGAATAATGCCTAGTAACCGAGGGTAAATCATAAAAACAATACTCTTAAACTAGTAGAACCCTCAATTACATCTGAAACACACGCAGACCTCGAGTTCATTGGTCCCGTATCTATCGACCTGCAACTATACGGTTTCCTTCTTCTGGATCTTTTCAAGTCCAATTGATAGAGGGTTTTTGTTAATTATCATCCAAGGAAGCTTACTCTTCAAGCAATTGGGTTGCCACTAACAGAATTACCTCGAATCGAACTCTTCTCTGTGCGACTCAACTTGATCTTAACACTGTTCAATAGACACCAATACAGGTAATTAAACACACTCTCATACTCGAGTTCACTTGGGGATTGAAAGCCCTAATGTTAATTTCATTAACAATCACGAATTGATCTTCAATTTGGGGCTAAACGATTTTAGGGTTTATAAGAATTGGGGGATTGTTGTTGAATGGGTTTAAACGTTTAAAAACCAAATAAAACCACGGCCGCGGCCCTGGTTTACTGGTTACACACTCACATGTTGAACTTGAGGTCCCGGGTTCGAACTCGGGCACCCTCAACACATTTTTTAAAGCCTTTTTAGCCTTTAAAAATATAATAAATTCCTAAAAATTATAAAAATGGATTTTATAAACTTTATTTATTTTAAAGCTACCTAATTATTTTCTGTAGTTTTATTTATTTAAAAACCTTAACAATTGTTATTTGTTTACAATGTTATAAATAGATATTTTATAAACATGGACTTTAAATAATAAATTAAATCATTAAATTATTAGTGGACACTATATTTAGTTATGGATTAATCATGAAAATAGTAGAAACTATATATATTTTCACAAACTATTTACGAATATTATTTTAGGTTGTTTTCTTATAAAATGTACTTTAATTGATATTTTAGATTATAAGTTACCGTTGGTCTATACGTTATTGTGATCGTTATCAAATAAGTTTTATTTCAAAATATTATAAAGATTTATTTACATTGCACATTTGAATCTTATCAATTATTATCCTAATTACTTTTTATATTAAAAACACTTAAATATTTTAATTCTTTTCATTTAATCAAAATATAAATGATTTCATCATATAAAGTTAATTACTTGTTAAAAACCCCACAATCCTATAGAAACTCTACTTCTCGTTAGAACGTTAACCTTATTATTAATCCTAATCTTGTAACATATACGTTTAGGTGTCTCGTAACGGTTTACGTTGGAACGGCGCTTATCATTAATCTTAGTAATCGTCAAGTATATATTTATTGACCATGTGAGTATTTCTATACTCATTTTATTATTTTTACAATTTGAGGTGAAACATGTTACATTATAAACATTGCACTTGTAAACACGTTTGATTCTTGTAAACTTATGGCATTTCACCTGTATGTTGTGGTTAGTTGACCTTTGTAGCTACTATGTAATGTCGAATATATGTACAATCATTAACTATTGCTAGCCTGGCGACGTCACAGATCTATGGGCCTGACAAGCCTGCTTGGTTGATCCAAGTACACTTAGCTAATCGTATATACTTGTAAACGTTGAGACTTGTAAAACTTTGTCAAGGTTTGATTGTGCATTCTGTCTTACATCCCTAGTTGCTTTGTTCTCTAACTTACAACATGAATTGCCATCTTTTATATACTTATGTATTGAAAACTATGAAATCTCACCAACATTATTGTTGACCTTTTATTTTTAACATGTTTCAGGAAATACTCAAGTATGATTACTACTCTTTGAAGCTTATCACATCTAGGATTGGACCTAGAGAAATAAATGGATGAACTTTCACATTTAACTTTTATACATGATGTTATCTGTGACATCCGTCACTTTCAGGTCCGTTAATTAACCTAAAACTCGACATTAGTCAAATAATACGTTATGTGCCTAGATGGATTTAATTCAATTATAATTACATTAAATGCGATCGTTACCTAGACGCGCTGAAATTCTAATTTATATAATAATAAATTCGGTTGACATTATGTATTTTGTTATTATAATAACTATTGATATTATTATTATTATTACTTATTATTATTAATTCTCAAAATCATATTGTTCGAGATTCGTATTATCACGATTGATGCGTTGATATTGTACCGACAAACAACCGTTCTTATTTTAAGGTTTAACAAAGTTTACTCGTTCAAACTCATGTTTTAAAGTTTGGGTTAAATAAAATAATATGAAAGCTTGAGGGTTAATATGTCAATTGAATTTAGTCTAAGGATTAATTATTTCAAAGTGTAGGGTTTAAAGTGAAATATGCAATATATATATATTATATATAATATATATATATATATATATATATATATATAGATATATATATAGAGGGAGGTTACCCTAAAAAATAATTTTTCCCTAAGAAACTAAGAAGTAATCTAACCTTCTAATTATCTAATTAAGGGCTAAGATCAAAGTGTAGAAAAATAAGTAATCAAGGGTAATTTGGGTATTTTATTAATATTACTCACAATTGTTGACTTTTTAAAATTTCCCCCTATTTTTTTAAATGCTAATAACTTTTTCATACGACATTATTTTTTAAATAAATTACACCATAAAATCAAGCATTTTTTTCTCTTTAATTTGAGTATAGTATTACTATAGTTTTTTTGCAAAAAAAAATCAAATTATGTGAAGTTGTGCTACATTTTTAACGTTTTTGTGCTGCATTTTATAAAAACAGCACAAAGCTGTGCTGTATTTCATAAAACAGCACAAAGCTGTGCTGTATTTCATAAAACAGCACAAAGCTGTGGTGTATTTCATAAAACAGCACAAAGCTGTGCTGTATTTCATAAAACAGCACAAAGCTGTGCTGTATTTCATAAAACAGCACAAAGCTGTGCTGTATTTCATAAAACAGCACAAAGCTGTGCTGTATTTCATAAAACAGCACAAAGCTGTGGTGTATTTCATAAAACAGCACAAAGCTGTGCTGTATTTCATAAAACAGCACAAAGCTGTGCTGTATTTCAAAAAACACCACAAAGCTGTGCTGTATTTCATAAAACAGCACAAGTTGTATTTACCGATCAGCGAATCACCGAGATGGTGTTGTTAGCATTGGATCACCTGTGCCAATGTGCTGAAGGTAGATCTGAGCTTTGAAGCATGCTGCAGGATTAGCAGTGGTTTCAAAGAAGATCTTTAGGGTTTCGCCTGCGGCGAGTGAGAGGGCGGTGAGGATCGTGCACTTGGTGGCGAAGTTCTCGGGCAACGGCAGCGTCGTGGCGGAGATGCTGCAGTTGGGGTGGGGGAAGCTGTGTTTGTTGTTGCAGGTGGATTGTGGTAGAGAATGAAGGAGAAAGCTATGGAGGTTTTGAAGATGCATGCTAGGGTTTGGAATAACTCTTGTTGTGTACCAAGAGCTTTGATTTCTGCATATCCATCATGATCAAGTATGATGATATGATGTATTTAAAAAACAGCACATTACATTCGAATTTGTGCTGCATTTTGATAAAATACAAAAGGGACTAATGAGTGTGTTTTAGGACCATAATGCCCTTTAACCCTAATTTGAAGAGTGCCACATGTAATCTCCTTATTCCTTCTTAGCCTACTTAGGCAAAACTTATTTTTTATTAGAACCTCTACTTATATATATATATTATATATATATATATATATATATATATATTTACACATCTTCTTTCTCGGCAAAACCTAAACACCCCCCTCGCAAACAACCTCCCGATCACCTCCAGCCGTAACTCATCTCCGGCGAGTTCCCTATCATCCCTGTCGTGAGCCATCCGCTTCCGGCATCGATCGTGGTCATGCATCGGTACCAAACCGTAAGTAATTTATTGTTTCCGTTTCGTATCTCATCATTTCGGTTACGTTCGGGGTCATCGGCGCAAGGACGGTGCGTGGGTTGGCTGTGGCGTGCGTGATGCGTGATGGTGTAGCCGTGTGTGCGCGTGTTCGATGGTGTATAGATATATGTAGCGGTGTTTTATGTATGTATATATGTGTGTGTGTGTGTGAGGACTGCTGTGTGTGTTTTTGTTTGTGTGTGTGGTGTGCTAATCAAGTTGTGGTGTTTGTTGTGTATGTGAGTGTGTGCAGTTTTATATATATGTGTGCATGTAAATGAGTACGTGTGTATGCTAAGTATGTATGTATGTTATATTTGGGTATGTAATGCATATATGTATACGTTAATGTATATATGTATGTAAGTTAAGATGTATGTAGGTATAATAATATATATTGCCTATGTTAATGGATATATGGGTATTATTGATGTATCTTGTAGGTAAAGTAACTAATATTAGTATGAGTATATATATTTATATACATTGGTGAATGTGTGTGTTAGTATGGATATATATATATATATATATATATACATGTGGGTGTGTGAGCATGTTAATTGGATCATAAGATAAACGTCGGTGGGATCTTTGAGTCACTTATGATCAAGAATTATGGGATTTGGAAACAAGGTTAATGGTTTGTATTTTAGAAAGTTTGCTGTCAGAAAATTGGGCCACTTTGTACGAGTGATAACTTGGTCATACAAGGTCCAAAATGAACGAATTTAAAGTCAAAAACTAAGTTTAAAGAGTACACTTTTCAAACAATTGGCCTCGTCAAAAACTATGAAGCTTTGAGCACCAAAACAGTTGATACAAAAAGATTGATTAAAACTGAATTTCTAGCAGAATGTTTGGTCCGACTTTAGAAACACATATCTCTCTCAACTTTATCAAAATGATGCTATTTTCTCTAGAAACCATATTCCACGTGTTACCTTTAAAATAAATTTGGTTTCGTAATATTTCGTTATCGTTTCGACCTCCAAACTAATTTTACAAAATCTGTGTGCAAACATAAGGTATGCTAGATACTTTCTAAACTAGTAAATTGAGGGTAATAATATAAACGATTAAATTAAGCTAAAATTTGAAATAAAGATTAATAAATATTATATGAGATGGTATACTATAAATGTGTGATCGTGTTGAAATAATGCATGAGTCGCGTGGGGCCCTGTCATTTTAAATATAAAAATATATAGTAAATAATAGTGGTGTGGATATAAGTACTAATTATATACATATATATCTGCTTGTGTTTAATAATGGGAGTATTCATATTAACTAGGGATATATATATATATATATATGTATGTATGTATGTATGTATGTATATTTATGGTGTGAGTCGCGCGTCAAACCGAACCGACCCGAAACCGACCGAACGTACCTATTCTTTTTATACGTGTTTTAAGACTTAATTACAATTAATAATAGGTGTTTGATCGTGTTTGATCGTGCATGCCCTCATTCTTTGAAGCATTTGTTCATTTTATTTCATCACGTTCAAGGTGAGTTTCACGGCCCCATTTTCATTACAATTTTATAAGTCTTTGGGGGGAAAGTATCTCACCTCTTTCAGCTGTGAACTCAATTATTTGGATTAACGTGTTACTGTTTGCAAGCTATATCCTATGCATGAGTTTTCGGTGTGGTTCTTTAATCACAACTATTTAACTCCGATGTTGGAGTCGACTGACAGGTATTGATAGTACTATTGGGTTGACACCCCCACCCATGTATGTTAGTATACTAGTTGAGACTGACTATGGTTATGATCGACCCCTGGGTGAATATGTTCCGACAATTGTTGTGTGGTTCGTCATAGGTTTAGTTGTGATGCTCATGTGATATTACTTGTGATAAACTGTATACACTTATGATCCATAACTCATGCACAGCAACAAGTTTTCATTTATGTTTAAACTTGTGAACTCACCAACCATGTGTTAACTTTTGAGCATATCTTTTCAGGTGATAATAATCAAAGAGGATAGCTAGAGCCGATGCCTTAGCAGAGACCCTCAGGATTTCAGTAGACATGCATTAGTGTTTTGACTATCATTTGATTTCACTTATGAATACTATGTTGAACTTTTTGTTTGTTGGATTTCATGTTGGATTTGGTTTGTTAAATCGATAGACTATGTTAGTCGTGGAACTGACTAACCACGACACAAGTCACCATTGTGTCGGGTGATGTCATGACACGTGGATCTTTGTATTTATTTTGTCTCTGTAAACTAACCAGGTGTAATGGTGATCCCGTCCGTTACATCCTTGTGTTTTCGCTATAAGCGGGGGTGTGACATTATCTTTGTTTGAGACTTATGCTTGTAATGTTGCAATTGAAACTTATGATTAATATAATGGATTTAATAATAGCGTTATGTAGCTGTGAACGATCTTAACTCTCACATCTCGACGTTTTCGCTGTCAAGGTTTTGGTGTGACATCATGCACCACGGGACTGGCTCTTGTATAGACTTGGTCATCTCATCCAACACTATTGTGAAGAGAAATGGTCTCAATGCCGATACTTGGTGTAGTCCCACTTCCACCGAGAAAAGTCTGTGTCTCCGACTGGTGCTTGCACACAATTTTTTGCCCCTTCATACATATCCATTATTATTTTGATATATGTTGGATCATTATAAGGCTGATGCAACCAAAACCACTTCACATAGTCAATTTTGGTGCTACATTCAAAGGCTTTCGAAGCTAAGTATGAGATCTTCCGAAGTCTGAAGACAACAGCTGAAGTCAACAGCTGAAGGAAACAGCTGAAGTCAACAGCTGAAAACACTTATAGATAAAGTCTGAAGAACACTTCCAAAGATAAGTCTGAAGAAAGAGCTGAAGACTATCTTCCGAAGACAAAGTCAAAAGAACACTTCCGAAAACAAAGTCTGAAGAAAGAGCTGAAGACTATCTTCTGAAGACAAAGTCTGAAGAACACTTCCGAAGACAAAGTCTGAAGAACACTTCCGAAGACAAAGTCTGAAGAAAGAGCTAAAAACTATCTTCCGAAGACAAGTCTGAAGAATGCTTCCGAAGACAAAGTCTGAAGAAAGAGCTGAAGACAAAGTCTGAAGAAAAAACTGAAGAATAATTCTACTTCCGAAGACAAAGAAGACTCCAAGCCTCAGAAGAAGCAGTCTTCCGAAGTATAAGTGGCTTCGGAAGAAGTTACTCTTCCGAAGCAATTTATACTTCGGAAGACATTGCTATGACCAGTAGACATAAGTATGGTCTCTGACAATCCGCTGCAGACCTCTGATACAGCATGGCTTCTTCCTAAAGAACCATGTTGTTGACCATACTTTATTCTACTCTTTACCTTTTTATGATAGTACATGTTACCAACTTTAGTTGGTGATAAAAGGTAAGTCAGGGACATGTCCTGACTACCAAATCTTAGATAAAATGTCTGTGATACCCTAACCTATAGTCTTGTAGTATAGATGTTTGGTTAGAGGTTTCCAGCTGGTATCAAAGTATATCTGGCTATAGGTAGTATTATATATGCATTCTCATTGTAACTCATTAGGTAGAGAGATTGAGCAAGAGAGCTTGAGCTTGTAAGAGTCTTTGTAATCCTTTGAGTTGAGAATCAATATATAAAAGTACCTTGAAATTTAACTGTTGTGTTCATTATCATTTGTTACTTGTTATATTGTGATCAACTCTTGTTAGACTCTTTCTGAGTGTTGTTCAAGGTGAGTTTGAGAGAAAACCACTGGTTGAGTGACCGAAACCGATCCTGCAATTGGTATCATGCTTCCAGGCTCTTGATTGTGAGATCTTACCATCCAAATAAACTTGTTTTTCACTCCTCCCTACAAACCACTCTCTCAAATGGCCGCTCTCTCTAAAGCTGATATGGAAACTGGTACCATGACCAAGTCCCCACTGATCACCCCTGAAGACTTTGACACATGGTGCACAAGAATGGAAGGCTTCATCAAGTGTCAAGACTCAAGGATGTAGGACTCCATTGTTAATGGTCCTTTCATACCAAGCACTACTTCTGCTACTGGTAATCGTATCATTCTAAAAGATGTTGATGATTACTTAGAAGAAGATAGGAAAAGAATAGAGCTTGATCAAAGGGCTATGACTTCTCTTCAAACTACTCTTCCAAACTCCATCTACAGAGGCTTCAAGAAGTACAAGACAGCTAAAGACTTATGGGACACATTGAAGCTTATGTATGAAGGATCCAAGGAAACTAAAGAGAACAAGAAGGATCTCTTAAAGCAACAGTTTAAAACTTCACTTTCAAGGCTGGAGAGACCTTGACTCAACAATACTTCAGGTATGTTGAGATAGTGGATACTCTGGTGGATATTGGAGTACCTATTGAGAACAGAGACATAGTTAGGAAGTTCATGTCTTCCCTTCCTAAACTATGGACACATTATTGTGTTGTAATCGGAGAACTTCAGACCTTAAGACTCTTTCTCTCACAGAGTTGTATGGTATCCTAAGTGCATTCCAGATGGAGATGAACATGCAGAACTCCTCGGGTAACTCCAATAACCAACTGAGTTCAGCCCTTCATGTGGTTGAAAGGGAAATCACAGAACCACAACATCAGTTGTTGTGCTACCCTGACAACTCACATAATGGACCCTATTACTCTACCTGAGACTCCAAAGTCTCAAAAGGCTCAACACAATTCCTTTCAGGATAGTTGTGCCTTTGTCTCTGGAAGTGGACACTCTGGTGATTTTCAATACTGCTTTGATGATCTTGAGTGTTTCAGTCCAGATGATATAGAGTATGTGGACATTGTCCAACAGATGGCTCTCTTAACTTACAGAGCGAAGAAGTAATTAAAGAGAACTGGAAGGCAATTCCCTCAAAACCCAGTCAACAGCAAGTTTGGGTTTGACAAGAGCAAAGCAAAGTGTTACAACTGCAACCAACTAGGTCACTTTGCTAGGGAATGCAAGGCTCCCAAGAACAACCCGGGAACCCCACAGGCCTCCACACATCCCTCAACCTCAAAGCATGAAGAAAAGACAACTGATATAGCTGCAATAGCTCAAGAAGTTGACTGGAGCTTCATGGTACAGGATGTGACTCCCGCTCAAGCACTCATGCCCGGAACAGATGATGCTCAGGTTTTTGAACATCTTTGTACTCCAGCATGTATTGCTAAAGTTAAACTCTATAAGGATTACAATATGGAAATCAGATCTGATGTTGAGTCTTTAAATATCTTAAATCTGACTTTAAAAGAGCTGAATCTGACTATCAAAAGAAAATTGAGGAGTTAGAGAAAACTGTGTCTCTTTTAAAACATGAACAAACAAATTATAAGACTCAAATCAAAGATCTGATATCCAAGCTGTCTGAAGCACAAGCCCGGCTTGTCACTATTGAGGCTCAGGCCAGGAAGCAAGCTATTGCTGAGCAAAACTTCCAAGCTATTCTTGCATCATCCTCTCATTCCAAAATGTTTTATCAAAACAAAGAAGGGTTAAGACCAATGAAATAGCCCCACCACACTCTTATGAGTCTATTAGACTATCTAGATGTGGTACTGAGGAGCAAGAGGTTCTAACTGCTGACCCTTCTTCATTAGAATTAAAGGATGAGGCAAAAATAGTGGCCACCACAGGGGAGAAACAGGAAGATACACTCATCTCCACCTGTGAAGATGAAATCCTAACCCCAAGGCAAGAAGAAGCAGAGCTAAAGCTGCTAGAAAGACTGCCAAGAAATTTGCTGAGTCCAAGCTGAAGATTGACCCAAATAAAGGGTGTCTTCATCTCTGCTGGATTCCAAGTGGTAGGTACTTCTGATTCAGGAAAGGAGTGTAGTACTAGCACTCCTGTCCTATCAAAGGATCAGAAGTTGAAAGGAAAGTTGCTGATGAAGGAAAGAAATCCAAGAAACAGCAATCTTTAAATTCCCAAAAGACTAACATTGTATGCATAATGTGTTGTTTGCACAATCACATGGCTAAAGATTGTTATTACAATCCAGCAAGCACACATTATGCAAATAATGTTAGAAAAGAAGGAGTCAGGGAAGGTTTCACATTTGGACCATTTCAAACGGTCCAAATGATGAAAAAGGGAAAGTTGGTCTCGGAAGCCAAGTTGCTTTCGGAAGAAAGTATTTCTTCCGAAGGGAAATGGCTTCGGAAGCCAAAGCTTCTAAGGTTCGGAAAAACAAGAAAGCTCCCTTGAAACCATCCCAAAAGAAGACTGCTTCGAAGAACAGGTGGTGAAGGCTTCTTCCGAAAAGAAAGAAGCTTCGGAAAAAGACCATGCTGCAAAAGCTTCAACAAGCTTATCCTCAAAGATCAACCAAAGGATGGACTGGAAGATCAAAGAAGATGTTGCAGCCCAAACCTCTTCTTCAACAACCTCTATTGAACCCCATTGCATATATTTTGGTTCAATTATGTCATTATCTTGGAAGAGCCCAGACCAGCAAGGCTTGGGATTCCAAACAAAACTAACAATCTCATCTTATGTGCAGGGACATCCATTTGACAAAACAACAATGTCTGGATTGTAGATAGTGGATGCTCCAGGCACATGACAGGGAACAGATCTTTCCTTCAACAATTCCAGAACTATGATGGAGGGTCTGTCCAATTTGGAGGTAAGACCGGAGGATATATTTCAGGCAGAGGAAATATATCCAATGGCAGAATAAACATTGACAAAGTTCACTTTGTCAAACAGCTTGAACACAATCTGTTAAGTGTTTCTCAGTTCTGTGATCAGAAGCATCAAATGCTTTTCACAGAACATGAGTGCATTATCCTCAAACCAGGGATGACAATTCCTCCGGAATTGGTGCTTCTTAGATCTCCCAGGAAAGGGGATATGTACAAGCTGGATATGAACAATGCTTCTCCTATGGGTGAAGTATCATGCTTTCTTTCCAAAGCTGATAGTGATGAGTCAACACTATGGCATAAACGTATGTGTCATGTAATTTTAAGACAATGAATAAACTGACTAAAAATAACTTGGTACATGGTTTGCCTAAAAAGGAATTTTTCTGCAAAGATAACTGTGTTGCATGCCTGAAAGGGAAACAACACAGGGCATCTCATAAGTCAAAATGTGTTAATTCTATCACTACTGTATTACACTTATTGCACATGGATCTCTTTGGTCCCACAAGTATAATGAGCATTGGAAGGAAATCATACTGCCTTGTGATTGTTGATGATTTTACAAGATTTATATGGGTATTCTTTTTAAGAAGTAAAGATGAAACTGCTGAAACGTTAAAATCTTTTATTCTTAAAATAGAAAATCAAATTGATCACAAGGTTAAGATCATTAGAAGTGATCAAGGGACTGAGTTTAAGAACTTTGTTCTTGACTCATTCTGTGACTCAAAAGGGATTGCCAGACAATATAGTGCTCCCAGAACTCCTCAACAAAATGGTGTTGCTGAGAGGAGGAACATGACACTTATTAAGGCTGCTCGAACCATGTTAGCTGATTCAAAACTATCTCTAACATTCTGGGCAGAGGCAGTTAGCACTGCATGCTATGTGCAGAATAGGTTCTTGTAGTTAAGCCCCATGGAAAAACCCCTTATGAGTTATGGAACAAGAGGCCACCGTTCATTGGCTTTCTAAGGTCCTTTGGCTGCAGGTGTACCATACTTACCATAAAGATAACTTAGCAAAGTTTGCTGAGAAGTCAGATGATGCTATCTTTGTTGGATACTCTTCTAGCTCCAAAGCTTATAGAGTATACAACATTAAAAATCAACAATTTGAGGAGTCATCCAATATAGTTGTAAATGAGCACACTCCTTGTGTTAGGGGGAATGGACCTGATTATATCTTTGACTTAGAATTGTTTCTAAACTATTCTAAACCATCTTGTGAGAATGTTTCAGATGGAACAGGTGCTCAAGTAATGCGGATGATGATGCTAATCAACTGTTTGAGCTACCCAGACCTCTTCCAAATTCTTCAAGAGCTGATAGACAACAAGCTTCAACCATTCACAGATCTGATAGTGTAACTATCTCAAGGAATAATGAAGCTTCAACAAGTGAATCACTTGATGAACCTCAAAGCTCTTCAGGTGATCCATTACAACACCAGGTTGAAAGAAGTAGTATTCTGAAGGAACAGGCAACTGTTAATACTACTTCACGGCCAACCATTGATGATGTTTCTCAGTCATTCAATCAGTCCTCATTAAATGACTTTGAAACAGTAGCTGGACAGAGTGATCCAGTTCCTGATCAGAATATGTCCAACCTGGACCTATCTCTGCAACTGGAAGTGATTCCTCGTCTTAGGATTCACAACACTTATCCAACTGAAAACTTCATAGGGAATGTCTCTGAAGGTGTGAGACAAGAGGGCAAACTCATCATGGAAATGTCTGCTTGTACTCATGCTTCTTATCTCAGATAGAACCTAAGAAGGTGGAAGATGCCTTGAAAGATAGTAGTTGGTTTGAATCGATGCAGGAGGAGCTGCTTCAATTCTGAAGACAAAAGGTCTGGAATCTATGCCCATTACCTTCTGGTCAAGTACCCATAGGCACTAAATGGGTATTCAGAAACAAGAAAGATGATAGAGGCTTGATTATCAAGAACAAGGCAAGATAGTAGTTCAAGGATACACCCAATAGGAAGGAATCGATTATACTGATGTCTTTGCACCAGTTGCAAGACTTGAGGCAGTTAGGATCTTCCTTGCTTATGCTGCATCCAAGAACTTCACTGTCTACCAACTTGATGTTAAGTGTGCTTTTCTATATGAGGATATAGATAGGAAAATCTATGTATGCCAACCTCCAGGATTTGAAGACCCACACCACCCAACTATGTACAAACTGGATAAAGCTCTATATGGGCTGCACCAAGCACCTAGGCTGCGGTATGAGACCTTGTCTCAGTTTCTCCTGAAGAATGGCTACACCAGAGGTACCATTGATAAGACTCTCTTCATCAGGAAGACTGGAGAAGACATTTTGCTCGTTTAAGTCTATGTTGATGACATCATATTTGGTTCTTCAAATGTCCAAATGTACAAGGACTTTGAGAGCACTATGAAGCAGAAATTTGAGATGAGTTCCATGGGAAAAATGGACTTTTTCCTAGGAATTCAGGTGAAGCAATTGAAGGAAGGATTCTTCATCAATCAATCCAAGTATGTCAATGACATCTTAGAAAGATTTGAGATGAAGGACTGTAAGCCAGCCAAGACACCCAGCCCAGAAACCATAATGTTTGCCCTGACCTTGAGGGGGAGGATACTAATCAACCAGTATAGAGCAATTATTAGTTCTCTGATGTATCTCACTGCTAGTAGACCTGATATCATGTTTGCCACATGCATTTGTGCAAGTATCAGGCTGCTCCAAAGGTGTCACACCTAGCTGCTGCAAGGAGAATCCTCAGATACCTCAAAGGAGCACCTAAACTAGGTCTCTGGTATCCAAGAAATAGTGATTTCAATCTCTATGGATACTCTGATAGTGACTATGGTGGCTGCAATATTGATAAGAAATCAACATCAGGAGGATGTCAATTTCTTGGTGGAAGGATTACCTCATGGCAATGCAAGAAACAATCCGTGTCTCTACATCAACTGCTGAAGCTGAATACATTACTGCTGCTAGCTGCTGTGCTCAACTGCTATGGATTCAAAATCAGATGTTGGACTATGGATTCAACTTCATGACTACTCCTATCCATATTGACAACAACAGTGCTATCTCCATTACTGAAAATCCAGTGAAGCACTCCAAGACAAAGCACATTGATATCAGGTATCATTTCATTAGAGATATTCATGAGAAAAATCTGATAAAGTTAATCAAAGTTGACTCAAATGAACAATATGCTGATTTGTTCACAAAAGCTTTTGATGAACAAAGATTTAAATATCTCATATCAGCTATTGGGATGATAAACATTGATTAAACAACCTCTTTTAAAAAGTTTTAATGTGTTAAGTCTTGTGTCAATACAATTTAAGCCCCGTTACAAAAGATCTCCTTGAAATATTCCCAGTGTAAATTTCTTCCGAAGAGGAATTAACTCTCGGAAGATATTCTTTAATATCTTCCGAAGCCAAATTCCTCAATGGAAATTTTCTTCTCGGAAGAATTTTTAGTCTCGGAAGAAGTGATTGATTTCATATCAGATCTACTTCCAAAGCTTATAAAACTCTTCATTCGGAAATCAGTTCTTATCTTCGGAAGCAATGTTTTGCTTCGGAAGAAAGAATTGGCTTCGGAAGACAAATTACCTTCGGAAACGTTTTATACTCGGAAAAGGAGCTTTTACTGTGTAACAGATATATCTTTGGTCTGTAAAGGTAAAGATTTTGTTGATGATGACTGATTATTTAATTTATCCCTTGCCGCCATTGTCATTTCACAGCCGAAAACCACCATAACCCCCAAACAGTTACCCTATTACCGCCTCTACCACAATTCATCCCATTTAAATAATCCAGACTGTTCAATTTCATCTTCTTTTACCGACTTACTGCCCTAAACATCTCCTTCACTGTCAATCCTGAAACTCACCCAAATTCAAGCTTACTTTTTCTTACAATGGCGCTAAACCCTCAGCACAACCAGATCGCATTACTTGATTCGTCAAGAGATGCCGACTTTACCCAAATCATCACCTTTCTTTCTGAATCAATCTACTTCACGGTGCTCACTGTTAACCCCACCGTTTACTCCAACCACATGACTGAATTCTGGAGTAACGGTCAAGCTGAAATTCTAAATGGGGTTCGCGTCCTAAGAACCCGCATTTGTGGACAGGAGTTGATCATTAGTGAACAACTCATCAATGAGTATCTTGAACTTCATGATGATGGAGCTCCTACTGAGTTCCCAAAGAAGACTTGGATGGCACCTACATCCTCATGGGATATGGTGGAGATGTGAGCAGGTCAACCGTCTACAAGTTCAACTTCTCATATCATTGGAAGTTTCTTCTGCACATTGTCCTGCACTGCCTATCCAACAAGTCTGGGGGATGGGATCAAATCCCATACGAACTAGGATGCCTAGTTCACGGGTTGGTGAGGGGCCTGCACTTCAACTACTCAAGGTTTGTGTTGACCAACTTAATCGGGAATCTTAAAAGGAACACATTCTTCATGTATCCCCGATACATTCAACACATTATCAACTGCGAGTTGGAACAAAGCAAGCTTGTCTGTGCAGCAGCTCTAACTGTTCCTCAAGGGCGGCCTACCATCTTCAAAACTTTGAAGAAGGTGTCCATCAACTTTACTGGAAGGTATACTCCTTTACCTCCAGAGATGATTGAGCGCATAGCTCCTGGTGACATCCCTGTTGACCCCACAGGTGATGAACCCACACCAGCAACCCTCACCACAAATGTCCCAATACCTTCTCCACCCATCAAAATTACATATCAGAGATGCCCCAAACGAACCCTTGTTCAATCTACTTTGATTGAACAAGCTCCTCCAGTTCAATCCAAAAGGACTAGAGTGGAAACATGGGCTCCCACTCAGTCCGAGGTCACACCATCCTTCACCATTAACCTCAATTTGGGTTTTGAGCCTCCTCAGTCTCAAACCCAAGAGCCCGAACCTCAAGCCTTTAGCCCACAGGGTGAGTCTTTACACTCCCCTGTGCAGCCAACAAGGGACAGCCCCACAAGAGGCTCAATGCCTGTAGACATTGATCTAGGTCCCGGGTCAGTAGGTTTAACCTCTATATCATTCACTGACCTTTTAGTCCGAACTGATGAAGAGATAACATCTCTCCACGGCCATGAAGTTGATCTTCAACACCCTCTCAAAGATCAACAGAGCCAAGAGAGATCCCTTATCTCCAGCCCCCATCAGAAGCCAACTGAGGTGAGTCCCACTGATGTGGAGGGGACTCATGTAGGCTCAGCTACCACTACTCAGAGTCTCTCATTGAGCTCTCAGGATAGTGGTAACATCAATCAGACTGAGTCTACGGCAACTTTGCCCATTGACATCTCTGAAAGAGATGAATTTGAGCAAAGGTATCTAGGGTGCCAAGAAGCCACATCTGGTGGTGAGACTGAACATACTAGGTATGTTATCTCATCTCCTCGTGATTCTTCACATGAAGATGAGAGAAGTATGCAACTCACTCTTCAGTACTTGATCTTTAAGGTCTCAAGCCTTGAATCTCAGTTTAGGATCTTAGAGACAAGGACAGCCACTCAGCAACTTGAGATTGACAATATAAAGGCTTAACTAGCTGAGAAACAGATGGAGAGGTCTGTTAGGCATGTACCTATTCAGGTCTCGTTGACTTCTTCCTCTAGCTCATCTAGCTCTCAAGATGATGCTACCAAAAAGGGGGAGAAAGATCAGAGACAAACATCTGAGGAACCACTGATCCTACCCTCTACTTCCTAACTCATTGCCCTAGCTGAGTTATCTCAATCAACACTAAAGATTGACTCACAAATGCTTCATGATCTCTACAGACTTTTCACAAAGTTTATATTGAGATCCTCCTTAGAACAGCCCAGCCCCGACACCACACTGATATACTTTGGGCCTGAAGAGCTTAAGAGGCTGACTGCACCTTCTACCACTGTGGAGGAAGTTGGTTAACCTAAGGTCCACATGGAACCTGAGATTAACTTCGAAGGGGAAATGGGGACTGATGGCCCAGCAACTGAAACAGTTGCGACAGAACTTGCATCATCATCTTCTTCCGAAGCTCAGGCTGAAACTTCCGAAGCTAAAGTTGAAGCCTCGGAAGAACAAGATAAGTCTTCTGAAGCTGAGATGGAAGCTGCGGAAGGTTTGTTCCAAATGTACGAGGAACTGATCATCACAGATGTCATTGCTGAAATAGCATCTGAGTTGAGCAGGGAGGACATTTTTGATCTACCTCCATCCCAAACACCAGCTGATCCTCTCTCTCAATCAGAACCCTCTATCCAAGAACCACCACAGTCAAGTTCTGCTAAAGACAAAGGCAAAAGGAAAATGACTGAGGAAGAGCTTCAGGAAGAGTAAAGGATTGAGAAGCTAAAGAAGAAAGGTAGATTTCCTACTGAGAAGCTGCTAGCTGCTAGCTCAAAGGTAGTTGCAGCCAATCAGGAGGAAATCAACAACAAGAGAAGGACAGCACTCATTGATCAGCTCATCAACTTAGGAGTTGCCAATGAGGAAGTAATCCTGCTACCACTAGAGGAGTTGGTGACTTTGGAGAGGACAACCAGGCTAAGACAAGAACAAGAAGCCAGGTTGGCCTTGGAGAAGGAAGAAGAAGAACAAAGGAAAGCCGCCCTGCAGCTGAGAGAAGCTAGGATTAAGTTCCTACTCTCAAGAGGCTTCAGTCTTCCTGAACTTTCTCCACATGATGATGATATGATCCTGTTGCTCCACAACAAAGAACAGGATCAAATGGAGAAAGAGAGGAAGAAGGATGCAAGGGAGAAGATGAAGGAGAAGAAGCGGAGGGAAGAGGCAGAGAGGGTCACTGCCACCAAGAAGCTCAGTGACAAAGCCTGGATGAAAGACTATCTCCGGGCTCATGGCTTCTCTGGTAGGCAGGTGGGACCCATGTTCGAAAGGACAGTCCAACGGATTGTCAGCGAAATAAAAGCTGACATCCGTATGGGAAAGAGGAAGGAGATGTATAGGAGGGACAGGGAATGGTCTTCACCCCAGCCACTCAACCACAACCAACCACTCAACCACAACCAACCACTCAACCACAACCCACACCTGAAGAACCAATCCCATTTCCTATCAAAACCGAACCCTCTGATGAAACCTTCACCCCTGAACCTACAACTCTACCCAAACCTACCTCATCACCTCAACCGCCTAAACTTCCCATTCTTAAACCCAAAACACAACCAAGAACCACTAACCTAAACCTACCCAACAGAAACCAAGATCATCCCCTCAGCCTTCTAAACATCTCTCTCTCTCTTGAAGAGTTTAAGGAAATCAAGACGAAGCTCAACAACTGCACAACCCTGAGCAACATCTCTTGTGAGAAAGATCTCATCAACCTCACCTATGTTGATGACTCTTCAAGTTCCCTCACATTAGATCAATTCCTTGATTTGCCTAGAGGAACTTTGGGCCAGGCTGCAAGACTTCTAGGTCTCAACTCTGATTCCCTAAATGCTGAAGAGAAGAGACTTAGAAGAAAACAGGCGACTCTACTGGATACAAGGAAGGAGGACAGGATTCCTAGTCAGACTCCTGGGCCTAGGAGAGGTATAATCCAGTGGAGGTTTGATGAATCTTCTCACAACTTTATTGTGGAAAGAGAGAATGGTGAAATCAACCGGCTCAATGCCACTTCTCTACTGCATCTCAGCAGATTTGACATTGCTGAGCTGGCAGAGAAGCCATTCTCCAATCCCTCCAACTCTGAGATTGCTGCTGTCATTAGGAATCATCTCAGCTGTATTCACTTGGCTGAGCTAACTGCAAGGGCAAAGATCAATGAAGAGTTGAAGTTGAGAAGACAGGAAGAAAAGGAAAGATTTACCACCAAAGGCGCAACCTTTCTACAGATGGTGGAGGGTCCGGACTTGGATCCTATAGTTAGATGGGAATATGACTATAGTTCCCATCAACTAACTCTTTTCAGAGGGCCACAACAAAGGGTACATATAATCCAAGGTGACAGACTGGATGTCCTGTCTACCAAGGATTTGTACAAACTTCTCAGCACCACATCAGGGAAGAACAAGGACACAGATAAATATCTACTCTCCTTGGTGCTGAAAGTTTTGAGAAGAAGAGAGAAGTGAAGTTTTGGTAGCATCAGCCTAGGGGGAGTTTGTTGGATCATTATAAGGCTGATGCAACCAAAACCACTTCACATAGTCAATTTTGGTGCTACATTCAAAGGCTTCCGAAGCTAAGTATGAGATCTTCCGAAGTCTGAAGACAACAGCTGAAGTCAACAGCTGAAGGAAACAGCTGAAGTCAACAGCTGAAGAACACTTCCGAAGACAAAGTCTGAAGAACACTTTCGAAGACAAAGTCTGAAGAAAAAGCTGAAGACTATCTTCCGAAGACAAAGTCTGAAGAACACTTCCGAAAACAAAGTCTGAAGAAAGAGCTGAAGACTATCTTCCGAAGACAAAGTCTGAAGAACACTTCTGAAGACAAAGTCTGAAGAAAAAGCTGAAGACTATCTTCCGAAGACAAAGTTTGAAGAATGCTTCCGAAGACAAAGTCCGAAGAAAGAGCTGAAGACAGAGTCTGAAGAAAGAACTGAAGACTAAGTCTACTTCCGAAGACGAAGAAGACTCCAAGCCTCGGAAGAAGCAGTCTTTCGAAGTATAAGTGGCTTCGGAAGAAGTTACTCTTCCGAAACAATTTATACTTCGGAAGACATTGCTATGACCAGTAGACATAAGTATGGTCTCTGACAATCCGCTGTAGACCTCTGATACATCATGGCTTCTTCCTAAAGAACCATGTTGTTGACCATACTTTATTCTACTGTTCACCTTTTTATGATAGTACATGTTACCAACTTTAGTTGGTGACAAAAGGTAAGTCAGGGACATGTCCTGACTACCAAATCTTAGATAAAATGTCTGAGATACCCTAACCTATAGTCTTGTAGTATAGATGTTTGGTTAGAGGTTTCTAGCTGGTATCAAAGTATATCCGGCTGTAGGTAGTATTATATATGCATTCTCATTGTAACTCATTAGGTAGAGAGATTGAGCAAGAGAGCTTGAGCTTGTAAGAGTCTTTGTAATCCTTTGAGTTGAGAATCAATATATAAAAGTACCTTGAAAATTTAACTGCTGTGTTTATTATCATTTGTTACTTGTTATATTGTGATCAACTCTTGTTAGACTCTTTCTGAGTGTTGTTCAAGGTGAGTTTGAGAGAAAAACCACTGTTTGAGTGACCGAAACCGATCCTGTAATATACCTCTCTGGTACCCTTCTAATTCATAGACCTTCCCAAATGAGTTAACGTGTCACGCTGTCATATGCTTTTTCTAGGTTAATGAAAACCATATGTAGGTCCATTTTCTTTTCTCTATATTTCTTCATTATCCTTCTTATGACGTGTATGGCTTCTGTTGTAGAGCGTCCTGACATAAATCCAAATTGGTTTACCGCTATCTTAGTTTCTCGTCTAATTCTCGTGTCAATAACTCTTTCCCACAGTTTCATCGTGCGACTCAATAGCTTTATTCCCCTGTAATTTGTGTAACATTGGACATCTCATTTTTTCTTATATATGGGGACTATGACACTGCTTCTCCATTGCTCTGGCATCCTCCCGGTTTTAAAGATAGTGTTGAATGAGTCTGCTAGCCATTTCAGGCCCTCGTCTCCCAGGCACTTCCACACTTCAATCGTTATGTTGTCTTGCCCCACCGCCTTAGCCCTTCCCATTTTCTTTAGCGCTCTCGTAACTTCGTGGACAATGATACTTCTACAATAACACTTTTTTCGTTGGTTTGGTTGGGTTTTTTATCGATCACAGATTATTAGTTAGGGTTCCTTATGTTGAAAAGGTTATCGAAGTAAGTTTTCCATCTCACCTTGATGTCGTTCTCTTTCACCAAGACCTTTCCATCCGCAGCCTTTATAAACTTCATCATTCTCAGGTCCTGTCTTCTACTTTTTCTTGCCCTGGCAATCTTAAACATGTCATATTCTTCTTCTTTCGTTTCTAGTCGCTTATACATTCTCTCGTATGTTGTGTTCTTTGCATCTGACACAGATTTTTTCGCCTCTCGCTTAGCCTCCTTGTATTTATCTTTTAGCTTTGCTCGTTCTTCGTCATTATTACATTGTAAAAGATCCCTAAAACTTTGTTGTTTAATTCTTATCTTCTCCTATACATTTTCGTTCCACCACCAGGCTTCCTTATGACCTACTGTCCTATTTGTTGCAAGTCCAAGAGTTTCTTTAGCTGCTTGCATAACTGTAGTTGCCATATCCTTCCGCATTTGGTTTGCGTCTTTCTGTGGCACAGTTTGGATCATACCTTATCTATAAAGGTGGTAATCTTTTGGTCGTTGAGCTGGCCAAATATGATTGTAGGTCTAATTCTCTTAGTTTGGTGGACAATTGCTCTCTTCACGCGTAAATCAGCCACCAACATATAATGTTGAGTCACTACTGTCTCTCCCGGGATTGTCTTACAGTCCTTGCATGAGTTACGGTCTTCTCCCCTCATCAGCAGATAGTCTATCCGCGTGTGTCTCCCGCCTCTGCTAAACGTGATTAGATGCTAGTCTTTTTTCTTAAAAAACGAATTTATGATAAATTCCTAGGTCATGCGCTAAAGCAAAGTCAAGGAGCTTCCTAGCTTTTAAAAAACGAATTTATGAGTCTCTTTTCTTAAAAAAATGAATTTTGTGGCTACATGTTGCTTTTAATTCCTTAAAATCATTAGATGAATCATTAACACGTGGAAAATGTAATTAAAAGAAGAGTAAATTTCGGTTTTGGTCCCTGTGGTTTAATCATTTTAACCATTTCAGTCCAAAAAGGAATCTTTGATCATATCACGCCCTGTGGTTTCACTTTTGTAACGGTTTTGGTCCCTGAGGCTAACTCTGTTAGTTTTTACAGTTAAATGTGAGGGTACTTTGGTCATTTTACATTTGGAGGGCTAGTTATGTAAATTATATTAGATTAGGATAATTTTCGTAATTTTTTAAAACAATAAAAAATAAAAAAAATAAAACTTAAATGTAACCCAACCCAACCCAAACCCCTAATTGGAACCCTAACCCCCACCACCCTTCCACCGCTTGCATCACACCGCCACTGCCACCTCCATCGCCACCGGCAGCTTCATGTCCTTTGGAGAAAAACCTAGCTCCGACGATCTACCTATTACAGTTCCTCGCCGTAAACCTAACTCCGGTCTGGCACACGCCTCTCCACCGGTTCGGCACAGGTCCAAGGTTCAGATCGGAGAAGCTCCGTCGCTCGGGCCAGATTCCGGTATCAAAAACACCAACAATAACATCGGAACCGTAGTCCGATTCCGACCAGAGGCCTCTCTGGTTCCTCAGCCCCACAAACTGCGGCGAACGCGTGGTGTGAAGCTCTCTCCGGCGATCCTGAAGCACCAGCAGCACATCGGGGTGTTTCTCGAGGTCGGAGGCGTGTGACGGTGTGATTGAGGCGGAGAAACCGTGGAAAACGGTGTCGTATACGTGGAGGATGGTGGTGGGTTCAGTGAACTCCGATGAGTACCAATGGTGGTGAGTGGGGAAAATGGAGGGCTTGGATTCACCGGCGACTCGGATGATGTAGGTTTTAACGGTGAGATCTGTGGGTAGGGATTCGCCGGCGGTGAGGAGGAGGGAGATGAGGGTACAGAGGAGCAAAGCCATTGGAGAAGGCTTTGGGGAGTGAGTGAAGTGGGTGTGTGTGTATCGAGGTGTGTGCTTATATGACAGATAATTGATTTTTTAATTATTTATTGTTTTAAAAAATTACGAAAATTATCCTAATCTAATATAATTTACATAACTAGCCCTCCAAATGTAAAATGACCAAAGTACCCTCACATTTAACTGTAAAAACTAACAGAGTTAGCCTCAGGGACCAAAACCGTTACAAAAGTGAAACCACAGGGCTTGATATGATCAAAGATTTCTTTTTGGACTGAAATGGTTAAAATGATTAAACCACAGGGACCAAAACCGAAATTTACTCTTAAAAGAATGAGTTCAAAATTTGGAGAGAAATGCTCCCATGTTCATTAGTCAATCGTTTATAAACCCTAATTCCACACAGTCCAAAACTTTAAATTCTCAAACAGGATGAGAAGAAGCCTGATAAAGATTTATCTCCATCTACCAAATCATCCTTCTTCATCAATCTCCAGTTCAATTTCCACAATATCAAACCCCAAATCATCTAAAATCTCCCGCCAAACTTCATTATTCAACATATTCAAGCAATCCATCACCACTTCATCCCCTGATCAATTAGAGGGATTGATCGATCCCCATTTCAATTCCCCAGAAAACAATTCAAACCCACAATTTGATTCTGCAGTCGCGCCCAATTTGGAAGAAGAATTTGCGATTTTGCAGGGTTCGTTGTCAGTGAAAAAGGTCGAATCTTGTAAGTGTTCAGATGCATATGATATTTGTAATGCAATTAGAGATTATAAAGTGGATTTTAGTGATAAAACCCATAGAGTTCTTAGTAAGTTTAGGGAGAAACTGAGGGAATCAGTTGTGGTTGATGTGCTGAAGTTACTTCCAAATGCTGAATTAGGTGTAAAGTTTTTCATATGGGCAGGTAGACAAATTGGGTATAGTCACACATTAGCAGTGTATGATACTCTGTTAGATATAATGGGATGTAATAACGATAAAATACCCGACCAATTTCTCAGAGAAATTAAAGATGATGACCATAAAGTACTTGGAAAACTGTTAAATGTATTGATTCGAAAGTTGTGTGAAAACGGTTCATGGAATGCAGCACTCGAGGGGCTTGGTAGGCTTAAAGCTTTTGGATACAAAGCTTCTCGAGTGACTTATAATGCTTTAATTCAAGTATTTCTTGAAGCAGATAAACTAGATGCAGCTGATCTTGTTTATCAGGAAATGGCTGATGCAGGTTATGAAATGGATGTGCATACATTAGGTTCTTTTGCTTATTCTTTGTGTAAAGTTGGGAAATGGAGGGAGGCACTTGATATGGTAAAAAGGGGGGAAATTGTTACGGATACTGTGTTATATACAAGAATGATAGGCGGGTTGTGTGAGGGTTCGTTTTTTGAAGAAGCTATGGAGTTCTTGAACCGAATGAGGTGTGATAATTGCCATCCTAATGTTATTACTTACAGGACATTGCTTTGTGGGTGTCTGAATAAAGAAAAGTTGGGTAGATGTAAGAGAATTCTTAGTATGATGATTGCAGAAGGGTGTTACCCGAGCCCTAAAATACATAATTCTCTGGTTCATGCTTACTGTAAAACAGGAGATTTAAATTATGCTTATAAGCTGATTAAAGAGACAGGAAAATACGGTGTCAGACCTGGTCATGTAACTTATAACATTTTTATTGGTGGGATTTGTGGAAAGAACGAGATGCCAAGTGCAGAGAATTTAAATTTGGCTGAAATGGCTTATGGTCAAATGCTAGAGGGAGGATTTATGTTGAATAAAGTCAACGTTACAAACTATGCTCAATGTCTTTGTAGGGCTGGGAAGTTTGAGAACGCTTATAATGTTATTCAAGAAATGATGAAAAATGGTTTTGTGCCAGACAACGGTACGTATAATAAAGTAATTAGCTTTTTGTGTGATGCCTCTAAATTCCAGAAGGCGTTTTGGTTATTCAAAGAAATGAAAAAGAACGGTGTTGTTCCAAACGTTCATACTTATACAATGTTGATTGATACTTTCTGTAAAGCTGGATTAATTCTACAGGCTCGTGTTTGGTTTGATGAAATGGTAGCAAACGGAAGTACTCCAAATGTTGTCACTTATACTGCACTTATACATGCATATCTTAAAGCTAATAAGATTATTGATGCCAATGAGTTGTTTGAGATGATGTTATCATGTGGTTGCTATCCAAATGTTGTCACACTCACAGCTCTAATCGACGGTCATTGTAAAATCGGTCAAATAGAAAAGGCGTTGCAAATTTACTCAAGAATGAAGGGTAAAGAAATTCCTGATGTAGATATGTACTTTAAAGGTACACATGGCAACACATGGGACCCGAATGTTGTAACATATGGAGCTTTGGTTGACGGTTTGTGTAAAGCACATAAAGTTGATGAGGCAGTCAAACTTTTGGATTTGATGTCTAGCGAAGGTTGTGAACCTAATAATATCGTGTATGATGCTCTTATTGATGGGTTGCTAAAAGACGGGAAGTTAGAGGAAGCAGAAGGCGTTTATCTAAAAATGTGTGAAAATGGATATAATCCAAATGTTTTTACTTATGGGGCTATGATTGATAAAATGTTTAAGGATAAACGTTTGGATCTTGCTTCACGGGTATTATCTAAAATGCTCGAAGATTCTTGCCCGCCTAATGTTGTGATTTACACAGAAATGGTTGATGGGCTATGCAAAGTTGGGAAAACAGAGGAAGCTTATAAGCTCATGGGGATGATGGAAAAAAAAGGGTGTAAACCGAATGTTGTTACTTATACGGCTATGATTAATGGATTTGGTATAGCTGGTCAAGTGGAAAAATGTCTTGAAATGTTTAAACAAATGAGTAGTAAAAGCTGTGCACCAAATTATGTTACTTACAGGGTTTTGATTCATCATTGTTGTGCTTCAGGCCATTTAGATGAAGCCCGTGGGCTTTTAGAAGAGATGAAATTGACGTATTGGCCCAAACATATGGCGAGTTATCGAAAGGTTATTGAAGGGTTTAATCGGGAATTCTTGATTAATATTGGTTTGTTAGATGATATAAGTGAACAAGATTCTGTGCCAGTTATTCCAGTTTATAAACTTTTATTTAATAGTTATAGAAAGGCGGGAAAGTTGGAAGTGGCTTTGGAGCTACTTAAAGATATCAGCTTGTTATCTTCCTCAATTGATAACGATCTGTACTTTTCAATGATCGAGAGTCTTTTGGTTTCACATAGGGTTGAGAAAGCTTTCGAGTTATACGCAGACATGACAAGTAAAGGTGTTGTTCCCAAATTCAGTGTCTTGGTCAACCTGGTCAAAGGTCTTGTAAACATCAACCGATGGGAGGATGCATTTCAACTTTCACATAGCCTTTGTTACATGGTACAACTTTTTCTAATCGCTTGTTTCCATTAACATTTCAAGAAAATTGTCTTACACCCCTGATAAACCTTGCAACCTTTTCTTTCGGTTGTTATGGATCACTGATTCTAGACCGCAAGATTTATCTTGTTTGACCTGTATATTGTTTCCTTTAAGTATGTGACTGATAGTTAGAATGTTCTAATGAATATTCTTGTGGGATCAACTGATGAATTAGTATGTGAACAGGATATTCAGTGGCTTTCTTGCAACTACACAAACGGGAAGCAGGGAAGCTGAGCTTAACTACGCAGGGCCACATTTTGGCCCGAGGAGCGGTCCATGTCAGCATGACAAGAAAATGAAGAGATGCACTTATGAGGTTATATTATTCTCTTCATTATCATTCGTGGCGCGTGGGTCCCACTTTCATTTATGGTAAATATACTCGTCATCACAGATTTGTTTCTTCTAACGATCACCTGTATGATTTTATGGCGACTGAGTGATGTGGATTTGTTTATCGATGCGTGCAGAGGTGGCTACTATGACAACAGATTTACCCTGTAGGAGCACCTCATTCATCTTGAGAAGCACTGGAGTCTCACAGGAATGAGCTTCATTGTTAGCTGTTACCTGATCAATGAAGGGGTATATATGTACTTTCACATCATTAGCATCACTGTGCTGGGACTCTACAGCTGGTGCAAAATGGTTACAAAGTTTTAGATATTGATGAATTGACTATTGTACCCTGGTCAAAGTGGCTGGGAGATGTGGAATCTGTATGTCAATAAGTGGTGGCATTGGTGATTTGGTGGTTGTTTCTCGTGAAAGTGATGTGAGTTTAAATCCTTACAGACGTAAGTTATTAGATGGTATGCATGGAAAAAACCTGTTGTTAAAACGAAGTTGCACTTGTTAGAAGGTTAATTGCACCAACGCATAACGCATGTAACATAACATAAGTCAATTATGTTACGTAATTATGTTATTGATGCCTCTCGAGGCGACATCTCAAAACGGAGTATGTCTTGGATGTTTTTCTTTTCCTTAGAGTTCAGGTTAATTTGTTAATAATTTTAAAGTTAGACTGATGTTTTGGTATGTATTATATGAATAACGGCTAAAGAGTTTAAATTAATTGAATTGTAGCATTTTGTACTTTTAAGAATGTCTTAAAGTAATGTAGGATTTACGTGATCTCCTCAAGGCCGGCTAGGCCTAAAGCGAAGCAAAATTTACATATTATTTTTAGAAATCTAAGTCTTGGACCAGAGACATAAATAACATTGTTTATAATTAGACAGAAAACAGTTTAAGTATAAAACAACTTAATGAACTGAAACAAAATCAATTGTAAAATAATAGATTAAATGATAAACAAGTAACAATAAACTAAAGTACATAGAAAAAATTGCAAGTTTATATTAAAATCAAAACATGCAAAAGTAGATTAACCTAGCGAAAGAATGATAGTAGATTAAAGCAATACAAACAATAATAGTTAGTAGAATAGGTGATTAACTGCAAAAGAGAATTTAAAATGGATGAATCTAAATGAACACTCAAGATGATGAACCAAGTTCCGAAGTCGACCTCCATGAATCAAGTTCCGTAAATCGACCTCGATGAACCAAGTTTTGTAAGTCGATCTCATTAAACCTTAATCTCATTTATCTCTAAAAACACAAATATTAATTGAATTATCATATATATTTTCAACTTAAAATAAAAATAAAAAGTAGTTTTTTCTTTGACTCTTATAATTTAGAGGCAAAAAATGGTTGTCTAAATTATTTGTATCGTAGAAACACCGATACTTGTAATACATTAAAATGCAAACACACAAATTAACCGACAATACACACGCATGCAAGTAAATTATCATTAAATACTATATATAAAACATATGGCAGAGGTATTTTAAGATATCATAAAATTAAAAACAGTTACTATATTCAATGCATAAGATACAACCACTTTTAAGGATAAAATTGTATTTATAACATTATTTACACATCATCCCTTATAATTAGTTACATAATAACCTTACGCTTACTAATATTTGCATAAAATTTTATATTATCTACCCATACAGCAAAAAAACTGAACATGTTTTGAGATTTCAGCTCCATCTTTTAATTTATCACATTAAAAAACATTTTGAGACTACAATTTAATCTGTTTATTTTTAAACATTTTAATGTAAACTTTTTGCTGAAACGATCTGTATTTTATGAGGTACAATAAGTTAATGCGTATATACAAGTCGTCATGCAGAACTCATTTATTTGGTGTTTTAAACTTTAACTTAGAAAAAACATAATAAACTTTTATAAAACTACTACAAGAATAACAAAATATTAAATGCACGTGTCAAATGTAAAATGTTATCCCGCTGCATTGCGCGAGCACTCTTCTAGTATCATTTAATGAATTAAGTTTATCAGTATATGAATTAACTCTAACTAGTTTTTTACCCGCCGCGTTTTACGGCGGCGGCGTACGCAACGTGAATTATAAATCTCAACGACATATATTGTAATTTTTCAGTAAAGTTATAATACAACGTAAGACAAACTTATAAATTCAACAAAAATGATGGTGTCATATAAGTAAACAAAGTACTGATTTTTTAATTGTACGTTTGGTCATGTTACATATATATATATATATATATATAGGGGAGGGATCAAATGAAAACCACCATTATAATTGAAAACCATGAAAACCAGTCCTAGCCAATCAAACTTTTTTGTTTTAATTTTTCTAATTTTTAGTTAAAAGGTTAATATGGTAATTTTAACACTCTTTTAATTTTAGTATTTTCTTTAAAATCCTGATTTCTCTCCTTATTTAATTGATGCAAAAATAAAATGTGGGTTAGGTTTGAAGTTTAAATCGAGAGGAAGAGGCTGTGTGAGAACATTCAACACCACCTCCGGTCATCTGGTTACCAATTACCGTTGCCAAAGCTCAAATCGGTAAACAGAAGCATCAATTTCATGGTGAAAGCTCCCGCCGCTGCAGTTCCAGCGAAACAGGATCCGGCGCCGGCGCCGTGGCAAGGGGCGGCGATTCCCCAAAGCCTTTGCTTGCTTCAATTGCTACCGGAGTGATATTGTGGTTTGTTTCGGTGCCTGATGGAGTCTCGAAGAACGCGTGGCAATTGCTGTCGATATTCCTCGTAACCATCGTTGGAATCATCACACAGTCTCTTCCTCTCGGTGCTGTAGCGTTAATGGGGCTAGGTACGTATATGTAACCTTGTTAGGTACAGTATATGTAACTTTTAATAGCTATGAAAATGATGATCAGTACATATACGTAACTGTGATAGCTATGAATATGACAATCAACTGAATGGAAAAAGTTATCATGGTATGGTACATATACGTACCCAGTTACATACATATATGTACCAATGTTTAATTCAGATGATTGATTACCTATATCTTAACTTTTTTTAATGTAGCGCTTTGGTCATTTTCTAATTGGTAAATATTAAAATTTTATATATAAAATTCAACATTATATTATATATAATATTTTTGATTTTGACAGCAAAAAATTTGCATAAAAAAGAACAAAAAATGGGACACAAAGTTATACTCAGAATGAACTTCATCCCTGCTGTTTTTACATCAGATAAGATACATATATGTACCCATTCGTGACGTAAGTCTTGTAACCCTAATGAAGATGACTACGAAGATAGAAAATTGGTACGTATATGTAACCCCAATAAAAATGACTATGAAGATGAAGATCAATAGGATGAAAAAATGGTACAGGGGTCATGAAGGCAAAATGAACAAGACTAATACGTAGTATTGTTGTTACATATACTTAACACCACTGTTACATATATGTAACACTATTGTTACATATGCATGTGTAAGTTTATTGTTTACATATATGTACTTTTGTTTGTTACGTATACACAACTTGGGTTGGTACTCTCATATATATACATATTTTAAGTTTTCTAATGGTTTTGGTCGTTATTATATTTGTTACATGTTTTTGCAGTGACATGAAATTAAGGATACTAAACTTGAAATGAAATTGATGATTATGAAGATGATGATCATCGGTTAAAGTACATGTTGCATCAATGATGATGGTCGGGTCAAGCAATTATCAAAGCGTTTATTTCGAACATGATTTTACGATATGGTTCTAACAAAAATATGTATAACTCATTGTGTATTTATTGAATTTTACATATGTACTTCAGTTTTTAGATTCTGGTATTTTTTAACTGTTACGTATATGTACCTTAGTATTAGTTGTTGATGAATGATTTACGTATGTTTATTAACTGTTACATATATGTACCAAAGCTTCTTTAGCATATAACCAAAATCCTAATCGCACCCTTACACAAATAAAGACTTATTAAATGTTACATATATGTACCAAAGCTTTTTTAGCATATTAACTGTTACATATATGTACCAAAGCTTCTTTAGCATATTAACTGTTACATATATGTACCAAAGCTTCTTTAATTCTAGTTAGGAAAAAAAGATGATTAGGAGAGAAGAGAGAGAAGTAAAAATTAGGAAAGTAAAAAGTAATTAAGAGAGAGGAAAGAGAAACGAAAATTATGGAAAGTTAAATAGATTTATTTTTTGTGTTTTCCTAAAATGCCCTTTTATATTAAAACTTGTCTTAAATACTTCACAATAATTACAATCATGCCATTAGTGATATTAGCCCTTGATTAAATATGATCAATGGTTAGATTTTAGTTTTCAAGGTTTTCATTTATAATTAGGTTTTCAATGGATCCCCCTATATATATATATATATATATATATATATATATATATATATATATATATATATATAGACACAACTGGAAACTCTTTTATGCTAACGAATGCTGCTGTAGTTGTGTGTATAAATCACAAATAAACAAAATGATGTTTTTTTTTATTGTACGGTTTGGTCTTATCATATACACACACACAATTGGAAAGTCTTCTACTATAATTGCTAGCGTTAGGTATAACAAATTGTAGCGTGATTTACATTTTTTAATTGTATGTATATAATTGTATCAAGTGTATAATACTTAGAGATTGCCATTAAAATATACACTTCCCCACAACTTGAGCTATACTATTTTATAACATACTTACAATATTTTGATTATATTTGTTTATCTCTTATAACTTTTTTACATATCTTGTTTTATAAATTTTCGAACACACAACTACAACAAAATTAATTTTTATCTATGTTCGATGCAAATTTCATTCAAAAAATATAGTGCGCATTATAGTGTACAAGTCATGTAAGAAAAATCGTACAAGCTGACAAAACTTTTAAAATTTTTTATTTAAACATTTATATTACTTTTACACATTCTGTTTTTCTCTTATAACTTTTAAAATATACTATTTTTAAACATGTACTATTATAAAATGCTTCTTTTTATCTACTTTTCGACGTAAATTCCATTAAAAACTGATCCTGTGGATGTTTTGACAAATATTTTATCCAAACCTTGCTTTCACTTCTTTTGAAGTACATTTTCGAGTTATTATATATATACTAATTACCAATTTTCTTATATGTTATGAGTTGTACAACATATTTTAGGGTTGTACCCACCTTTTGTTTTATTTCTTTTTACACTACTACAGAAAAATGTATTTGCTACGGTCAAATCCGTAACAGATCCATAGCAAAACGAGTGTTTGCTACGAATTTGCTACGGATTTGATTTGTAGATGATACTTTCGTCGCTAATTTGTCTTGCTAGGGATTTTTGCTACGAACCAATATTTGCAACGGGTTTGGCTATAAAAATTGGCGTCGCTAATTTAGCTACGTATTTGGCTACGAATATTTACTATGGAGTTTGCTACGGAGTTTTGTTTGATTTTAGCTATGAAATTTTTGCTATGGAAAAGTTTGCTACGATTTTGCTATGGATTTTGACCACGATTTTGCTATGGATGATTTATCTAGGATTTTGCTACAAATATTTGCTATGAAATTTAACTATAGATTTACTATATTTGGCTATGGAATTGGCTACAAATTTTGCTATGAGTTTTATTATACTTTTGCTATCAATCTTGCTATAGGTTTGCAATTTTTTGCTATGGATTTTATAAAAATATTGCTACGGATTTAGCTACGAATTTTGTCTAAATTTTTCGAAAGATTTTTTTATATAATGTTATTGAATTTTTTCCTGTAAATGATATATACCACAACTTTCATAATATATACAAGTGTAATTAAAGGTTAACAAAAATCAAAAAGCATAAAACATCCAATTGCAATACATTAAAGATCCAAAAACATCATAGTTAATCCAAACCAAATAGTATAAAATATCCAAATCATCCAAAAGCATTAGTGTAGAAATCATAGTGGTTACTAGCATAAACTCCTTTCTTAACTTGATGGAATGTTTTGTGATAGGTTTTGTGATAGCAATCGAAGTTTCTCACTCATTTCAGCATATAACCTTGCATTTTCTTCAATTTTCTCCATCATAGCATTCTTCTCTGCTTTATCACGTTCTAACTCCGCTACTTTTTCTTTCAACTTTTGCACCTATAATAAATAAATTAGCATGTCACACTCATAACACATTAATACCAAATACATTAAGAACTCTTATTTTATACAAACAAATTAAGCTTAATATAAAACACTTCATTCAAGTAAATTGTGTGTTTGTGCCAAATGATTCATCTTGACCCATTTCTATATTTTCTATTACCCATCTTGACCAATTAATACAAATTAAAAAAGTACTTTGCCCAAACTAACCTAAGTTGTTAGAATTAGTCCCATAATGACTCCTAATATAATGAGTGGCTTTGTTTTGCTAAGTCTACCCATATCCATGTAAATAATTTCTAGATCAACCTAAGTAAAAACAAATAGGTTAGGATTGTCACCTCTAGTTGTTACTAATTCATGCAAACACTCATTTTTCCATACAACAAATTAATATATGTAAATACTTACTTGTTACTACGATAAATTATTGATATCACAATAAATATACTTTTTTCGTTATTAAAATACATTGAATTTCTATTACTAAAAGAGAATACCAACCTCATCAATTCTCCCAGGTGGATCACTGCTAGGCATGGATGGTGTACCAGTTAGCACCACATACGGGTCACAAGTGTTGCCAGTCCCATACAATCTACCCTTTTTATTTCCCCCACTAGTTTGTGACACAATTCCACATCAAGTTCGGGGTGTAAGGTATCATCCTCTCCATACCTCTCAAAAACACACTCCTTATATTCATTCTAAAATAAGAAAAAATTAGTGCGTAAACATTTTATAGTTTACATATATAAATAAGTACAAGTGTTTAAAGTTTACATGTTAGGAAATAATATAAAATACACACTTACACACGCTTGAAAATCATATAATATGTTTATCACTACACACGCTTGAAAATCATATAATATGTTTATCACTTTAGAACAAAACAATTAAAGACAATGCATTGGCTTCAAAAGATGCACTAAGTTTTGTATGCAATAGTACATACGGGTTAATATAATACGGTTAAATAAGCAATATAATCTAAAGTTTTAACCATATTATATTACAAGCTTTAGTAAAAAAAATATAACTACAAAGTAAATGAGACTTACTATAGTTTCATCCGCCCTCGAGTCAACCCAATTCACGTTATGCTCATGAATGTTCTCTTCCACATCACCGGCTTCTCCCAAATAATCTCCTATAGACCCACTACCTGTCAATCTGTCTAGGAGTCTTGACCCTTTCTTTGCATGGGTTTGCATCCAGAATTCATCAAGCTTAGCATGTCGCTTCAATGTCTTATCCTAAATAATTCATATTCAAATTAGAAGAAAAATATTATTATTAATAAAACATATATTGAACATTAATCATATCAAGAAAAATGATTGAACAATATATAGTATATTAATTTATCAAGATGAACGGAAAAGTAATAACATATATAACACCATGACGGGGAAACTAAGTACTAATAAGAAATAAAAAGACAAATATTCTTATATATTTATTAAGTTTTAGGCTTACTTTTTTACCGAAATGGATACACTTTGACTGAAAAAGAAGTCATTTTTAGTGTGTATTTTGTATCATTCAAGAGCGTGAGAAGTGAAATATTATGTATCAAAATATGACAATTTGACATTTTTACTATTTTTTTCTAACCGTGACAAAGCTTTTCGACCCAAGCGTATGTCTACCGCCTGTTGCTTTCTTTCTGTTTACACTGTTTATAGAAGATTTGGATTTCCATGAATCGCTATTCCATGCCTCAACTAGTGTCGCCCAAACCTCTTGACTAATCCAGATTGGCTTAAATGGAAGAATGACACTCAAATCGTTCCCAATTTCTATACCCTCTTTGATCGCAAGGTCTTTGGCTTTATTACGAGCCCTTTTCAACAAATCAGGAAACTTTCCCTTTATGCATTTTTCCCAGCAAGATCGGACTAAAGGCTTCCACTCATCTTCCCATTGATAGTATTTATGTAAGAAAAAAAACACTTATTAATTATGTATGTATTCTTTATCAAGTTATCAGAATTGTTATATACAAATGTAAGTAAACACCTCAAAACGCTCAAATAAACGTTCTCGATGATAGGAAGAAACATCTTTCCATCCTAGCCAAGGACCCGACCACATAGACTGTAATATGGAACCAATGGTTCGGGAAACCTTATCATGGATATAAATCTACAAGATGAAACAATTATAACACTATCAAAAACATTTTTTTATTTACATGTAAAAAATAAAATCAACAAATAAATACTTGTAATATCTCGTATTTTTTGTTAATAGAATGTTAACTTCATTTATTCTTATATGTATCATTATTGTCAATTATGAAACTCATGTGTTGTTTATGCTTATTCACTATCATCATTAAGTTTCTATGTATGAAAGTTAAAAATATAAATATTAAATAATAAAAATTATGTTAATATTAATAATAGTAACAATAATAACAAGTAATAATAATGAATAATAATATTAGTAATAATAAGATTACTTATAATAAGGTTACTTATAACAATAACTTATAAGAATTATTAAACTTAATAATGTTTAAAACATAAACTTAAATTAAGTTTGGGGGTTGTTTGCAAATATGGAAACTTTGATTGAGAAGTTTGTGCATAAAATGTTAACTGTTAAAACCACAGGGACCAAACATGTAAATCACAAAACCCAACCCCCATTCCATTTCCCCTTCCCGCAAATCCGGCGAAGCGCCGGTGGGCACTCCGGTCAAGTCCGGCGACGGCCCAAAACCGTTGAATTCACTTGTTTTTCGATCCAAAACCGCTCCCAAATCTTTTTAGAAGATGATTCGAACCTTTATGCATCGATTAACCGCAATTAAGTGTCTGTTTTCTAGACTAATCGATCAAGTAACCGACGAGAATTAATCATCCAACGTCCGAGCATTAAACTCCAATTATAACCCAATTAACTAAACCTAATCGAAGGTTTATCTAACTCTAATCGATTGCAATCACCAATTACACCTGAAACAAACGCAATCAACGAATTCAAGCATCACTTTGCTCGCGGACCTGCAACTCAACCAAATCCATCGTCCGAGCTTCTAGTGTTGAAATTGGCAAAGGGCTTTGCATCAAGGGCATCACAGGAAGCTATCCATAAAGTTAATTGAATTATCATCAACGTTTGCCACTGGAATCGATTCTTGTACAGCCGCGACCTGTTCTTGGTGTCTTTTGCATCAATTCGAATTCAAATCGGGTAATTGAACACATCAAAACACTTGTTTGTACATGGGAAGCAATAGCCCTAAACTTAATTTGATTGATATCAACGATTCAGGGTTCAATTTAGGGATAGTCGTTTCTAGGGTTCTTGGTGAAAAAGGGGAATTTTTAATCTGGGTTTAAAAGAGTTAGAAACCAAAATGAACCAAGGCCAAGGCCCTGGTTCACTGGTTAAGTTACTGTCCTTACAACCTTGAGGTTGGGGTGTTGATCGGGTTAGTTAATTGGGTTTCGGGTTAATTGGTTTGGGTTATTCGGGTTTTTCAACATTGAAAGTCTACCCGAAACCCGACCCGAATAACAATCGGTTTAATCGGTTTCGGGTTGTTCGGGTAACGGGTTGTTCGGGTAACGGGTTTCGGGTATTAAACAATAGACTTAATTTAATAGATTAGTAAATTTTTATTTGAAATCTTATAAAACTAGTAGACTTAAATTAGTTTACTTCTATAATTTATAAAATATGCTTAAATATGTATTTATATACAAACAATTTGATCAATTTGAACAATCTAAACAAGTGTATATATATAATTTACTTAATTATAATATGGGTTGATCGGGTTATTCGGATTTCGGGTTAATCGGTTCGGGTTATTCAGGTTTTTGAGGTTTGAAAGTTTATCCGAAACCCGACCCGAATAAGAATCGGTTTAATCGGTTTTCGGGTTGTTCGGATAACGGGTTGTTCGGATAACGGGTTGTTCAGGTCGGGTTTCTTCGGGTACGGGTGAGATTGGGTCGGGCGGGTTTATCAGATACGGATAAAATCGACGGGCCTACCTTGAGGTCCCGGTGTAAGACCCTGTTCCCGGGCTCCTCACAGTTGGTTATTCACAGCAATAATTACATAAAACGTTACATAATACAAATTTAACCAGCGGAATTAATTTAACAAAAGCCTTTCATTTCATTATAAACACTGTTGTTAAGCAATACACCGTGGTTTAATCATGTTACAAAATAATAGTTCGATTGTATTACAAAACAACAGTATTATTATGTATGAATGGATGTCAGTCATGCCCCGCCGAGTAGCTTCACCTGTGTGTCATCCTTAACAACATCTTACCTGCCAACTGAAAAATGCATAAAAGTCAGCGTTGCTGAGTGAGTCCTTATAAATAAATATACTTTACTTTTATTTAAGAACCATCCTTTACTTTTGCATGTGATCACACATCATACGTACACGTAGGTAATATCATTATTATCTTCTTCATTCATTCATTTCGTACTTTTATCATTATCTTTCCGAGTCTTTTGCGACAACAGAGTCGCTCACCTCATTAGAAATCTCAAGGACTGCACGTTATCCGAGTCTTTTGCGACAACGGGGTCGCTCACCTCATTGGCAATCTCAAGGATTGCACGTCATCCGAGTCTTTTGCGACACAGAGTCGCTCACCTCATTGTCAATCTCAAAGATTGACTCTGTGTGCATCCTTCGGGGTAGCTAACCCGCATCACAGTTGAGCTAATGACAACCAGGCCGTGCACCTCTTTACATCTGCTTGCAAGACTTTCGTTCATTCATTTACATTCCGCTTTTCTTTATCATTAATCTTTCACTTTATTAATGATAATACTTTCTGTCTTGATTATGAACATACCACGTAAAGTCATACAATAATAATATTAATAACATTAATAATAGGGTTAACAAAAATGATAATAATAATAATAATAAAGAATCATAAAAGCAGTCATGATTATGCTTGGAATTAGACATTTATTAATCCTAGTCAAACATCGTCCAACCCTAATTGCACAGACTCCCACAAAATTCCTGAAAATAAATTCCAAGTGTTGGGCGCATGGGCCTGTTCGGACGCATGGGCCCTGTTCAGACGTTTTGCCCTGCACTTGGTCATCCTGAACAAATCTCCTAGACGGTTGGGCACTATTCGGACGCATGGGCCTGACTTGGACGCATGGGCCTGACTTGGACGCATGGGCATTTAGGCGGTTGGGCACTGTTCGGACGTCTGGGCCTACACTTATCCATTTTTCACTTAGACGCATGGAACTATTCAGACGGTTGGATACTTGGGCGTTTGAGGAATCCCAGACGCATGGGCCCTGTTCAGACGGTTGGGCCCTGTTTGGACGTACGGGCTTACTTAGCACATTCTAAGGCAACTTTCAGACGGTTGGGGTACTGTTCAGACGGTTGGGGTACTGTTCAGACGGTTGGGGTACTGTTCAGACGGTTGGGCATCAAATTTGCACTTAAACGACATAAATCAGTCCCAAATTTGTCCTAAATCAAATTCCATGCTTAGTACTAACATTCTAAGCATCATAACACATTCATAATCACAATCATCTCATCATTTACCCCTAAAACATACACCCATCCACATACACGTTCACACACACATACGGGTAGAAACATAATTTTATAAAAACACCTACACATGCATTTTCCAGCCCCGAAATTGTTTAAAACATGTTAAAAAGGGGATTCTAGAACTCACCTTAGTCTGTTTTCAGACTTAAACTCTTCTCTTGACCCTTCTCAGACGCTTTCAACACCTAAAACCCACACACACAACCCGAACACACAATCACATTTATAAGCATACAACCAAGTCTAGAATCGTCTAAAGCATCATAAACTCGAGAATTCTTACAAAAAACTTTGAAGTTCTTGTTTCTTCTAAAATTCCCGAGAGTTTCTGCTCTCTCTCTCTTTCTCTCTCTAACAAAATCCGAATGTTAGGGTGTAAGAAGCAACATGGGCGGCCATGTTGCTTTATTCACCAACTTTTCAAAATTTGTGTCCTTTTGGACACTTTCAACCCCTCAACTTGGGTTAACTTGCATTTTCCTTCTTTTCCTTTGCTTTTATTCTTTCTTTTACCTTTAAAAAAATAACCGGGTGTTACAAGTCCACCCGCCTTATATAGGTTTCGTACCCGAAACCTGTTTTTCCTCAAACAGATGAGGGTAATGCTGCATCATCTCTCCTTCAATCTCCCATGTAGATTCAGATCCCTTTCTGTGCTTCCACTGTACACGCACCAGAGGAATCACTTTATTTCTTAACCTCTTCTCCTTACGATCAATGATCGCCACTGGTTACTCCACGTAATTGAGTCGTTCATCCACTTCGATTTCCTCCAGTGGTACAATCATGTCATCGTCGGCTAAACACTTCCGCAGATGAGATACATGGAATGTAGGATGAATTGCACTCAACTCATCGGGTAGTTCTAACCTATAGGCCACCTCTCCTACTCGAGCAATGATTCGGAAAGGCCCTATATATCTCGGGCTCAACTTGCCCCGCTTTCGGAACCGAATGATTCCTTTCCAAGGTGAGACCTTCAACATAACCCGATCACCCACCTGGTATCAGTACGTTCTCATTTCATCATAAAAGCTTTTACAATGCATTACATTGTTGATTATTACAAAATACATACTTTCTATACATTACGTACTCTACTAGGATTGTTGCGGAAACATATGAAACCGAGGATTCCTTAAGTAATCCCGTTTATCTGAATCCTCAACAATCCCAAAATGGTCGTATACAGTGACTTCTAGTACAAATATATTAAAAACTATATTTAAAGAAGATTCCTTAAGTAATCCCGTTTATCAGGATCCTTAAGGAAGGTTCCTTAGGTAATCTCGTATATCGGGATCCTCAAGGAACACTTGACACTTACATGCAACATAAGTTGTTGCTTGCATTATGCGCCCGCATCCCAATGCGTGGCAGCATTATCAAAAGGAGAATGCCATCCCAAAACAGCTGAGTAGCCGCCTCGTGCCATCCCCAGCAACACTACCTGCCAACTGGAAACACATAAAAAGTCGGCGTTGCTGAGTGAGTTCTAGTTTTATAATAAACATACTTCGTTTTCATTAAAACCATTCTTTTCTTTATTCGCGATCATACATTATACATACATGTAGATAATATCTTTATTATCTCTTTCATTCATTCGTTCATTCATTATACATCATTATCTTTCACTTCTTATCTAGATCCTGTCAGGCTTTACCCACTTCACGGCACGCAGCCATGATTACTGTGGTCGAATGACAAGGATCCCGTTACGTTCATTCGTTATACGTTTCGTTCGTGAACATACATCATACACATATACAGATAATATTTATTATTATCCGTCTCATTCATTCGTTACGTCTTTATCATTCAGTTCTCATATGGATCCTGTCAGGCTTTACCCACTTCATGGCACGCAGCTATGATTACTGTGGTCAAATGACAAGGATCCCGTTTCATCTTTTCTTGCACATTGGATATCTTTTGTACCACTACCATATGCTATACCTCGATCAGTCTTAGCTACCGGGCCGAGGTTATTAAATAAACAACAAAGCGTATGCCACGGTACTAGAGGTAAGCGGTAGGGGCACCATACATATGGTCAATCACCAAGAAGGACCCGTTTACCTTATCCAATGCTTGCAAGACTTCTTTCGTTCGTTCGTTAATGCATGTATTCATCATCATATTACTCATTCATTCATTCATTCATTAATACATGCATTCATCTTCATGTTCCTCTTTCTTTATCTTTCACTTTACGTTACATAATACTTCGTTCATTCGTTGTCAAAATACGTAAAGTCATGGAAAGATATACATACATCATCATAAGGAACACACATATATCAGTCATACATCATCATACATGGCATCATACATACATAGCCTACATCAACAGTCATCTATAGGCACTTACAGAAACTTCTATGTAAGGACTTACTCCCGTATTTTTCCCGAAAGCCGGGACTCGACTATGCATCTTCTCGAGTGCAACAGCCCTAATTGTCCCTCCTAAACCTTGGAGACTCATACTAGGACCTCATACAACACACCCAAGTCCACAATCATACCTTAAACTTACTACACGGTATTACACCCAAATGGGTCAAACATACATGTTTCAATAAACAGGTTTATATGTGTTCCAGCCCCAAAATCATTTAAAACAAGTAAATGAGGGGTCCTAGAACTCACCTGTACTTGATGATTAGCTTCTCTATCAAGCTATGAAAGAGAAGGTCGCACTACACCGTCTGCAGGTAGATTAACAATCAAAAGAGATAATTTCTGTCTAAATTCGCTGCTAAGTTCGCTGCTAGTTTCGCTAAGTAACTAGCAATTTCGCTGCTAGATTCGTCCATAGTTTCGCTAGGCGAACAACAGTTTCGCTGCTAAATTCGCCAGCAGTTTCGCTGGAAAATCAGCAGTTTCGCTGTTAAATTCGCTGGCAGGTTCGCTGGCAGTTTCGCTACCAGTTTCGCTGCCAGTTTCTCCCAACTTTCGTTGGATAGCATTGTCGGCGAACTTATCAACGGAACTATAGTTTCGCCCCAGCGAAACTATAGTTTCGCTGGACGAACTTATAGTTTTGCTGGATGAGTGCTTAATTTCGCAGAACGATCTGAAATTTACGAATCAGCCCTTTTTAACCCAAAACTTCAATCTTTTACACCAAAAACCTTGGGTTATCATCCAGGAACCTATATCTAAGCTTTTTACATGTTTTCTTACATAAAAACGTGGGTTTTTGGGCGATTCTTGCCACTTTCAAAAACCCAAAAACTAGAATCCGGTTTTTCACCAAAAAGGAACAATTAAACGATGTTTCTTACCTAGATTCTTGTTGTTTGGAAACCCACAAACGCCAATCTTCGATCTCTTGACCAACTGAGCCTCGAATCAACACTTTCTCTCTCTACACTCTCTCTCTAGAAGTTGAGTGTTGGGTGCAAATGAGAGTTGCTCAGCTGATCCGTCTATATATATGTATCAGGCGTTCCCGGGACTTTAAACTCGTCAAGCTCACGACCCGAAGCGTTAACTTGGTCTAACACCCATAACCAGCCTATTTTATTAAATGGTCTCGTCTGAGCCCATTATTATTGTTTGACTTGCTTAGAAAATTTTCCGGGTGTTACAAGTCCACCCCCCTTATTTAGGTTTCGTCCCCTAAACCTGTTATTTCTCGAACAATCGTGGGTAGTGCTGCCTCATTTCCTCTTCTGTCTCCCACGTTGACTCAGATCCATTCCTGTGCCTCCGTTGTACACGCACAAGAGGAATCACTTTATTTCTCAGCCGCTTCTCTTTTCTATCAATGATTGCCACTGGTTGCTCCACATAATTGAGCCGTTCATCTACTTCGATATCCTCCAATGGAACAATCATATCCTCATCGGCCAAATACTTCCTTAGATGAGATACGTGGAAGGTTGGGTGAATTCCACTCAACTCATCTGGCAATTCCAACCTATAGGCCACATCTCCTACACGAGCAATGATTCAGAAAGGGCCTATATATCTCGGGCTCAACTTGCTCCGCTTTCAGAACCGAATGATTCCTTTCCAAGGTAAGACCTTCAACATAACCCGGTCACCCACCTGGAATTCGATCGGTCTGCGTCGTTTATCGGCATACGACTTCTGTCTGTCTTTGGCTGCCTTCATATAGGCCTTGATCCTTTCAAGCTTTTCAGTCGTAGCCTCGATCACTTCGACGCTTCCTAATTCCTTCTGACCAATATCATCCTAACAAGCGGGTGTCCTGCATCTCCTACCATATAGCATCTCATAAGGTGGCATGCCAATACTGGCATGATAGCTGTTATTGTATGAGAATTCAGCTAATGGCAGGTGGTCGTCCCAACTTCCTCCAAAATCGATCACACACGCCCGAAGCATGTCTTCGAGTGTCTGGATCGTCCTCTCAGACTGACCGTCCGTCTGAGGGTGATAAGTCGTGCTGATATGTAGTCTCGTCCCCATCGCATCATGAAATCTCTTCCAGAATTTTGATGTAAACGGGTGTCACGATCCGACACGATGGACACCGGCACGCCATGACGAGCTACGATTTCTTTGATGAATAGATCCGCCAATCTTTCAGATGAATACGTCTCGTGGATCGGTAGAAGTGGGCGCTTTTCGTCAAGCGATCAACTATCACCCATATAGCATCATACCCTTTTGGGGTACGTGGTAGCTTCGTGATGAAATCCATGGTGATGTGCTCCCACTTCCACTCGGGTATATCCAACGGTTGGATCTTCCCGTAAGGTTTCTGGTATTCTGCCTTTACTTGTAAACAAGTTAGGCACTTACTCACGTACTCCACCAGCTTCATACCCGGCCACCAATAATCTTTTTCATGTCTTGGTACATCTTGGTAGCACCAGGATGAATGGAGTATCGAGTTTTATGGGCTTCGTCCATAATCTTCATACGTAGATCCCCAAAACAAGGAATCCACATCCGCCCAAATCAAGTCTTGACACCAAACGTGTTTTCACCCAGTTCCGCGACCAGACCTCTCATTCGTTCTGAGTTAAGACGATCTTCTTTCAAAGCCTCGTCTTGAAACTCCTTAACCTGCGTCATCACGTCGGAGGTCATAATTAGTTGATAAGCCTTTACCCGGATCGGCTCAAGCCTTTCTTTTCGGCTAAGGGCGTCTGCCACGACGTTGGCCTTGCCGAATGGTAATGAATTTCACAATCGTAATCCTTTATAAGCTCCAACCATCGCCTTTGCCTCATGTTTAGATCTTTCTGCTCGAAGAAGTACTTCAAGCTTTTGTGGTCTGTGAAAATGGTGCACCTCGTCCCGTATAGATAGCGCCGCCAAATCTTCAACGCGAAAACCACCGCAGCTAGTTCTAGATCATGCGTGGGATAGTTGACTTCGTAGGTCTTCAGTTGTCGAGAAACATAGGCTATTACCCTTCCGCGTTGCATCAATACGCAACCTAGCCCAGAATAAGATGCATCCGAATAGACCACTAAGTCTTTATTTCCCTCGGGCAATGTCAAGACAGGAGCTTGTGTTAATCTCATCTTCAACTCCTCAAAGGCATCCTCCTGCTCTCGACCCCACACGAACTTCACATCCTTGCGAGTCAATTTTGTTAAAGGTGAGGCTATCTTGGAAAAGTCTTGAATAAATCTTCTATAGTAGCCCGCCAACCCCAAGAAGCTACGATCTCGGATGGCGTCTTTGATGACTTCCATTGCATCACGGCCTCAACCTTTGCTGGGTCCACCATTATTCCCTCTGCATTTACCACGTGACCCAGAAATTGTACCTCGCGTAACCAAAAAGCACACTTGGAGAACTTAGCATACAGTTTCTCCTTCCTCAGCGTTTCCAATACTTCTCGAATGTGACCGGTATGCTCTGTCTCGCTTTTTGAATAAATCAGGATGTCATCAATAAACACGATCACTGATTTATCCAACATCGGCCGGCACACTCGGTTCATCAAATCCATAAAAGCAGCCGGCGCATTGGTCAAACCAAAAGACATGACAAGAAACTCGTAGTGACCGTAGCGCGTACGAAAAGCTGTTTTAGGGATATCCTGCTCCTTCACCTTCAGCTGATGATAGCCCGATCGAAGATCTATTCGTGAAAACCAACTGGCCCCTTGAAGCTGATCGAACAAATCATCAATTCTCGGCAAGGGGTATCTGTTCTTCACCGTCAACTTATTCAGCTCACGGTAGTCGATGCACATCCTCATACTACCATCTTTCTTCTTTACGAACAGGACCGGAGCACCCCAAGGTGAGATACTCGGCCTAATGAACCCCTTATCTAGCAGTTCTTGCAATGCTCCATCAACTCTTTCATTTCCGTCGGAGCCAAGCGATACGGTGCTTTGGCGACAGGTTGAGCACCCGGTATCAGGTCGATCTGGAACTCGATCTCTCGTTCAGGTGGCAATCCCGATCAGTCTTCCGGGAATACGTCTGGAAATTCACACACTACCGGTACATCGGATAGTTGTGGTGTTAGCTTCTCCACATTCTTTACATAACATAGGTAGGCGCTACATCCGCGCCTCATACACTTTCCCGCCACCGCCATCGAGATCACTTTCGGAATCGTCGTAACCCGATCGCCGTATATTGTCACTGGACTTCCGTCAGCCGCCGTCAGTCTAATCATCTTTTTTCAGCACACGATATTCGCTTCGTAGGTTGCTAACCAATCCATCCCTAGTACTACATCAAATCCTCCTAGGGGCATCACATGTAAGTTGGCAGCAAACCTATGACCTTCTAATTCTACGGTACAGTCCTCTATCACATCCGTAACCCTAGTGGACTTACCAATAGCAGTTTCTACGTCAAAGGACTCATCGAGGCATTTACTCCTAATAGGCAGTTTAGCGCAGAAAGTAGTAGAAATAAAACTCCTACTGGCACCCGAATCAAATAATACAGAGGCTAAAGTTTGGTTTATCAGGAACGTATCAGACACAACGTCAGGGTCCGTCCTAGCCTCTTCTTGCGTCATCGTGAATGCCCTGGCCTTTGCCCTCGGTTCTTCTCCTCCCGTCTTCTTCACCCCTGAGCCCTCAGCCCTTGGCTTCTTGCAGTCTCTGCTCATATGACCACTTTCCCCACAGTTAAAACATTTGCCTGTCCGGCAATCCTTGGCCATATGCCCTGTCTTTCCACACTTAAAGCAGATGTTTGATCCCCACTTGCACTCCCCCAAGTGCTCTCTTCCACATTGGCCACACTTCCTCAACCCAGCTCCTGACATGACCATACGGCGGTCATCCACCCTTGCCTTCTTGTTACTCGTCGAGGTATCACCTGGACTAAACCTCTTCCCCTGCCAGTTTCTCTCACCACCTCCCTTCTTACTACCCTCACCCTTCACCACCACAGCCCGCTCATCATATAGCCTTCCTGCCAAATCCACTGCCGACCTAAAAGTGCTCGGTTGGGCAGTAATCAAATGCTTGCGGATGTCAGCTGGCAGCCCCTGAATATACCGATTGATCTTTTGAGACACCGGCGTCACCTGATCCGGCACTATTCTCGCCATCTCATTGAACTTGGTGGTGTACTGTTGGTGGGTCATCGTCCCCGCCTCCAACTGCAGGAACTCTCTCTCCACTTTATCCATCTCCCGACGAGGACTGAACTCCTTGATCACCATCCTTTTTAGCTCGGACCACTTCATTCTTCTGATGGCCCTGCTACCCTCGGCCTGGACTATGTTGTCCCACCAGCATAAGGTCGAACCCGTGAAAGAGTGGGTAGCAAACTTCACCTTCTTGTCCTCCCGACAATCACTAATATCAAGGACAACCTCTATTTCCTCACCTATTGGTGAGCATCAGCAGCGGTGCCAGAACCATCAAAAGTAGGGGGCTTGCACCTCATAAACGCCCCGTAGTTACAACCCCGTGTTGTCTCCTGTACCGGCTCCTCCTCCTCTTCCTCTTCATCATCAGAAAGAACCGTTTCCGGCTCTGTTTGTTGCTGGCTCCCTGAGGATGGGTTCCTCCCTCGCCTCTCATCTTCGCGTACAGCCTTTGTTACTTCGTTCACTACAAACGGTAAGATCGTCTGCATGACCTGGTGCACTTCCTCGACCACTGCCTCTTTTACCGAGGCCCTCAAATCAGCACTCTCATCCACTTCCTCCGGATGAGTAGTATCAGGTTCTTCAGGAACCTCCTTCTCCACCCTAGGTCTTCCTCTTGTGGCTCGTGGTTCAGCACCACGTCCGCCACCACCTCCACCACGTGAGGTCTTAGATGATCTACCACCGACCATCTTCTATCACACACTGAAAGGTTCAAATACTAACACGGTCATTCAAGGAAATAGCTCAGTTTATGTCAAGCATAGTAAGTCCCTAATTACAGTGGCCAGTTGTGATTAGCCACTTACTTTACTCTTCGCACCCTGAGCATTACCTGTCCTGACTACATTAGCATCTAAATCTAACAGTACACGTATACCACATACATACGCACATAATACCAGTTAATATTTAATAAAATACCTGATGGCACGCAGCTACTCAGATGGCATTCCCTTCCTTTCTGTCCCATTTTCAGTTTAAGTTTAGGTTTATTTTGAAAATTTACCCGTTTAACTTAAACTTTGGCTCTGATACCAACTTGTAAGGCCCCGTTCTCGGGCGCCTCACAGTTGGTCATTCATCGCACTTCAAACATACTGTTTACATATACTAAATAGAACAACGCAGCGGAATAGATAAGAAGTACGTTCTCATTTCATCATAAAAGCTTTTACAATGCATTACATTGTTGATTATTACAAAATACATACTTTCTATACATTACGTACTCTACTAGGATTGTTGCGGAAACATATGAAACCGAGGATTCCTTAAGTAATCCCGTTTATCTGAATCCTCAACAATCCCAAAATGGTCATACACAGTGACTTCTAGTACAAATATATTAAAAACTATATTTAAAGAAGATTCCTTAAGTAATCCCGTTTATCAGGATCCTCAAGGAACACTTGACATTTACATGCAACATAAGTTGTCGCTTGCATTATGCGCCCGCATCCCATTGCATGGCAGTATTATCAAAAGGAGAATGTCATCCCAAAAGAGCTGAGTAGTCGCCTCGTGCCATCCCTAGCAACACTACCTGCCAACTGGAAACACATAAAAGTCAGCGTTGCTGAGTGAGTTCTAGTTTTATAATAAACATACTTCGTTTTCATTAAAACCATTCTTTTCTTTATTCGCGATCATACATTATACATACATGTAGATAATATCTTTATTATCTCTTTCATTCATTCGTTCATTCATTATACATCATTATCTTTCACTTCTTATCTAGATCCTATCAGGCTTTACCCACTTCACGGCACGCAGCCATGATTACTGTGGTCGAATGACAAGGATCCCGTTAGGTTCATTCGTTATACGTTTCGTTCGTGAACATACATCATACACATATACAGATAATATTTATTATTATCTGTCTCATTCATTCGTTACGTCTTTTCATTCAGTTCTCATATGGATCCTGTCAGGCTTTACCCACTTCATGGCACGCAGCTATGATTACTGTGGTCGAATGACAAGGACCCCGTTTCATCTTTTCTTGCACATTGGATATCTTTTGTACCACTACCATATGCTATACCTCGATCACTCTTAGCTACCGGGCCGAGGTCATTAAATGAACAACAAAGCGTATGCCACGGTACTAGAGGTATGCGGTAGGGGCACCATACATATGGTCAATCACCAAGAAGGACCCGTTTACCTTATCCAATGCTTGCAAGACTTCTTTCGTTCTTTCGTTAATGCATGTATTCATCATCATATTACTCATTCATTCATTCATTAATACATGCATTCATCTTCATGTTCCTCTTTCTTTATCTTTCACTTTACGTTACATAATACTTCGTTCATTCGTTGTCAAAATACGTAAAGTCATGGAAAGATATACATACATCATCATAAGGAACACACATATATCAGTCATACATCATCATACATGGCATCATACATACATAGCCTACATCAACAGTCATCTACAGGCACTTACAGAAACTTCAATGTAAGGACTTATTCCCGCATTTTTCACGAAAGCTGGGACTCGACTATGCATCTTCTCGAGTGCAACAGCCCTAATTGTCCCCCCTAAACCTTGGATACTCATACTAGGACCTCATACAACACGCCCAAGTCCACAATCATACCTTAAACTTATTACACGGTATTACACCCAAATGGGTCAAACATACACGTTTCAATGAACAGGTTTATATGTGTTCCAGCCCCAAAATCATTTAAAACAAGTAAATGAGGGGTCCTAGAACTCACCTGTACTTGATGACTAGCTTCTCAATCAAGCTATGAAAGAGAAGGTCGCACTACACCGCCTGCAGGTAGATTAACAATCAAAAGAGTTAATTTCTGTTTAAATTCGCTGCTAAGTTCGCTGCTAGTTTCGCTAAGTAACTAGCAGTTTCGCTGCTAGATTCGCCCATAGTTTCGCTAGGCGAACAATAGTTTCGCTGCTAAATTCGCCAGCAGTTTCGCTGGAAAATCAGCAGTTTCGCTGCTAAATTCGCTGGCAGGTTCGCTGCCAGTTTCGCTGCCAGTTTCGCCCAACTTTCGTTGGATAGCATTGTCGGCGAAGTTATCAACGGAACTACAGCGAAACTACAGCGAAACTATAGTTTCGCTGGAACTTCTCTTAGTTTCGCTGGACGAACTTATAGTTTCGCTGGATGAGTGCTTAATTTCGCAGAACGATCTGAAATTTACGAATCGGCCCATTTTAGCCTAAAACTTCAATCTTTTACACCAAAAACCTTGGGTTATCATCCAGGAACCTATATCTAAGCTTTTTACATGTTTTCTTATATAAAAACATGGGTTTTTGGCGATTCTTGCCACTTTCAAAAACCCAAAAACTAGAATCCGGGTTTTCACCAAAAAGGAACAATTAAACGATGTTTCTTACCTGGATTCTTGTTGTTTGGAAACCCACAAACGCCAATCTTCGATCTCTTGACCAACTGTGCCTCGAATCAACACTTTCTCTCTCTACACTCTCTTCTCTAGAAGTTGAGTGTTGGGTGCAAATGAGAGTTGCTCAGCTGATCCGTCTATATATATGTATCAGGCGTTCCCGGGACTTTAAACTCGTCAAGCTCACGACCCGAAGCGTTAACTTGGTCTAACACCCATAACCGGCCTATTTTATTAAATGGTCTCGTCTGAGCCCATTATTATTGTTTGACTTGCTTCGAAAATTTTCCGGGTGTTACAAGTCCACCCCCTTGTTTAGGTTTCGTCCCCGAAACCTGTTATTCCTCGAACAATCATGGGTAGTGCTGCCTCATTTCCTCTTCTGTCTCCCACGTTGACTCAGATCCCTTCCTGTGCCTCCACTATACACGCACAAGAGGAATCACTTTATTTCTCAGCCGCTTCTCTTTTCTATCAATGATTGCCACTGGTTGCTCCACATAATTGAGCCGTTCATCTACTTCGATATCCTCCAGTGGAACAATCATATCCTCATCGGCCAAACACTTCCTTAGATGAGATACGTGGAAGGTTGGGTGAATTCCACTCAACTCTGGCAATTCCAACCTATAGGCCACCTCTCCTACACTAGCAATGATTCGGAAAGGGCCTATATATCTCGGGCTCAACTTGCCCCGCTTTCGAAACCGAATGATTCTTTTCCAAGGTGAGACCTTCAACATAACCCGGTCACCCACCTAGAATTCGATCGGTCTGCGTCGTTTATCGGCATACGACTTCTGTCTATCTTTGGCTGCCTTCATATAGGCCTTGATCCTTTCAAGCTTTTCAGTCGTAGCCTCGATCACTTCAACGCTTCCTAATTCCTTCTGACCAATATCACCCCAATAAGCGGGTGTCCTGCAGCTCCTACCATATAGCATCTCATAAGGTGGCATGCCAATACTGGCATGATAGCTGTTATTGTATGAGAATTCAGCTAATGGCAGGTGGTCGTCCCAACTTCCTCCAAAATCGATCACGCACGCCCAAAGCATGTCTTCGAGTGTCTGGATCGTCCTCTCAGACTGACCGTCCGTCTGAGGGTGATAAGCCGTGCTGATATGTAGTCTCGTCCCCATCGCATCATGGAATCTCTTCTAGAATTTCGATGTAAAACGGGTGTCAAGATCCGACACGATGGACACCGGCACGCCATGACGAGCTACGATTTCTTTGATGAATAGATCCGCCAATCTTTCAGATGAATACGTCTCGCGGATCGGTAGGAAGTGGGCGCTTTTCGTCAAGCGATCAACTATCACCCATATAGCATCATACCCTTTCGGGGTACGTGGTAGCTTCGTGATGAAATCCATGGTGATGTGCTCCCACTTCCACTCGGGTATATCCAACGGTTGGATCTTCCCGTAAGGTTTCTGGTGTTCTACCTTTACTTGTAAACAAGTCAGGCACTTACTCACGTACTCCACCACATCACGCTTCATACCCGGCCACCAAAAATCTTTTTCATGTCTTGGTACATCTTGGTAGCACCAGGATGAATGGAGTATCGAGTTATATGGTCTTCGTCCATAATCTTCATACGTAGATCCCCAAAACGAGGAATCCACATCCGCCCAAATCAAGTTTTGACACCAAACTTGTTTTCACCCAGTTCCGCGACCAGACCTCTCATTCGTTCTGAGCTAAGACGATCTTCTTTCAAAGCCTCGTCTTGAAACTCCTTAACCTGCGTCATCACGTCGGAGGTCATAATTAGTTGATAAGCCTTTACCCGGATCAGCTCAGGCCTTTCTTTTCGGCTAAGGGCGTCTGCCACCACGTTGGCCTTGCCCGGATGGTAATGAATTTCGCAATCGTAATCCTTTATAAGCTCCATCGCCTTTGCCTCATGTTTAGATCTTTCTGCTCGAAGAAGTACTTCAAGCTTTTGTGGTCTGTGAAAATGGTGCACTTCATCCCGTATAGATAGTGCCGCCAAATCTTCAACGTGAAAACCACCGCAGCTAGTTCTAGATCGTGCGTGGGATAGTTGACTTCGTGGGTCTTCAGTTGTCGAGATGCATAGGCTATTACCCTTCCGCGTTGCATCAATACGCAACCTAGCCCAGAATAAGATGCATCCGAATAGACCACTAAGTCTTCATTTCTTTCGGGCAATGTTAAGATAGGAGCTTGTGTTAATCTCATCTTCAACTCCTCAAAGGCATCCTCCTGCTCTCGACCCCACACGAACTTCACATCCTTACGAGTCAATTTTGTTAAAGGTGAGGCTATCTTGGAAAAGTCTTGAATAAATCTTCTATAGTAGCCCGCCAACCCCAAGAAGCTACGATCTCGGATGGCGTCTTTGGTGACTTCCATTGCATCACGGCCTCAACCTTTGCTGGGTCCACCATTATTCCCTCTGCATTTACCACGTGACCCAGAAATTGTACCTCGCGTAACCAAAAAGCACACTTGGAGAACTTAGCATACAGTTTCTCCTTCCTCAGCGTTTCCAATACTTCTCGAATGTGACCGGCATGCTCTGTCTCGCTTTTTGAATAAATCAAGATGTCATCAATAAACACGATCACTGATTTATCCAACATCGGCCGGCACACTCGGTTCATCAAATCCATAAAAGCAGCCGGCGCATTGGTCAAACCAAAAGACATGACAAGAAACTCGTAGTGATCGTAGCGCGTACGAAAAGCTGTTTTAGGGATATCCTGCTCCTTCACCTTCAGCTGATGATAGCCCGATCGAAGATCTATTCGTGAAAACCAACTGGCGCCTTGAAGCTGATCGAACAAATCATCGATTCTCGGCAAGGGGTATCTGTTCTTCACCGTCAACTTATTCAGCTCACGGTAGTCGACGCACATCCTCATACTACCATCTTTCTTCTTTACGAACAGGACCGGAGCACCCCAAGGTGAGATACTCGGCCTAATGAACCCCTTATCTAGCAGTTCTTGCAATGCTCCATCAACTCTTTCATTTCCGTCGGAGCCAAGCGATAAGGTGCTTTGGTGACAGGTTGAGCACCCGGTATCAGGTCGATCTGGAACTCGATTTCTCGGTCAGGTGGCAATCCCGATAAGTCTTCCGGGAATACGTCTGGAAATTCACACATTACCGGTACATCGGATAGTTGTGGTGTAGCTTCTCCATATTCTTTACATAACATAGGTAGGCGCTACATCCGCGCCTCATACACTTTCCCACCACCGCCATCGAGATCACTTTCGGAATCGTCGTAACCCAATCGCCGTATATTGTCACCGGACTTCCGTCAGCCGCCGTCAGTCTAATCATCTTCTTTCGACACACGATATTCGCTTCGTAGGTTGCTAACCAATCCATCCCTAGTACTACATCAGATCCCCCTAGGGGCATCACATGTAACTTGGCAACAAACCTATGACCTTCTAATTCTACGGTACAGTCCTCTATCACATCCGTAACCCTAGTGGACTTACCAATAGCAGTTTCTACGTCAAATGACTCATCGAGGCATTTACTCCTAATAGGCAGTTTAGCACAGAAAGTAGTAGAAATAAAACTCCTACTGGCACCCGAATCAAATAATACAGAGGCTAAAGTTTGGTTTATCAGGAACGTACCGGACACAACGTCAGGGTAAGTCCTAGCCTCTTCTTGCGTCATCGTGAATGCGCTGGCCTTTGCCCTCGGTTCTTCTCCTCCCGTCTTCTTCACCCCTAAGCCCTCAGCCCTCGGCTTCTTGCAGTCTCTGCTCATATGACCACTTTCCCTACAGTTAAAACATTTGCATGTCCGGCAATCCTTGGCCATATGCCCTGTCTTTCCACACTTAAAGCAGATGTTTGATCCCCACTTGCACTCCCCCGAGTGCTCTCTTCCACATTGGCCACACTTCCTCAACCCAGCTCCTGACATGACCACACGACGGTCATCCCCCTTGCTTTCTTGTTACTCATCGAGGTATCACCTCGACCAAACCTCTTCCCCTGCCAGTTTCTCTCACCACCTCCCTTCTTACTACCCTCAGCCTTCACCACCACAGCCCGCTCATCATATAGCCTTCCTGCCAAATCCACTGTCGACCTAAAAGTGCTTAGTCGGGCAGTAATAAAATGCTTGCGGATGTCAGCTGGCAGCCCCTGAATATACCGATTGATCTTTCGAGACACCGGCGTCACCTGATCCGGCACCATTCTCGCCATCTCATTGAACTTGGTGGTGTACTGTTGGTGGGTCATCGTCCCCGCCTCCAACTGCAGGAACTCTCTCTCCACTTTATCCATCTCCCGACGAGGACTGAACTCCTCGATCACCATCCTTTTAGCTCGGACCACTTCATTCTTCCGATGGCCCTGCTACCCTCGGCCTGGACTATGTTGTCCCACCAGCATAAGGCCGAACCCGTGAAAGAGTGGGTAGCAAACATCACCTTCTTGTCCTCCTGACAATCACTAATATCGAGGACAACCTCTATTTCCTCACCCATTGGTGAGCATCAGCAACGGTGGCTGAACCGTCAAAAGTGGGGGGCTTGCACCTCATAAACGCCCCGTAGTTATAACCCCGTGTTGTCTCCTGTACCGGCTCCTCCTCCTCTTCCTCTTCATCATCAGAAAGAACCGTTTCCGGCTCTGGTTGTTGTTGTCTCCCTGAGGATCGGTTCCTCCCTCGCCTCTCATCTTCGCGTACAGCCTTTATTACTTCGGTCACTACAGACGGTAAGATCATCTGCATGACCTGGTGCACTTCCTCGACCACTGCCTCTTTTACCAAGGCCCTCAAATCAGCACTCTCATCCACTTCCTCCGGATGAGTAGTATCAGGTTCTTCAGGAACCTCCTTCTCCACCCTAGGTCTTCCTCTTGTGGCTCGTGGTTCAGCACCACGTCCGCCACCACCTCCACCACGTGAGGTCTTAGATGATCTACCACCGACCATCTTCTATCACACACTGAAAGGTTCAAATACTAACACGGTCATTCAAGGAAATAGCTCAGTTTATGTCAAGCATAGTAAGTCCCTAATTACAGTGGCCAGTTGTGATTAGCCACTTACTTTACTCTTCGCACCCTGAGCATTACATGTCCTAACTACATTAGCATCTAAATCTAACAGTACACGTATACCACATACATACGCACATAATACCAGTTAATCTTTAAGAAAATACCTGATGGCACGCAGCTACTCAGATGGCATTCCCTTCCTTTCTGTCCCATTTTCAGTTTAAGTTTAGGTTTATTTTGAAAATTTACCCGTTTAACTTAAACTTTGGCTCTGATACCAACTTGTAAGGCCCCGTTCTCGGGCGCCTCACAGTTGGTCATTCATCGCACTTCAAACATACTGTTTACATATACTAAATAGAACCGAGTGCTTATAGTTTCGCTGGAACTTCTCTTAGTTTCGCTGGACGAACTTATAGTTTCGCTGGATGAGTGCTTAATTTCGCAGAACGATCTGAAATTTACGAATCAGCCCATTTTAGCCTAAAACTTCAATCTTTTACACCAAAAACCTTGGGTTATCATCCAGGAACTTATATCTAAGCTTTTTACATGTTTTCTTACATAAAAACGTGGGTTTTGGGCGATTCTTGCCACTTTCAAAAACCCAAAAACTAGAATCCGGGTTTTCACCAAAAAGGAACAATTAAACGATGTTTCTTACCTGGATTCTTGTTGTTTGGAAACCCACAAACGCCAATCTTCGATCTCTTGACCAACTGAGCCTCGAATCAACACTTTCTCTCTCTACACTCTCTTTCTCTAGAAGTTGAGTGTTGGGTGCAAATGAGAGTTGCTCAGCTGATCCGTCTATATATATGTATCAGGCGTTCCCGGGACTTTAAACTCGTCAAGCTCACGACCCGAAGCGTTAACTTGGTCTAACACCCATAACCAGCCTATTTTATTAAATGGTCTCGTCTGAGCCCATTATTATTGTTTGACTTGCTTAGAAAATTTTCCAGGTGTTACAGTCATGGTTCCCGCCTCGAGTTGTAGGAACTCCCTCTCGATCTTATCGAGTTCCTTGTGAGAACAGAATTCTTCAATCACCAATTGCTTCAGCTCCTTCCATCGCGTATTCCCGATGGCTCTGGCACCCTCAGCTTGGGCAATGTTGTCCCACCAGCACAACGCTGAGTTAACAAAGGAGTGACTCGCGAACTTCACCTTCTGGTCTTCGTGACACTCACTGATTTCCAACACCGCCTCCATCTCCCTTACCCAGCGGTGAGCGGCAGCAGCATCGCCATTGTCAATTGTCATCGAAGGTCGGGGGCTTGCACCTTTGGAATGCCCCATAACTGCACCCCTTGGTAGTCACCCCCACTACATCGTCATCTTCTTCGTCAGACAATACAGTCTCAGGCTCTGGTCGTTCCTCCTCCCTCTGCTTTCCTTGCCCGTTGATCCCTTCCTATTCTCCTTCTCCTTCCTCTCCTCCCTTCTCACAACCCTAATTACTTCAGTCACCACAGACAGTAAAACTGTCTGCATGACCTGGTGTACTTCATCAGCAATCGCCTCCCTAGCTGAGACGTTCAGGCTCGCATTCTCATTCTCCTCACTTCGGCCATGAACCTCAGGGACCTCACGAGCCGTCTTAGGAGCCTTAGCACTACTCCTAGTCACACGTGACCGACCTCTGCCTCTAGAAGCCTTGGAAGACTTCTGTCCAGCCATTTCCTAGACGCTATAAGATTCAAACACTAGCACAATCATTCAAGGTAATAGCTCAGTTTATGTCAAGTATAGTAAGTCCCTAATTACAGTGGCCAGTTGTGATTAACCACTTACTTTACTCTTCACACCCCAAGCATCTCCTATCCTGACTACATCAATATCTAAATCTACTAATAATACATAAATCAAATAGCGCACGCACATAATACTGATTAACTTTAAGAAAAGAAATACCTGATGGCACGTAGCTACTCGGGCTGACATCCCTCCTTCTGTCCCATTTTCAGTTTAAGTTTAGGTTTATTTTGGAATTGTTTACCCATTTCACTTAAACTTTGGCTCTGATACCAACTTGTAAGGCCCCGTTCCCGGACTCCTCACAGTTGGTCATTCACAGCAATAATTACATAAAACGTTACATAATACAAATTAAAGCAGCGAAATTAATTTAACAAAAGCCTTTCATTTCATTATAAACACTGTTGTTAAGCAATACACCATGGTTTATTCATGTTACAAAATAATAGTTTGATTGCATTACAAAACAACAGTATTACCATGTATGAATGGATGTCAGTCATGCCCCGCCGAGTAACTTCACCCGTGTGCCATCCTCAACAACATCTTACCTGCCAACTAAAAAATGCATAAAAGTCAGCGTTGCTGAGTGAGTCCTAGTTTTGTAAATAAATATACTTTACTTTTATTTAATAACCATCCTTTACTTTTGCATGTGATCACACATCATACGTACACGTAGGTAATATCATTATTATCTTCTTCATTCATTCATTTCGTACTTTTATCATTATCTTTCCGAGTCTTTTACGACAACAGAGTCGCTCACCTCATTAGCAATCTTAAGGATTGCACGTTATCCGAGTCTTTTGCGACAACGGGGTCGCTCACCTCATTGGCAATCTCAAGGATTGCACGTCATCCGAGTCTTTTGCGACACAGAGTCGCTCACCTCATTGTCAATCTCAAAGATTGACCTTGTGTGCATCCTTCAGGGTAGCTAACCCGCATCACAGTTGAGCTAACGACAACCAGGCCGTGCACCTCTTTACATCTGCTTGCAAGACTTTCGTTCATTCATTTACGTTCCACTTTTCTTTATCATTAATCTTTCACTTTATTAATGATAATACTTTCTGTCTCGATTATGAACATACCACGTAAAGTCATACAATAATAATATTTATAACATTAATAATAGGGTTAACAAAAATGATAATAATAATAATAATAATAATAATAATAATAATAATAATAATAATAATAATAATAATAAGGAATCATAAAAGAAGTCATGATTATGCTTGGAATTAGACATTGATTAATCCTAGTCAAATATCGTCCAACCCTAGTTGCACAGACTCCCACAAAATTCCTGAAAATAAATTCCAAGTGTTGGGTGCATGGGCCCTGTTCGGACGCGTGGGCCCTGTTCAGACATTTGCCCTGCACTTGGTCATCCTGAACAAATCTCCTAGATGATTGGACACTAATCGGACGCATGGGCCTGACTTGGACGCATGGGCATTTAGGGGGTTGGGCACTGTTCGGACGTCTGGGCCTACACTTATCCATTTTTCACTTAGAGGCATGGAACTATTCAGACGGTTGGATACTTGGGCGTTTGAGGAATCCCAGACGCATGGGCCCTGTTCAGACGGTTAGGCCCTGTTTGGACGTACGGGCTTACTTAGCATATTCTAAGGCAACTTTCAGACGGTTGGGGTACTGCTCAGACGGTTGTGCATCAAATTTGCACTTAAACGACATAAATCAGTCCCAAATTTATCCTAAATCAAATTCCATGCTTAGTACTAACATTATAAGCATCATAACACATTCATAATCACAATCATCTTATCATTTACCCCCAAAACATACACCCATCCACACACACGTTCACACACATACGGGTAGAAACATAATTTTATAAAAACACCTACACATGCATTTTCCAGCCCCGAAATTGTTTAAAACATGTTAAAAAGGGGATTCTAGAACTCACCTTAGTCTGTTTTCGGACTTAAACTCTTCTCTTGACCCTTCTCAGACGCTTTCAACACCTAAAACCCACACAAACACAACCCGAATACACAATCATATTTATAAGCATACAACCAAGTCTAGAATCATCTAAAGCATCATAAACTCAAGAATTATTACCAAAAACTTCAAAATTCTTGTTTTTTCTAAAATTTCTGAAAGTTTCTGCTCTCTCTCTCTCTCTTTCTCTCTCTAACAAAATCCGAATGTCAGGGTGTAAGAAGCAACATGGGCGGCCATGTTGCTTTATTCACCAACTTTTCAAAAGTTGTCCTTTTGAACACTTTCAATCCCTCAACTTGGGTTAACTTGCATTTTTCTTCTTTTCCTTTGCTTTTATTCTTGCTTTTACCTTTAAAAAAAATTAACCGGGTGTTACACCCGGGTTCGAACCCGGGCTCCCTCAACTATTTTTTAAGGCTTTTTAAGCCTTAATTTAATTATGGGAAATTTTTAATAATTATAAAAATAGTTTTGTAAACTTTAAATATTTTATAAACACCAAATAATTTTCTGGAATTTTTATTAAAATGTAGATAATAAAATAAATTTTAATAAAACCTTTTTACAAAGATTATTCTAAGTTTTATTCCTATTAAAATGGATTTCAAATCTTAGTTAGCAAAATGATTTTTGATTTAAATATTACCTTTAATTTATTATCATTTAAATCATGTTGTTCCAAGTGTTTATTTAAATTTTATACGTAAACCTTAACAGTTATGTTAAATGGGTTAATTACATATTTTCTATTAAAAGACATGAAATGGTATATTTCCTTATTATTTAACGTATTTTCAAAAACCCCCAATTTCGACTTAGAACTCTAGTCCTCACTAATTCGTAAACTTATTATTAAACTTAAATCTGTTAAACATATATACTTAGGTGTCTCGTGACGATTCATCTTGGAACGACATACATCATTCTTATTTCTAATCTCCATTATATACTTATTTGATCAAGTGAGTTTCGTTATCCCTTTTTATGTTTTTCACACTATTTTGGGGTGAAACGTGATACTTATACATCATACACTTATAAACGTTTGAACTTGTAAAACACTTGCAATTCATCTTTATATTTTATCATGGTTATTTGTATGTTGTAAGTGATTATATGAGATACATATTTGTTTGCAATCATTAACTATGGCTAGCCTGACGACGTCTTAGATCTTTGGTCCTGACAAGCCTATTTGGTGCTAAAGCCGATGTATTGCCAGCTCCTGATGACGTATGCTTGTTCATCATGGGAACCAAATACATTTATCCAATCATATATACTTGTAATCTAGTCGAGGTTTGGTTGTAACGATATGTGTTCTATAACCTTACTAACTTATAACCTATGACATGAATTGCTACTTGTAACCTTGTTATATTATGTATGAAAACCTTGGAAACTCACCCACTTTTAGTTGACCTTTTATTTTTATCATGTTTCAGGAAATACCCAAGTTTAAAGCGATCAAATGAAGCTTGCAATAATTTAGGATTTGAACCTAGTTAATGGAATAAAAGGATTATGTTTTGTTATGTTTATTTGGAACTATTTCATGTTTTGAGACTTATGATTGTACTTTCGTTTGAAACTTATAATTTTAATATTTACATTTAAATATAGCGTTATGTGGCTGTGAACAATCTTAACCCTCACGTCTCGACGATTCCGCCGTCAAGGTTAGGGTGTGACAATACCTACTCGTCATGTTCAACCCAAATCTGAACACGATTTTCTCGTGCAGGTACCGGGTCTGGGACTACCGGTCCCCGTCGCCTAGTAGTATTGTAAAACCGTGAATCTCCCAAGAAACAGTCAAACCACGATCTCAATCATATGAATGCGGAATGTAAACTTATCATGAAGATTTAGTTGTAAATTGTATATTGTTTTAGTTAAACCTTCAAGTTTTTCTTTAAAAATCTTTCATTTGACTTGTGTTTTCGAGCTTGATATTGTAGTTTTTCAACTTCCATTAGCCGTAAATCTTTTCATTTGCGGCTAAGCCTTTCACGCGGGTCCAATCCTTCGCGTGGAGTCAGTTGTCGCGTGAATGCTTCTTCTCGCGTGAATCTGGATTTCGCATAAGCAATCTTCAGAATTCGACTTCATTCAGACTTCAATTGTTTTGCCGAGCCTTGATTAGTCCTCTACAAGTATTGACCGGATCCTCATCGTCATTAGTACACTCATGGTGATACTCATATGCCTCCATAGTTATTCCACTATTTCCTACACTACATTGACCAATGCCTCGACCACCACCTCGACCGCCACCTCGACCTCTACCACTTCCTGTTGAACTACGTGCCATAATTTCTACAACAAAAATAAAGTTATTAATATTGATAACAACTCTAAAGTATAGAAATTAGTAAAAAAACATTAATGTTAGCAACAACCATTATACAAAACATTAATAAAAAGCGTGAATCACTATATTATAGCTTATAAATATTACTAACTAACCAAATAATCTGAATCTAAATCTTCAAATTCTTCTGCATCGTCATCATCTAAATCAGTGTGTTCAAACTCAGCTTCCACACCATCATCATCATTTATGTCGTTGACTTCTTCGATTATCTCTTCTTGTGCATGAGTAACAGGGAGCAAATCATCAAATGTACTTGATGTACATACTAACCTTTCATTATCTTGAAAGACATGCTCATCGTCTTCATTATCTTCATCACTTACTTTACTAGCGTCTTCAGCTAGTTCATAAACCCCTTCGGTGTTGTTTTACAAACAGCCCACCAGTCTTTCAATCCTTTTTCTTTTGAAGGATATGGTGTATAATACACTTGTTGCGCTTGAGATGCTAGGATAAACGGGTCATCAACACATCCTATTGCCTTGGGTTTAACATCAACCATATTGGTCTTCTGGTCCACCCTTACTCCATTCACAGGATCAAACCAAGTGCATTTGAACATAACAACAACACAACTTCCTAAGTTACTATGATATTCCACCTCAAGGATTTCATCGAGCAATCCATAGTAGTCACTTTCATTTTCATTATAAGAAGCCCCTTTCACACACACACCACTATTTTGGGTGACCCGCCCTTGGTAAGCGGTTTGCGTGTGAAACTTGTAACCATTAACCAAATAGCCCTTGTGTGATTGAACATAAGTGGGAGGCCCTTATGTGATTGAACATAAGTGAGAGGCCCTTGTGTTATATCCCTCAAATGTATTTTCTCAGGGTCATTGATGACCTACATTAATATTTTATGTTAACATGCTTATAATAATATAAATTTATTATATATAGTATAAGCTTGTTTAAGTGTTATACTTACATTAAGTTGCAACCATTTAGCAAAAGAACTATCTTTCTTTTTATCAAGCGTTGCTTGGTCACAATTCGGGAATGAAGCTCTCAAATATTCATCAAAGGACATAACGGCTTCGTGAAGCTCTTGACAATTTACCAATCTATAAGTATGAACCTTGTGTTTGTCTTTATCACTAAGAACTATATTTTTTCCACTTTTATTAAATAATCTTCGAGATGGGTGTTTGAATATACTTAACCGAGAATCAGTACTCAAAGAACATGGTATATTAGGGGCAAAATTGCGAGGTTTGATATTCAATCGTATCTTAACTGTTGGCTCAAAATACAAGGAGCAATAGTTAGAAAGTTCATCTACGAGATATGATTCAACAATAGAACCTTCAACCCTTGCTCTATTTCGAATCATTCTTTTCAGTCGACCTAACTTCCTTTAAAGTTGAAGCAAAAAAAAAGTTAGCAATTATATAACATTTAACATGTAAATGAATATTTCTTTAGTCAAAAGGAGTACCTCTCATACGGATACATCCATCTGAATTGCACCGGACCCCCAAGAATAGCTTCATTTGTCAAGTGTATAAGAAGGTGTTCCATTGAGTCAAAGAAACCAGGTGGAAAAATCTTTTCTAACTTACAAATGGTCACAACTATACTTTTTTCCAGTTTTGTAAATCCTCGATGTGTAAAACCTTTGAACATATTATGCGGAAAAATGTGCATAACTCTATTATTGCTTCTGATATTTGTTTTGGTAGCATGCCTCTTAATACAATAGGCAACAACCGTTGCATAAACACATGACATTCATGACTTTTAAAGCTGTAAAAAGTACCATCTGTAACGTTTACACAACCACCTATATTAGAAGCATACCGTCAGGGAATTTTACTGTTTTCAACCATTTACATACATCATTTACTTGCATTTGCTTAAAGTGTACGATGCTTTTGGTTTCATACGTTTATTATTGTTTCCCACCCAAGTATGCAACAATGGTCGGTTGCAAAGTTGCTCCACATCCAGTTTGCCTTGATATTATCTTTTGTTTTTGGGGTATCCATGATTGTCTGAAATAGATTCTCAAAAACATTTTTCTCAATGTGCATTACATCAAGGTTGTGTCGAATTAACAACATGGGCCAATATTCAAGCTCTCAAAAAATGCTTTTCTTTACCCAACATAGAATATATTCCAATCTTTTTTCTAGGCATGACAATTGAGTTTAAGCAATATTAATAAAACACCTAAATCTACAATCACATTACAAACACATGAAAAATATATTTAACTTGAAACTAATTATCATTCAAAATTAGCATACTTTACTCAACAAGTGGGAACATAAACATTGAATATATATGACACAGCCATGGGAAAACCTAACCTGGTTAATTGGGGAGTATCTTTCACTCAATTGAACTCTCAAGAATCCTAAAACCTGAAAACAAAATCAATATTAAAACATGTTTGTAATATTCATCTTAAAAAAGTTCATTCAATCAATTTCATGTCATGACTTACAAGAAATCAAACATATAAACTTACTAATTCATGTAAGATGATTTCACATATGCAGAGAGCGACAGAGAGGAAGAAACGCAAAGCAAGTTGCAAACAAGGATAGAGAGGGTTGGGACGAGGCTTCGGTTTCTTGAACATTCGGATGTTGGTTACCTGTAGATAGTGGGGGATTAGGAGGGAAGATGAGGTCAACATTGAAGAAAAATGGGTAGAAACTTTCTCAGGTATCCACGATCAATTCTTTGTTGTATTTTAATTATATATTTATTAGTTTAAATGGTTTTTTAATTAATTTTTTATGGGTTACTTAATTTCTCAAGTCATATCCACGATAGAATTGTTGTATTTTTATTATATTTTATTACTTTAAATGGTTTTTGAATTAATTCTTTTATGGATCTCCTATTTGTTATAATATATATATATATATATGTGTGTGTGTGTATGTATGTATGTATGTATGTATGTATGTATGTATGTATGTATGTACGTATGTATGTATGTACGTATGTAGTATGTATGTATGTATGTATGTATGTATGTATGTATGTATGTATGTATGTATGTATGTATGTATGTATGTATGTATGTATGTATGTATGTATATATATGAACGGCTAGTTGGATCACTGACGTGCCATGGCTCACTCGATCACCTCTATTACTCAAATACGAAACTTGAGACTACCCTTATGAGGAAACTTACATTAGGTGAAAAAAAACCTCCTAGCCCACCTAAAACTTCTCTGTAATTTTTGTCACAGGTGGAACTTGAAATTAGTACATTCACCTATTTTACTTCCAATATTTATTTTGTATTTCATTCAAGAGAGTATTTATTATTATGATGATTGGTTATTATTCTTATATGATATTTTTATATTAAATTATTCAGTAATTATTTGTCATAAAACAATTGTGTTTACCGGATAACACATTTAACATAGTTACTTTAATGAGTTAATAATATCCATAAGCGGTTAAGCGAACTAAACCCATTTGTACCCAAATTTAAACGCGCCATTAACGTGTCGAACTATATATGATAAGGAGTCTTAACGGGTCATCTGCACTCATGTTTGACTATAAGTCGCTACATTAGGCACTGATGTTTATGATTTATCATTATTAAACGTATATTAACAATGTTTGTATATTAATCACATTGATTGACCAAGTTTGACCTACATTGACTATGCATTACCTAACATGTCGTATTATGTCATAAGTGTAACTGTTACACCCTCAAAATCCACGTGCGGAGTTTTACCGCGAGGCGTGTGAACAAACCAGGATCACAGTCAATAGTTACTCGGAACGACTCTATATGCTACGTTTAATGTAAATCAACCAGAGTTTAAACTTTAAAAGACATGCGGAAGCGTAAAGTAAATAAAGCAATCTCAAAACATATGAAAGTACCATATGGCAAAACAAGTGCCAACCAAATAGTTTAAACCATAAGTAAAAGACGGGTAGTTATAAATCTCTAAAAAAAATATGCATGCTGACTCGTGAAGTGCTCCTATCAGCAATCCAGCTTAATGACCTGAGAATAGCATACTAAAAAGTCAACACATGATTGGTGAGTTCAAGAGTTTGCGCATAAACATAACAGTTTATCAAGTGTGTATAAACATAACAGTTTATCAGTAGCGTATAAACATAACAGTTTATCATTAGCGTATAATTAAGCATGTGCATTGTAATAGCTAGCTAGTCCATTAACAAACGATATTAATACATAGTGATTTCGACATTGAAGCTGACTGTGTTATGTTTGCCTCCCGTCACGACTTCACCATATCGTGATGAATAATCATAGGACAAATTGCACCCGGTTGACCTCGAGTCACACAGGTGGGGCTCGTCAGACCCAGTAGTACTACCCAAGTTTCCCCGCTATCCAATATTAACAATTCGAAAGTGTGAGGACTTTATCATAATAAACAGCACTATATTAATATCATACACATCTTAAGTATATAAAGCGTTGTAAAATTTACCAGTATGCTATCTCCCCCAAAAGAGATTTAATAAAACAGTGGGGCATGAACTCACCTCATACGCGTGTTAGACAAGTAAGGTTAACTTGACAAGGACGAGTGGAAAGACAACCTTCAAAGGTTACCTAGAACACACAAGTACATAAGTACATGTACACAGAAATCCCAAGAGAAACCTTAAGTGTTCTACAAACAAGAACTCAAGGTTCTATAAAAACAACATACATGTGACCTAGTTGACCCGTTTGACCCGTTGGTGACATTATGCGTTGTAAACCATTTAAACATACATAAGCATATAACATACATGTTTAACATTCCAATGACTCACATTTGATGCTACATTCCCAATACATTACCTAAATCATCATGCTATGCCCATATCATACAAGTTGTATAAATCCTTAGCAACTAGCATGCTCAGTGTGTTCAAAACACAACTAGTGTATCATATAACAGGTTAGATCATGCAAAACCTACTTACATGACCTATAGCCATGATTTAGCATATATGGGTCAAAACAGATAATTTACCAAATAGTCATTCATACTATTCAGAACGCATACAAGATGCCTAATACATGCAACATACATTAGTATGACTAATTCCAATCCCAAACATGATGTCCTAGTTACTAATCAACATCCCAAACCATACATGACCATCAAAGTGCAATAATCATCCAATAATCAAATAAACATTCCATACAACCCAATTAATAGATTCTACCACTTTAGACATTCATAACAATCATTCTAGCATGACCCTAAAACCATGAACAAGTCAAATTTCCAATATCCAAAGTTCATGCACAATAAAGTTTCCCTTTTGGGAAAGTAATACCCAAAATCCATTATACACCCAATGTATACATGCATTCATCAATAATATACCATAACAAGTTCATATCATACCTAGACATGATCTACAACATCTAGCTAACATGATTCATAGATTTCATACTCAAAAAGTTACTATCTTTAGTAATATATGGATTCTAGCATGTAATCTTGAATTACCAATGTTCATAGCAACAATCCAACATCCAATTATCATCATAAACATATCTATAACATCAACACATTAACAACTCAACATTACATACAAAATAAAGTTACTATTATTAGTAACCTATGAACAAATCCTTCAATTCACCAATTTCTTGTAAAATCCATGTTTTCTAGCATTCATACAACCTAATTAACTTCCTAACAACATCAAACAATCATCAATTCCATGTTATAATTATCAATCTCGAATTAGGGTTCATAACCACCAAAGTTCATGATCAATCCACTAACAACATACAATTCATGCATAATCAACGTTAAACAACATGTAATCAATCCAACTAACATGTTAACATCAATAAACATCAAGATTTCAGCACCCTAAGACCCAATTTCGCAGCCCTTGTCTCGGCCCTATCAAGAACATCACAAACTTGTAAAGTTCTAACCTTTAAACGTGTATTATCTTGCAATTGATGTTCCTAACTTGTTGTAGGGCTTGAGATCAATCAAACACAGGTTCTAATCCTTGATTCTTGGTTGAAATTCGCAGAAAGGGAGAGGGGAAGGCTGCAGGTCGCGATTTGGAGCATGTGGGGGCTAGGGTTCCTTTTTTTTATTATTTAGTTACACAAATTACCCTTTTAGCCCTTTTAACTTGTATTTTATAAAAATTCAGCTTTTAACTTCTTTTAAGGTGTTTTTAACCATCTAACAAATATATAAACTAGTAATAACCATTATATATTTTTATCTTTATAAAACACGCAACATACGAATTAACACGCGCGTTTCCGCGTTACGCGATAAAATTCTCAAATAGTCTTTAAATCGCGTAAAAATATAAACATAACATAATAATCATCTTTCAACTAGATTATTATTAAATTAACATTATTACTTATTTTTAAGTCACCAACGTCAAACGACAACTAGTGTGTGCTTACGACACGTGTATGCAAAACTTAACGGAACTAACGGAGTTTGGTAACGGAAAATTACCGGATGTCACATTATCCCCATGTTGAAAGAATTTTCGTCCCGAAAATTGCGTTACATGGTGAGCGTGTTCCATCACTGATCTACTGCATTGGCACACAGAAATTTGAAATCGAGTGAGTTTTGGATGAGTTGTCACATCATCCCCATGTTGAAAGAAATTTCGTCTCGAAATTTAAATCAATACCTTGTCTGCAGACATCGTCTCGAACAGTTGAGGGTACTTAAGCTTCATTTGATCCTCACGCTCCCACGTGAATTCCGGTCCACGTCGCGAGTTCCAACGAACTTTGACGATAGGTATTTTGCTCTGCTTAAGTGTTTTCACCTCACGATCCATCACCTCGACGGGTTCTTCGATAAAGCGCAATTGCTCATCCACTTGAACATCTTCTAGTGGTACAATGAGTGTCTCGTCAGATAGGCACTTCTTCAGATTTGAAACGTGAAACACGTTGTGCACTCCACTCAGCGAATCAGGCAAGGCTAGTCGATAGGCCACCGGACCTATTCTTTCCAGTATCTCAAATGGTCCAACATACCTCGGATTCAGCTTTCCTCGCTTGCCAAACCGAACTACGCCTTTCCACGGTGAGACTTTCAATAACACTTTGTCGCCAATTTGAAATTCGAGAGGTTTCCACCTCTTGTCAGCATAACTTTTCTGTCTATCCCTTGCTGCAGCCATACGGTTCCGTATCTGCACAATCTTCTCAGTTGTTTCATGAATGAGTTCGGGACTCGTTAGTTGACTATCACCAATTTCATCCCAGCAAACCGGTGATCTACACTTTCTCCCATACAAAGCCTCGAAAGGTGCTGCCTGAATGCTAGTGTGATAACTGTTATTATAGGAAAATTCCACCAAAGGCAGGTGAACTTCCCAGTTGTTCCCGAAGTCAATCACACAAGCACGTAGCATATCCTCCAGAGTCTGTATGGTACGCTCACTCTGACCGTCGGTCTGTGGATGATAAGCAGTACTCATATCCAATCGTGTACCCAGAGATTTTGTAGTGACTGCCAGAAGTGTGACGTGAAACGAGCATCGCGATCAGAGATAATTGAGATTGGTACGCCGTGTCTCAAAACGATTTCCTTGAGATACAATCGGGTTAGCTTCTCCATCTTATCCGTTTCCTTAATTGCAAGGAAGTGAGCGGACTTGGTCAACCGATCCACAATGACCCAGATTGTGTCACAACCAGTATTAGTCCGGGGTAGTTTAGTGATAAAATCCATGGAAATTTGTTCCCATTTCCAATCGGTATCTCAGGTTGCTGTAACAGTCCGGATGGTTTTTGGTATTCCACCTTCACCTTCGAACAGGTCAAACACTTGCTCACATATGTAGCTACGTCTGCTTTCATGTTAGGCCACCAATAGTGCGCCTTTAGATCATGATACATCTTATCAGATCCAGGATGTATAGAGTATTTAGACTTGTGTGCCTCGCTCATAACCAAATCCCTCAGATTTCCATAAACAGGCACCCAAAGTCTATCCATGAAGTACCGAATTCCATCCTCCTTCACTACCAATTGTTTATCCATCCCCGTAATGACTCAGAAACAATGTTTTCCTCTTTCAAGGCTTCTATTTGTGCTTCCTTAACTTGTTCAGGCAATTGGGTACTGATCGTGAGTTGCAAGGCTCGCACCCGCCTGGGTTTAACTGTTTCTTTTCGGCTTAAGGCATCAGCAACTACGTTCGCCTTTCCAGGATGGTACTTGATAGCACAATCATAATCATTCAGGAGTTCCACCCAACGTCGTTGCCTCATATTCAACTCTTTTGCTCAAAGATATGTTGAAGACTCTTGTGATCGGTATAGATAGTACATTTGGTACCGTACAAGTAATGTCTCCAAATCTTTAAGGCAAAAACCACTGCACCCAACTCCAGATCATGGGTAGTATAATTCTTCTCGTGAACCTTTAGTTGTCTCGAGGCGTAAGCTATCACCTTATCGCGCTGCATCAGAACACAACCCAATCCTTGGATGGATGCGTCACAATACACCACGAAATCATCCGTCCCCTCTGGCAGTGCCAATATCGGTGCACTACAGAGTTTCTGTTTCAATAGCTGAAAAGCCGCCTCTTGACTTTCTCCCCATTTGTATGTTGTTCCTTTGTGGGTCAAAGCGGTGAGAGGTTGTGCAATCTTAGAAAATCCTTCTATGAACCGTCGGTAATACCCCGCTAATCCCAGAAATTGTCGTATCTCACTCGGTGTTTTAGGTATGGCCCAATTCTTTATTGCCACAATCTTGGCAGGATCAACATGTATACCCTTCTCATTAACAATATGGCCTAGGAATTGTACTTCGCGTATCCAAAAGTCACACTTAGAGAATTTGGCGTACAGTTGCTCATTCTTCAACAATTCCAAGATTAATCGTAGATGCTCTTCATGGTCCTCCTTGGTCTTAGAGTATATCAGTATGTCATCGATAAACACAATAACAAACTGATCAAGGTAGGGTTTGCACACACGATTCATGAGATCCATGAACACCGCAGGTGCATTTGTCAACCCAAAAGGCATGACCAAGAATTCGTAATGACCATAACGAGTACGGAATGCAGTTTTGGAGATATCCTCCTCACGGACTCGGAGTTGATGATAACCAGATCTCAAGTCGATCTTCGAATAATAGCTGGATCCCTGAAGCTGATCAAATAAGTCGTCGATGCGAGGTAAAGGGTATCGGTTCTTAACTGTGACTTTGTTTAACTCCCTATAATCGATGCACATTCGAAACGTGCCATCTTTCTTCTTAACAAAAAGGACAGGGGCTCCCCAAGGTGATGAGCTAGGTCGAATAAAGCCCTTATCTAAAAGCTCCTGAAGTTGTGATGACAACTCCTGTAATTCGTTCGGTGCTAATCGATAAGGTGCTCTAGCAATCGGGGCTGCACCGGGAGTCAGTTCAATTTGAAATTCCACTTGACGATGAGGTGGTAATCCAGGAAGATCCTCTGGAAACACCTCGGGAAAGTCTCGTACGACGGGTATGTCTTCCATTCGCCTTTCCTCCGGTTGTTTATCGGTGACGAGTGCCAGGATAGCCAAGCGACCTTTTCGCAGTAATTTCTGTGCTTTCATATAGGAGATAATGCCCATCACTACACCACTCCTATCGCCTCGGACTGTGAGAATTTCGTCACCAACAGGAATTCGTATGATCTTCTCGTGACATATTACTTCCGCTTGCTTATTTGAGAGCCAATCCATGCCTACCACAACGTCGAAACTTCCCAGTGTAACAGGCATAAGATCGATAGTGAAAGTATGACCAGCGAGTTCTATCTTACAATCTTTAAGAATGTGTGTCACATGGATCTGTTTACCGTCAGCCAATTCTACGGTATATTTGGATTCTAAGGCAGAAGGAATATCACTTAGGAGACTAGAGAACTTTAAGGATATGAAACTCCTATCAGCTCCAGTATCAAACAATACTGTAGCAAAACACCCATTTACAGAAAACCTACCAGTAACAGTAGTAGGGTCGTTTAGAGCCTCACCTGAGCCAATGACGAAGGCTCTCCCTTTGGCTCCATTATTACCACCGTTACCATTGCCATTTCCATCTTTGTTGTTGTTGTTGTTGTTGTTCTGGTTGTTGTTGTTCTGGCCATTGCCATTACCGTTCCTCCTTAACTGCGGGCAGTTTCGCTTGTAGTGCCCCTCCTTTCCACACTCGAAACAACCCTTTGGAGTCTCCTGAGATTGCTGTGGTTTCCTGACCATCTCACCACGGCAATCCTTAGCCAAGTGCCCCATTTTACCACACGCTGACACTTGTAGTTGTCACATCTCCCAACGTGATGATAGTTGCACCGCGTGCACATCGGCTGTTTACCACCATAGCCGCTCGGTCCTTGATTGTTTGAGTTTGACTGGTTGAAGTTGCGATTGTTGTCAAACCTCTTTGTTGCTGTTGTGGTTGTTGTTGTTGAGACTGGTGTTGACCACCGGATGATGATGATGCCCTATTGTTGTTGGTGGTGTTGGTGTTGTTGGAGGTATCCCACTTTCTTTTGTTGTCGGGCACACTTGCAGCAGCGCCCCGTTTTGGCAACCGCCCTTGCTCCACAGCTTCATCAGTTAGTTTGTGGGCCAGTCGGATAGCTTGTTGTATAGTGGCGGGGTTAGAGGAAGTCACCAGGCTCCTTATTTCGGGCACCAATCCCCGGATGAAATGTTCCACCCGCTTGTGCATTCATTCACCATTCCAGGACATAGTGTGGCCAGCTCGTGGGTTCTTGTTGTATAGGCCTCGATCTCGGAACCTTGCATTTTCAACTGCCAAAATTCCATCTCCAACTTTTGAACTTCGCTTCGAGGACAGTATTCCTCGATCATCATATCTTTGAATTCATTCCACGGGAGCTCATTTGCCATGGCCTGCCCTAGCATTTGCACTTGAGTATTCCACCAAGACAGTGCTGCACCATCCAGTGTCCCCGTAGCATATTTCACCTGGTCAGCAGGTGGACAGTTGCACTTCGAGAAAACGGACTCCGTTTTCTCAAACCACCTCACCAACCCTACAGCTCCCTCGGTTCCGCTGTAGGTGTTGGGTTTGCAGTCCATGAAGGACTTGTAAGTACATGCTGGCGGTCCTGCTTTAACACGATAAATATTGATCAGATGTCTTATTCGATTAACTATAGGATTTGACAAAAATTTTCCATTATCGTTTACCTGCGGCCTGTCCTACTTGAGCAGCAGTTAACGCTGCCTGGACTTGTGCATTTGATTAGGGCTGCTAGTTCCGCAGGGGTTATATTTATGGTACCGGCGCCTTGGCCACCAGCACCTTGGTCACCGGCACCTTGGTCACGGCGCCGCGTCCACGGCCACGTCCACGTCCTCGGGCGTCCATTATTCACTTTACATTCACAAATACAATAATGAGTAACATCAAACATATTTATCTCATTGAAGTATAATAAACAATAAGTAAGTAATGAATCATCACAACCACAACATTATTAACAAAAATAATAACCAAAGGTAAATAAATTGCAAATAAGTCACAAGTCATTTATCAATGTCAAAATTTGAGTTTGTTGTTCGAGTGGGGAAACAACCCTTCCCACATAGGTTCCAAAATAAGAAACGCTACATAGTCCAAGTTGTTTAAAGAAATAAAAGAGTATCAATCTACTATGCCTGAGCCGTCACTATGATCATCCATCTGCACAGGCTCCTCTTCAGGTTCCTCCTCAGGTTCCTCTTCAGGTTCCTCCTCCTCCTCGGGGGCCTCCACCGGAGCAGGAGCTAAGGCTATCTGATGTGCCGCCAACTGGGCCTCTAAAGCAGCAAACCGGTTGTCGACTTCTTCATCGCGCTGTTCCCGTGCGGTCACGCGTCCACTCAGCCTATCATAACCATCCCGCATTGGTAACACCCCTCCAAGGTTTTACCATGCTGCTCCCCTAGTTCATCCAGTTGGTGTCGCAGCGTGTACACCTCGTGTTGTAGTGTACAGACACTGCTAGTAAGTCGTCGGACCCGGTGTTGCTCCGTGTACAGCGCTACCACCAATGCAGCAATGACCTGCTCATTGGACTGCACCAGCCGCGGAAGTGTCGGTAGTGGTTGTCCAGTGCGGTCCTAGTCTGAGGTCTTGGTATAGGCACACGTTCCCGGTACATAAGGTGATCCATAAACTTCGGGTAGAAGTTCCAGTCACGGGGAGGGTCACGTTCAGGTGGCACGAATGGTTGATCCCAGTCGAATTCACCTCGTGGATAGTCCAAACGAGGCCAGTCCAGTCCGTCGTCAGGCACCGGTCCAGGAGGTGGGGACTCGGGTCGTGTGGGTGATGTTGGTCGTTACCAGGTGCTCTCGATGAAGATGCCATACGGTAGAGAGTGTGATTTGCGTATGCCAATGAGTATACAGTAGAAAAATCAGGAACAAGTAACTAACTAACTGTGTGCGGTTATAGTCTAGTGTGTATGCAACCTAGTTCTCTATAACCAATGGCTCTGATACCAATCTGTCACACCCTCAAAATCCACGTGCGGAGTTTTACCGCGAGGCGTGTGAACAAACCAGGATCACAGTCAATAGTTACTCGGAACGACTCTATATGCTACGTTTAATGTAAATCAACCAGAGTTTAAACTTTAAAAGACATGCGGAAGCGTAAAGTAAATAAAGCAATCTCAAAACATATGAAAGTACCATATGGCAAAACAAGTGCCAACCAAATAGTTTAAACCATAAGTAAAAGACGGGTAGTTATAAATCTCTAAAAAAATATGAATGCTGACTCGTGAAGTGCTCCTATCAGCAATCCAGCTTAATGACCTGAGAATAGCATACTAAAAAGTCAACACATGGTTGGTGAGTTCAAGAGTTTGCGCATAAACATAACAGTTTATCAAGTGTGTATAAACATAACAGTTTATCAGTAGCGTATAAACATAACAGTTTATCATTAGCGTATAATTAAGCATGTGCATTGTAATAGCTAGCTAGTCCATTAACAAACGATATTAATACATAGTGATTTCGACATTGAAGCTGACAGTGTTATGTTTGCCTCCCGTCACGACTTCACCATATCGTGATGAATAATCATAGGACAAATTGCCCCGGTTAACCTCGAGTCACACAGGTGGGGCTCGTCAGACCCAGTAGTACTACCCAAGTTTCCCCGCTATCCAATATTAACAATTCGAAAGTGTGAGGACTTTATCATAATAAACAGCACTATATTAATATCATACACATCTTAAGTATATAAAGCGTTGTAAAATTTACCAGTATGCTATCTCCCCAAAAGAGATTTAATAAAACAGTGGGGCATGAACTCACCTCATACGCGTGTTAGACAAGTAAGGTTTAACTTGACAAGGACGAGTGGAAAGACAACCTTCAAAGGTTACCTAGAACACACAAGTACATAAGTACATGTACACAGAAATCCCAAGAGAAACCTTAAGTGTTCTACAAACAAGAACTCAAGGTTCTATAAAAACAACATACATGTGACCTAGTTGACCCGTTGGTGACATTATGCGTTGTAAACCATTTAAACATACATAAGCATATAACATACATGTTTAACATTCCAATGACTCACATTTGATGCTACATTCCCAATACATTACCTAAATCATCATGCTATGCCCATATCATACAAGTTGTATAAATCCTTAGCAACTAGCATGCTCAGTGTGTTCAAAACACAACTAGTGTATCATATAACAGGTTAGATCATGCATAACCTACTTACATGACCTATAGCCATGATTTAGCATATATGGGTCAAAACAGATAATTTACCAAATAGTCATTCATACTATTCAGAACGCATACAAGATGCCTAATACATGCAACATACATTAGTATGACTAATTCCAATCCCAAACATGATGTCCTAGTTACTAATCAACATCCCAAACCATACATGACCATCAAAGTGCAATAATCATCCAATAATCAAATAAACATTCCATACAACCCAATTAATAGATTCTACCACTTTAGACATTCATAACAATCATTCTAGCATGACCCTAAAACCATGAACAAGTCAAATTTCCAATATCCAAAGTTCATGCACAATAAAGTTTCCCTTTTGGGAAAGTAATACCCAAAATCCATTATACCCAATGTATACATGCATTCATCAATAATATACCATAACAAGTTCATATCATACCTAGACATGATCTACAACATCTAGCTAACATGATTCATAGATTTCATACTCAAAAAGTTACTATCTTTAGTAATATATGGATTCTAGCATGTAATCTTGAATTACCAATGTTCATAGCAACAATCCAACATCCAATTATCATCATAAACATATCTATAACATCAACACATTAACAACTCAACATTACATACAAATAAAGTTACTATTATTAGTAACCTATGAACAAATCCTTCAATTCACCAATTTCTTGTAAAATCCATGTTTTCTAGCATTCATACAACCTAATTAACTTCCTAACAACATCAAACAATCATCAATTCCATGTTATAATTATCAATCTCGAATTAGGGTTCATAACCACCAAAGTTCATGATCAATCCACTAACAACATACAATTCATGCATAATCAACGTTAAACAACATGTAATCAATCCAACTAACATGTTAACATCAATAAACATCAAGATTTCAGCACCCTAAGACCCAATTTCGCAGCCCTTGTCTCGGCCCTATCAAGAACATCACAAAACTTGTAAAGTTCTAACCTTTAAACGTGTATTATCTTGCAATTGATGTTCCTAACTTGTTGTAGGGCTTGAGATCAATCAAACACAGGTTCTAATCCTTGATTCTTGGTTGAAATTCGCAGAAAGGGAGAGGGGAAGGCTGCAGGTCGCGATTTGGAGCATGTGGGGGCTAGGGTTCCTTTTTTTTTATTATTTAGTTACACAAATTACCCTTTTAGCCCTTTTAACTTGTATTTTATAAAAATTCAGCTTTTAACTTCTTTTTAAGGTGTTTTTAACCATCTAACAAATATATAAACTAGTAATAACCATTATATATTTTTATCTTTATAAAACACGCAACATACGAATTAACACGCGCGTTTCCGCGTTACGCGATAAAATTCTCAAATAGTCTTTAAATCGCGTAAAATATAAACATAACATAATAATCATCTTTCCAACTAGATTATTATTAAATTAATATTATTACTTATTTTTAAGTCACCAACGTCAAACGACAACTAGTGTGTGCTTACGACACGTGTATGCAAAACTTAACGGAACTAACGGAGTTTGGTAACGGAAAATTACCGGATGTCACATTATCCCCATGTTGAAAGAATTTTCGTCCCGAAAATTGCGTTACATGGTGAGCGTGTTCCATCACTGATCTACTGCATTGGCACACAGAAATTTGAAATCGAGTGAGTTTTGGATGAGTTGTCACATCATCCCCATGTTGAAAGAAATTTCGTCTCGAAATTTAAATCAATACCTTTGTCTGCAGACATCGTCTCGAACAGTTGAGGGTACTTAAGCTTCATTTGATCCTCACGCTCCCACGTGAATTCCGGTCCACGTCGCGAGTTCCAACGAACTTTGACGATAGGTATTTTGCTCTGCTTAAGTGTTTTCACCTCACGATCCATCACCTCAACGGGTTCTTCGATAAAGCGCAATTGCTCATCCACTTGAACATCTTCTAGTGGTACAATGAGTGTCTCGTCAGATAGGCACTTCTTCAGATTTGAAACGTGAAACACGTTGTGCACTCCACTCAGCGAATCAGGCAAGGCTAGTCGATAGGCCACCGGACCTATTCTTTCCAGTATCTCAAATGGTCCAACATACCTCGGATTCAGCTTTCCTCGCTTGCCAAACCGAACTACGCCTTTCCACGGTGAGACTTTCAATAACACTTTGTCGCCAATTTGAAATTCGAGAGGTTTCCACCTCTTGTCAGCATAACTTTTCTGTCTATCCCTTGCTGCAGCCATACGGTTCCGTATCTGCACAATCTTCTCAGTTGTTTCATGAATGAGTTCGGGACTCGTTAGTTGACTATCACCAATTTCATCCCAGCAAACCGGTGATCTACACTTTCTCCCATACAAAGCCTCGAAAGGTGCTGCCTGAATGCTAGTGTGATAACTGTTATTATAGGAAAATTCCACCAAAGGCAGGTGAACTTCCCAGTTGTTCCCGAAGTCAATCACACAAGCACGTAGCATATCCTCCAGAGTCTGTATGGTACGCTCACTCTGACCGTCGGTCTGTGGATGATAAGCAGTACTCATATCCAATCGTGTACCCAGAGATTTTTGTAGTGACTGCCAGAAGTGTGACGTGAAACGAGCATCGCGATCAGAGATAATTGAGATTGGTACGCCGTGTCTCAAAACGATTTCCTTGAGATACAATCGGGTTAGCTTCTCCATCTTATCCGTTTCCTTAATTGCAAGGAAGTGAGCGGACTTGGTCAACCGATCCACAATGACCCAGATTGTGTCACAACCAGTATTAGTCCGGGGTAGTTTAGTGATAAATCCATGGAAATTTGTTCCCATTTCCACATCGGTATCTCAGGTTGCTGTAACAGTCCGGATGGTTTTTGGTATTCCACCTTCACCTTCGAACAGGTCAAACACTTGCTCACATATGTAGCTACGTCTGCTTTCATGTTAGGCCACCAATAGTGCGCCTTTAGATCATGATACATCTTATCAGATCCAGGATGTATAGAGTATTTAGACTTGTGTGCCTCGCTCATAACCAAATCCCTCAGATTTCCATAAACAGGCACCCAAAGTCTATCCATGAAGTACCGAATTCCATCCTCCTTCACTACCAATTGTTTATCCATCCCCCGTAACGACTCAGAAACAATGTTTTCCTCTTTCAAGGCTTCTATTTGTGCTTCCTTAACTTGTTCAGGCAATTGGGTACTGATCGTGAGTTGCAAGGCTCGCACCCGCCTGGGTTTAACTGTTTCTTTTCGGCTTAAGGCATCAGCAACTACGTTCGCCTTTCCAGGATGGTACTTGATAGCACAATCATAATCATTCAGGAGTTCCACCCAACGTCGTTGCCTCATATTCAACTCTTTTTGCTCAAAGATATGTTGAAGACTCTTGTGATCGGTATAGATAGTACATTTGGTACCGTACAAGTAATGTCTCCAAATCTTTAAGGCAAAAACCACTGCACCCAACTCCAGATCATGGGTAGTATAATTCTTCTCGTGAACCTTTAGTTGTCTCGAGGCGTAAGCTATCACCTTATCGCGCTGCATCAGAACACAACCCAATCCTTGGATGGATGCGTCACAATACACCACGAAATCATCCGTCCCCTCTGGCAGTGCCAATATCGGTGCACTACAGAGTTTCTGTTTCAATAGCTGAAAAGCCGCCTCTTGACTTTCTCCCCATTTGTATGTTGTTCCTTTGTGGGTCAAAGCGGTGAGAGGTTGTGCAATCTTAGAAAATCCTTCTATGAACCGTCGGTAATACCCCGCTAATCCCAGAAATTGTCGTATCTCACTCGGTGTTTTAGGTATGGCCCAATTCTTTATTGCCACAATCTTGGCAGGATCAACATGTATACCCTTCTCATTAACAATATGGCCTAGGAATTGTACTTCGCGTATCCAAAAGTCACACTTAGAGAATTTGGCGTACAGTTGCTCATTCTTCAACAATTCCAAGATTAATCGTAGATGCTCTTCGTGGTCCTCCTTGGTCTTAGAGTATATCAGTATGTCATCGATAAACATAATAACAAACTGATCAAGGTAGGGTTTGCACACACGATTCATGAGATCCATGAACACCGCAGGTGCATTTGTCAACCCAAAAGGCATGACCAAGAATTCGTAATGACTATAACGAGTACGGAATGCAGTTTTGGAGATATCCTCCTCACGGACTCGGAGTTGATGATAACCAGTTCTCAAGTCGATCTTCGAATAATAGCTGGATCCCTGAAGCTGATCAAATAAGTCGTCGATGCGAGGTAAAGGGTATCGGTTCTTAACTGTGACTTTGTTTAACTCCCTATAATCGATGCACATTCGAAACGTGCCATCTTTCTTCTTAACAAAAAGGACAGGGGCTCCCCAAGGTGATGAGCTAGGTCGAATAAAGCCCTTATCTAAAAGCTCCTGAAGTTGTGATGACAACTCCTGTAATTCGTTCGGTGCTAACCTTTAAACGTGTATTATCTGCAATTGATGTTCCTAACTTGTTGTAGGGCTTGAGATCAATCAAACACAGGTTCTAATCCTTGATTCTTGGTTGAAATTCGCAGAAAGGGAGAGGGGAAGGCTGCAGGTCGCGATTTGGAGCATGTGGGGGCTAGGGTTCCTTTTTTTTTATTATTTAGTTACACAAATTACCCTTTTAGCCCTTTTAACTTGTATTTTATAAAAATTCAGCTTTTAACTTCTTTTTAAGGTGTTTTTAACCATCTAACAAATATATAAACTAGTAATAACCATTATATTTTTATCTTTATAAAACACGCAACATACGAATTAACACGCGCGTTTCCGCGTTACGCGATAAAATTCTCAAATAGTCTTTAAATCGCGTAAAAATATAAACATAACATAATAATCATCTTTCCAACTAGATTATTATTAAATTAACATTATTACTTATTTTTAAGTCACCAACGTCAAACGACAACTAGTGTGTGCTTACGACACGTGTATGCAAAACTTAACGGAACTAACGGAGTTTGGTAACGGAAAATTACCGGATGTCACAGTAACAATGGGTCATAATACGTCATTAGGGTAGTTATAAGCCATAATAGCCTATAACGAGGATTAATGGGTCATATGTACCCATGTGTGACTGTCGATCACTATGTTGACTAAGATTTTACCACCACCGGTGATTATATACCTTAACCATGTTTCATCATGTATCATTATGACTAACCAAGTTTGGCCTACATCACCTATGTTTGACCTAATACATCATATTATGTTATAAGTGTCATTATAAGTCATAACGGTTTATACTAAATCATAATATACCATATGCATCTACTTATTGAGCATTTAAATTGGATTTTTCAAATAAATTAAAAAAAATTATTTGATTAATTATTTCCTTTTCCAAACATGAATTGAGTAATCGAAATTTCATTCGAATACGAATTGAATACGAATTTTGTTTGAAAATTTCATATTAGATTCGATTTGAATTCGACTTACCTTTTTCGAATTCAAATTGAATTTGAATGTTGTTTGGAAAATTAAAAGTTCAACTTAATCGATTCGATTAACTTGAATTTGGTTCGATTCGACGAACACCCTTACAACTAATTTTTCATTAGTTAATCATGATTAACCGAAATCAAAGCTAAATTACTGTATTATACCATCATTGTCCATTATTAACGAACATTGACCCTAATTGATCATCACTAACTATTATTTACCCTAACTAATTATCATTAACCATTATTGACCTCCGTTGACTATATAATATTTGCACTATCTAACCCTAATTCATCACAACTGATCCTAAATGATTTATTATTAATTCTCCATAAGTACATTCACATTTAGCTAACTCGATGGAACGTCGAAGCTAGCAAGCTTTAAAGTAACAGGAATTAGGTAAGAAGCAAGGACCGATTGGACAGTTATACATGACTAACTACGAGTGTAAAGTTTTTAATAACTTATAGCGAGTCTTGCAACTTAATGAGTCGTATTAGTTCTTGAGGGGTATAATAGTTTTTAATAGGCCACGATGAGTCTCACTTAATCATATTTAGTATTAATTTATTGATGAATTATGTCAATAGGTAATCAAAAATCACTTTCTTATATATTTACTATAATTTTTATTAATTATTTTGTTTATTTATTTAGAGTTGTTATATATCTCTTGATTTCATGTGAAATTTTACAAAGGTTTACATTGTGTGACTTATTTAGTTTTTAAAAACTTATTTCTTGATTCTAATATGGTTTTCTATATAAATTTTAACTAATTTATGTTCAACTATCCTAAATATCTATTTTCTTAATTTGCTAAGAATTTTGCTACGGATCTTGCTACGGGTATTAATATTTATCATGTATCATTTTCCTAGATTTAAGTTTTGCTACGGATTTTACTATGGATTCCTTTTATGATATCTTTTATCATTATAGAAAATCATATATTTTCACTTTTCCTACGAAATTTACTAGGGATTTATTAAATTATTTTTTTAATGTTTATTCTTTAGTTTTGCTATGGATTTTGCTATGGCTGTTGCTAAACTATTTTTACTTATTCTTTTTCAACATTTATCTTCTGAATTTGCTACAAATTTAACTAAATCATTTTTAATAAATTTATTTTAAAATTTTGCTATGAATTTTCTTACAGATTTGCTATCAACACATGTTGCTTTTTGCTATAGTTTATCCGAAGGCAAACCGTAGCAACATGTATTCGTAGCAAACCCGTAGCTAATCCGTATCAAATTTGCTACAGAATTTTTTCATAGTAAAAATCCGTAGGAGATACTTATTTGTGTAGTAGTGTAATTAATCTTTAAATTTTTTTATTTTAATCTAATACTTTTACATCATTTACAACATAGCTCAAACATTGTTTTACTTTCAAATTTGGTCCCTGTACTTTTTATATTGTATAAAATTTTTCGTTTTATGTTTCGGTCTGTATTTTACGAGATAACACGCAGCAACATGCGTGAGTGGTTCAGTGTTTTTACGCTTATTTTTCCCGTTTAACGCTTCATTGCAACGCGTTGGTCCAAGATCGACGTACTTATTGTTTTATATGTTTTGCATTTCGCTTAATGGTGATGTGTCATTGGTGTTACTTGACATGGTTGTACGCCCCTCGGCAATGCGGGGGGACTTAATTCTAGTTTATCATTCATATCTACAAGTACATAGTTTTTTTTATTTTTTGAACGTATCGTTACGACGTGTTTTTTTAATCAGTTCAAACCATTGCAACATCAGACGCTTTATCTTTACCCATTTAACAATATCAGTGTCACTATCACAAAATGCTACTTTCCAATGTTTTAAACTTTTATAAACTTTAGAGTAGGTTAATTTTTTTGGACTTTAACGCGTAACAATGCACACTAGCATGTTACATAGTTAAAAAAATATTAGAGTAAATTACACTTTTCGTCCTTTAGTTTTGTAGTAAATTTTAGGTTTCGTGCTTAAACTAAGAAAATTACAGTAAATATCCTTTATGTTTAAAAAAACTTGCACGTTTCGTCCTATCGTCTAACGGGCATTAAATTTGGTCGTTAAGTCAGGTCACGTGCCTGGCACATGAGGGTAGTTTAGTCCTTTTACTCTTAATAATAATAAAAAACTCCACGCCCACACCTCTCTTTCTCTCTACCTCTTCTCTCTCTATTTTCACACCAGAGACACCACCACCATCCGTCCGCCGCCACCGCCACCACCGCCACATTCAAACCAACCCCACCCTCAACTCTCTCTCTCTCTCTCTCTATTTCACACACACACACACTATCTTTCTTTCTCTCTCTTTCTTTCTTTCTTTCTTACTCTCTCTCTATCTCTCTCTCTCTCTATATATATATATATATATATATATGGAAGGGATCAAATGTTAACCTTGTTTATTGCGATAACCCATTAACCCAACTAGTGGTCCACAGCAGGCCACGTCACCATTGTAACTTAGAGTTACAGTGGTAAAACTAGTGGTCCAAAACGAACGTTAAATTTTTTTTATAAAAAATATAGCAAGACTATACTCAAATTAAAGATATTAAAACGATCTATTTAATGGTGTAATTTTTTTAAAAAATAACGTCATACAAAAAAGTTAAAAACGTTATAAAAAAGGGTGGAGTTTTTTAAAAATGGAGGGAAAATCGTTACATCAGTGGTGTAATGCGATGTAAATGTTTATTACAGTGGTGTAAGTGTTCGCTACATTAGGGTTAACGAGTTATCGCAATAAACAAGGGTTAACAAAGGAACCTTACCCTATATATATATATATATATATATATATATATATACAAAAAAAATACCCACTACCTCACCAATAAACTTCAGCTACTTTATCAAACACCTATTTTAGTATCGTGGGTCAGAAATAAATCTCTTCACAAATTGATGCGTATAATTAAGATTGAATATGAAAATCTTCAACTCCATAAAATCTTACTTTAAAAACAATACTTGAATCTTAAAGTTTCTGGCTTCTGATCATAGATTTGCAGATCTTAAGAGAGAAAGAGTAGAGAGAGAGATGTGAGGTTGGTTAAAGACCTCCAAAAGAACATAGGAGTTTTGTACTTAAAAGGCGGCATTGGCCGATGGTGGCGGTGAGCGGGCGAGTGGTGGCGGTGAGCGGGCGAGTGGTGGTGGTGAGCGGGCGAGTGGTGGCGGTGAGCGGGCGAGTGGTGGCGGTGGACAGGTGGCAGCGATGGCGGTAGGCATGTGGTGGTGGTGTTTCTAGTGTGAAGATAGAGAGAAAGAAAGGGTAGAGAGAGAAAGAAAGATGTTGAGTGGGGTGGGTTGGGTTAGGGTGGGTTTTAATAAAAATGATAAAAAGGCCAAACTACCCTCATGTGTCAGGCATGTGACCTGATTTAACGATCAAATTTAACGCCAGTTAGAGGATAGGATGAAACGTGAAAGCTTTTTTAAACATAAAGCATGTTTACTGTACTTTCCTTAGTTTAAGGACGAAACCTGAAATTTACTACAAACCTAAAGGATGAAAAGTGTAATTTACTCAAAATATTATAATTATAAAAAACAAATAAAAACATATTTTTTGGAAAAATTACCAAAATGACCAATTTACCCAAATAACCATTGACAAAAAAATATAAAAATGGACCGTTGACTTTGACCCTCGCCTCGGGTGAGGAAAAGTCATAAAACCTCGCCCACGTGGATTAACTTTCCCTCACCCACGTGTAATTATCTCACCCACCTGTAAAATGCGAATTAAAAAATATATATTATTGGCGAGGGACACGGTTAACGAGACGAGGGATTTGACCCCTCCCTCGTCGACTCAGCGAGGGGCACAACCATCTAGGCGAGGGATTTGACCCAACCCTCGCCCACGTCAGCCTTCATAAAAATTCTTTTTTTTGTTTTCATAATCAAATTCTTGCTTAACATCACGTACTATAACTCTTATTATTCACAGGAATATCATTTAAATCATAATTAAACTTTTCAGTGTCGTTTGTAAAATTTATTTTTTTTCTCGTGGACAGCAGAGCTACTACCAATAACATCTGATTCTTCACTGATGAATAATGTAAAATTTTCGTTTTGACCATTAAAAATAACATTCATAAAATATAGTAAATCTTGATTATCAGAAATATCAATAAAATGAGCGTATGTAGACATTTTATATGATAATCATATATAACTTTGAATTCTCAGTTTTGAAGAATTAATATCTTTTAATTCAACCAATGTTATATTACTAGATAAACTAAGAACATGTTTAACACATTTACCTTTTAATGGTAGATATTTTTCAAAACCGTTTACAAAATGTCATTTACCACCACTGCATACTATGATATTAACTGACATTTTAAAAAAATTCAGAGAATTTTAAGAAGAATGGTGAGAAGAATATAGGATTTGTTAAGAGTAAACATGGTATTATACAGGCCAAAATAAAATTACAATAAATAACTAAATTAAAATTTTAAGTATTTAAAAAACAATAAATAATTACAAATCTCGGATTTTTTGATTTAAAAAAATTTAATTTTGGGTGAGGAGTGGTATTTTCGTAAATATGGGCAAGGGATTCACATAATCCCTCGCTGAGTCAGCGACGGATTGCAGACACGTCAGCGAGGGATCCACGTGGGCGAGGGATTATGCCATTCCCTCGCCGGGCACATTTTTCGAGCGAGGGATTCCCATATTCCCTCGCTGACTCAGCGAGGGATGACACGTGTCTCTGATTGGTTTTTTCTTTTTTAAATTTTCAATTTTGACCGGTTATTTTGATAATCCATTTTGGTCAATTGGTCATTTTGATAATTTTCTCTATTTTTTTTACCAAAGAGTGCATACCTTTTACTCTACACACTCTATATTAAAATCACCACATACACGTCCTGTAGCATTTTTAACCTACAACGATCTAAATGATATCTAATAAATGTACTTCAAATGTCAAAAATGGTACGCTACATTAACATTTAACAAATCATTACTCTTAGCGCTATATACTAAAACTAGACTAAAGACCCGTGTAATACACGGATTTAGTCCTTAAAATTTATTTTTGATTAAAAAGTTTCGTAAGTTATAATAATATTATTCATACTTTGTATATCGATTTTTATGTTTAATTTTTTAAAATCATCTATATATAATATTAGTAGCTTTTATTTAGCAATGCTTATAAGTCTAAATAGTATATAATATGAAATGAAATGAACTTATAAATAAGAAGTTTAGGTAATAAATAAATTAAATTGATCATGAGAACATCCATAAACATCAGAAAACTTCTTTGTATACAAAACTTGGTGTTTAGTTTGTAATTTTATCAGCATTATCTAATATTAATTATATTAATTCATGTCTATTGTAAGTCTAGATAATGCAACATAGAACTTGAATCGGTGTCAAGGACCAAACATGCAATGATTACACAAACTTTGGGACTATCTTTGTAATTTTTAAAGTTTGAGGACCAAACATGCAATTTAATTGAACCACATGGACTATTTATGTAATTTTCTCTTTTTGTTGACTAAAATCATAAATTATTTTCATGCTTAAATCAATTAAAACTAAATCAAAATTTTATGCTATCATAAGTCAAATTAATGTAAAAGAACCATAATATTAAAGTTTATCTTGAAATCAAAATCCTTGAATCGTAGGGCCACTGCTACCGTTGCAGTCAAATCGAATTCTTATTCATAATATAACTGGATAAAAGTATTTATGTTTTTAATAATGTTATTTAAGTAAAGTTAAAATGATAAAGTTTTAATAAAATTAAAACCATTTTAGCATATGTCATGATTTTAAAAATTGTTTTATAGTTCTTTTTATGAAGGTTTTCTTAAAACCTTTTCAATAACGTTTTCTTATACAAAAATATTAATACTCTTTAATCAGTATTTTTTAAACATCTCTTTACAAAATACATGTTCTTATATAGAAAAGATTTTTTACGAAATTAAATGGTTTATGCAGTTTTTTTAAATATAGATATATATTATATAACTGTTTTATACATAAATTTATATATAGTAATAATCATTTGTATAAGTACATATATAAAAGATAAAATAAAATCATATACATACAACGCTAGTTTCGTCTTGTGAGCCGGCTAAATCTCGCCATATAAAGCTCAAGCTCAAAACCATTTATTAAATGAGTCGTAAAATGAGTTTGAGCTTGTTTTATCTCAGCTTAGTTAGAGTTTTTAACTAGTCGGTCCCAAGCATCTCACGAGACGGCGTGACTCGTTTCTCCCCTAATTGTTGTTGGGAGTCTATTAGCAACATACATGCCCTCCGTAATTGAAAATTATATTTATAGTTCGTAAAATAAAAAAAATAATCTGTTAACTTTTTTTTGTTTCTTCATGATATTTCTATAAAACATTTTTAAAGAACGCATTTTTTGTTAAAAATAGTTTTTCTTTTTACATCTTTTAAGTTACATAAAAACATTTAAAAAAAACATATTTTTAAATAAAAAACAAATGAGTCTACTTTTATGTGAAATTGAAACAAAATTAAAGTGAAAAAATTCAAATTTTCTATAAGAAAAGACAATTTAAAATTAAGTATGAATGAATTAAAAAATAAAATTAGTTTTAAAAAGACTTTATTTTTTTAATTACAACATATGAACCAATTGTATTTATAATTTTATTAACCTTTGTACTTGACTCTTTTTTAAATAATATTATTTTAAACATAGCTAAATTTAACCAGTATCATTATAGTGAGAAAAAATACTTTATTAAACATCTAGTGTAGTAAATAAATTTTCTCTATACACTATTTAAGGAAAAAAACTCCCTTTATAATTATAGCAATAGTTGCTTTTATTAAAATGAACTATGACCAAAAATAAAGATATATACATTTTTAGGCGGAAAATCAAAATAATAATGACCTAAAAAATGACACGTGTCACTAAAGATATTATTTGATTAATAATATAGAATATAGAATATATACATTTCTTACCAAATTAAAAAAAACACCCCTAGCAATATAGACAATCATATGACCCAATACTACCACATATACACGCATAACAAATCTATTAAAAACTATAGTACCAAAACTAACAAAAACAAAAACAACTTTAAAATATAAAAAGACATACCTACCAATCATAACACTTATTAATTATAAAGCTCGACCATAAATATATAAATTTATATTGTACTTTAATTTGGCTTAAGACAAACTCAAAAAATCAACAAAATTGATGGCATCGCATAAGTAAACAAAACATACATAATGGTTTTATTATGCTAACGAACGCTAGTTTAATTGTGTAAAAAATTTTTAAATGTGTTTTATTCTACGGTCTAGTCGTATTATACAGACAATTTGAAAGTGGTTTACTATAATTGTTGCTTGAGGTGCAACAGATTGAAGCGTGATTTTCACTTTTAAGTATAGAATAAATGTATCCTATTTGAAGTAGGGGTGTTTAAAAGTCCGCATCTCGTAACTCGCTCGAAATCAGCTCGTCTAGTAACTCGCTCGAAATTAGCTCGGTCAGAGCTAAGTTCAGCTCGGCTTGTGGCTCGCTTGTTAGGTGGCTCGTTGGCTCGCTCGTTAGGTGGTTCACTGACTCGCTCATTGGCTCGTTTAAATTAAAGGCTAAGGTATCATATTTATAAATTATAAACTAAATTTATATCGTATTATCATAGATATATAGAAAATTTGATATTAACATAAACTAAATATAAAAATATGGAGGAGTATTATAATTAATAAAAACTAATCTTGTGTCGTTTCAATGAGTTTAGATAGAAGAATATATAAAAAAATATTATATTTTGTCTTTATATACATGAATGTTTAAAAAAATAAAAATATTTTTTTCCTAAAATAAGTTGGCTTGCGAGCAGGCTCAACTCGACTCGTATATAAACAAGTCAAACCCGAACTCACATTTCATGCTTGTTAAAATAAACAAGTCAAGCTCGAGCCCAGCCTGGCTCGATTTGTTTACTGCCCTAAATTGAAGATTGCAAGAGATGGGATTTGTGTAGAAGAAATGTTTAACTTGTAACACCCGGATATTTTTATAGACAAGAAAGAAAGAATAAACACGAATAAAGAGGAGAAATATAATGTAACCCAAAGTTGAGGGGTCAAAAGTGTCAAAAGGACAAAAATGAATAAAAGTCGGTGAATAAAGGTGGTATGGCCGCCCATTTTGGTTTGCACAAACTCTTCATTCGGATTGTAGAGAAAGAAAGAGCAGAAGCTCTCGGATATTTAAAGAACAAGAATAAGAAGTCAAAGTTAAGGTAAGATTTAGTGTTTTTAAGTTGTTCTTGACTAGAATTAGCCTCGGTTATGTGCTTATATGTGTTATATGTGTTCGAATGTGTGTTTGGTGGGTTTCTAGGTGTTTGAATCATTTGGGAAGTTCAAGACTTGCAGTTGAGACTTGAGAGTAGCAAAGGTGAGTTCTAGACCCCGTATTTTACCTATTTTAAACTTTCTTTGGGGCTGAACATGTATCAAAATGATTTTAAAAATGTTATGAACGCTTGCCCGTAGGTGTCATAGTTGCATGCTGATGTTTTATGGATGTTTATGTGGCATTTATGTTTAGAGTAGTTGTAGTAAACTTAGAACAGGATGGTATAAAGATTTGGGTCTGAAAACAGCTTAGAAATATGTTAGAAAGGTGTTCATGCGTCTAAATAAGGCTCATGCGTCCAAATTTGCTTTAGAATAGTTCTAAGTATGATCAACCGCCCAAACAGTACCCTCAACCGCCTAAGATTTGCCTTAAAAAGTTCCAAGTAAGCCCATACGTCAAAACAGGGCCCAACCGCCTGAACAGTACCCCAACCGTCTAGAAATGCCTTAGAAATTTTTAAGTGTAAGTCCAACCGTCTGAACAGTAGCCCATGCCTCTAAGGTTTTTGACTCAGATGCCTAAGTATGGACCAAACGTCCAAATAGTGCCCATGCGTCTGAGATGGCCCAAACGTCTAAGTGATAAAATGTCCAAATAGTGTCCATGCGTCTGGGATGTTTCAAATGCGTAAGTGTTAAACCGCCCAAATAGTGCCCATGCGCCTAAACAGGCCTCATGCGTCTGCATAGTGCTCATGCTTCTAGGACACTTATAATGTTTTCTGAAATTTTGAGTAAAACAGAATCATTAGAGTTTGACCCAAGGTTGACTTAGGGTTTTTAATTGCTATTATATTTGCATTATTATAAGTTGTTCCTATGATCATAGTGATTATTATTGTGTGACTTATGTGGTGCGCCTATGATCATAAATGCAAGTATTATCTTTAACAAAGTGAAAAAGTAATGATAAAGAGAAGTGAAACTTAATTAAAATGTTAACAAGTCTTGCAAGCATATAGGAGGTGCACGACCATGTTGTCGTTAGCTCAACTGTGATGCGGGTTAGCTACCCTGATAGTGCTCACAGGGCCAATCAATTGAGATTGGCGGACCTTTGTAGCATGTCCTAGGTGACTGGGCCAGCCTTGTATACAGTGACCAGATCATAGTCCAGAGAGGCCCAACACAAGTTTCCCCGTGCATATAGTTTAGAGTATTGCTCATTGGTACACATAGACAGTGAAAGATAAAGTTAAAAGAGTACGAAATAAACAAGGCATACTGTAAAGAAAGAAAGCATTACCTTGTTGTATAGTTAATGCGTGCTCACATACAAGAGTAAGAGATGTATTTTTACAAAAAATAGTATTTTCATATATATACATTACACAAGGTATTTTAATACTTTTAAAACTAGAACTCACCCAGCAACGCTAACTTTTATACATTTTCAGTTGGCAGGTAATCGTTGCTGAGGATGGCATGAGGGTGGAGCTACTCGGTAGGGAAAAGACTAACATCCATTCCTAGGATATGATATTGGTGTTTTTGTAATGCAATTAAACAGTCTTTTGATAACTCGAACATTATTGTATTGCTTAACAACAATATCTTTTAATAATTGAAAATGGCTTTTGCTAATGTGATTCCGTTATTTATTTAATAAAATATATATTAATATGTATATATGATGCAATGAATGAACAACTGTGAGGTGCCCGGAAACGGGGCCTTACATAACTCCATTGATTGCCCTTTTCTAGAGAATATACTGAATATATTTTCTTATCTTGTATGGTGACATAGCAAATTTGACATTTATTAGTAGGTGATTCAGAATCACACCATCTTTCACCGCAAGAAATCAACCAAGGAAGCATGTGATAAAAAAAAGCTAGTACACGCTATCATTTGTGTTTCATGTTGATGCATGTGAAGATCTAAAATTGATAAGATTCATAGAGGTTACAACTAATTAGACATTTTTGCATTTGGGTGGCCCTAGAATGGAATCAAATATGTTTTCCAATTATCTCTATGTAATTTTTTTTCTTGTTTTAGATTGGTGATTGTTTATCGGCTTTCTAGCTTCTTGCTAGAATGGCTTCATTTTTGAGTAAATTATACAGATCGTCACTGACTTTTGTTCAAATTTCACATTTCCTTTTTAGGATTGAAAAAGTATATGTTTAGTCCTAAGGTTTGAAAAAAAATATGACATGTTTCATCCCTGGGTCAAACGACAGTTACTTTTTTGATGTTAAAATTTAGGAAATGCTAATTTTACCCCTTGCCACCACCAAAGCCCCACCCACCTTGCCACCACCACAGCCCCACCTTGCCACCACCACAGCCCCACCTTGCCACCACCACATCCCCACCTTGTCATTTCCGACGAACCTGCAACAACACCACCCTACAAAAACAAAATACCCCACCTTCACATTGCCAAAATACCTCAACCTCCTTCCCACCTTCTGTCTCTTGAGCAGACGCATTGGAGGTGGTGGTGGTGTGGTGGAGCGATGGTAGTAGTGTGGTGGTGAAGACGGGGGTGCAAAGGCGGAGGATAGTATGGGTCGGGTGTCTCGCCCTCTCTTTTTTCGTCAGTAGTGTTAAAATTTAGTTCGTTAATGTTAATTTTTAGACTAGTAATGTAAATCTTTATATAAATATCGAGTTCGCTCCCTATAGAAGAATTAATTTTGCCTCGCCCACCCCGTACGTGACTGTTCAAGATCCGCCACTGCGGGAATGTGTGGTGGTGATGGCGAGGAGTGGTGGTGGAGATGGGTGTGTGTGGTGGTGATCGTTTGTTAGTGGTAATGGTGAAGATCAGGGTATATGATGGTGGTCAAGATGGGTGTGTGTGTGGTGGTGGTGGCGGGGAGTGGTGGTGATGGTGCGGATGTGGGTGGTGGTGGATTTGTGGTGGTGTGGTGGTTGAGATGAGCAAGAAGAAGTGTGAGTAGGGGTTGGAGAAGAAGAGTGTAGGGTGAGGGTTGGGGAAGAAAAAGAAAAAAAGGGTAAAATGATCAATTTACAGGTATTACGTCAAATACTAATGGCCGTTTGATCAAAGGACAAAACGTGTTATATTTTTTAAAAAATTAGGACTAAACTTGTAATTTTTCAATCGCAAGAACGACCGGCGAAATTTAAACAAGCCTAGGGGCAATCCGTATAATTTACTCTTCTAAGCAAGCCTAGGGGCAATCCGTATAATTTACTCTTCTCTTTTTATATATCTTCTCCTCGTTCAAGGAAAATATAGTTGTACAAATGTACAGTAGTTAGACTCTCTGGCCGATGAGTAATGGTTTAGATTATTAAAATCGGATTTGTCATAAAAATATTATACAACTTTAAATGATTGTACATTTCTGCTTCAATAACTTGCACACTATAGCGCACAACTTTGTTTTGAATAAAATTTGTGCTGAAACGAATAAAACAAAGTTTGTCTTAACGATCTATTTGGAATTCTATAATAAAAAAAATTTACTTGTTAGAAGGTTGATGACACCAAAACGTTGCGACATAATTTACCATGTAAAGTAACATAAGTCAATTATCATTATAGCATAATCCATCAATTTTGAAATCGAGTTAGTTATATATCATTTTTAATGAAATTAATTTAAAAAAATAAGCATTAACTGTAATATGAAAAATAAACAGATGATTTGCACATTATTTTCTATAAATAAATTATTAAACTTTATACTTTACCGTATCAACGTATCAAATAAATACTCTGAAAAATATTTTAAGCTAAAAATGAAATGACACTTATATTTGTTCACGTTTTAATATATATTTATTTAAACCGGACCCTCGCAACAAGTAATCATAAAATTTAGAGTAAATTACAAATTTTATCCTTTAAGTATATTTAAAGTTATGGATCTTGTCCTTAAACTTTGATAATTACACTGAGAGTCTTTTATTTGAAAATTTATCACACTTTATGTCCTTCCAACTAACAAAAGTTAATTTTTTCTGTTAATTTTTTGTAAATGACCGTTCTGCCCTTATTACTTAAAGGATGAAATCTGTAATTTTTTTACTACTCTTTTTTTTCTTTATGTTTTTATTTTCTTTACTTTATCTTTTTAATACACTTTTTATTTTATAATCTTAAATATTATCACTTAATTATTTTTAATTTTTTTTATAAAATATACTTTAATTAATAGTGTTTAAATTTATTATATATATATATATAATAATTTTCTTTACTTTATCTATTTAAAATTTATTTATCTACTTTTCTAATTATACGAATACAAATTAGAGGGTTAAAAATATATATTTTTTTCATGTTATAAAACTTAAACTAGTAATCGCTTTTATTTTACTGTTGCTTTTTATTACCGTTTTGGTTTAAAAAAATTTAAAAATAGTTTGGCTTATGGTATAAAGATTTTAATACCATTTTGGTATAATATTTTTAACTGTGCTAAATAGTTTGGCTTATGACATAAAGATTTTAATACAATTTTGGTATAAAACTTTTAATTGTGTTAAATAGTTTGGGTTATGGTTTATATTAAAAACCTATTACAGATTGAAACAATTTTTAATAAAATTTATTTGTTTTCATTTCTTTGATTAGAATTATTACTTTTACCATTTTAAAATTATTTTAATTATTTTATTTTATATACTTACTTTTTACCTACTATTTTCTCATTCATTTGTGATTGACTTATGTTTTTATTCATCCAAGGATTGTTGAAATTTAACTTTTTATAATCTCTTATTTAACTTTTTGTAATCTCTTATTTATTCATCCAACATTATTTAACTTTTTTTAGAAACTTCATGTAATCTCTTTAATTTTTACAACCGAATAATTTTTTTATCAAATTTGTTTTAAATATCTACGATCGATATTATGATCAACTTCTTTTATTTATCTGTTGAAAAATTTTGTTCAGTCTTTCACATGATTGAAGTATTTTGTTTTTGTATTTTAAGTTTTGGATGCTATTTTTATTCAACAATTGTTAGCTGGGAGTTATAATTTTGGGATGTTATCTTTAAGTATGCTATCATTTTAACTAAAAATGAAAATTAAAAAATTCATTTTTAAATTACACAAACTAGGAATTAAATATACTAAAAAATTAAAATTACATTAAAAAAATCAAATAACACAAACAAAGAATTAGACGGGTGATTGTAGATGTTAATTTCTTGGTAAATTTAGGGCTCCAATTAACATCTTTATGTGTCAAGTCATCTTTAATGAATCAAAATAAGTACTACAAATGTGATTAAAAATATTATCACATCGACATGCCATTTAGGGTTTTTAAAAAAATTAAAGATAAATGAGATGAATAATACATTATGATGGAGTTTTTTATAGCCGTTAGAAAGCTAGATATTAAAAAAATGACTTTAAATTACTTAAAACTATTAATAAGAGTTAAAATAGTTTATAAAGTTAGTGGTATTTTATGTGTTACATATAATATATATATAATATATATGTATACATATAATAAAAATATATCATAAAAATAAATAAATTAAATAATATATATTATACAAAACAAATAAGCAAAATAATCAATTAATAAAAATAATAAAAGAAAAAATGAATAGAATTGAATAATAAAAAGAAACTTTAACACTTGCAAAAGTAGTCCTTTATGAATAAAATGACAATAATGCCCTTAACATAACAGAATTATTTAACCTCAGTTAGTAAAAAAGACATATTACGTAAGAACTTTTTATAAAAAATGACATCGAGTGAAAGTCATTTTTCGAAAGGACACGTTCCATAATTTTCACCAAACATAAAGGATGAAATTTGTAATTTAGTCTAAAATTTATTAATTATAAATTTCGTTGATTAATATATAAATTTATAATGCACTTTAATATGGTTTAAAAGAAACTCAAAAAATCAACAAAATTGATGGCATCGTAAAGTAAACAAAACATAAATAATGGTTTTATTATGCTAATGAGTAATGAATGCTACTTTAATTGTGCGTAAAATAAAAGTAAACAAAATAATGAGTCTTATTCTACGGTCTAGTCTATCCTATCTAATAAACAAAGCTTTTTTGTGTCACATGGCACATTATTAAGCCATCACTTTGCCATGTGTCACCCTCTCAATCAATTGGCATTTTCTATTCCCGCCATCTTAAAACATACGCGGATCTCAACCTGGGTCGGGTTTCCATTTCTTCTTTCTAAGCGAATCTTCTCCTTTCCCTTTCCACAAACTTCTCCCGCAACCCTAATTTCACCATCTTCTTCCCCAAATCTTAGCATCTTCAAACGGCCGCTTCTTCAAACCGCGTTTCTCATCATCTCTGGGTTTGTACAACCGTAGATCTAAGCAGGTATTCTTCTTCTTCAAACCGCGTTACAGATCGATCGACCGATCTTCTAACCATAGACCTTGACATCTTCAATAATCGCAGCCATCATCTCTGGGTTTGTACAACCGTAGATCTAAGCAGGTATTCTTCTTCTTCAAACCGCGTTACAGATCGATCGACCTATCTTCTAACCACAGACCTTGACGTTTTCAATAATCGTAGCCATCGTCTCTGGGTTTGTGCAACCGTAGATCTAACTTTCTGATGTCGTTTCCTGTGTATGATTAAGTATTGCTTTAGTGTTGAATAAATACTCTACTTTGGTGAATCTTAAGTTTTTATCAGTGAATTTAGTTGTTGTTGGTTATTATCTTCCATAAATCATCAAGATATCAGTGACTTTAGTAGTTTGTATCAATGGCTTTGGTTTAATTGAAATTTTGATGGTACTAATCTGGTTAGTAATTAAATATCTTGGTATTACTTTATATTGTGTGCAATCCTACAACACCTTTTGAAAATTTGGCAACCGAAGCTGTCAAATACCATTTACAGCAGTAAGACTGCTACTGGGGCTCTGCAACCTACTACCACCATCTGATGCACTCTTTAGGATTTTAAGTTTCCCTCTGTTTCTGAAACCTTTATTTCCGTTGCAAGAATATAACATTATTTTTTTAATGAGAATGTTTATGCTGAAAGTAATGTACAAAAGGTAACAAAAGATAGTTTTAATCATGCTCAAGGTTGTTTAAAAAGTAACACTTGAATAAGTAAAAGTATTACGATCCGTAATTGGCCCGTTTCATAACTGTTTCATCCATGCCTCCTTTTCTTTTTTTCTTCTTCCAAGTTTTGATTCAAAATAACCCTAGATCTCAATCTCCTCTCAATCTTTAGCGATTCTGCATCACATTCTTCGCCCATCCATAATTGATTTCTCCATTCACAGTTTTGTTTTCTTTCATTGTCTTCTTCTTTGATTTATTATAATATCTTCAATTAGTTATTCGTTTTGATGTACAAACACATTGTTAGCTTCAAATTCTAAATTGCTTGTGATGAAGGTATGACTTTTATATATCTTCTAAAATATTATAGCAAATAGCAATCTTTCACTTATTGAATACTTTTGAAATCCTAAGAAATTCTCGCTGCTACAGTGAGTTATTGTTTCAATATTAGTGTTTATTGCTATATGTTAGTGCACTTTTTATGCACTATGGATTCGTTCCTGTCATATTAGTGTTCCTCTATGGATATGTACCTATTTAAATACTACAGACTTATGAAGTTTATTGCTATATGTTAGTGCACTTTTTATGCACTATAAACCCTTCAAAATATTGTCTATTTATTCAGTTTGTTGCTGCATAATATGTATATTTTTTTAGTACTGCAGTCTATGTAGTTTGTTTTTAATTGAATTTGTTTAGCCCTGATGCATTATATAGTCGTTAAAATAGGGTACTTTGTTTGTCTCAAATTAGTGTAGCTTTTAGACATTATTAAATGTAAAAACAATGAATTACATAGTAAACTTCTATTACCTTACACTTGAACTAAATGACTAAATAATTGGTGATTGAAAATTTCTTCTTATCCACCCGTCAAATCATCGTATTATCACTTGTAGGTGTGACTTGGAATGAGATTTCAGTTGGATGATATTTTGTTACATGTGTTATATTCTGCTTGTAGGATTCTAAGAATATTCACATCCCATGTTTATTAATTTGAGAGTGCATTCTACATCGTCTTATAATGTTAAATTTCCTTCGCAACCCTTTATTAAAAAACTATTATGCAATTTATGTGTTGTAAATTTCAAATTTCAATTTATGTGACGTGAATATTCTAAGATTATAAAGCAACAGAAGTGTTTATGTTTTAAGTTGCATGCATGAAATTCTATGTTTATGTTTTAAGTTGCATGCATGAAATTCTGTATTCACTACTCAATCTTCATATAGATGATACATTATTATCAGTTGAACATGAATACATGATTGGGCTTTAATATGTCAAAAATGATATATTGGGCTGGAATATATTTAGGGATGTTTTGGGCTGGAATATTTAGGCATACGTATGTACAGGTGTTTATGCTTGTCTGTCTACATATGTATATAATATTTTATACGCATATGTATGTAAACTACTTCTGCACTCATTAAAATGTTAATAATTATTTACATAAACTCCAGTTAACTTTATTTACTTTGTTTACATAATTGTGTGATCACATTTCATAGTCTAATGCTTTTTGACACCCTTTTTTCACTTACAATTTGACATTTGTGTAGGATATTGCGAAATGTCAGTCACTCCGGGTTTTGTCAAGCATATTTCCTATCCTGCTGATGCATATCTGGTTAGCTGTGTTATCACATTATTTTTCACTTTTTTATGCACTTATGTTATTTATATAATAGGGTTTTGTCTATTCTTTGCTAGCAATTTCCAAAACCTTTTGTTGAAGACTTCTACAGAAAACAATCCCCTCCTCATTTGATCTATCTTAGGCTCCATGATTCAACAGGATGGTCTGTGAAAACCGGATATGTAAATGGTCAGTTGGCTTTCACAACAGGATGGGCCCTGGTATCATTGCATCTTAAATTAAAAAAGGATGATTATATCATTCTCTGCCCCATTCATCCTAATATCTGGTCTCTCACCCACGTTCATGGTGATACCTCCTCAGAACAACTTCCATTCTTCTATCATATACTTTCACACGAGCTTGACCCTTTTATTGTAAGTTTATTTTTATTTGTGCCACTTGTAAAATTATTTAATACATATTTTCAACCATCTAAACAATATAAAAGAAGTTTAAATAAGTAATATATATTTATCTCTTCATACATATAGATATATACTACGATTAAAATGGTTGGTGACTCATTGAAAATTATACTTGAACACTTAGGTATTTTACAACTTATAAATATCATTCCGTAACGATTTTGATCATGATGATTGCTGTCATTATATACACTTAGGTACTTTATTTTTGTTTCCATGAATTTAGATATATTAGGTGCATAAAATCAAACATTTACATATGTATTACATAATAATAACAATACAATGTATAATGTATTTCAATAATCATTAAACATTTTCTTATATTTAGATTTTAATATTTAAAAACCTAATTCCATTTACATGTATATGTTTCAGCCAATTGATAACACTTTTGTGAAGAATCATTTAGGGTTGAATATCCACCGTCAGTATTTTAAAGTTCAGGCAACAGAAGACTTTGTTTGTCGATTAAAGGTTTTCGAGAACCGTGGGTCTTTCTCTTTTGTGGTTGGAGTCCGTGAATTGATTTCTGAGTTTCCTATACACAAAGGATATTTCATGATATTCACTTTAATAGAGAAAAGTTCTCTTTTTCTAAAAGTGTTTGATACTGATGGTTGTGAACGCTTTCAAGCAAAATTACTCCATTCTCAATCCCATGTGTGACAACTCGGAAAATTTCATGATTTATATATATGCAAATCTAGTATTTGTGTGATTTGTTTTTATATTTTTATTAGTATTTAATAATATATTATTAATAAAAATATAAATAACAATAATAATAATAATAACAATAACAATAATAATATTAATATTATTAAAAATAATAATGTTAATAATGATAATATTAATAATAATGAAAATATTGTTATTAATAATAATTTATAAAATTATTAAATTGATTTAATAAAGTCCAGGGTTGTTTGGTAATTTTTGAAACTTGTTTTATAAACTTTGTAACATAAAATGTTAACTGTTGTAACCCCAGGGACCACTTCTGTAATTTTGTTTAAATCTCAAAACACCCGCCGCCGACCCGTTTTTCCGGCGACTATTCCGGCGGCTTCCGGCGGCTCCCAAAGGCCAAGTTAGGCCGGTTTTAATTCAATTAAATACTACCGACACTTTCGTGTGAATATCCCGAACTCGTGGCCACTTGAAATTGGAATAATGGTGTCGAATTATTGAGATTTCCACTCGACCGAAACTTTCGGCCGACACCCACTACCAAAATGCACTAGACAATAATAATTGTCGAACTAATTGCGCACTCACAATCCTTTGATTATTTATAAACTGTTATCAAGTTCAATTTCACACAAAACACAACACAACATCACCATTGATCCTCTCTCGTTCGCGAACCTGCAACTTATTCGATTTCACCTTCTGAGTTCTATTGCACGACAACAATAGAGGGCTTTTGATCATTAGACTTATTGGAAACTTCCTGTGAAGTTAATTTCATTATCATCAACGTTTGATCATCTTTTGGATTCCACGTTAGCCGCGACTGTTCTTCGTGGTGTTCACCATCAATTCGACTCCTTCTGGTAAATTAAACACACCTACAAACTCGTTTTTATGCATAGATTAAAAGCCCTATGGTTAATTGCATTATCATAACCGATTGGTGGATCAATTTGATACCAATCGAATTAGGGTTCATTGATTTGGGGATTGATTTGGGTTGTGTTTATAATTAAATGGAACCAAGTCTTTCTGCGGCTAAGAGCCTTGGTTCACTGGTTGGTACGCGGGTGTGTGGGAAGGAGGTCCCGGGTTCGAACCCGGGCACCAACATATATTTTTTAGAGCCCTTTTTATCACTTTAAAAATACAGAAAAATTATTAAAAATTATAAAATAATTATTATAAACTTTGTTCATTTTAGAGGTTATATAATTATTTCTGGAAAATTTATTTCTTTAAAAACCTTATTTATTTATTTAGTTAATTATTACAAATATTATAAAATATTATTTATAAATGTTATAAATAGCCATTTTTATAAAAATAGACTCTAAATAATGATCTAAATTATTAATTTATTATTAAACGTTATATTATTTGTAATTATGGATAAAATGATTTTATAAATTAAATCATAAAATCATACTAAATAATACATGATTTATTAAAAATCATAAATAGATTTTAAATAAAATAATAACATAGATTATTACACATAAATAATGTTTATACATGATATAAATATGGATAACATAATTAATAATTACATAATTTATATTATTTATTGAACATAAATCTATTATGTTATGATTATTAATTATTGAACATAATTAATAATTAGATAAATTATATTATGTTTTATCATGTAAATATGTTATAATTTAATGATATGTTATTATTCATTATTTATACATAATCTATGTTCAGTTATAAAAACATTATCATATAAATATAATGTCTAGATAAATTGTGTCTATTTACAAAATCTTACAAAATTAAATATAAATTTATATTTAACGTCTAAGATTTATTTGGAACATAATGATATGTTAAAAATCATTATTAAACTAATTAAATATTATGAAATGTAAATTTTTAGTTATTAAAGAATTAACAAATAACTAAATGATTTAGTTATATGTTTATAACAAATCCCCGAAAACCAAATCCTAGATCAATTGAACACCAGGTTCAAGATCTAACTCATTTAGGTTTTGGATTTGTATCTGTTTGCTTACGTGAAATTATAATTCCTTAACAGGAATTTACTAGGTTGTCAACACCACACAGGAACTGAGGTGAGTTCATAACTATTCCCCTTTTTAATCATTTAAATATTTTGGGGCTGGAATACATGTTGTAATTGAAATTACAAATTATTTTTGTGTATTATGTTAAATAATAATTTGATCACATTTATGATTACATATGGTTATTATGAAAATCCTTCTCTGTAAACTGGAATATAAATAAGCAGGGATCTTTTGGATAGTACTATCGGGGAGTGACTTACCCCCACAAAGGTATGGACGTGTGATCCATATCAGATGCACAAAGATCTTATTGTCATTTGGGATGACTGTTTCTGTAGTGAGAAGGCAGATGCGCACTTTATATAGTTTGCATTATAGTTCCATTTACAACCCATATGAGGATAAATGTAAAGGAGGATTTGCTCCCTCTGATTTGAAATTATTATGAAAATATAATATACACATGAAAAGGATATTAAACTATGGTACATGGACAAATCCTATGTATAGGATTTGTTGGGCTTGTACATAGTGGGTATGTGGGATAGCGAGTTCACCTTAATATAAAAGGGTTCCGACAGGCTATTCATATACCGGTGAGTAAATTAAACTCACACTTTTACGGTAAATCCTAATTGATGATAATTGATGATTTATCAGTATGTTTTACTTACCTATGAACTCACCAACCCTGTGTTGACACTTGATTTACATGTATTCTCAGGTATCTATTAGGAGCTTATGGACATGCACGTAGGATCATATAAGAGCTCAAGATACCTATTGATTATTATCTGAAATATGATTAAGACATGTTGTCATAAAACAATCTATATTTACTTCCGCTACGCATAACATTATTCTGAACGTTATTGTAATAATTATCTGAAATCCATCATATAGATATTTGCATCTCATGTGTAACTACTGTGTTCGATCCTGTTTGTTCACCCCTCCGTGATAGATTCCAGACCCGGAATTTGAGGGTGTGACAGATTGGTATCAGAGCCATTGGTTATAGTGAGTTAGGAATTGCATCTAGCCTATAGCCACACACAATAGTTGCACAAAGTAAATTGCCTTAGTTAGAGATTGACTAAGATTAAGAAGTTATATGCTTAAACTTAGATAGTTGTTTTCCTAAACATAACTTTGACTCTTTGACTCATTCCTAAACTTATTCTCAACGACACGTGGGATCTACACTTATCATCGTGCCTAAATCAAATGGTTTTCAAATCTCGTCAAAGTCCGTGTCACATGACCGAGAACATGCAATGCTGGAAGAGTGGGATACCTGTATCTTAAGGTGTTCTGTCTAGGCAAGGTATTCATACAACTTGATTACCTCACCTGGGAACCCTCGAGATGAGTATTCGCTTATAGGTACGCATGTCCTCGTTAAGGTTGTGGTGGACACAAATACTTTGATAAGTCAACGTATTCGCTTTGGTTTGCGAACCGAACGTTTACACTCCTAACCTCTCATTGTTATTCTAAACAATCTCATTAATGATTTTATTATTTTGAAAAGTTTTAGAAACCAATTACCCGTTTTTCATAAAGGTTTCTTCTTTCCATATTATTCAGCATGTCTTCTCGTCAAATCCGTTCACGATTTAGAAACTCTGGCCGTAAGATTTCCGCTATTGTAACACGTGAAGTTACTACAGTCATATACAATTCTTTAAGGCAAATAGGTCAAATTACCTTGATATGTTCCATTTGGTAATCTAAGCTACGCTTGTCCTAACCTAAAGCGAGACTTGTTTCCTTAGTACTCGTGCCTTGCCGAATTTAATCGAAAAACCCAGTTTTCTTAAATTCCCATCTACCCTACAGTAATTGTCCATACTTTGAATATTTGATATAAAATGCATCTATTGAATACGTCAAAGTGTGAATTCTCACCAAACAATTTCATGATAGATGGACGCACCAGCGGGCAGAGGCAGAGGTAGAGGACGCGCCAGAGGGAACTGTCCCAATAGGGATGACTCCTGAAGAAATACAAGCCTTGGTCAATCAAGGTGTTGCTGCAGCCCTAGCCACTCAGGCTGCTCAGAATGGTCATCACTATTCATATAAAAAGTTCCTAGACTGCAAACCAGATACCTTCACTGGTGCAGAAGGGGCCATTGGGCTCATAAGGTGGTTCGAGAAATGTGAATCCATCTTCGCTATATCTGAATGTCCCGATGAGAGTAGGACCAAGTATGCCTCCGGAGCCTTGAGTGGAGCTGCACTCTCGTTCTGGAAGACAGAAGTTTCAAGACTTACTCTCTCCCTAGCCAATGCTATGGCTTGGGAGGAATTCAAACAACTAATGATGGAAGAATTCTGCCCGAGAGAAGAAGTACAAAGGTTTGAAACCGAATGCTGGAACCACAAAATGGTGGGATCTGAAATTGAAAAGTATACCACTGAAAATCATGAGTACGCAACCTTGTGTCCTCATATGATGGAGCCTGCTCACAGAAGAATTGAAGGCTACATCCGTGGACTGTCTCCGGTCATTCAATCTATGGTCACTTCCTCCAACCCAACTTCAATCCAACAGGCCATTAGGTTAGCTCACAAGCTGACTAATGAGGCTGTGGCTCAGGGGAAGTTACCACCAAGAAATAAGGGTAAGGGTGTTGCTGCTGAAAGCTCGGGGAAGAGAAAGTTTGAAGATGCTAAAGATGGTGAGAGTCAAGGTACAAGCAAGAAGCAAGATCAGAAAAAGCACCAAGACAATCAGGGCATTCCGCCTAGATGTCAGAGGTGTGGCAAACGTCATCATGGCAAGTGTACCGCAATCATCTGCTACAAATGCAACAGGAGGGGCACACTGCTCCTGAATGTAGGACCAAGACTCAAGACCAAGGAAAGAAGGATGGTAATCAGCAGAATGGTGGAAAGAAGGAAGTTATTTGTTTCAAATGTGGAGAAAAGGGCCATATTGCTAAAGACTGCACTGGGGAAAGAAGGATACAGCCAAGGGCAGAGCTTTCGTTATTGGCAAAGGTGAGGCTCTAAAAGACCCTAACGTTATTATGGGAAAATTTTTGGTGAATAATGTTTATGCCATAGTATTATTTGACACGGGAGCTGATAGAAGCTTCGTATCTAATACTTTCTATAAGCACTTGAATGTAGAACATGTACCCCTAGATGAGCCATATGTTGTAGAAGTAGCAAATGGTAAATCCTTGACCGCATCACAAATCCTGAAAAATTGTACACTAGATTTATCAGGTCATATCCTACCAATAGACCTCATGCCCATTACTTTGGGAAGCTTCGATGTGGTAGTTGGTATGGATTGGCTATCCAAAAACTCTGCAGAAATTATCTGTAAAGACAAAATGATTCGCATCCCCCTACCAAATGATGAAGTCCTGTGTGTGGAGGGAGATAAGACTGGTGTTGTGATGGGAGTTATTTCTTACTTGAAGGCTCAAAAGTGTCTTCGAAAAGGACATACTGCTATCCTAGCCTTAGTCACTGACAAAGAGAAGAAGGAAAGGAAGATTGAAGATGTATCCGTCGTCAGGGAATTTCCTGAAGTGTTTCCTGATGAACTGCCTGGGTTGCCCCCTAAAAGAGAGGTCGAGTTTTCAATCGAGTTAGTACCTGGAGCTACACCTATAGCTCGGGCACCATACCGTCTCGCACCTTCTGAATTAAAAGAACTATCTGACCAGCTTAGGGAACTCCTTGATAAAGGATTCATCGACCTAGCTCGTCACCATGGGGAGCACCAGTGTTATTTGTAAAGAAGAAAGACGGAACCTTCAGAATGTGCATTGACTATCGGGAACTGAACAAAGTGACGATCAAGAACCGTTATCCCTTGCCACGTATTGACGACTTATTTGACCAACTGCAAGGTTCAAGCATTTACTCCAAGATAGATCTTAGAAGCGGTTATCATCAGCTGAGAGTCAGAGATGAAGATATTGTGAAGACGGCTTTCAGAACTCGTACGGTCACTTTGAGTTCACAGTCATGCCATTTGGGCTAACAAATGCACCTGCCGTATTCATGGATCTCATGAATCGAGTATGCAAGCCCTATTTAGACAAGTTTGTCATTGTCTTCATTGATGACATCTTGATCTATTCCAAAAATGAGCAGGAGCATGAAGAACATCTGAGATTGATACTTGAACTACTAAAGAGAGAGGAGCTTTATGCTAAGTTCTCGAAATGTGATTTCTGGCTTAAAGAAGTTCAATTCCTTGGTCATGTAATTGATGCTAATGGAATTCATGTAGACCCAGCTAAAATTGAATCCATCAAAAGTTGGCCTACACCTTCTAATCCAACGGAAATTAGACAATTTCTGGGACTAGCCGGCTATTACAGGAGATTTATCGAGGGATTCTCCAAGATAGCTCAACCATTGACTATGCTTACCCAAAAGGGGTAGCATATCATTGGGGGTTCAAGCAAGAGGCTGCTTTTCAAACACTGAAACAGAAGTTGTGCAGTGCACCTATATTGTCCCTACCCGACGGTATTGAAGACTTTGTAGTCTACTGTGATGCTTCTGTTCAGGGACTGGGATGTGTTTTGATGCAGCGAGACAAAGTCATAGCCTATGCCTCAAGACAGTTAAAGGCTCATGAGAAGAACTATGCAACTCATGATCTAGAACTGGGAGCTGTTGTGTTTGCTCTTAAATTATGGAGACATTACTTGTACGGTACTAAGTGCACTATTTATACCGATCACAAGAGTCTTCAACACCTGTATAATCAAAAGGAGCTGAACATGAGGCAGAGGAGGTGGCTTGAACTACTAAACGATTATGATTGTGCCATCAAGTACCATCCTGGTAAAGCAAATATTGTGGCTGATGCTTTGAGTAGGAAAGAACATGTGAAACCTCGTAGAGTGCGAGCTCTACAACTTACCATTCAAAGCAACCTGCCGGCACAAATCTTGAATGCTCAGACTGAAGCCCTGAAAGAAGAGAACATTAAAGATGAAAACCTTCGAGGGCTAGACCAACAGTTTGAAGTTCATTCGGATGGGATACGCTTTATAGCAGGAAGGATTTGGGTACCCCTATACGGGAATCTGAGGAGCTGATCATGGATGAAGCCCACAAGTCTAGATACTCTATCCACCCAGGTGCAGATAAGATGTATTACGACTTGAAGCTTGTTTACTGGTGGCCAAGAATGAAGGCAGATATTGCAACCTATGTCTCAAGTGCTTGACTTGTTCTAAAGTCAAGGTCGAATACCAAAAGCCTTCAGGAATGTTGACCCAACCAGAAATTCCCGTGTGGAAGTGGGAAATGATAACCATGGATTTTGTCACTGGTTTACCCAAATCTCAGACGGGCAATGACACCATTTGGGTTATCGTTGACCGTCTCACCAAATCCGCTCATTTCATACCCATCCGTGAGAAAGACAAGATGGAGAAGCTTGCAAGGGTGTACATCAAAGAAATTATCTCTAGACACGGAGTGCCAGTGTCTATTATCTCTGATCGTGATGCACGGTTTACATCAATCTTCTGGGGAAAACTTCAGAAAGCTCTAGGCACTCGCCTAGATATGAGCACAGCCTATCACCCTCAAACTGATGGTCAAAGTGAAAGAACCATACAGACTCTTGAGGATATGCTTAGGGCTTGTGTTATTGACTTTGGAAAGAACTGGGAAGGTCATTTACCTTTGGTAGAGTTCTCATATAACAACAGCTATCATTCGAGCATCAAGGCGGCACCATTCGAGGCCTTATATGGACGTAAATGTAGATCACCGCTTTGCTGGGCAGAAGTTGGAGATAGTCAACTTACTAGCCCAGAGTTGATCTTTGAAACTCATGAGAAAATTGTCCAGATAAGAGAACGCATGGCTGCTGCCAGGGATCGCCAGAAAAGCTATGCTGACAAACGCCGCAAGCCACTGGAATTTCAGGAAGGGGATAAAGTTTTGCTAAAGGTATCTCCCTGGAAGGGAGTTATACGCTTTGGGAAACGAGGGAAATTGAACCCTCGCTACGTGGGACCTTTTGAAATTGTCAGAAGGATCGGCCCAGTAGCCTATGAATTAAATCTACCTGCTGAACTTGGTGGTGTGCATAATGTTTTTCACGTATCTAATCTAAGGAAGTGCTTATCCGATGAATCACTTGTTGTGCCTTTAGAGGAACTGCAAGTAGATGAGAAACTCAGGTTTATCGAGGAACCAGTTGAAATCATGGATAAAGAAGTCAAACAACTTAAGCATAGCAAGATTCCGATTGTCAGAGTTCGGTGGAACTCCCGGCGTGGTCCTGAGTTCACTTGGGAACGAGAGGACGAAATGATGCGCAAGTATCCCAACCTGTTCAAGAAGGTTGCCAGTACTTCTTAATTTTCGGGACGAAAATTCCTGTAACAGGGGATGATGTGACAACTCGGAAAATTTCATGATTTATATATATGCAAATCTAGTATTTGTGTGATTTGTTTTTATATTTTTATTAGTATTTAATAATAATATTATTAATAAAAATATAAATAACAATAATAATAATAATAACAATAACAATAATAATATTAATATTATTAAAAATAATAATGTTAATAATGATAATATTAATAATAATGAAAATATTGTTATTAATAATAATTTATAAAATTATTAAATTGATTTAATAAAGTCCAGGGGTTGTTTGGTAATTTTTGAAACTTGTTTTATAAACTTTGTAACATAAAATGTTAACTGTTGTAACCCCAGGGACCACTTCTGTAATTTTGTTTAAATCTCAAAACCCCGCCGCCGACCCGTTTTTCCGGCGACTATTCCGGCGGCTTCCGGCGTCTCCCAAAGGCCAAGTTAGGCCGGTTTTAATTCAATTAAATACTACCGACACTTTCGTGTGAATATCCCGAACTCGTGGCCACTTGAAATTGGAATAATGGTGTCGAATTATTGAGATTTCCACTCGACCGAAACTTTCGGCCGACACCCACTACAAAATGCACTAGACAATAATAATTGTCGAACTAATTGCGCACTCACAATCCTTTGATTATTTATAAACTGTTATCAAGTTCAATTTCACACAAAACACAACACAACATCACCATTGATCCTCTCTCGTTCGCGAACCTGCAACTTATTCGATTTCACCTTCTGAGTTCTATTGCACGACAACATAGAGGGCTTTTGATCATTAGACTTATTGGAAACTTCCTGTGAAGTTAATTTCATTATCATCAACGTTTGATCATCTTTTGGATTCCACGTTAGCCGCGACTGTTCTTCGTGGTGTTCACCATCAATTCGACTCCTTCTGGTAAATTAAACACACCTACAAACTCGTTTTTATGCATAGATTAAAAGCCCTATGGTTAATTGCATTATCATAACCGATTGGTGGATCAATTTGATACCAATCGAATTAGGGTTCATTGATTTGGGGATTGATTTGGGTTGTGTTTATAATTAAATGGAACCAAGTCTTTCTGCGGCTAAGAGCCTTGGTTCACTGGTTGGTACGCGGGTGTGTGGGAAGGAGGTCCCGGGTTCGAACCCGGGCACCAACATATATTTTTTTAGAGCCCTTTTATCACTTTAAAAATACAGAATAATTATTATAACTTTGTTCATTTTAGAGGTTATATAATTATTTCTGGAAAATTTATTTCTTTAAAAACCTTATTTATTTATTTAGTTAATTATTACAAATATTATAAAATATTATTTATAAATGTTATAAATAGCCATTTTTATAAAAATAGACTCTAAATAATGATCTAAATTATTAATTTATTATTAAACGTTATATTATTTGTAATTATGATAAAATGATTTTATAAATTAAATCATAAAATCATACTAAATAATACATGATTTATTAAAAATCATAAATAGATTTTAAATAAAATAATAACATAGATTATTACACATAAATAATGTTTATACATGATATAAATATGGATAACATAATTAATAATTACATAATTTATATTATTTATTGAACATAAATCTATTATGTTATGATTATTAATTATTGAACATAATTAATAATTAGATAATTATATTATGTTTTATCATGTAAATATGTTATAATTTAATGATATGTTATTATTCATTATTTATACATAATCTATGTTCAGTTATAAAAACATTATCATATAAATATAATGTCTAGAAATTGTGTCTATTTACAAAATCTTACAAAATTAAATATAAATTTATATTTAACGTCTAAGATTTATTTGGAACATAATGATATGTTAAAAATCATTATTAAACTAATTAAATATTATGAAATGTAAATTTTTAGTTATTAAAGAATTAACAAAATAACTAAATGATTTAGTTATATGTTTATAACAAATCCCCGAAAACCAAATCCTAGATCAATTGAACACCAGGTTCAAGATCTAACTCATTTAGGTTTTGGATTTGTATCTGTTTGCTTACGTGAAATTATAATTCCTTAACAGGAATTTACTAGGTTGTCAACACCACACAGGAACTGAGGTGAGTTCATAACTATTCCCCTTTTTAATCATTTAAATATTTTGGGGCTGGAATACATGTTGTAATTGAAATTACAAATTATTTTTGTGTATTATGTTAAATAATAATTTGATCACATTTATGATTACATATGGTTATTATGAAAATCCTTCTCTGTAAACTGGAATATAAATAAGCAGGGATCTTTTGGATAGTACTATCGGGGAGTGACTTACCCCCACAAAGGTATGGACGTGTGATCCATATCAGATGCACAAAGATCTTGTTGTCATTTGGGATGACTGTTTCTGTAGTGAGAAGGCAGATGTGCACTTTATATAGTTTGCATTATAGTTCCATTTACAACCCATATGAGGATAAATGTAAAGGAGGATTTGCTCCCTCTGATTTGAAATTATTATGAAAATATAATATACACATGAAAAGGATATTAAACTATGGTACATGGACAAATCCTATGTATAGGATTTGTTGGGCTTGTACATAGTGGGTATGTGGGATAGCGAGTTCACCTTAATATAAAAGGGTTCCGACAGGCTATTCATATACCGGTGAGTAAATTAAACTCACACTTTTACGGTAAATCCTAATTGATGATAATTGATGATTTATCAGTATGTTTTACTTACCTATGAACTCACCAACCCTGTGTTGACACTTGATTTACATGTATTCTCAGGTATCTATTAGGAGCTTATGGACATGCACGTAGGATCATATAAGAGCTCAAGATACCTATTGATTATTATCTGAAATATGATTAAGACATGTTGTCATAAAACAATCTATATTTACTTCCGCTACGCATAACATTATTCTGAACGTTATTGTAATAATTATCTGAAATCCATCATATAGATATTTGCATCTCATGTGTACTACTGTGTTCGATCCTGTTTGTTCACCCCTCCGTGATAGATTCCAGACCCGAATTTGAGGGTGTGACACCATGCTCCTCCTGATACTAAGGAAGGTAAACCAATTCAGCACTTTGATAATTTTAGTTTATTTTATCGTGTTTTCAATATTTTTTTAAACCAATTTTTCTAACCTCACACCTACTACATTAATTTTAAAATATCACTTAATTGCATCTCCTGTTATAAATGTTGCAAATTGAATCACTTATTTATTTGCAAAATACATCACACATAACATGAACTTCATATAAAAAAACATTTAATGTCTAACAACATTAATCTATCAACGATGCTTTATACAGTTATTAGGTAAAATTAATATCATTAATATTATGTTAATTGTTTTTCATTTAATTATAATCATGTAAAACATTAATCTTTTATTTTTGCCAAAGGTTTGCCAAATGATCCTACAGATGTTGATGACGGTGATGTACAGAACATACTTCATAAAAGTGATCAACCGCCTCATGCTACTGATCCAGGTTATTTATTTTTATATTTCTATTATATATTACTTATTTACACATAATTGGTGACTATATATAATTAAACATATGACATTTAGATATGTGTGTGTTTATATATATATATATATGTAAATGTAAATTTATATATTTCATTAAACTATAACTATTTTTTTACAATAACAGTATTTCATTCTATTAGTATTAAAATATATTATACAAATATTATTCGAGCATATTTAATAATAAACATAATAATGGTTCACCGTTACTTGCACATTACTTAGTAATCAGTCTATCCTTACAATGTTTATGGTTTCATGAATTTAAATTTAAATGGAATCAACATTTACTATTTCATTTTTATTTAGCTGCTGAAGAACTTGATCCAGTAACTATTTATGATGGTGCTCCACTCGTGGACATACCGGTGAATGATCAGGTTGTTATTGATGATTTTGGTGACGTTGATGATGATAATGTTATCACATTTGCTCGGGTCGCTACAACCCGTTTGGTATCTATCTTTTGTATAAATTTTTTACAATCAATTTATTAATGTTACTTGAAATATTATATAATTTTATTTGAGCTAACAAAATTTTTTTTCCAGAGGCTGCCTACCGCTGTTGTTAATGTCACTGATTTTGACAACAACCCATTCATTAACTTCCGGAATCTTCAAGGCGTTGTAAGTCAAGTGTTTCTTCGACCTGAACCCTCACGTAATTATATACGGTATGCTATCAGGTCTTGCGGTCGATTTCTGAAAGAGAATGGTATTGATAAAGGTGACAACTGCACATTCCAGTTCATAGTAAATGAAGGTATGTTGGTATTGACTGATGTCCACAAGGTATGATTAATACTTGTGACAAAATCCCCTTTTGGCCAAACAAACTGTATACATTACGTTTCTATGGATTAGGTTTCAGCAAAACTTATTATGTAGAAACATATGGTTGGTACAACTTAGTTAGCAAACAAATTGGTACTATGATGTCACTTTTTGGTATAATATAGTCGTTATATATGATGCAGAATTATCTATTTAATGGATTAGGTTATGGCAATACTTATTATGTAGAAACTTATGCTTGGTGCAACTTTGTTAGCAAAGAATTAGTACTATGATGTCACTTTTGGGTATATATGATCGTTATATATGATGCATAATTATCTATTTAATAGATTATGTTACGGCAATACTTATTATATAGAAACGTATGGTCGCTGCAAGTTACTTAGCAAACAATTGGTAATGTGATGTCACTTTTTGGTATAATTGATCGTTATATATGACGCTGAGTATCTAATTTTATGTTTCTTTTATTTGTAGATAAATTTTATTTTGCATCTTTATAATTTATGGATACATATGATGCTAAATTAATATTTAATATCTTATTTAATTGCCTTTTCTACTTTTCAATCGGTTTGCTTCATATTTGCCAACATTATATCTATTTTACCGATTGAGAAAATCAAATATTAAATATATTACTTTAATACTACTGATTTATTTCTAATTTTTGTTTAATTTATATTTTTTTAATTTTATACATATTCTGTTTTTAAAAGTCTGTTTATAATAAACAAACACTAATACTTATAGTATAATATCTTAAAATATCTTAATATAAATTATAATTAAAATTATATTATAATATCTTAATATAAATTATAATTAATATTAAATTTATTCATTCATTTAACGTATTATACATAAACAAACACCAATACTTATAGTATAATATCTTAATAAATTATAATTAAAATTTTGTTACTATCGATCGGCTAAAATTCATTCATTTAACGTATTATACATAAACAAACACCAATACTTATAGTATAATATCTTAACATATATTATAATTAAAATTATATTTACATAATACTTTATTAAATAAACAAAATTATAATATTTTAACCCTTTTCTCTATAATAGTGTATTTTTAAACGTTGTTTTAAAGCTTTTTTACATAATCTACCAATTTTGTTAGTATTAGTTATTATATTTTTTAAAGTCTTCATTCTAACTATTTTTATTTTTTAATTGATTTTATACTTTTTTTTTATTTATTTTATACTATTATATATTAAAAATTACCATAGTTACATAATGTAATGACATTAATTGATTCCAATCTACTTTAAAATTAGATGGTGCATTTATCATATAAATTTGTTTCTATTTTTTTTAGTGATATATTAAATTCTAAAATAAATATATTTTGGTAAACTTCAATTCTATCCTGAATTATTTAAAATTTCATGTAATTATTAACTCTATTACCTTGCAAATTATAGCAATTCAAAAAATCAGAATTTTTATATTACCTTTTCCCATAAAATTTGTTTAAAATTCTGTTAATCTTTTTAACACTTTCAAATATATACAACTGTTGGTAACGTCTAAATTATTAATTGTTCTTTTTCCAGAAACCTAATTTCCCATTTATTCAATATTTTTATCAGTTAATAGAGTATATTACATTTAATTATACATAACTTTAGAATTTCATTGTTATTAATTGCCTTGAAAATATATAATTGACTTCACAATATATAATTGATTCTTTTTTTTACATGTAATCTTCTAATTCAAAATTGTATTTCTGTGTTTTGTTTTTACTATACATTTTTTAGGAATGAAATCAATTTAATTTATTATGTTTTCATTTTAAAAATTTAATCAACTTTTAGTAGATTCCGCATAACATATATATTCATAAATTAATTAAATACTTTCCACATTTGTTATCTTTAAAAATAGTATAAATTAAACCTCCTACCTTTTCAATTTTAAATTTATTAACACTATCAAATACAAACATTTTTCTTCACGGTACTATGTAAGTTCAATCCTAAGAGTTTCTGCATTTTTATGTTTCATATTAATTAACATCATAAGTGTTTCTCATATTTTTTCTAATTTTTCAGTGTAATGGCATCCGCTAGAATAACTATGTTCAGAGATTTGAATGTTCTACAAGAGGAGTATACCATTAAGGTTCGAATCATTAGGCTTTGGACAAGAAAACTCTTCAAGGATCCAAGAAAGATTTACTCATTTGAGATGATACTTATGGATGAAAATGTAATCTCACAAGTTTATTTTATTATATTTAATTTTTATACTAACATTTATATTTTTATACTGTACATGTTAACATTATCATTATTTTCCTATTGTATCATGTTTAGGGTTCAAGAATGGAGGCTTCAGTGCAAAAGAAATACTGTTTTGGGTATGAGAATTTGCTGACAGAGAATCAGTGCTTACTTGTATTCAGGCCTTCTTTGGCTGCAAATGTATTGAAAAATAAAATTCTTAATACACCACATAAAATCTCTTTTAACGAAAAGACTGTTGTCATGAGTTGTTCTGATGCCGTTGGTTCCATGTATGGTTTTCAATTCACACCATTCTCTATCCTCAATCCTACTCATACGGAGGAGAATACTACCGTTGGTAAGTTCATTTATGTTATTCTTTTTTAATTGTTGTTGTTTCTATTAGAGGTATTTTATTAATTTTAAGTAACTTATAACATTTTAATTTTGTTGTAGATATCATTGGTGCTGTTATGAAGTTTTTCCCAATTGATACATCACAAAATGCTGATGGAAAGATCACAAAAAGGCTAAATCTACAGCTTAAAGATTTAGAGTATACTTTTAATTTTCATGAATTTTTTGTTATATTTTATTTCTTTTTTTATCAAACTCGGAATTTATGCAATACTAATATAATATTTATTTTTTAAATAGGAACAACGAAATAACCGTCACACTTTGGGATAACTATGCTGACCAATTTCATAGTTTCGTATCGGAGAATCAAAGTGATAGAGATTTGGTAGTTATTGTGCAGTTTGGTAAATTTCGAACGTTATAGGTACGTTCAAACTTTCATTTGTAAAAACGATTGAATTTATATTTATAACATTTTACACACATGAATATATTTATTTAATTTAAAAATTCTTATTATAATTAGTGCAGCCTATAATACTTACCAAACCCGTTTGTATTGTTAATTTACAGGTGCTAATCAAGTTTCAAATGCTTATAATGTCACTAAGCTTTTCATCAATGACTTAATCGATGAAATAACATCATTCAAGCAAAGGTTTTTAAAAAATTCTAACCTTATATTTTTTTTACTTGGAAAAATGTTTTGAATGCATTAATTATTTCAAATTTTAACATGTTTATTGTTGGTAATTGTTCTATATAATCTCATTTTTTAAATATTTATTTACATATATATATAGGTTTATCTCTCATTCGATTTCAGTTTCTTCATCTTCTCATTCCGGATTCTCTTCCTCTGTTATGACAACAATGATGGATGATTTTCTGGCCATCACTGAATTTGTCAATATTTGTGAGATCCATGATATCAAGACGGTAAATGCTATAATCTTTCCTTTCACATGAACTACTTATAAGTAATTCAAATTTAACACTTCAGAGTATTATGTTTTCCCATTTCAGCCAAAAGATGTTGTTCTACTAGGAACTGTTAAAGGTTTCTGTAATGATACTCCATGGTATTATGCCAGTTGTAGAAAATGCAAGAGTAAAGTTACCGAAAATGTTGTATGCACTCTTAAATCAGATGGGTCTGGTGATTTTGATGAGGTTACCATTATAGGATGTAAAGGTGCAGATTGCAAAGGACAAACTATTACACCCGTTCCAAGGTAATTTGCTATAAAAATCTATTTTTGTTTAAAATTTAAATTTTATTTATAATGTTTATTTCATTTACACACATTCATGATACAAATAACAAAGGTAATAATTGTTTTGTTTTTTGTATGTTAACAAAGGTAATTAATTGTTTTGTTTTTTGTATGTTAGGTACAAAATAGCATTGCGAGTTCAAGATTCTACCGGTATTGTTTCTCTAACACTTTTGACCGTGAAGCTTTTAGACTGCTTAAGATTTCAGCTAATCAATTGCTTGACAATAATGAAGAGGTATTAACTACGCAACTATACAGTTTAGCATTATGTATACATATTTACAAGTTATTTTTACCTTTTTTTTCAGTATTCCGCGGAGGGTGTTATTCCTCTTGAGTTTAATTCATTACTTGACAGAACTTTTGCAATGAAAATCAAAGTTTCCGAGTACAACTTACAAACAAAAAAAGAATACTACACAATCTCCAAGTTAACGATGATCCTGCTATTATGTTAGAGCTTGAGAAAAAATCTGAACACCTTCAGGTTACATATTTTTTTCCCTTCTTTATGATTTATTATATTTAACTTTTTTTATTGAACGGATATGGTTTAACCATAAAAATCACATATTTATATCATAGCATCGGGATTCAGAATCAATGAATACAATATTAGTGGATTTTGAGACTGCACCTGTTGTTACTACTAAGGTTTTTTTTACATTAATCTTTTCATAATTTAACTATTTATATCAAACAATAATTGTCATCATATCTAATTAAGTTAATCATTATTTAGGATTCTTTTTCTTGCACCGGAGATGAAGTAACACCGATATCAAAAAATGATAAATGCAATCACGTCTCACCAAAACTTGATGAAGCAACTCCTTCGTCTAATTTTCCAACTGAAGATCTTAAACGTAATCTTCAATCTGTTTATGATGTCGACGAGTTTTCATCTCAATCCTCTTCAAAACCAAGAATGACCAGCAACAAAGATGAGGATGCCGTCCATTGCACAACAAAACTCTTAACCCCAAAATTGAAAAATAGATGTTTTCTATAACACTTTTCGTTTGTTTCATTTTATTTCGACAACATGTTTTTCTTTTCCATTGTTTCTGAATTAAGACGATCAGCGTTTTGTTTAATTATTATGATATCAAGTTTATATGAATTTTTTTTATTTGTATTCATTATTTATTTCATTTGCATTGTTTGTATTTACATTGAAATTTAGATTTGCTATTATTTAATAGATTCCATTATATACAATCATAAACCTTGGTATCTATACAAACAAAAATACACTTACAAATTAATATTGCAATAACAAACAATATTGTCACACTTGAAGCATTAAATATTAACGAAATTCATTGTATATTGTTCCTATATTTATATCAAATCGTTTAAACAAATTTAAAATTATCATATTAACTATACACATCTATTTGTATATAAATTAATACACATATTATATACAAAGACATCTATATCTAAGATATGCAAGTTCTTATTCGTATTTATGTAATTAACAATTGTCTTTAATCGTTTGCTCTCTTATATGTTATAGAAATGGACGATAACTCCACTGTTGATTTGTTTTCACAACTTACTGAAAAAAACAAATGGTATAATCTATTATTTGTAAGTGTTGATTTTATTTGGCATGACATACAACAGAATAGATTGATTGTTGTTTTCCTTGATCATAAGGTAAATATTTTTTTCCTTTTATATTCAACATCTAACATTTATAATTAATATTAAAATATATAAAATTTCTAATTTTCTAATTATTGTATGTTGTATTTATAGCGTAACAAAATTGCAGCTGTTGTTCCTGAACAACTCATAAAGTTGTACAACAACCGTTTCTTACTTGGTGGTCTTTTTTCGCTAAATCTTTTTCAAATTGATGATTTTAATTATAATGAATATCCTAAATATAAGGATACATTATTATTTGTAGTGAAAAAAAAATTATCATAAACAAACACACAAAATTAGCCCCATTTTTAATCGCACCACCCAAAGACTTTATATTATATCCGTGGACACCAACCATACAATCTCTGTCTCACGACCGAAGAAACCAAAAGCTTTTTGTAGGTAAATAGTATCACAGTTTGATTATTAATTATATTATTTAAAAAAATGAATAATTTTTACCTATATAGCATTATATGTTTATTTGTGCAGATGTTCTTGGTCGAATAATATATGGAGAAAGAAATTTGGTCGTAGTCATTTTAAATTATACCTACAAGATTACACGTTAGTATCTCTCTCCTTTAATTTATTAATAATCGTTTTCCCAATTCCCAATCACATATATATATACAGATATATATACATATACATACATATATATATATATATATATATATATATATATATATAGTCTATGTATATATATATATGTATACAATATATAATATTAATTCATCCTCAACTTTTTATGTTTTTTTCTTAATTTCAGTGGTCATATATTCAAATGTGTTTATATGACGATGCTGATACAAATTACTTACATGTTCGTAAAGCCATTTCAACCAAAAAATTGCATATGCCTCTAATGTCAGATTGGTCCAGTTGACATCAGGTCATTATTGACTATATGTTACCTTTCATTATGTCGAAACATATTATATATATTTCTATTAATGTTCAAGTAATATGTTTTATCTCACAGTTAATATTTTGAAGTCGACTGAATTTACAAGATTTATAATTGAACCAAGCATTCCAGAAGCTCAGCATATTGGTGCTCCTTATCGATCCTGCAACCATTGTTCTTGTGCAACTTAATATTTAAATTGTTGCTTATACAACAACTCACACTTTATAATATTGTTTTGGATATTATTCACATATTAATATTTATCGTCCCATTTATCATATTTAAAAGGTAAACATCCTTATTATGCATTGTATTGTTACTAACTTTCCAAACACATGAAATCTCTTTAATTTTATAAAATAATTACTCATAATTTATTAAAATACATGATATCTTTTCTATACCTTTCAAGTTTTAAACAAACATCTTCCTACTCTTCCTCCTTACTCTCATCAATTTAAGTTATTAAACTTATATCATCCATCAATTCTTTCAACATTCAACATTTTCAAGATTTATATTTCAAAAATTCCAATACGACATATTGCAGCTTATATTATATAAATAAATAATTGTATGTTGTCGCATATGTTTTCATTTTATTAATATTACTGCTAACAATCTCAAACATATTATGTATGTCATCTAATCATCATAAATTACAAGCCTCAAATAAAGATTTAACAAAACAATATCTTAACTTATTTTAGATATATCAAATTCAAATGATAATTGACAAATTAAATACAAAGTTTCCAACATAAGAAAATAAAAATAACTTTACATTTTTTATAAAACAGGTACGTTCTCGCTTGCGTTTTCATTTAATTAATATTAATGCTTACGATATCAAACTATTATTTATGTCATTTGATTTTTTTTCTCGATACATTTACACCATTCAAAAAAAAATTCTCAAAAGTTTTTGTTAATTTCTATTTAAAATCGAAAAAAAAGTTGTAATATTTGACAAATTTTAATAACAACTTTCCTAACTTTTGAAAATCCCATTAATTACAAATTAATTACAAATTAACTACACATAATTTCCTAAAATACATGATAATTATTTATTTATACCATAGAAGATGTACAAAAACATCTTCCTACTCATGCTCATTACTCTCACAATTTAAGTTCTTCAACTTATATCATCCATCATGTGCTTTCAACATTCAACCTTCTTCAAAATATAAATCACGCACTAAAAAGACTACGTATTCAACTTTACACTTTATATAAAACAGGTACGTTATCGCTTTCGTTTTCATTTAAGTAATATTACTGAGTACGATATTAAATTATTATGTATCCCATTTTATTATTCATCATATCGATTACAATCCACATATAAATTTTTAACAACAGTGGTTGTTAACTATTCTTTTAATAATATATTTTTTCACGTGAATGTAAACCGTTTTTAACCTTAAAGTTTTTTTTACATGTATATCATCCCATTTTTATGTAACTTGAAAATTATTAAATAAATGTTGTCATATTACAATTTTCTTATGTTGTAATTGAATTACATTATAGACAAGAATGAAATTATTTAAATTGTTTACTTAAAATCTTTTGTCTAAAAACATCAAAATGTTGTAAACTGCTTATGATTTTATGGAAACACATTTGTATAAATTTACGCTTTATGAAACTTTTCTGAATTATTAAATTAATGTAACACCTAAATATAAATTTTTATTGATAACCATCCTAATTAACCGTTCCTTTCAATTAATGTTCAATTTCCATTAATATTGTATGAAATGAAAAAGGAAGTTACGTAAAATACCTAAAACACATTGATTTTACACTGTACAAACATAAAAAATATTAAAATAAATTAAACTATTAATATATTTCACAAGTAAGAAAATATAATCTTGGTTGACACATTCTCTTTATTGTATACTGAAATACTTCTTTACTATCATCATTGCCTACATTCATATAAATTTTGTTAAAAACGTATGCAAGTGAACAAAATGACAAAAAGATTGAACCAAGCTTGCAGAAGGTCAGTATATTGGTGCTCCTTATCGATCCTGCAACCATTGTTCTTGTGCAACTTAATATTTAAATTGTTGCTTATACAACAACTCACACTTTATAATATTGTTTTGGATATTATTCACATATTAATATTTATCGTCCCATTTATCATATTTTAAAGGTAAACATCCTTATTATGCATTGTATTGTTACTAAATTTCCCAACACATGAAAATCTCTTTAATTTTATAAAATAATTACTCATAATTTATTAAAATACATGATATTTTTTCTATACCTTTCAAGTTAAACAAACATCTTCCTACTCTTCCTCCTTACTCTCATCAATTTAAGTTATTAAACTTATATCATCCATCAATTCTTTCAACATTCAACAATTTCAAGATTTATATTTCAAAAATTCCACTACGACATATTGCAGCTTATATTATATAAATAAATAATTGTATGTTGTCGCATATGTTTTCATTTTATTAATAATACTGCTAACAATCTCAAACATATTATGTATGTCATGTAATCATCATAAATTACAAGCCTCAAATAAAGATTTAACAAAACTATATCTTAACTTATTTAAGATATATCAAATTCAAATGATAATTGACAAATTAAATACAAAGTTTCCCAACATAAGAAAATCTCAATAACTTTACATTTTTTATAAAACAGGTACGTTCTCGCTTGCGTTTTCATTTAATTAATATTAATGCTTACGATCTCAAACTATTGTTTATGTCATTTGATTTTTTTCTCGATACAATTACACCATTCAAAAAAAATATTCTCAAAAGTATTTGTTAAATTCTATTTCAAATCCAAAAAAAAATATAATATTTGACAAATTTTAATAACAACTTTCCTAACTTTTGAAAATCCCATTAATTACAAATTAATTACAAATTAACTACACATAATTTCCTAAAATACATGATAATTATTTATTTATACCATAGAAGATGTACAAAAACATCTTCCTACTCATGCTCATTACTCTCACCAATTTAAGTTCTTCAACTTATATCATCACTAAAAAGACTACGTATTCAACTTTACACTTTATATAAATAGGTACGTTATCGCTTTCGTTTTCATTTAAGTAATATTACTGAGTACGACATGAAATTATTATGTATCCCATTTTATTATTCAATTAATGTTTAATTTCCATTAATATTGTATGAAATGAAAAAGGAAGTTACGTAAAATACCTAAAACACATGATTTTACATTGTACAAACATAAAAAAATTAAAATAAATTATACCTATTAATATATTTCGCAAGTAAGAAAATATAATCTTGGTTGACACATTCTCTTTATTGTATACTGAAATACTTCTTTATTATCATCATTGCCTACATTCATATAAATTTTGTTAAAAACGTATGGAAGTGAACAGAAAATGACAAAAAGATTGAGCCACCATATTTCACCGTCTCCATCGTCAAATCCAGTAAATAATTTTCATCAAAGTAAGTAATTGATATTTATTTATATTACTATTAAATTTTCATTCATAAAAGATTATAAAATGCTATCTCAATTTATGTTATTTTATTGCAGGCCAAATGGAGAGAACACCATTATCTGACATTTCAAATGGTAGTGTTAATGTTAAATACAAAAAAATGTGCTATTTTGTTTATATAAATTTAAATTATTCATAACAATATAAATTGCGAATTAGATATATATATGTAGAATAAATTAATAAAAATTAGATATACATGTACAATAAATACGTTTCTTGTATTATATACAATTTCTTTATTCATATTCATTTTTTATTTTTGTTTCTATATACAAGTTTCATATCACTATTAATTGCAAGTGAGATATGTATATGTACAAAAATTAATTACCAAAGATCTTTATAACTTTTTACGAAAATAAAATACAATTTACTATATTTAATTTAACTAATAACACGATTTATATTCAGTATTTTATGTCATATTATCATAAATGAATCCATAAATAATCTTACATTTTTAATCTTAATCTTAGCTCAAAATTCCACTCATCATACATCTGCTAAAGACGAAAGCTTAGAAAATTATATTTGGACAACAAAAGATTAGAAAAAACTTCTGCGTCGAACATAGAGAACATGGACTGTCAATCAATCATTCAACTGTCTTCCTCCACCCAATATCCTAACAACAAACAAATTTGTGACAGTAAGTTATTAATTCATTTGTTATCATTATCATAATTTTATTTATAAAATTTATGAAAAAACAATTAAACATCATTTTCATTTTGTCTCTTTCTTATTCCAGATCACTCAACAAGAATACCATTTTCAGACATTTCTAATGGTAAGTTTAAATTGATTCCCATAAAAGCATTATACTTTATACACATTACCACGACTATATTACTCGTATATTATTTTAAAACAATATATTCACATGGACATATATAATATTTGATTTATATTATAATAGATTAATTATAACTGTATGTAATACTTACACTAATACATTATTCTTATTCTTTTCTTGAATATGTATTAGTATAAATAAACACACACATATATACATACCAAATATTATACATATATATATAAATATAAATATATATATATATACCAAATATATATATATATATATATATATATATATATAACAATCTATATCTATATCTCTCTATATACACACACACACACACACATATATTTATACACACACTTGTGTGAAAAAACATTTCATTCACAAATATAATTATCAAATATATTCAATATTAAAAGTAATTTAAACAAATACTATTCTTAAAAAATATCAAACCTACATTATATTATATTTTGTTTTTGTATCAGAATTATTCCACAAGTAATTACTTTTTTATAAACCATTATGTAGGTGCTCAAATATTCAATCAACATAACACTGTTGAAAGGCGTAAACTTAGGAAATTACACTTGGATAAAAAGAGACTACCAAAGGTTACTACTTCAACATATTTTTCCAATAATTCACCATCCTCTTCAGTATGTACTTCCACTCCATCCAACCTACCAACTTCAACACATCCATCTAACCCAAATGTTCATAACACAACATACACGTGTACGCATCCGTTGTATAATAAAACTCCAGGTCAGTTATTTAAATGTTTTGTTTCTCAATGCTACAATTTTCGAACATGATATTTCCGTAATACGCCAACATACATTCAATTATTTTTTTATATTTAATTAACCATATTATTTGCAGGATCTACTAACAATACCAATGTGAAATATGGTTCATCATCATCTACTAACATATATCCTATTTCCTCTCCTATCCTGCCATCTACATATACATCATCAGGGACACAAATTTCTTCTCTAAGGAAATTATCATCAGGGAAACGTAACATATTAAGAAAGTCAAGGATAACATCTCCTATACCAATGTCAGATTTAACTATTGATGCAGAGGATGAACCGAACACACGTATTAAGGACCCATTTAATGGAATATCTAAAGGTATTTTAAACATAATTTAATATGAAATTATTTGAAACTCATTTTCATACGACCGTTATTATTTTATTAACATATATATATATATATGTGTGTGTGTTTGTGTGTGTTTGTGTGTATATATATACACACCCATATATATAATTATATATAAATTGAAATTCATTCATTTATATGTTTTGTTGTCGTACTGATACCATTTATCCATCAGATTACTTAGATCATGGAGACCAAACGCTCAAATGCGAGGTTTGTAACGCTAAACTTTGGAACCAAGAAGGAAAGAATCAAAGAAAACATAACGGTAGAAAATCTTATTTGTTATGTTGTATTATGGAAAGGTTGAACTTCCGGATTACAAACAACCAAGGGACACTTATGAAAATTTTTCCGTTGTATGGATCCTAAAAGCAAATATTTCATGAACAATATTAGACGTTACAATTCTATGTTTTCTTTCACATCCATGGGAGGCAAGATTGATTCATCGATTAATAGAGGCAACGCTCCTTTTATATTCAGACTAAGTGGGCAGAACTATCACAGTATGGGTAGTCTTCTACCAGTTACTGGATCAAGACCGAAGTTCTCTCAATTGTATATATATGACACTGAAAATGAGTTGGTTAATAGAAAAATGTTATTTGGGTACGTTATACATCAATATATGTTGTTTATATATTTTACAATAAATATTCATTAAATGTTTTATGTTTAATATGCATATTTATTTCAGTGATTCGTCCAAAAAAATTGCATCCGCTCAAGATGATCAAGATCTACAAATAATACAAGAACTAAAGTCTATGCTTGATTCGGATAACCAATTAGTTAAGATTTACAGGATGGTGAGAGATTCGTTCAACGACAATCCCCATGTCAACCTAAAGCTACGATTAATTGGTAAGAGGAACAAAGATGGTAGGACATATAATTTACCAACTGCTTCTGAGGTTGCTGCCTTGATCGTTGGTGACATTTCGGATTGTATCGATAGGCGTGATGTTATTGTTGAAACTCAAAATGGAATTCTTAGACGTATCAGTGAACTTCATCCTTCATACCTTCCTTTGCAGTATCCATTGCTTTTTCCATATGGTGATGATGGTTATAGGGTTGACATTCTTCACAGAAACGTTGGTACGTCAAACAGTAAAAAAAGGAAAGGTTATCAATGAGAGAATTTTTTTCATATCGTGCCCAGGATCGTGTCAACAGTTCTCATTGATTCTAAATTCTAGAAGACTTTTCCAAAGTTTTTAGTCGACTCATACACTATGATTGAGAGTGAAAGGTTAAACTTCATACGTACTCAACAAAAGGTTCTACGTAGTGAATCGTACGATACTATTTGCAAAGAACGGGACAAAGGATTGAATCTATGGCTGATGTTGGTAAACGTGTTATACTACCATCATCTTTTACTGGTGGTGCTCGGTACATGATGCAAAATTATCTTGATGCTATGTCTCTGTGTAAATGGTATGGATATCCAGATTTCTTCATCACTATTACTTGTAACCCAAAATGGCCTGAAGTAAAAAGATTTCTCACGGACACGACATTGAAACCAGAAGATAGGCCCGACATACTTTGTCGGTTGTTTAGACTTAAACTTGATTCAATTATAAAAGATCTAAAGGATAAATCGGTATTCGGATCAGTTTCTGCAGGTATGCTTTCTAAAACCTTTTAAACTAATTATATTTATATATATATACACACACACACATCATATTATTGCTTGCATTCGAAATACATATATATTTTTTTATATAATCTTTTATTTTACATTATGAATTATGAATTTATAATGATAATTTTTTTTCTATCTAAACAGTTGTTTACACAGTTGAATTTCAAAAACGGGGACTGCCTCATGCCCATATATGTATATTCATTAACAATCAACACAAGCTTCATACGGTAGATGATATAGATAAATTTATTTCTGCTGAAATTCCTGACAAGAATGAAGATCCCGAGTTATATGATCTGGTAACGGAATTTATGATACACGGTCCATGTGGTAATGCTAATCCAAAATGTCCTTGCATGGTAGATAAAAAATGCTCCAAAAATTATCCAAAGAATTTTAACGAAAGCACGTCTACTGATTCAAATGGTTTTCCGTTGTATAAAGAAGAGATACTGGAAATTTTGTTGAAAAATCAGGTGTAAAGCTGGACAATAGGAGTGTTGTTGCGTATAACAAACACCTTCTAAAAGATACCAAGCACATATTAATGTCGAATGGTGTAATCAAGCAGGATCGATAAAGTACTTATTCAAGTATATAATAAAGGACCTGATAGGGCTACTGTTGCAGTTATTGATCCAAACAATGATACCGGCCATGATAACAATGTTGATGAGATCAAAGAATACTATGATTGTAGATATATATCTGCATGTGAGGCTTCATGGAGAATTTTTGGTTTTGATGTACATTACCGTTATCCATCTGTTGTCAGGTTGCCTTTCCATTTGCCAAACCAACAACAAATCGTGTACGGTGTTGATGATGATATAAACAACGTACTAAAGAAACCATCTGTTGGATGTACAATGTTTTTATCTTGGATGGAACTAAATCGTTCGGACCACGAGGCACGTAAGTTAACATATGTCGAATTCCCTACTAAATTTGTATGGAAAGCTGACCAAAAATGTTGGCTCCAAGAAAACAAGGCTTTTCAATTGGTAGAATTCACTCAGTATCTCCTTCTCTTGGTGAGGCCTATTACTTACGCATTCTTCTTAACAAAGTGAAAGGACCCAAGTCGTTTGATGATATTAAAACAGTTAACGGAGAAATATTTTCAACATTTCGAGATGCATGTTATGCACTTGGTCTTTTAGATGATGATGCAGAATATATTGATGCAATTAAAGAGGCGAGTCATTCTGGATCTGGTTTCTATGTCCGTACTTTGTTTTCAACAATGTTGTTATCAAATTCTTTAGCAAGGCCGGATTATGTATGGAATAGTACGTGGGAATACTTATCAGACGGAATTCTTTATAAGCAACAAAAGATCTTGAGGTTACCGGGTATTACTTAACATCTATGAACCTTTTTGTCTATTAAAAAACATATACAAATGTTTATATATTTACTTAAAAAAATTAATTTGTTACATATTACCTTTTATACTTTTCTTAACTTATTTTAGTTGTCAATAATTTTTGACATTTTCTATTACTGTATTACAGGTTTGTCTCTATCTGAGAATCAGATCAAGAACCTTACATTGTTTGAGATCGAAAAGTATTTGTTACGGAACAATTCAACATAAGGTCATTTACAAGTATGCCTTACCCGGATAATGATTGTTTGTCTTCTTCGAATAATCGCTTAATTAGCGAGGAGTTATTGTATGATGTTGCAAAGGAGATGAGTGAATTTGAAAAACTCCTTAATTCTTTAACCGATGAACAACGACTGGTTTATAATGAAATCATGACTGCTGTTGAAATAAATAAAGGAGGTGTTTTTTTTGTTTATGGATATGGCGGAACCGGTAAAACATTTTTATGGAGAACATTGGCGACATCAATAAGGTCTAAAGGTGAGATTGTATTAAACGTAGCATCTAGCGGAATAGCATCTTTGTTGCTTACAGGAGGTCGTACTGCACACTCAAGATTCCATATTCCATTGAATGTAAACGAGGATTCAGTTTGCCATATAAAACCAAATAGTGAAATTGCTCATCTACTAAAGCAAACTAAATTAATTATTTGGGATGAAGCGCCCATGACTCACAAGCATGCTTTTGAAGCGTTAGAGAGGACGATGAATGATGTATTAGCTAAAGATACCTCTGGACCTTCAGATATGTTATTTGGTGGTAAAGTTTTGTTTTTGGTGGTGATTTTAGACAAATTTTACCTGTTGTTCCAAACGGTACTCGACAGGAGATTGTAAATGCATCATTAAGCTCATCATACATTTGGGATAGATGCAAGTTACTTACTTTAACAAAAAACATGAGACTAAAAGCAGGCACAGAAGATGATGACAACGAACAAATCAAAGAATTTGCTACATGGCTAATTGATATCGGAGAGGGTAACGTGGTGGTTATAATGATGGTGAGGCTACTATTACTATACCAAATGACCTCCTAATACATGATGATGTCGATCCTTTATCAAGTCTGATTCATTTTGTCTACCCATCAATGTTATTGAAATACAAAGACAAAGATTATTTTAGTGACAGAGCAATTCTAGCACCTAAAACGAAGTCGTTCATGAAATAAATGATCATTTGCTTTCACTTTTTCCCGGTGATGAGGTAGAGTATCTTAGTTCGGATAGCATATGTCAAACTGAACATTTTAATAATATGTCACATCAAGATTTATATTCACCGGATTTTTTAATGGACTTAAGATATCCGGGTTACCAAATCACAGGTTAGTATTGAAAGTTGGTGTTCCGGTCATGCTTCTACGTAATATTGACCAGCAAAATGGGCTTTGCAATGGTACTCGGCTGCAAATTGTTTCTTTAGGAAAACGGGTTATTGAAGCAGAGATAATATCAGGAAGTAATATTGGTTGGAGAACATTTATTCCAAGAATAAATCTCGTGCCATCTGATAAAAAAATTCCTTTCAAGTTTCAAAGAAGACAATTTCCACTTACTGTTTGCTTTGCAATGACGATTAACAAGAGTCAGGGACAATCGTTGTCAAGAGTAGGTTTGTATCTTAAAGAACCTGTTTTCACTCATGGTCAGTTATACGTTGCTTTGTCAAGGGTGAAGACGAAAGACGGGATTAATTATTAATCTTAGATCAAAATGGTAACATTACCAACGAAACACAAAACGTTGTATACAAAGAAGTGTTCAGAAATCTATGAGAAACTTTTGTTTGTATGTTTGCTCTTTTAAATTAATGTTTTAGAATTTGCAACTTATTGATCTTACTTTTTATTACGCTTAATAAGTAATTAATTTTAAATAACATTGTAATTATTTAAACCACCCGTGTAGTACACGGGCTCTAACCTAGTCATATATATACCACATATGAAAGTCGTTTACTATAATTGGTGCTTGAGTACAAATGGTCAGCGCGATTGTCATTTTTTATTATATAACTAGTTTTTTTGCCCCGCGCGTTGCGCGGGTTCTTTCGTCATGATCCTAAATATCAAAACGCAAATGTCAAACAAAATGTAACAGTTACCATTCCAATGTAAAATCCTAAAGCGTGCAGAAAGGTAAAACAAACCCGTCGCTACTCCTCACTCCGTCGATAACCTTAACGGCTACTTCATCGTAATTCGTAAAAGTGATAAAATAATTTTATCGAACGTATAACAACTCAAAATGTACATCAAAATAAGCAAGTGCGGGAAAGAAGGCGACATGATAAAGCATAGATTACATTCTCTCTAATATATTTCATAGCAAAAATTTACATCAAAACATAGAGTAACTTGAATTTATACGAACGAAATAAAATTATAATATTTGACCCAACTCGTTCAAAACAAAATTTACATATTAAAATAAACACGTAATATTATATAATAAATTTTTTTTAAGATAGATATAATTTGAACTACTACTATTATTATATGATAAACTAAAATAGTTGTCGCGTCTATGCGAGTTTTAAGTAACCCGAAACTAAAATCAAAATCAATGTTTTTAGGTCCCATACGAGTCCAAAAGCAATTCAAAACCCTGTTTACTACCCAATAGGTCATTCCCTCCTTTCCTGCCATTTTTGCAGTCCCAATGCATTAATCAACAACCATCACTAACAAAGATCATAAATTGACCCTTCATCTATTCACAATCAGCTTTCTTCACAAGCATCACACAATTAAATTCTTGAACTTTTCATCCATTCTGCATTCACCCCTAAAATCTTTCATTCTCATTCCATCGATGGAGATTCTTCATCTCTACATGAAGATCATGTTCATATTCATGTTCATCTTCTTGGTTTCATCTGCTGCTGATCCTTTCTCAGAAGCACTGTTAAGCTTGAAATCAGATTTCGTTGCTCCATCTGATGTTTTAAACGATTGGATCATCCCTCAAGAACAAAACCATCTGCAATAATCCATGCTTGTTCTTGGACGGGGTAAAATGTGATCAAAACTCAACAAAAATCACAGGTTTGGACCTTTCGTTGAAGAATCTTGGTGGGGTTTTATCTGGGGTTCAATTCAATCAGCTGTTCATGTTCATCTTGGTTTCATCTGCTGCTGATCCTTTCTCAGAAGCACTGTTAAGCTTGAAATCAGATTTCATTGCTCCATCTGATGTTTTAAACGATTGGATCATCCTCAAGAACAAAACCCATCTGCAATAATCCATGCTTGTTCTTGGACGGGGGTAAAATGTGATCAAAACTCAACAAAAATCACAGGTTTGGACAATTGATAAAAAAAAAAAAAAAAAACACCCACCGACATAAGTCTTTAATATATATTATAATGATGGTTGCATATCAAAATAAACGGGTCTTTTAGTCATTTAGATTATTTTTTATTAGTTCAGCTGAATAAAAAATTAAACACATTTACACCCTAATAAAATAACATAACCCTAAAAGTGTGCATCCATCCCTCGATACACATCGACCTCCAACCCTCCCCCTTGTCGTCGACCTCCTGCTCCTTTGTCGGATTTGCGCCAACGATCTTCACTCCGTCAGATTTTGCCGACCGACGATCACCTTGGATACTATTGCCTTTTTCATTCTTCTAACAGAAGATTGAAGATTTCACAAACAACTAAAGAAAACAAGCCTAATCTTTATCATCTCTAGTTCAAGATTTAGAAATCTTTCGTGATAAGAAAAGGCAAAAATGCTACGATTATCTTATTAAGCATCATTTTTCTCAACGACTCGCAATTGATGTCACTGATCATATCTTCGTAATGGATCACACCCCCGCCTTCTTCATTCAATGGTATATGTATCCTTTCAATCTATGGATTTATTATTAATTTTCCATCTAGAATGTGAAAATTTTAAAGCATATACGATTTATCTTTGTGCAATTGCTTGTTCCATGTGTGTTTCTCTAGTTAAATCATTCGGTTCTACGAATTAACAGAAATAATTTGTCACATGTAGGTTTTAAAGTTGAAAAATAGCAAATGAAAGCTGAAATTACAACTAATGCAACATATGCACTTTGAAATATACAATTGATTATGCTAATTGTTGCAACTCGCATGAACATATTAAACTTTCTTTAGATAGTATACGACGTCCATGGCATGTGTCTTTTTATTCTTGTAATCATTCTTGCTATCATTCTTGCTATCATTCTTCGTATATTTTGGTTATTATAAGTTGTAAAATCAAAATTTTTGTTTAATGGTCATGTTATAACAATGCAGTAACTTCAATGATTCTTTCTCAATTGTCTAAGGAAGAACAAGAGCAGTCTGAGAAATGTACAACCTATTTCAAAGCAGCTTTTAAAAATGTAATTTGCTTTGTATAGTAACTAATCAAAAAGATACATTACATTCCGCACTCAATAGTTCAGAGGGTTAAAATGATCATTCTTCACAGTTACTCAGATATCCAATCTAACAAAATTTATTGGTTCAAAATTACCGACTAATAGTCGATTACCCATTGGACCTCTTACTGGTTAAGAGATTGTCAAAAAGCCCTAAGTTTTCATTCATTTTGAATGTACCATTACGACATGTTTTTTTTTTATATTTGTTACGATTTCATAATACAATCGCGACAACTTCATACACTTTCTTTAACCACTTACCACATCAATTTATAAACTTCAGATTACACGTTAGTTTTTTCTCCAACTTAATGCGCAGCAACACGAACAGCATTTTACATATTCACATAATTGTTTAACCAAACGAAATCTTAAATTAATAGATGAAGATAATTACAAATACCAGATAAAAACATAACCTTTATCGAAGAAAACACTTTTTCTACTTTAATATACTATCTTTTAGTATGTTTTATACACTATACTTTTAGTATGACGCACTCACATCCTCAATATGAAACCCACAATCTTTGTTTGTAAATATAGTGCTTTACTCCCAAATAGCTAATAGTCAAAATGATACACTACATTATATTTAACCATCATTACTCCTAGAACCATACACTAAACAACATATCTTGCTTTACAAAAAAAACACAACATATCTTAACATAATTAAAAAACCCCCTACCATATAGACAACTCACACCCTATGACATTTTGGCCAAATAGTCCAATACTACCCCATACACACAAATAACAAATCCATAAAAAAATATATATCACCAAATCTAACATAATAATTTGATCACGTTTGAGATTGTTTATTACATTTTCTTTTAATTTATCAAAAAGAGTTTTGATTTGAGAAGTTAAAATTTTTAACTTCTCAAAAACTTATTTTTCTTCTCATATCTTCATTTCCATCCGAATACACTTTCACTTCCTTTTAACTTATTTTCTTTTTAAAATTAAAAAAAAATAATAACAATCCTAAACACCCACAAAACTAACTATAAAAAATAAAAGACAAGAACAATAGTCAACAAAGTATTAACTATTTTCATATATTATTTATAGTGGACCAAATTGTCCTCATAATTTCATCTTCCCCACACTACAGTCCACCACCACCACCACATCACCACCATCACCACCATCACCACCACCACCACCACCACCACTACCACCACCACCACCACCACTCACCATCACCACCACCACCACCACCACCACCATCACCATCCCACCACCACCACCACCATCACCACCCATCCCCACCACCACCACCACCCCCCACATGGCGGCGTACCTCTCACACACCACCACCTTCTTCCCTCCGACCACCACCACCACCTTCTTCCCTCCGACCACCACCACCACCGCCACCGCCAGCACCCCAATTCGAACACTACTACACTTCAAACCCTCAATCACCCACCCTTACAAACCATTCACTCTTCTCTGCTCACGGCGGCCGGAGTACACCCCAAACCACATCTCCGACCCCAACTACATCCGCATCTTCGATACCACCCTCCGCGACGGCGAACAGTCCCCCGGCGCCACCATGACCACCAAGGAGAAGCTAGACATCGCGCGTCAGTTAGCCAAATTAGGCGTCGACATCATCGAAGCAGGGTTTCCCGCCGCATCCGAGGCCGATTTGGAGGCCGTGAAGTTGATCGCACAGGAGGTCGGAAATCTCGACGGAGACGACGGTCACGTGCCGGTGATCTGTGGGCTTGCGAGGTGCAATAAGAACGATATTGATCGGGCGTGGGAGGCGGTGAAGTTTGCGAGGTTTCCTAGGGTTCATACGTTCATTGCGACGAGTGAGATTCATATGAAGTATAAGCTGAAGTTGACGAAGGAGCAGGTGGTGGAGAAAGCCAAGAGTATGGTGGCGTATGCGAGAAGCTTGGGGTGTGATGATGTTGAATTTAGCCCTGAAGATGCTGGAAGGTATGTTGTTGATTGTGATTTAGGGTTGATTTCTGTGTAATTTGGAGGATGATGGTGTTCAATCGCCATGATTTTACCCCAATTTTATTGGGGTTAGGGTTTGGGATGGTTTTGAGATGTGGATTGCTGCAGTGATTCCTTCATTGGAATGATTCGGATAGATTTAGGGCCGTAAACGAATCGAACGAAGGTGAACGAACATGAACATGGACTTGTTTGGGTTTGTTAGTTAAGTAAATAATTTGTTCAGAACTGTCACGGATAGATGAGATTTCTTGTTTGTGTTCGTTTATTAAGGAAATGAATCTGTTCATGAACGGTTGACGAACGCAAATGAAGGCAAGCGAATGAACACAAATATCCATGAACATTAATGACACAAACGAAATTTTCTAAAACAAATAAATACAAATCATTATATTTGATTTTGTAATTAAAATCACAAACAATATATAATATCCATAAAAATAAGTAAGCACTTAACATAATTTCTCAAGCATAACTTTTTAATAAACGAACACAAGACTGTTAAGGAATATATTATCGAACGTTCACAAACATAAATGAACGAATACAGCCTCTGTTCATGTTCGTTCCTTTAATGAAACGAACAGAATTTTTTTGTTTATGTTCGTTCATTAAACGAACGAACATAAACGAACTTTCCGCTAAACTGTTCGCTGAACGTTCAGTTCGTTTCGAAGTGAGTTGGCTGTTTCGAGCTAGGGCTAAGCAAGCCAGAAGTGATCCAAGCTGGAAGTGAACCGGAGTTCGTAGGCTAAGTCAATGGGGAGCTGCCCGTTTGATTGAGTCCATCCCTTGAAGTCATACCCTCCGAGAAGGCATGAGTCTTCCACCGATGACAAGAAATGCTAATTAAGCAATTCCTCTCATCCCGATAAAGGGAGTCACCCGTGATTCGATAGTTCCATTTTCCGCTGATGCAGGCCGCTGTCTTCGTTCCTCACCCTCCTTCCAATCAAATCTATTCTAAGGTGCCCGGAGGCAGGGGAAACAAAGGAGGGATTGATCGACCAACTTGAACAGATCCATAACCTGGTTCCATCTGTCCCGAATGAGGGAATTAAGGCAGGTATAGTCGAACTGGTTGATTCTAAGGTGGGTGATAAGCAGCTGTGTACGTATCAAGCCTATTTAGACCGATAGAAAATGATAATCCGGAAAGATAGAGAATGTTGGTTTTGGGGTTTAGGGTTTATGAGTGATGGTGTGTTTAACCAATTTAGATCAAAATTGATATTTCTTGCAAAATGTAGTTTGTTTTTTTGGTCATAATAGGCACAAACAGTTGAAAATTTGTTTACTTATTTGTCTGATTCTCATATGATATAGATTTGTGTTATGTTAACAGATCAGAGAGGGATTTTTTGTATGAGATATTGGGTGAGGTTAAAAAAGCCGGTGCAACGACTCTTAACATTCCTGATACTGTTGGTTATAACTGGCCTCGTGAATTCGGTCAGCTCATTGCTGACATCAAAGCAATACACCCGGCATTGAGAATGTCATCATTTCGACTCATTGCCAGAATGATCTAGGACTTTCTACTGCCAATACTTTAGAGGTACACGTATAAATTCTTATGTTTTTCTTTAGTTTGTATTTCATTTGTGCGCTAATATATGTTGATATTAGGGGGCTTACAATGGTGCAAGACAATTAGAAGTAACAATAAAGGAATTGGAGAGAGAGCTGGTAACGCTTCTTTAGAAGAGGTGATTGAATGTAAACCGAATCTTCCCATATCTTAAAGTTTTCTTAACTAATCGGTGGTTGCATTTTACTGAAAACAGGTGGTAATGACTTTAAAATGCAAAGGTGAGTTATTGGGCGGTCTTTACACTGGATCAATACAAGACATATTATCATGGCTAGCAAGATGGTATATACAAGTTCTTAATTTTTTATTTTTTTTAAGTTTACAAAGGTTAATAGTTATTCTGCTCACTTTGAATATTTATATATAGGTTGAAGAATACAGCGGATTGCAGGTGCAGCCTCACAAGGCGATTGTTGGTGCTAATGCGTTTGCTCATGAAAGCGGAATCCATCAAGACGGAATGCTAAAGAACAAAAATACATATGAAATTATGTCTCCTGAAGACATTGGACTTTTTAGATCTAATGAAGCTGGTCTTACACTTGGAAAACTTAGGTATTCTTAATTAAAGTTACTTTGTTTAGCACAAAAAGGCCATCAACCTACTTTTGGTATATTAAAATCCGTGAACTTGTCAAGCATAAATGAAATAGTCCCTCACCTAAATTTGGTATATTAAAGTCTCTATCTAAAATGTACCATTGAAGTTTAGAATAATGATTTGTTACTGAAGTGACATTCAACATTTTTGCACAAAAATATTCAATATTTAAGAGGCAAAAAGTCAATACTTTAAATTCAATAATTAAGAGGTAAAAAGTCAATATTTCCTTACAAGTATCTACTTTAGACAAACTAATGGACTTTAATGTGCTAAAAATTAGCTTGAGGGAAAAAAAATTTTTTAATACTTTTGATATGTTTAAGGAATTTATATGCCAAATTAGGTTGAGTGTCTTTTTCATGCAAAATAAGAAAGTATTTTGGTATTAACTTTTTTCTATAACTTTTTTTGCATTGGGTTTTTTAATACACATAGGCTAATGAATCTCAAATATTTTTATACAGTGGACGCCATGCTTTGAAATCTAAACTTCTTGAGGTGGAGTGTGATATCTTAACTCATAAAGTCATATTTTTTTGTAAATGAAGTAACCGCTACTTGTATAATTATTTGTTAAACTTATTTTTACCTTTTAATTCAGCTCGGTTATGACATTGATGGGAAGGAACTTAATGATCTCTTTTGGCGGTTTAAATCCGTTGCTGAAATGAAAAAGGTTATTACTGATGATGATCTAATAGCATTGGTATCAGACGAGGTTTTCCAGCCCAAATTCGTTTGGAAATTGGAGATGTACAGGTATGTGTAGGCGGTAGGCTCACATGCACGCGTATAGTTTTTATTACTTAAACTAGTTTAATCTGATTATAATTTACAGGTTACGTGTGGGACTTTAGGTCTTTCAACAGCAACAGTTAAATTAATAGATACTGATGGGAAAGAACACATTGCTTGTTCTATTGGAACAGGACCAGTTGATGCAGCGTATAAGGCGGTTGATCTCATTGTGAAGGTTTAAGTTATTAAGTTCAGCTATTATAACTTTGAACAGCAGAGACACATCCAAACTCTCTATATGTATCTGATTGTAATCTATATATATATATTTACAGGCTCCCGTAAAGCTTCTTGAGTACTCAATGTCTGCAGTTACAGCCGGCATTGATGCAATAGCCAGCACACGTGTGGTAATCTCTGCAGAAAACAACCACACGATAACACATGCTTCTGGAGAAAAAACATCGCGAACATATAGGTATACACAACTTATATACTCTTTTAGGAATGTATTTGTCTGATATTAATGCATCTGGTTCTAAAGTTCAATGAGACTCCTTAGAGAGGTTCATTTTGTGGGTCCTATTTGTGTTATTAGATAAGAAGTCAGGCACTCTGTAATAACCGACTTATATACATGTTTTGACTAAGGGGTGTCAATCATGCTATGTTGACAGGTTGAATTGCTGAACCCAAACATGACCTGTATATTTATTTGTGTCAAAAGACATCACTGCCAAACCTAAAATCGTGTAATGTTTAAATAAATGGGTCTGTGGGTTGACATGTTTAATTAAACAAGTTAAACAGACCGCTTTAAACACAGCCCATTTATTCGCCTGATTATTTTTGTGTCGTGTAAAGAATTACCATCTCTAATTTACTTGTTTTACTCCTTAATTATTGTTGCTAGGATTTATGTTACTGTATATATACATCATATAGGTAGGCACGATATGTATTTGTAAACTGTCATTTTAACTGTATGAATGAATATATGTGGCAGTGGAACAGGTGCATCAATGGATATTGTTATCTCCAGTGTTAGGGTTATGTAGGTGCCATTAACAAGATGTTAGGGTTGAAGAAGCAGTCAAACTGAAGCTCACACTTTTTATTATTTTTTGTATTCTTGTAGAATTAGGGCTATAATTGTGAAATACTTGTGAGAAATTTGAGTTTGTGCAATTTTCCACGATCTTGATGTTATATAGGTCATGATATATTTACTACAAGTGTTGAGATATTTTATAAAGTTCACATCAAGTTATACATTTTCATGTTCATAACTAAAGGATCAAGAGGGTGACAAAATTGGAAGATTATATAAGCATTTTAGTCATTAAGTTTTTTTTCTGTTAAATTATTGATTTGATTGTTACAATATTTCAATGACACAATAAGGTTCATGTTAGAATTTACATCAAGCGGTGTAAAAAACGATAGTATTTTCACGTCAATATCTATTTAGTGTATACTTTTTCGTCAATATTTAATCGCGAGAAAGATTATATTTTGCATCAAGTAGAGCAATAATGGTAATTTTTCATGTAAATGTCTAATAGATGTAAAATTGTTGGTAATTTGGTATTTTTCATCATGCAAAAGTGGTACCAATTTTTTCCTCAATGTGGCTAATAGTGTAATTATAAAGTTACGCTTTTAGCTTAAACTTTTTGTTTCCTTATTGTTTAGACTTTGATGTAGCATTAAAATAATATTATAAGAGGGATTTGTTGTGGAATAATGTCTTGATATATAAAAATAAAAGATACCATTCTAAGGATGACATATGTTTTTTGTATTTAATAACAAAAGGATACCGGTCAATCAATCATAGAGCAGAAATTTACAAATAGGTAGGGTATTAACATGATATATAATACAAAAAGAACTTAAATCAAGCATAAAATGTTAGGTTAAAAGAAAAGAGGCTAAAAATAAGAGTAAAGTGATTCTCAATACCACACTAGACTTTAGGCATCAATAAATGTTAAGTAGTGCGCGTCACTGATGAGTTAAACACACTATTGTTATATCGGAATGATACTTATTACGTAACCAAAGCTAATTACAAAAGTTGGATGCACAGTTGTAACTAATGATGTATCAAAAGTCAAAACATATTATGAAACACAAATTAGACCATGAAAAACTAGTACACCAATATAATCAATACTGCATCAAAACACAATATTAAATTGAAAAATCAGATGGATCGTTGTAAATAAATTAGACGCATCGTAAAACAAGTTTCGATCCATCATTGTAAATTGACAGTGTTCCTATCTATTATCGACTTTTTGTTGAACCTTTTAATTTATGCAAAACCAGAAAAATGTATGTTTCTCTTTTGAATTAAAATAATAATATACGATTTGTTTTTATACAATTACTTTGTGTTTATTTGATGGTGGGTGCATTTCGAATATTTCATATCTGTAAGTTGTTATAATGGCAAACAACAATTAAATATGTTACTTCTTTAAAAAAAATTCATAAGTATTTCTCCAATGTAAATCAAGCTTTACATTATACTTCTTTTAAAAAAATTCATAGGTATTTCTCCAACGATTCACAAACACTTGCATGCTTGATGCAATATTGTAGTGTCTATTAATGCACAAACTTGAGAAGTTTTGATGCAATACTATATGAGTGCATAAGTTTATAACAATCTATCAAAAGAGATATTGCAATAATGGATCAAATTTGTGCTATTTTTTTCTCACGGGCTAAACCATGAACACCTCACGTGAAAACATAAATTATATAATTATTTGTCATTCTACATGGTATAATAAATACATTATAAAAAAGTTTTGGAAATTTACATTTTGTTTGTGGTTTATCCATAAGTTGTGAGTTGTTCGCTCCAAATGTGTTATATCATTGTTTCTTTCTTTTCCATTAGTTTAATATATGAAATTGTACTTTGATAAATAATTGTTTCTTTTTAATATTTGTTCAAAACTGTTTATAAATCTCTCACCTAATGTATATAGTATATACACATTTATCAAAATTTAAATAGTTTATACACAAGTTAAATACACATTTTATTTATTTTTTACTTTTATACATTACACCCTCACACTTTAATAAACTTGACTCATTTTACAATTATCTTTCATCAATTTACACTATAACCCCTATAGTTTAACCAACTTATTTTTCCTTTTCTTAACCAGTTATATTTAACACTAAACTTTAATAAAATTATCACATAAGGAATCAAGTTTTAGTATCTTTATAAAAGTATCACATAATGTTTTGATTTTTAAAACGATCCAACTTCAAAACCGTATGCCCCACTATTCTTTCCTATCGTAACGCGAGGAGTATTAGATCTAGGAATAATAGGTCTAGATCAATTTGTATAGGCTTAGAACTTTAATCAATTATTGTAATAAATGATTGTAACTGATTATCAGTATATATATATATATGCATTGAGTATATAGGTTAAACATGTATATATGTGTTGCTTTTTATGTATGATGACAGACGCAAACATTATACTTGGATGATTTTTAAAATCGGCCGTGTAAGAAACATCTACGGATGAACATTTGTGTTCTTCCGTAGATATGTTTCTTACAAGATCAAGCATCCAAAGATTGTCTACGGATGAACATGATTATTTCTAATGAATCACCACTAGAAGATGAAGTGGACTCCTGCGGAAGAGCAGAAGTTCCTACGGAAGACAATTCCTGCGGAAGAGCAAAAGTTCCTACGGAAGACAAAGTTCCTGCGGAAGACAACACTTGGACGCAATATACAAGTGTTACAAGTCAACAAGTCAACATCAATTTCAAATCCCAAGAGATCCGGTATTTCCTTAACTGACTCAAAGTGCCTATAAATATGAGTCTTAGGTTTCACATCTCGATAACACATTTAAGCAATATTACACGACTGTCAACCATCACATCATTGTGCAACCCTAGTTGCCGTCACATCAACAACAACATCATCTTCGATTGAAGAAATCAATGTTCATAGTATTTATAATTATTCTTTTGTAATCATTACTCAATAATTAATGAAATACTTTTGAATCAATTATTGTGTTCGTATTTACTGTGACAACATTAACACAATAAATAGCAATTAATGATTATTCCGCGATCATTAATCTGTTTTTGTTTTAATACTGATAATTCCTTATTGAGATCCTTGGATTCACAAGAGCATTAAAGTCGTTGGTATATATAGTTAGGTAATGTTTGGTTTTTTCAAAAAAATTTCCCCAGCTCTTCATCTACGCGCACGCAGACACGGGAAGAAGTTTGAGAGCGCTGATTGTTTGATTTTTGAAAAACGTTTCATTAAAAAATATATTCCTGACGACTACGTGAAAAAGATATGAACCTACCACTTCTTTGGTCTTCTAATCTTCTCTCAACTTTACAATACATCTCCCCCCACCATTTGAACCTCCGCTTCCCACCACTTCGCTGGCCACTCCCTTCGCCGCCCCTACCTCCGCCCCCGACCACTCTCCGTCACAACCGCCGGGCCCCCTCTTTAAGGTTAGTTTTTTTTAAGTTTTGTTTGATTTATGAATTATGTTTGTGATTTGGTTTAAGTTTTTAAAAAGCAAACGGTCTTTTAGTTGCACTGCAGACGTTTGGTCCACCTCTTTTACTGTAGATATCTGCAGATGTGGTCCGCAGACTGTAGACGTTTTCCTACAGAAAAACAAACAACACCTTAGTTGATAACTATGTAAAAGTTAGTGTTATATTTATCCAAAGAGGGTGTGCATATGAAACTTGGTGGGCTTTACCAATGTTTTAGGATAAAAAAGAAGAAAAAAGTTGAAATACAAAGTGTATTTTTTGCTACAAAGTGTGAGAAGACACAATGAGTCAAAAAAAAACACAATGAGTCAAAAAATACATTAAAAAATTATATTTTACAATCAAAATCGAATTTCAAAAAGTAATCGGAGCTTTTGTTCTCCTAGTCGTCATCAATAAGAAAAAAAATAACTAAAAAATAAAAAATTAACGTTTTTTTATTGTGTCATTATGAAAGACACAATAACTTCATTGTGTCATTATGACAGACACAATTACGTCATTGTGTCAATATAAAAGACACGTGACGTCATTGTGTCATTATATGACACAATGAAAAAAAATTATTTTTTTATTTTTTTTCTGAAAGAGGACGACGAGATGAACAAAGGCTCCGAAGTGTTTTTTTAAATTCGATTTAGATTGTGAGATATAATTTTTTTGTATTTTTTTAGCTTCATTATGTCTTCTCACACTTTGTAGCAAAATACACTTTGTAAAATAACCTTACCCAAAAAAATTGGCATATTCCGGGCCATGATTCGATTTATACTTTTGTATACAAAATCCTCGGTTATTTCCTTTTATTATTAATTAAAACAAAAACAGTTTTGTAAATTATTATAGAAATTAAACACACATAATTACAAAATATTACTCTTTCTTTTTTATAAAACAATATTTTTTCGTAGAATTGAAAATAGAAAATAAGATGTGCACTAGTGTCTTACTCCCCATATGTGCAGGATAGGAGGGGGCGTTCGCGGGTACCCTCTCGGGTAGGCGGGTACCCACTCGGGTACACCACCGCCACCCTTGCAGGTACTTGATTCCGAGTTAGTCGCCGAGGTGAAGCCGAAGATGCAACGGCTATATAGCCGTTATTGTACCTTTTTTTTCTTTTTTTTTGAGGTGGGGAGGGGCTCATTAAAAAAATTATCGTATAAATACTCACACACATACACACTATTATCTACACAAACACACTATATTTACACAAATACAAACACAAATATTGTCATGGATCCCCGAAGGTCAAAAACTGTTAGTAACAAAAAATCCTGAGGTGGTGGTTCGAGTTCCCGAGGTGATGGTTCGAGTACGAGAGGTTATACACCGCAACCTTATATCACAACCATCACCACCACATTACGGATACCCACCACAAGGGTATTCACCGCAACCTCAACCGATGTTTGATCCATTTGCATACCAAAATCCAAATTTTGGTCTACCCGACCTCCCGTTCGATGATCCATTTGCATACCAAAATCCAAATTTGCTCCGATATTGACGTGATGAGAAGGGCATTAATGGATTATCAAAAGAAACACCCCTCTGGTTTTCATCAAATTAGAGTTTGGGAAGTTGCAAAGGATCATGTAAAATGGTCCCAAGTGCCGGTCATGGGTGAGTCGTCGGGTAGTCATTCCGGCCAAAAAAGAAAGTCGTCGAATTTCGGAAACTACCCGAATACACCCGATGATGATCAACCCGCTCACATTCCCGGTCTTAATTGAAAACACGGGACCTACAAGGCCGACCCGTAAAGCAAAAAGTTCCGCTGGCTCATCAAACGTTAATTTAGATTTAAGCGAGCAACTCTCGGCTTACGTTTCAATGAAAGAAGAAACTATGAAGAGTTGGTCGAGTGCAAAAACAATAATGTCAAAAAAGTATCGTATTGTTAGATGAAAAACGCGAGGCGATAAGAGAGCAGCGGACGGAACAGTACTTAAAAACGTTTATTGAATCACATGATCACATCACCGGCCCAATGTTGCAAATAGTATTGGACCGGAAAGGAAAAATAGCCGAGAAATATAATCGGCCATGTGATTTTTAGTTTTTGTTTTTTTAGGATTTTTTTATTGTATTTGTTTTTTTATTTTTTATTATTTGAATTATTGTATTTTTTATTTTTTAATAAAAGTTAATTTTCTTTTGAATTATTTTAAAATGAAACTAAAAGTTCCAGGGTAGTCCACGGTTGTATTTCCAGCTTTTTGGAGGCTTCAGAGTAGTTCAAGTTACTTGTGATATGTGAGTGTGTAATTGATAGATTCCAGAGTAGTCCAGGGTAGTGCCCCCTCTTCCCTAATGAGTGGGACTTTGGTTTGGTACACTACTTTGATCAAGTAAGCTGCAGTTGCCCCACCCCTAAGTGGTGTGGTGGTAGTGGTTTCGGTTTTCAACAGGGAGGTCAGGGGTTCGAACCCCACTAACAACAACTAATTTGGTATTGGTATTGAATGAAATTCATCTTAAAAAAAAAAAGTAAACAATTCACACTAATCGAGAAGTCACAAAACTCGTGTCTTTATCTTTCACATTTCCAAACTCTATTTCACATAAATGGTCATCCCACTCTAATTTTCATCTATTTCAAACGTTTAAGATATTTTTTTTCCTTTAATCTCAGCCACTAAAACTCACTTTCTTTTGATTTGAACCGTCTAAATTAGGCGATTGTTGAATGTTACTGAGGTTACCAATAGTTGCCTCTCCACGTTCATTGGCTCCACACGTCGCCCGGTAACCTCCCCACGCTTTTTCATATCAAGAGCTAAGCAACGGTTATTGATAGTTAACCTTCACTTTTGCTAATTACACATGTCTTCGCTTATCTCTCCATTGTTGCTGATGGCATTTTCCTACATTTCTCATTAAATCAATGAAAATGGCAATACACCCCCCAATTTGGTTTGCGAGAAGACAAAAAATAAAAAAATAAAAAAAAATAACGACCAAAATGTTCATCTCTGCACCTTCGAACTTAAGTAATTGAGGACCGATTGGGGGATGTTATTGATTTTCTTTATCATGAATCGGTTTAACCCCAAACTTTGTTATTGGAGTTGTTTGCTATCTTGAAGGTTAGGGTTTTACTCTATGTTCAATACTATTTATAGCTTTTGCAACTAATAGGATGTAGCTATACTTTCATTTCACGCAAAGAGCAGTGTTAGGTGATACTTTTTTTAAAAAAAATTATCATCGGAGCAGTTTGCTATCTTGAAAATGGTTATTTTCATATACGTTTTAACTTTTAAGATATGTTTTACGTTTTGACATTCGTTAACGTTTTCACATAAATTTTATTTAGAATTGATTCGTGTTAAATATAAACCGTTTCCCTGCTTATTTGATGTATGCTTAAAGTTATTCTACGTTTCCACATAAGTATTATTTGGAAACGTGTCGGGCTAAATATAATACATTTTCATTCGGCTGTATAATCCTAGTTAATCACTCCACATGATTTTTATGTATGTTTTCGTGTCATTCTACGTTTCAATGAATTTAAATCGTAAACGAGTCGGATCGATTGCAGTTTATATTTTATTGTGTCATGTACAATGCTGCAACGCGCGAAGGGTTAAAGAAACTAGTTTATTTAGTTGTTGAATATTGTTTGATGATATATTTAATACATATTTAAAAAAAATCATATTTTATTTGTATAATAAAAATTGAATTCTAAATGGCAGTTTACAAAAGTAAACTGCAGTTTACTTTTTTATATTCGACAAAAATTAAAGTTACATCAGCAGTTTTTCAAGTCAGAAATCTCTAAGCTACATTTTACTATATGTAATGACCGTTTACAAGTTGGCAGTGGTGTTGAATGAGATTTCAATGGTGTATGAATCCTTACTCCGATAATGAATATATCCCTACCTTGTATTTTTGTAAGAGACAATGACACTTCTTACGTAAATTAAATTTCTAAATAAACATTGCCGAGCCGACTAAAATATAGTCATTTAATTTTTAAAACTCACTTTCATATTCCTTTACGCTCATTTTAACAACGTAATGTTTTCTTAAATTTGGTTTGTTTTGTTAGGCTTGATGTTGACTTTTTAGTATGTTGACTTTGACTTTTAGCAACCGTAGCCTTTGTAATTGTTGCCGTCGAGCTTATTGTTTATTCAAGGTATGTGCTCAATTTCAGGAGTTGTCTACTAGTCTTGTTTATTCATGAATTTTACTATATACTGGTTTAAAGGTTAAAAAATAGGTGCGGTTAATTCTATTGGCTAAATTTAAGAAATAGGTTGCAACAAACGGTTGGTTGTTGGTAGGAACACCGCTAACTGATTGCTCATTGACCACTCATAATCATCGAGTAAAGACGCCCCCATCAAGGGCGCCAACCCCTTGACCCATATTGTTTGCCAAAGCCAGAAATCATATGAACATGCGTGTATTCCACACTTCCTACCTCATATCGAAGTTTACTTGTATTTCCCTATGATCTTAAGTAAATCCCTATTACCTAAATAAATTTATAACACTTAAATCACCAACAAATTTTAGGAGAAGTTGCAAAAACCACACCACCACCAATAGCTCTTCCTTTTTATTTTAATTTAATCAGTGTATTTAAGGAATCAAATTGGATGTTACTTGAACACAGATGGATACTTTATTAAAAGATATTAAAAAAATTACATTATTCTTTTGAAAAAAGAGAGCATACCAGCATACCACATCAACTAGAAGTCAAACCTATCAACCAAGACTTATTCAACTTAACATTAAAAGGTTAACAAACGATTCAGATTATGCATCTATTTTTTGATCTCCCATAGACCTAAATTGCAGCAGTTCGAGTCCTGCTTAGCCGCTTGCGCCTTGCTCTGGGAAACAAGAGCTGTTGGATCTGTTTTTCTGCAGCTGTTTCTGATGTTGCCTGCAAAATTCAAGCACAAGATTACATTTAACTACACGAAAATGTCTAAATTAATAATGCATGCAAATGTTCACCCAACAAGCCTGAGAACCACCCATTTAACTCCCCTAAAATCAATTCAACAAATATCATTACATGGATATTCAAAAAAATGTTATTTAATTTAAACTTGTCACCCTATTTATAGATCTAATTATGGACATGATACTATTTTGGTTATTAACCAAATTGTAATGTAATTTCCTTTCATCTTTCTATTATTACAAGAAAAATGTTTTTCTATAACAGTTATGTAACATACGAGCAGTATTTTTCGGTCGCAAGTAACCTTCTATGACAAGTAAAATGGTGGTGTAACAAAAATGTGTGACACATACAATAAAGAGTTACTCACATACAATGATAACAAAATGAAAGTCTGTTTACATACAATGGAAGAGAATGTATCATATCTTACATATGATGACAAAAAGGCGAACAAAAGTTATACTTAGGTTTACTTAATCCATACTTTTGCCTCGTTTAAATAGGAAAGCAGTGTCACTGTCTAGAGAAATTTCATTGCTACTTATTTTACTAATTACCATAAAAAGCGACTCAAATTGGACCACTGAGATGAATTGCCTAGAAAACTGTAGACCAAATAGAATCTAGATTAATCATATTTGAATAATCTGTAATCAATTACCCGAATCTTGAAGGGAAAACGATGAGTTCGGACTTCAAGCCCAGTGAAAACACGAACATCCATGCCAAGACTATCAACACCAATTATATCTGCTCGCTGTGAAGTAGAAAAAATTTGATATTCAATAGGGAAACAAGAAAGATTCATGTGTTCAATTTTATAATTAAACAAAACATTTACTAAAATAGATATCATAACTGACAAATAAATAAGCTGGCACCTCAACATGAAATCCGTTCTTTTTGCATAAAGATTTAAGAGCAAGATTACAGTCCATTGTATTGTCACCAAAGTGTGCAATGATATCAGTAGTCGAGTGCACAAGAATATCAGGCTCAGCATCTCTGAAATCGTGCAAATTTATTGCTGACTGTACAAACATAAAATTATCGCAATGAGAAATTAAAAATACCACTCAATAACGACAAAAGAAGGCAATCTTGTGGACTAAGAATGCAATGCACAAGGAAGTATAGGGATTTAATGGAAAAGTATATACGTGCCTGAACGCCATACACGGAGAACAACTCTATTCGCATAATTTCCAATCTGTAGAAAATTGAGGCATTGTAATTTATGTTTTCGTCTGCAAATGGAAGAATATGATGAGTACTATTTTTAAAACTCCACCGGGTCAAGTAAGACTACAATTCTCAACTATTATATGCATATATAATATACAATAGTATACACATATGTACGCAAAGGCATGTCATATTGAACTCCATAATATGCAATCATGAAGGAACAAGTCTCAAACTTTGTGTGTATATGTGATATTGAATCGTCACTTGTTGACAAAATGGGCAGTAGAAATAGTGTTTGTATCTGCTTACTTTATTTGAAGTTGTATTAATCAGATATATATGTTAAAATCGAATAAATTGGTGGTCAGTGAACACTACTTTCAAACTACAACTGCAAATCTACAAATGAACAGCTCAAAATCCTCAAAATTCCAAAACAATGTTCATTACATTGGTTTATTCACATATAGAGTAATTTATTTTTCTTGTATATAATCAGTTTTGTAGTAGCTTGTATAAAACGAATTATCAAAAATTGATTATCTGACCCCTAGATGATCATAATCAGAGGCACAAATCCAGTTTATCCCAACATTCAAACCGCCTGCGACTTGAGATGCAACAATCAGATAAGCAGTTCCACAAGCAAATCCAAACCATCCCCCCCCCCCCCTCCTTCTCCTTATTGCAAATGTACTCTAAGTTTTGATATGACTTCATAGAAGGAAAACCCTGCCCAAACTTTTGGCCTGATCAAGCTATCGGTTTGTAAGTTATAATATATGACTACAAAATAAAGAGAAGTAACCAGTCTTAAGCTAAAAGCACATCCACCAATATACAAAAAAAGGGCAAGAATCTTGACTAATAAAGTTAAAGGCAAAACCTTTCCAATTTTGGTCATAGCCATCACCATCTTCAATACTAAATAGTCGTCTCAAATATAACTCTTCATCAACGTAAGCAGGACTTAGGCATCCTAAAATAGAAACCCCGTTTGAGGGATGATCCATCTTTTTAGAATATTCCATATTAGCAGCCTAAAACAGAGGCAAATTTCAAAGAAAAACAAAGAAAATATCAGACGTGGCATTTGCAACCTGTTTACTTATTGAACAAGATATGTTTTATCTCTGGCAGGTCGAATGGGAAAACACAAAAGAAATCATACAACAGTAAGGGTTCAAGCATGTCAAAAGTTGTCCAATGTGTGTTGTTATTATTTACAACCAGTTCAGTCAATTTATTAATAAAATATAGATTAATACTGTAATAAATATATGTCTAAAATTATGTTTAACACAAAAGGTTAATCAAATTATTGGAGATAAAGTGTTCTGACCCGTAGGGGAATTTACGTGTATAAACCAGAACCTCTTATAACTCATTACCCAACACGTCTGACCCACTCATTTTGTCACATTCAGATACCGAGTCCAGTATGCTGAGCACAGAGATATCATGGTTGTTAAAGGCGTGAGGCGCACTCTAGGCGATTTGTTGCGACTACGGCCTAGGTGAGAAGCGCAAAAAAAGCACGGGGCTAAGACTAAAAAAAAGCTCACTAAAATGAAAACAATTTAAAAATTATTATGTAATGAAAACTAACACTTCTTTCAAATATAAAAATTTTCAAGACCATATCATCAACATAAAGTACTAAAATCATCTCAAATACCAAAAAACTCCAAAAACAAAATGTTCATACTTGAAAACAAAATGTTCGTAAAGTAATAAATAGTAAAACTAGAATAACCGAAAGCTCATCATATTTAAATTCTTCATCTTCCTCTACTTCCTCATACTCTTCATCAATCAAATTTCTTGAAGTAGAAGGCAAAGGCTTTAAAAAAATTATATATTACAAATTCCAGTACTTCAACGATTTGGACAGGGATTTATTGCCTTTTTAAATGAAGCGTTGTATTTGGGACTGGCCTTATTTTGTGGCCTAGTCCCACAAGGCGACGGCTTTTAACAACTATGAGAGAGAGATAGCTATTAAGGAGCATATCACCTTTGTCAAACACTTTGCAAAATAAATGGGGTGGACCCCAGCAGAATCAATTGATACGTCCCACTCCATAATGCCACCCGGCATATGAGGGTCCTCATCCTGATACGATAAAAGATAATTAATAGTTATATAAACGTGAGTAAAACCTGAAAGGTAGCATAATGTAATTGGCTCATTACCTCAAAGTAATCCTCGAAGAAAGAAACTTCATCAATAGATTTATCAGAAATATGACTATCTGGAACAGATAACAGCTGATTTTCTAAGACTGGAGGATCCATTCCAATCAGTACATTCTGAAAATATGCAACTATCCAAGTATTAAAACATATAATATGGCATTCACAAAAATGTAACAGGAAAATGAACATGTTCCTGCTGAAAATGTAAACTAACAGGTGGTATAAATGTGCCTTTTTTCCAATTGGAGTTGTAACAATCAGATGATCAGTTGATTGAAAGTAGAGAATTTGACCAATCCTAGTTATTTAATGATTAAATCATTAACTCACCAAAAAACACACTTGTGTGGAATGCAGACGTGTCTTGCAAGATGGGAATAGATGTCTTGTGAATTAGGTTAAAGGGGGTAACTAATTAAATTTAGTTCATCCTCTTTATGTTGTTTTGTTGCAGCTATTATGAAACTGATTACTTAACCCCTAAACAATCAGATGATCAGAATTAAATTGTGGTTATCCAAACATTAAAAACCACCTATAGCAACTACAACTGGCACTAACCAGATAATCAGTTTCAGAAAGCAAATAGAAATGCGCCCTAAGATAAATTAAGTGAAACTGATTCTTAGGTCTTACCACCGGGTTACTTGCTTCAGGATCTTGCATGATGTTTGCTTCATCAGGAACCCTGAAATATATATCTAGCAGAAATAGAAGAGTATAATATAAATAAATAAATAAAACTTACTATACAAAAGTTGGTAGAAAATATAATTCCGGTAAATAACATGGAGAAGACAAACCTCCACCATCATCAATTACATATGGATATTCCACCCACGAGATATGTTCATGTGGTTCAGAGTGTACTGTACCAGGAAATATCAACAACGCGCTTCTGTTAGCCTAAAACAACAAAACCAGACCATAATTTGTGACTGTTTTATGTAACCTCATTAAAGTTGTTGCAAAAAATTTAAAGGAAAGAACCTCAATAGTTGTCTTTGCGATTTCTGCGCCTGTCAGTTTAGTATCACGAACTCTTTTGCAACTTTTAATTTCTTCAAGTTGATGATATCCATTACTTGCAACATCATTATATGATTCCGGGACTGAATCAGGATAATCTGCAGCAACTGAAACTTTTGACAGACAATTTTTTCGACCAGTAGGCCACCAATTGGATCGAACATCTCCAAGAAACTGATTCTTGTATCTGAATCTACATAAATGGATGTAACCCATTTAGATAACATTCATTTAAGCTGTTTTACATTTCACTTTTGTAATATGTTCATTCATCTATATACCTTGATTCTGAAGTATCGGAAGTCCTTGGAATCTCAGGAGATCTCATCCAGTTGCTAGTGACTCCATATGACGTAGAGCACCCAATGCCTTCAGAATGACAAGAACCGCACCATGAAGGACCTAAAACACAACCAAATTTCAAAACTAAGTACAACAGCGTACATAAGGATCATATAAAACCCAATTCTAGCTTATTAAATATTGTAAATTTGGTGTACTAGCTGAAGTAAATACCACTAGAAGTAAACTATCAGCATTAACCACACAAATTCACATTTTTAGCAACTATTACTAAAATTCAGCAGGATATAGCTTATCATGTTTCCTTACAAACTGTTATACTCATATTAGTATCAATCATAACCATTCAAAGAAAGCAGCAACCGCACAATTTGCGGTAGCTCAAGCGTGTTCACAACATCCATATTTGGTGGTTGCAGTACAAAATATTGTAACTAAACCGCAATATGGGAGACATTTAATGTAAGAACCCACACAATCATATCAATTTGTAGTAGAGTGACATTATTGGGGTGACTTACGCAAATTCACCAATCATTCAACGGCACCTTTTCTTGATCTTCAATCTTTAGAAACATGATTTTAATCATGAAATAAGTACCCTTGTTCAAACAAATTTAATTTCCTCATTGCATAAATCAAAGAACTTGACCCAACAATCAATAAGGGTTTACAAAAAACACACTAATTTCGATACCTTCTATGCTACTAAACTCAAGATTTGACAAATTAAGCAAACAATCAGTATTCCTCTATACTCGTATGATCAAATTGGTCAAAAGGGTATCATCTAAAACCAATTTGGGGATAAAAATCGCCCTCAAACAGTGACCTCAAGTTCACGCAAGTGAAGCATTCGATCACACACATGCATTAAATGAGCAACCAAACAAGAACATATACCAACAAATCGAAAGAATTGGATCGTTTTTTGGAGTTACCGATGGAAATAAACTGAGGTACTGCAATCACCATGTGTTGATCGATATGGGTTTCGCTAAAAGTTGAATCTTGCAGCAAATTTCATGATTGAAACCTGCAAGTTTGCTGATATTCTGCAAATTTCCCGAAGAAAAAGGGTTTTTTTTTTTTTCTCTTTTTCTTTTTTGTTTTGTTTGGTGTTGAGACTGCGGATACTGAAGTGTTTATATACAAAGACGTCGTTGTCTCAACAATCGACAAACCTGCACAAGCTTCATCTACCAACCTGGCTAAAAGCCCATTTCGATTAATATTGTACAACTCGATCTGCATAAGGTACAACTCTTGATGCGTGTTATTGTTTTGGATAAGAATTTGGCTTTTTGATTGACTTTTACTTGTAAGAAATGATAAGAATAACTGTTGTTATTAATAATAACATAGTGTTATTAAAGTAAATAAATAAATAAAACTTTATTGTAATAAATTTGACAATGTTTTAGAAACTTCAATACCCAAAATAAAAAAAGAAGATTATAACTTTTGGAAAATTAACTTTACAAGCTTTAACATCGACTTTTGTGCAAGGAGGGGTCGGATTATTTTACGATCTACTATGCGTAATCTTACTCATGTTTTGTGCAGAATGCAGTTTTTCTTTATTTAAACACATGACCAAGGTAATGAAAAAACATAAGATTCTCATAAATGTAACATCGACTTTTACAGATTTAACATATGTAAATATACTCGTACACACATTAGCAATATTGAATGAACACAAAAAATTTGTTGAACTTGTGATGTACTTAATTGTAAATTTCTTATCTTGAAAAGTATGCATATTATCTATGTAACCCTTTTATACACACAATTTCAATTTACAAAATTCAACACCTTCAAAACAAGAGTATTACAATAGGTTTGTCAAAACGTGACCCCAAGGTTGAAAAACGTTTAACACTACCAACACACCAACAACAATACCTCCCCCTAACTATGATTGTTAGGATGTCATGATTCAGCCATCCTGTGACATCCGTCACCAAAGATCTGTCAATTGACGAGTTTCTGTTATCTTTTCTTTAATTGGTCATTCCTTATCTTTATAAACCATGCGTGCGGATATCATACTTGCTGAGTTATCTTTTACAGTTGTGTTATCATTGTTTGCATCGTTATCACCTAAAACGTCTACAAATATCGTCACCGTCATCATTAAATATAATATGTTATATAATATTAACGTCATTAATAACATCATTTTAAGATACAAATATCATTAAATACATCCCTATCAGTAATATAACTAGCCTATTTACGACGTTTTCAACCGAAACAAATTTGAGAACTCGGGGGCTAAGTGCAGGGACCAAATGATACATTTTGTCAAACTAGGGCTGGATATATAAACCCTTTACCAGCCCTAGCCTTCGTTTCCTCATCTCCTTCTTCATCTTCTTCTTCTCCACTTTTCTCCTCCTCCTTGCACCAAACCGCCCCGTTTTCTTCGCGTTTTCACCGGTTAAACCATGGCTACAGCTGAGACTACACATTCCTAGTAGGTAGACGACCTTGGTCGTCCCTTCTTGCTCGTTTTACTACTGCGATTTAGGGTTTCGGGTGCTTGAGTTCAACCCGAGCACACGAGGGCGTGTGGGTGCGTGTGTTGCCTTTCTGCGTGTACATCTTATTTAGATATGTTAGATAAGTGTTTCTGGAAGTTCTTGAAGTGCAAAACCCGTGCACGGAGCAGCCGGAGGCTGCTCTGCACTTCTGCAGTCGCGATTCTGCTGTTCACGCGACTGGGTCTGTCGTGCGACTGAGTCGTGCGACTGAGTCGTGCGACTGCGTGTGTGTCGTGCGATTGAGTCGTGCGATTGAGTCGTGCGATTGAGTCATGCGACTGAGTGGGTCGTGCGACTGAGTCCATGCGACTGTGTGTGTTGTGCGATTGAGTCCATGTGACTGTGTGTGTCGTGCGATTGAGTCCATGCGAATGTGTGTGTCGTGCGATTGAGTCTATGCGGATGAATGCGTGCGATTGTGCGTGTATCGCACGACTGAATGCCTAGTCGCACAAATGGAGGTTCAGTCGTACGAATGAAGCTAATTCGTACGAATGAAGGTTGAATCGTGCGAATGGATGTTGAGTCGTGCGATTGGGTGTTGTGTGGTACGACTGAATGCTGAGTCGCATGAATGAGGACTCAATCGTACGAATGAAGCTAATTCATACGATTGAAGGTTGATTCGTGCAGATGGAGTGTTGAGTCGTGCGTCTGGTCCTGTCGTGCGATTGGAGTTGGTGTGAGTGAGTTTCTTCTTGTGTGCGGTGTGTGTTTGTCGTGTGATGTTAAGGTGACATCGACACGGTTGCCATTGCTAATGACAATCTTCAAATTAACACTATCAAATTCACTGAAGTTAAACCAAATCGAATTAACTTAATATTTTATAATTAACAATAATCGATTTGTAACACTAATGCTTACTAAGTATTTTCTAACAACAATGACACTAATACACAAATATCATCGACAATGGTAACGTTTCTGGTACTTGGATCTACATAAGATCCATTGCGTGTGTTTGTGTGTGTGTGTGTTACCCGCAACCGAACCGATACGACCTGACCCGACTAAACATTACTATTAACATTAGGTACATCATTAATGCTTAACATAACTGTTAATAGGTGTTTGACCATTCATTTCATACAACGTTTGGGAAGCTTACATCATACATACTTACCACCTAACAAGTGAGTTTCGTGGCCCCTTTTTATGCTTATACAATATTTCAACGTTTACAAACATGGGGGAAAAGTATGCTCACCTGTTTTCTATGCTGTACAACTTACATATAATTTACATACTTGGAATCAACGTGATACTGTTTTGTGAGTACTTATTTGATATATACATGAGTTGTTGTGTGGTTCTTTCTTACAACCATTTAATTCCGGTGTTGGAACCGACGGATAGGTATTGGTAGTACTATTGGGTTGACACCCCCACCCTTGTCAGATGGTTTACTAGTTAGTACCATCATTTTGCAAGGAACGGGCCTTGGGTGAATATATTCCGACAAGTTGCTATGTGTACGTCATTAGGTTTGGTTGTAAAACTCATGGTTATGTGATTTTGCTTACTTATAACTGTATGCACGGTATTCCACAACAAATACTATACTGCATCAATTACATATTTACAATTTAAACCTGCGAGCTCACCAACAATTTTATTGACCATTTTGAGCATATCTTTTCAGGTGACAATGATAACTGAAGATCTAGGAGTGCTGCCTTAGTGGAGACCCTAGGATGCATTTTTGAGACTGAACATACTTGATAAACAATCATTTTGAAACATTGTTGTAGTCTATTAAACAATCATCATTCATTTGGATACTTGTTCCCGGGTTGTGGGAATTACATTACAAGGATACAATATTTGGTTATATGAATCATTTACAAGTTAATGCTTATGGCTATGCTGTCGTGAATATTGACTAAACACGACACAAGTCTCCTTTGTGTCGGGTGTCATCATGACACGCTTTTGTCATCAATTACATATATTGCATCTCTACTGTTAACAATGTGTTATGACGATCCCGTCTCGTCTACATTCCCGTGTTTCCGCTCTCAACGGGGGTGTGACAGACTGGTATCAGAGCCATTGGTTATAGAGAATTAGGCAAATCACTTGACCTAGACTATAACCTAGGAACCTTCATGTAGAATGTATGCTAGGATTGGCTTGCATCTGATATTACATGTATGTTCCTCTATACTTGTTCTATGTCTCTATGTTTTGTTCTTTGACTCTATGTTTTGTTATCTGATCATCCCGAGGAAGGCACTATTACTCTTAATCTTTCCTCATGGGATGCCTTCTACTGGAATCTTCCATTTGTATGCGCGCCACATTATACCATTAGGTCGGAATACCCAAAAGATAGGCAACTTTTGTTATACTAATTGAGATTATGTGCTTGGATTCTATTGATTATGACTGACTACTATTGGAACCTTATAGGTTCATGAACAGAGAACCTACACAATCAGTGCATGAGGAATGGTGTCAATACTGTGATGTTAGTCTGGGTAGGTGAAGCTAAGGGTGACCATGCAAGGCAAATTACCATTATGGGTGCACACGTAATTGCAAATTGCAGTGCATGTGAAGCCTGGCGAATCTTACCATGAGGTAACGATCATAGTTAATACAAGTCTTCCATTCTATACCTTAGGGCACAAAAATCATAATTCTAGTAATACCTTGTAAACGGTTATAAAACATTCATAACCTCTACTACCACTTAAGTCTTATTTTACTTAGAGCCTTCATGGGATTTCAATTGTAATATTGATTTTATTCTCCATGAAACGTTTCTCCGCTTAGCATTTCAGTAACTATGGAACTTATTAAATGCTTAGAATGAAAGTGGACTTCAAAGAAATGTAGAAGAATGATGATACTCTCTACACATACATTACGTTATTCATTGGGATGATGTTAAGGAAAATCGGATGTCATGTAACCGGTTTAAGTATCGTTCTCGGTATATCGTGGATGTGGTGGGAACGCTGCGGGGGACCCTATATATAAGCATCATCGATATACCAAGAATGTGCTTGAATTGGGCTACATAATGATTTGATTTGACTGGAGCATGAAATGTTAGAACTTGATGAGTGGAGTTATACGTGTATCTTAAAGTGACTAAAGTTTACATGTTTACTCCTTTTGTGATTAGAAAATGTTGCCTCGAAGAGTCACCCGCAGTACAAATCGCGAGGGTGAGACCCCACGGGGCAGAGGTAGGGGTGGGCCACCAAGAACAGGTGGTGGTCCCGCCGGCAACAATCAGGGAACTGAAAGCCCTGATATAGCTGCTATGATTGCTCAGCAGCTAGCCGCACTGATTCCAACAATAGTGACTCAAGTGAGCGACACTCTTCTGAATCATAATCTCCACGGGGATAATGATACTCACAATGAGCATAACCAAGGAACAGGGTAAGATACTGCAAATGGTGGAATAGCTGGTAATGAAACTGGAGTTGTTAATGCAAGACGGGGATGCTCTTACATGGAATTTGTGGTCTGCAAACCGAAGGAATTTGATGGGAAAGGTGGAGCGATAGCTCTAACAAGGTGGCTTGAGAAGATGGAGGCCGTCATTGATATCAGCGAATGCCTCGACAGTCAAAAGATTAAGTATGCCACATGTTCACTACAGGGCAAAGCACTAACTTGGTGGAACACACAGATTCAAGCAAGGGGAAGAGAATCAGCAATGCAGATGACTTGGGATGAGTATAAACATTGATTACTGAAGAGTACTGCCCACTCAATGAGATGCAGAAGTTAGAGCAGGAATTCTGAAACCATGCTATGGTAGGAGCTGGGCACGCAACTTACACTGATCGTTTTCATGAGTTGGCAAGACTGGTTCCACATCTGGTGACTCCAGAATCCAAGAGGATTGAGGTATATTTGGGGACTTGTGCCTTAAATCCGGGCTATGGTGATAGCAGCAGCCCCTCCTACTATTCAAAGTGCGATTCTAAAGGCTGGTACTTTAACAGACGAGATGGTGAGAACTGGGGTTCTGGGGAAAGGAGCTGAGAAGATGAAGGATGTTGGAGAAGCAAGCAGGTCGAGTGTAGGGAAGTTTGACAAACGGGCCAAGACAACCAGAAATTTTATGGTCGTGACGCAGGGCAAGAGAGAGTATGTCGGGCCGCACCCCAAATGTGATAGGTGCAACTATCATCATCCCCCAGCGATGCAGTGTCGGGTGTGTGTGAACTGTAGACGCCCGGGGCATCTAGCGAAAGACTGTAGAGTAGCGCCGAATCTAGTGACACCGGTCAACGCGGTTAACCCCACCGAGAATGCCAGGGTCTGTTATGCGTGTGGAAACCCGGGTCACTACCGAAACATGTGCCCAGACTGAATTGGGCGTAGGGTCAGCAAGGAAACAACCAACCACCAGTGATGGCCATAGCCGGTAATCAAGGCCAAGGAAATCAAGGAAATGCTGCTAGAGGACGTGCGTTCATCATCGGAGCAAATGATGCCCGTCAGGACCCGAATGTCGTTACGGGTACGTACTTGCTCAATCACCACTTCGTATCTATATTGTTTGATACTGGAGCAGACAATAGTTTTATATCCTCTGATTTTGCTCACATGCTTGCATTGAACCCTAGTAGACTAGAAACTAGCTTCTCCATAGAAATGGCTAATGGTAGAGTTGTACAAGCCGATGAGATTATTAGAAAGTGCTCGATGATATTGGAAAACCATGCCTTTGATATAGACTTAATACCTTTTGAGTTGGGAAGTTTCGATATGATTATAGGAATGGATTGGTTGTCGAAACACGGAGCTGAGATTGTTTACAGGGAAAAAGTAGTACAAATCCCCATGCCAGACGGGGAAGTACTCGGGATTCAAGGAGAACGACCGGGAAGAACCCTAAAGCTTATTTCTTGCATGAAGACACGTCGATGTTTACAGAAGCAGTGTTATGCGTTTCTTGCTCATGTAGTGGAAAAGAAAGAAGAGAACAACAAGTTGGTAGATATTCCTGTAGTACGAGACTATCCGGATGTATTCCCTGATGACTTGTCGGGTTTGCCTCCTCCACGCCAAGTGGAATTTCGTATTGAGTTGGTTCCTGGAGCTACGCCGGTAGCAAAAGCACCGTATCGTTTGGCACTATCAGAAATGCAAGAGTTATCTAGCCAATTACAAGAACTACTGGAGAAGGGTTTTATTCGGCCGAGTCACTCACCATGGGGAGCACTGGTATTATTCGTCAAAAAGAAAGACGGGTCGTTCCGTATGTGCATCGATTATCGCGAGCTGAACAAATTGACTGTAAAGAATCGATATCCTCTTCCTAGAATTGATGATTTGTTCGATCAGTTGCAAGGAGCCTCGTATTTCTCCAAGATCGACCTTCGTTCGGGATACCATCAACTAAGGGTTTTCAAGGATGACATACCGAAAACAACGTTTAGGACTCGTTATGGGCACTATGAGTTCTTAGTCATACCGTTCGGACTGACTAATGCACCAGCTGTGTTCATGGATCTGATGAATCGAGTGTGCAAACCTTACTTGGATAAGTTCGTGATCGTATTCATAGACGATATACTTATCTACTCCCGATCGAAAGAGGACCATGAGGAACACCTTCGGACAATACTGAGTCTATTACAAGAAGAGAAACTTTTCGCTAAATTCTCGAAGTGCGAGTTTTGGCTTCGAGAAGTGAAGTTTTTGGGGCATGTGGTTAATGAAAATGGGATTCATGTAGATCCCGGAAAGATTGAAGCGGTGAAGAAATGGGATGCACCCCAGACACCTTCAGAGATACGACAATTCTTAGTGTTAGCCGGATACTATCGTCGCTTCATTGCGAATTTTTCAAATATTACTCAACCGTTAACTCTGTTGACTCAGAAAGACAAGAAGTTTGATTGGGGACATGCACAAGAACAAGTGTTCCAAACACTGAAAGAAAAGTTGTGCAATGCACCGATATTATCCCTCCCAGACGGAACTGATGATTTTGTGGTGTACTGCGATGCTTCGCATCAAGGATTGGGTTGTGTGCTAATACAGAAGGATAAGGTGATTGCCTATGCCTCATGACAACTTAAGGTGCACGAAAAGAACTATACAACTCATGATTTGGAGTTGGGCGTTGTAGTATTTGCACTTCAAATATGGAGGCATTATCTGTATGGAACCAAATGCATCATCTACACAGATCATAAGAGCCTTCAACATATCTTGAATCAGAAAGAACTCAATATGCGTCAGCGACGTTGGGTCGAGTTACTTAGTGACTACGATTGTGAAATTCGGTATCATCCGGGGAAAGCGAACGTGGTGGCTGATGCCTTAAGTCGTAAAGAACACGTGAAACCACTACGTGCTCGAGCGTTGGGATTGACTATTCAAACAAATCTGAAAGCTCAGATCCAAATTGCACAAAGTGAGGCATTGAAAGAAGAAAACCTTACGGGAGAAGAATTCCGAGGGTTGGATAAACAGATGATTTGCAAGGATGACGGTATAATGTACTTCATGGATTGTATATGGGTACCCAAATGGGGAGATGTTCGTACCCTAATCATGGATGAAGCACATAAAACACGATATTCTGTTCATCCTGGTGCAGACAAGATGTATCACAATCTTAAAGATCTATACTGGTGGCCAGGCATGAAGAAAGACATTGCTATGTATGTAAGCCGATGCTTGATGTGCTCGAAAGTTAAGGCTAAACACCATAAACCATTAGGATTATTACAGCAACCTGAAATTCCCGAGTGGAAATGGGAGAATATAGCCATGGATTTCATTACCAAACTCCCTAGAACAAGTAGCAGGCATGACTCGATATGGGTCGTAGTGGATCGGATGACAAAGTCAGCCCATTTCTTACCGATCCGAGAGGATTACAAGATGGAAAAGTTGGCGAGATTGTACATAAAGGAGGTCGTGACAAGACACGGAATGCCAGTGTCGATCATATCCGACCGTGACAGCCGATTTACGTCACGATTTTGGCAGACACTACAGAAAGCGATGGGCACTCGACTAGATATGAGTACCGCCTATCACCCACAAACAGATGGTCAAAGTGAACGAACAATACAAATGTTGGAAGACATGCTCAGGGCTTGTGTAATCGACTTCGGTGGTAGCTGGGACACTCACTTACCATTGATTGAGTTCTCTTACAACAACAACTACCATACGAGCATTGGATGCGCTCCATTTGAAGCATTGTACAGGAGGAAATATAGATCCCCAGTTTGTTGGGCAGAGATTGGTAAAAAGCTAGTTTACGGGCCCAGAGATCATTCAAGAAACAACAGACAAGATTTTCCAGATCAAAGACAGACTAAAAGCAGCCAGAGATCGCCAAAAGAGCTACGCCGACAACCGTCAGAAACCTCTGGAATTCAACGTGGGAGATCACGTTCTACTCAAAGTCTCTCCCTGGAAAGGGATTGTACGGTTTGGAAAGAAAGGGAAGTTAGCCCTAAGATATGTAGGACCATTTGAAATCACGGAAAGAATTGGGGCGTACCGATTAAGGTTGCCACAAGAACTTAGCGGCGTACATGATACCTTTCACGTGTCGAACCTCAAAAAGTGTCTGGTGGACGAGTCTCTTCATGTACCAATTGAGGAAATCAAGATCGACGAGAAGCTTCACTTTATCGAAGAACCTATAGAGGTCATGGACCGAAAGGTCAAACGATTAAGGCACAGCAAGATCCCGATTGTCCGTGTGAGATGAAACTCCAAACGAGGACCAGAGTTTACGTGGGAGAGGGAAGACCAGATGAAATGCAAATACCCACATCTATTCGAGGATGACACTCTTGGACCTAGCACCAGTTGAATTTCGGGATGAAATTCTCTCAACTGGGGGATACTGTGACATCCGTCACCAAAGGTCTGCCAATTGACGAGTTTCTGTTATCTTTTGTTTAATTGGTCATTCCTCATCTTTATAAACCATACGTGTGGATATCATACTTGTTGGATTATCTTTTACAGTTGCGTTATCATTGTTTGCAACGTTATCACCTAAAACGTCTACAAATATCGCCACCGTCATCATTAAATATAATATGTTATATAATATTAACGCCATTAATAACATTATTTTAAGATACAAATATCATTAAATACATCCCTATCAGTAATATAACTAGCCTATTTAGAGCGTTTTCAACCGAAACAAATTTGAGAACTCGGGGGCTAAGTGCAGGGACCAAATGAGACATTTTGCCAAACTAGGACCGGGTATATAAACCCCTTACCAGCCCTAGCCTTCATTTCCTCATCTCCTTCTTCATCTTCTTCTTCTCCACTTTTCTCCTCCTCCTTGCACCAAAGCGCCCCGTTTTCTTCGCGTTTTCACCGGTTAAACCACGGCTACAGCTGAAACTACACATTCCTAGCAGGAAGACGACCTTGGTCGTCCCTTCTTGCTCATTTTACTGCTGCCATTTAGGGTTTTGGGTGCTCGGGTTCACCCCGAGCACATGAGGTCGTGTGGGTGCGTGTGTTGCCTTTCTACGTGTGCATCTTGTTTAGATATGTTAGATAAGTGTTTCTGGAAGTCCTTGAAGTGCAAAACCCGTGCACGGAGCAGCCGGAGGCTGCTCTGCACTTCTGCAGTCGCGATTCTGCTGTTCACGCGACTGGGTCTGTCGTGCGACTGAGCCGTGCGACTGGGTAAGTCGTGCGACTGAGTCATGCGACTGAGTGTGTGTCATACGATTGAGTCATGCGACTGAGTTGGTCGTGCGACTGAGTCCATGCGATTGTGTGTGTCGTGCGATTGAGTCCATGCGATTGTGTGTGTCGTGCGATTGAGTCCATGCGAATGTGTGTGTCGTGCGATTGAGTCTATGCGGATGAATGTGTGCGATTGTGCGTGTATCGCACGACTGAATGCCTAGTCGCACGAATGGAGGTTCAGTCGTACGAATGAAGCTAATTCGTACGAATGAAGGTTGAATCGTGCGAATGGATGCTGAGTCGTGCGATTGGGTGCTGTGTGGTACGACTGAATGCTGAGTCGCACGAATGAGGACTCAATCGTACGAATGAAGCTGATTCGTACGATTGAAGGTTGATTCGTGCAGATGGAGTGTTGAGTCGTGCGTCTGGTCCTGTCGTGCGATTGGAGTTGGTGTGAGTGAGTTTCTTCTTGTGTGCGGTGTGTGTTTGTCGTGTGATGTTAAGGTGACATCGACACGGTTGCCATTGCTAATGACAATCTTCAAATTAACACTATCAAATTCACTAAAGTTAAACCAAATCGAATCAACTTAATATTTTACAATTAACAACAATCGATTTGTAACACTAATGCTTACTAAGTATTTCTCTAACAACAATGACACTTTTACACAAATATCATCGACAATGGCAACGTTTCTGGTACTTGGATCTACATAAGATCCATTGCGTGTGTTTGTGTGTGTGTGTTACCCACAACCGAACCGATACGACCTGACCCGACTAAACATTACTATTAACATTAGGTACATCATTAATGCTTAACATAACTGTCAATAGGTGTTTGACCGTTCATTTCATACAACGTTTGGGAAGCTTACATCATACATACTTACCACCTAACAAGTGAGTTTCGTGGCCCCTTTTTATGCTTATACAATATTTCAACGTTTACAAACATGGGGGAAAAGTATGCTCACCTGTTTTCTATGCTGTACAACTTACATACAATTTACATACTTGGAATCAACGTGATACTGTTTTGTGAGTACTTATCTGATACATACATGAGTTGCTGTGTGGTTCTTTCTTACAACCATTTAATTCCGGTGTTGGAACCGACGGATAGGTATTGGTAGTACTACTGGGTTGACACCCCCACCCTTGTCAGATGGTTTACTAGTTAGTACCATCATTTTGCAAGGAACGGGCCTTGGGTGAATATATTCCGACAAGTTGCTGTGTGTACGTCATTAGGTTTGGTTGTAAAACTCATGGTTATGTGATTTTGCTTACTTATAACTGTATGCACGGTATTCCACAACAAATACTATACAGCATCAATTACATATTTACAATTTAAACCTGCGAGCTCACCAACAATTTTGTTGACCATTTTGAGCATATCTTTTCAGGTGACAATGATAACTGAAGATCTAGGAGTGCTGCCTTAGTGGAGACCCTAGGATGCATTTTTGAGACTGAACATACTTGACAAACAATCATTTTGAAACATTGTTGTAGTCTATTAAACAATCATCATTCTTTTGGATACTTGTTCCCGGGTTGTGGGAATTACATTACAAGGATACGAAATTTGGTTATATGAATCATTTACAAGTTAATGCTTGCTGTCGTGAATATTGACTAAACACGACACAAGTCTCCTTTGTGTACACGCTTTTGTCGTCAATTACATATATTGTATCTCTACGTTAACAATGTGTTATGACGATCCCGTCTCGTATACATCCCCGTGTTTCCACTCTCAGCGGGGGTGTGACACATCCCTTGTCACAAATAACTAGAACCGTCCCTTGCGTGTCTTAAATTTAACACCAACTGGGTCACGGTTGCTCCAAAAGAGAATGTTGCTTATTTGTTCTAGATTTCCTTCAGCACACATAAATTTAACACTACGCGTAAAAAATTAAGGGGTATCATCCCACCTATGTAGGTTCGACCCTATCTATGACTGTATATTGATCATCTTCACTATCTAAAGCCTTTTTACAACTCGCCGCATGTACGACTGCTCAAAATCCATGTCTTGCCCTAAAACGAGCTTATGCTTCTCACGCATCTTCCTATGATATAAGATAAAGATTGTATCATGTTTGTCATCCATGATTCCATGTTCAATATGAAAAATAAAACGGCCTTATAACTACCACCACTAAACATCATATATACTTGTTAAAACAGTTTAAAAAACAAATATTTAACAAAACAATAATGACAATAACATTTGGGAAAAAAAAACAAATATTTAATAAATCAACAAAAAAAAATAAAAACAAAAGTAAGTCCCCCCTTTTGTTTATTCACAATACATGATTCCACAATCAACAAGACACAAAACTCTTCTATGAGGCAACCTGAGATTGGTTATGTCCTTCATGGTATACAAGCTTCACAACACCTACAAGATCGAAACCATACGAATATTACACAATACAATCATAAATTCACGTGAGCTTTTTTGTCACAACAAATCTTTCAAGGCTAAATACGTTTGTAACTATCGCTATTGGATGAGGGGATCATTCCTTTTTACATGTGCGTAAGATTATGCGCTCCCCCTTCTATTTATCTCCTGCCACAAAGTTGACCGAAAGGATTTTATCTGTAACCACCACCATATGGCTGTTGACCATAACCGCCTCCACGACCCATCATTAGGTTGTAAGTTCCAGGTGGCATGTATCCGGGTGGTTGCATCTGGAATTGGCCCATGGGCTGGTTCATGCCTACATAACCTGCTCCATAGCCAGGGGCTGCACCAGGTCCAGCCATGCTGGGACCCATCATAGGGTTTGGTTGGGGTCTGAGTGCACCCGCACCAGCACGCCCAATGCCAGAACCCGAGCCCATCGCCTTACCCATGTTTGTAGTAGATGTAACCGTGGCTGCACTTGGTTTCTCCATTCTTTTATCCTTTCTGTTCAACGCTTCAAAGTCGACTCCAATATCAGACAATGGGTTCGTTTTAGCTGCACATATGTAATATTCGTTGTCAGCATATTTTTTAGTGTCTAACAATAAAAATGTATACTTTCGGGATGAAACACAAAGTAACTTACATCCAGCTATATTCAGATTAACGAGCCCACGGTTCAATGTATCAGCCCAAACAGTGGATTTAGTCTCGAACTTGGATGGTTGTTGAGGAACTGTAACAAGTGTGCCTGTTGAAGCATTTAGTGCAGTCCCAGGCTGAGTCTGTGGCGGTTGATAGAAACTTGAAGTGGCGGTAACTTGAGCCACAGGTGGAACCGGAGCCGAAGAACCCTGATGTTGACCATTGGAGCCAGGATAACCAGAGCCCATTTGAGATGGAAAACCACTAAGACCCATGGTTTGACCACCATGAGATGGAAAACCAGGCTGTGACATAAATTGGCCACCTTGGGGTGGAACTTGCTGTGGCGGGGGTTGACTATCTTGATGCGGTGTAGGTTGACCAGGGTAAGTTGACTGAAACGGGCTCTGGTTAGGTTGACCTGAGAAACTTGTTTGAGAAGGGAAGCCCGTTTGTGATGGAAGCTGGCCCGGTGGAGCTTGAAAACTAGTCTGTGTAGGCCCACCAGATGATGGGAGGAGATCTGCTAGAAAATCAGTTTTTGGGTCAAAACCGCCAGATCCAGTGTTATTGAGCGGGGCTGGTGTCACGACAGCTGATTGTGGTGGTTCAACGTTTTGACTGACAGTAGGAGTTGCCTGAGGTGGGGCAGAAAAACCATCTGCAGAAGGGGCAGCTCTAAACGGGCCGTCACCAAAAGGGTCATCAAATGGCTGCATAGAAAACACAATAAAGAAGCATCTCAAAATGGTGTTTTTAGACGATAGTCAAATATTCATCGATAAATAGGGTATTATAGGTATTTAGAGTTTGTGAAACACACCTGAGTAGTGCTACTAGATGCTGAGGATGCAGCCACAAAGGTTTGACCAGAAGCATCAGGTTCAGAAGTCGGAACCGTAACAGGAACAAGAGCCAATGAATTCAAGGAGAAAGGATCTGACGTTGAACGAAACAGATCTGTTTCAGTACCGCCCGATGTTGGTGGCGCTGCTGTATTTCATACCAAGATATAAGTGTATATTCAGCCATTCAGGTATTGGTTCTGTATTAAGAACCACCAAGCATAATGGAAATGGTAAAAAGAGAAAATAGTTCTTTTTTAAGTTTTAACGTGAAATTGTACCAGAAGAACCACGAGGATCAAATTCATCAAACCCGTTAGTTTCATCTTTCGAGGCAGAAACTGGTAAAGGAGGTGCAACGGCTGCTGGAGATGGAGCAACTGCAGAAGGTGCGGTGGCTGCTGGCGGTGGAGCAACCTTAGGAGCCGCAGGAGGGCCACTAGAACCAGTGGTTTCATGACTTGTGGGTACAGGTGGTGGGGATGCAGATTTTAACTCTCCATCCCTTCAGATAGTAAAAAAAAGAGTCAGAAATTGTTATAATTATTACTTTAAATTATTAGAGTGCCAAATGTACAAAACTTTAAGTATTCAATGATCATCTATATTCAAATAACAGGACTTTGACCCGTTTCCATTTAAGCTATACTTTCCATTATTATCAATTTGACATGTTAGAGATTAAAACATAACCTGAATCGACACATTTAAAGGTAAATGGGTCAAAACTGCCACCTCCGTAAATATATATATTTGGATGATTCTTTAGATATATGTAGACCAAAGTTTATACCTCTCATTATAATTGGGGCTACGACCATCAGCCACAGCATCTTCATAACTAGGTGGTACCCCAGGATTTTGTTCAGGAGATTTTTGCCTGCTCCAAATAAAAAAATGGAATAAGACAATAATCAACGACCTTAGAAATGAACGTAGATTAATGAGCATCATCAAAATAGACCAAACATAAAATAATATGCAAATGTTTTCCAAAACTACGTGCCAAATCAAGATTTACAGCTTGCATGACTTGTAATTCTTTACATGACTAGGCGGAGCATATGAACATTCTCCAAAACCCAACCCATTTCAATACGTAGCAAATTTACTTGTTAGACCCAAACCCGTTTTGGCCTGTCATTCAACCTGCCCAACCCGATCATTTTGCCACATATACATCTTGTTAGTTATCCAAAAACTATAGTAAATTTAGCGAAATCATAACAAGAAAAAACAAATAAAATATAAACATACCTTGAAGAATATTGTCCGTCATCTCCATAAGCCCGCTCTCTGTCTCTATCAGAGCTTCTACTTCTTCGGCCATAACTGTCACCATCAAAACTTCTTCTACCTTGGTAGTCATCATCCCTATATCGGTCCCGACCGTAACGTTCTTCACCATAATTATACCCATCTCTATCTCTCCCGTACCCATGCCCATTCCCATTACGTTCGTCATCTCTGCTTCCATAACGACCTTCATACCGGTCATCATCATAACCTCCCGCACCCGGATAAGATCCGGGCCTGTATTTTGCACTTCCAGATGTGTTGTGAAACCTGACAGGGAATGTGGGACTGTTACGATCACATGTATCTTAAAATAATATATTCAACAACTATAATGATGGTGATCTTGTGGTGGTCTATCAATGATGCTATCTGTTGCTTGAGTGGGTGTTTGGATGTTTGCTTTGAAAGTAATTATGAGATTTGGAGTGATCATAATCAGATAATGAGTTGTATAAAACAGACAGCGAAAAAAAATGGGTAGATGAGATTTTCATAATATTTATAAAAAAGATTGAAACTTGGAGGCGATTAAAAGTAAAATTTGACCCAAATTCACCACATAGCGAGTACAATTAGCTGAATTTAACACTTAACCAACTCACTTGTCCCAGTTGGCAGCAGCCTTCTGCCTAACTTCCTGTATTTTTTCTTTATCATTCACTAGAGCGAGAAGATTTTGTGACTTCTTCCTGACGTTGTTCCCCTGATCTCGTCCGTTATGATCAAGATACTGAAAATCTGACAGTGACTGCCATAGATAAAAACACATACTGATTGATAAAGTAAATGACAATCTAATGATAAAACTTAATAAAATGAGACAATAAGTTCAAAGGAATAGAACTATACCTTTATCTGGTAAGTATGTTCCCTAATCTCGTCTATGACACGTTCTGACCCATTTGCTACAAGATATTCAAGAACAGTCAAACCCTGACACAGAAGCAAAAATGTCAAACCCTGATCACATTTTCTGTTGAATATTTAGCAAAAATCTGAAGAAAATCAACTCTTAGCTACACGTAGAGGTGCCAATTCAACGCATCTACCCGGGTTGATTTGCTTTACGTATTATCTATGTTCCATAGCAGGTCAAATGGGTAAAATGAAAAAAGAGAACCGCTCAAACAAATCAAAGGGATCATTCAAATTTCAAGTGGGTGAGGCTGTGGTAAGCGCTTGAGTCCTCTAGGCTCTAATAAGGGTCTCAAGTTCGACTATAGTGGAGTTTTCTGCCTCAAACCCCCTTGAAGGTCAATTGCCCAAAGCAAGTTACGTTTTACTGATCCCATCGGTCAGCATAAAAAAGTTTATTTTAATGCATCAAACTGATAGATACCGGAATCGGCAAGCTTTGATTTCTAAAGAAACAATTACAAACAGGCCTGATTCGAGATGGCCAAGATCTCCAAAAGAAAAACACACTTCAAAATAATATCTCTCAATGATCTAAAACCAAGAACTAAAACTCCTGTTTCTAGTACAAACAGTTGTTTTCCACTACTTTGAATTGCTCAAACGTTCCCTCTAATTAAACAATTCCTGCTAACGTTAAATGGGTCCAAATATGGATGAATACCCACCGGATCTTCCGATCATTAGCTGAGTTCGTATCACAAACCTCCAAATCATAATTATTTAAAAAAACTAGGTCATGATCAAAATAATAATATAGTTTTGGTAAATAATATTTGGCAGGTAACCATTTATAAAAAAATGATATTGGAGAAAATAAAAAAGTTTCACCAAAACCTCTTGAAACCTCCCTCATTTTGCAGCATCTAGCTTAAAGAAACAACATATGAATATGATTTCACATATGAACAGTCCAGACCTTATACACATGGCGCCAATTTTTCCCGGTATCATTCACACGCTTCCAAATTATTGACATGATCATTTGGTACTCATGACTGCATATGCATAAACGAGGATGAATATTTTCAGGAAATAAAAGATAATGTAGTTGTCCATATTTAACAAAGGAAGGGTGTATCATACTAGTTTCTTGAAGCCATTGCAATATCAGCAAGAAGTGATCCATGTGGACCCCACGTCTCGTTACTAGTAGCATCAAGAACCTGAGAAAACATCAACCGAAAATATGTAAAAATTAAACTCAAATGCATAAATTATTAGAGAGAAAGAAAGAAATCCACCTTTTGTTCTATTGAAGGAACTTTAAGAACTTTCTTGTTAACTCCTCTCTTACTGCACAAAACAAATTATAAAAATATAGAACCAAGCACGTCAAGGTATCTAGGTTAGGCCTGTAAACGAACCGAGCTTTCAGTGAATTGTCCGATGGAAGGTTCGTTTATGATAAACGTTTAAAAAAAACATTCACTTTATTTAACGAACAGGCTTGAACACATGTTATGGACCGAAACCATTTCAAGGTATGGGGCTTGTCCCACATTGATGTGGGATTTATAGGCCAAAGGGTTTCCTCACCCATCAGAGTAGTCTTTTGGGTTGAGTTCATTTGCATATTGATTTGTAAATGAACTAATTTAGTACCAAATTTTGTTCGTTCGTGTACATTCACAAGCGAACACGTTCATTTTCTTAACAAACAAAGAAAATCCATTTGTTCATATATTCAGGTTCGTTTGTTTATTTATTGTTAAACAACACGATCAAACTCCCTTTCATGTCTGTTCGGTTCGTTTACAAGCCTAATTGAGGTTATAAAAAACTTAACTAAACTTATTGGAAAACAAATTGAACATACATGTCCCTGACAGTTTGATCAAAGGCCTTCTTCATTGTCCCCAGGAAGGATGCAAACACCCTCTAACAGTCCAACTGAAACAATCAATATACAAATCAGAAACAATTCATCAAAAAAATTAACTATTTTCGTAAAACCTTGAAGTATGATTCAATCTAAAAGAAGGGTAACACAGAATTTAAGTTTCTTCAAATGCAAGCAATCAATCATGAAATTTGATATTATAACCAACCAACTACAAACACATATAGCATAATCATTGATCAAACTCCCACACCCACATCCAATTTCAAATGATATTGATCAGAAACCTAATGATGAACAATAATCAAAAGGAAATCACTAATTCTATTAAAAAAATCAGTCAGAAATTAAAAAAGTTAGAACCCATTACCGTATTTCACCCAGTAACTACAGATCAAACAATACTGTAAGCATTAACATTAACATATGAGCTACAAATACCCAATACACATGATCATAATCGTTCAATTTACCACACAAATTCAAAGAAACAAAACAAGATCTGCAACAACAAGTGAATCAATCAACAAACACAGAACAAATTGAGATCCAAACAAGCAAAAATCATTCAAACCTGGTCAAAATTGAAGAGGGTAGATCTGAGGAAACTGGTCAAACAAACGAACAGATCAAAATTGGAGTCAAAGGGGCAGGAATTCGTCAGCTATTGAGTTGAAATTGAATCGTACAACTCAATAACAAGAACAGATGGCGTCTGTCTGCAACAATGTAGGGAAGACGAAGAGAGAGAAGAGGGTCGTCAGCAGAGATGATACGTCGAAAATTGTGGAATTCGTGTGAAGAAAATGATTTCTTGAAATAAAAATGGTTTCTTTATATGAATCTTGAATAATATTTCGTTTTTTGCGTGTACTTTTCTAGGTGTCACGTAGCAAGTCTTGGCTGGTGTCTCACTGTCTGGTATCCTTTCCCATCAATAATAAATTCAAACTATTCCCCTAAATATTTAAAAAGCAACTAAAGAAATAGTTTGCTTTCAAGTTTTTTAATTTTACCACATAATTTTGTTGGTTTGTGCATTTCTCCCCCTCCCAAATGAGTTGAGAGAGGAAAGCCTATTCACTTTCACCATTAGAACATCACCTAATCTACAAAACCAACATGGGCTTCCCTAATCGCCACATTCTTCCGCCTGCATCGGCTGTCTTTGGCCTGCACCGTCGTCATCTTCCGCCAGCACCGTCGTCATCTTCCGCCGGCACCGTCGTCGTCTTCCGCCAGCACCATCGCCATCTTCGCTGCACCGCCGACGCCTTCACCCTCTCTACCATGGAGAAAACCTGTCGGTGTACGTGTCGGTCGGCCGTCGGTCGAGGTGGTGGTGACAGTTGCCCCTACCTGAAACCTTCGTCTTCCGGTTCGAGGTGTCGACTATCGCCGATGGTCTTCGCCGACTGGATTTGGTGGCGTTTGTGCCACGGCGATATTGACCAGCGGTTGCGATTATATCTGTCCCCGCGCGTTTTTGAACCGGATTGTTTGCTCGAAAGCCTCTTTTATTTGTCATGGAGCTTGTAGATATGGTGTTGCTGTAGCTTCTGGGTTATAAAACCCTTGATTTTTTGGTTGACTTTGTCTATCTTTAATGGATGACTAATGGTGTTTTTATAGATTTATTGGTAATTGGCTTGTCTATTATTCCCTGTTCTTGCATTTAAACTTTTGCTAATGATGTTTGTTGGGAATGGTGGCTGTAATTTGGGTTTTACGTTTGAATTTCTTCATAAGATCTTTCATCGGACCTCTTTCGGGGTTTGTTTGCTACCGGGTTTAGTACGACCTGACCACCTTAGAGACAATGTCGTTTGGGTTTTGTCGATGATGATGGACATACGTTCATTTGAGATCCCTTTAGACGTTCATTTAACATAGTTGGTTGTTGGATTCTGTAAGAATGTGCCTTCTCTAACATGATTTACTTAACCAATTGTTATATAAGTTTTGGTTATTAGGGGTTATGTCTTGAGCTTTAACAACCAATGAAGAGATTAAACAAGAAGTGATAAATCACATGACGTTTTGAATTTGGAATGGAAGGATTAGAGGATGGTCGGTTTATACCGGCAACTTGCATGCAATGTTGAGCCCGTGTATTTATTTTTTGAATGCTGACGTCTATGATAAGTAAAATGACTTTGTATGCGCGCTTATCAGAACTCGCTTTAAACTGTCTCTGATGATAATACGTTAAAATGTGACATATTGTGATCATTGGAGTACATGTGTTTATCCGAGTCTTGGTTTGACCTGATTACCACGCGTTGCGCGCAGGTGATCATACCTAGTTTCCTTTTAAAACGAGTGTTTTGCTAGAATTAACGGGTTGATGTTTTATACTTAAGGTTTGGGCTGCAAACGAACTGAACGTTCAACGAACAGTTCGTGAACCGTTCGGCGGGAAGTTCGTTTATGTTTGTTCATTTATTAAATGAACGAACATGAACAAAAAATTCCGTTCGTTTAGCTAAATGAACGAACACGAACAAAGGACTTGTTCGTTCATTTATGTTCATGAACGTTCGGTAATATGTTCGTTAACGTTCGTTCGTTTATGTTCGTTTATGTTCGATCGGTTATGTTCGTTTGTGTTCGTTCTGTAGTTAAAGTTTTTATATATTTTTAATTACCTATAATTTTCAAAACTTAAATCCTTTATAATATAATTTTATAATATAATTGACTTGAGTTTTCTCTTCCAAATAGACTTGAAGTATCAGATCAAAATTAGGGCACCGTATATCTTTCTTTCTCGGTCGCTACTTCCGCTACTGCTTCCGCCACCTCTATCGAACCACCACCGCTGCTTCTGTCAACCTCCGCCGATGCTTCCGTCGGACCACCATCGCTGCTTCCGTCAACCTCTAGTTGTGATTCGGCCGGTATGTAGAGTTCTCATATATGTTTCTCATCTATTCTTCTTCATGAACTAATACTTCAGATCTGGGGTTATAATTATTTATGTTGTGATGACCGATGATTACTCACGTAAGTGAGTTGTAGAATGTCTTAAATCATAAGTTTTTTTCCTTCATTGATTCATGTTATTGAAGCTACGGTCTTTGCCTAATTCCCCACCTTCAAATTTTTTTAAGATGTTGATTTTGGGGGAGAAATTGATCATAGCAGTAAGCATTGTTAATTTTTTATGGTTAAATGATTACTTTTAGTTCATTAAGTTTTTTTCCTTCGTTTGTGTTCGTTTGTGTTTGTTAGTGTTCGTTTGTGTTCGTTAGTGTTCGTTTGTGTTCGTTAGTGTTCATTTGTGTTCATAAATGTTCGTTTGTGTCCATTTGTGTCCGTTACATATCCATTGTCGAACGAACACAAACGAACGCGAACATACAGGTTTTGTTAACAAACGAACACGAACACCAAATCCAGTTCGTTAATATGTTCACGAACAGTTCATGTACGTGTAAAATGTTAAACGAACGAACACGAACAAGGTCTTGTTCGTGTTCGTTCGGTTCGTTTGCAGCCCTACTTAAGGTAACCTCTTTATTTATTAATAAAATAATATTTTAGTGTCACGTGTTATTTTTTTAGGTATTTATTATTTTGATTTCCCGTCTAAAGATGTATCTATTATCATTCTTAGTTATAATTCATTTGAATAAAATCGACTATTGGTATAATCACAAAAGAAGTTTTAGTGTGTTGCTAGAATTAATGAATTGATGTTTTATAATTAGGGTAACATCTGTATTTATTTAAAAATAATATTTTTAGTGTCACATGTTATTTTTTAGGTATTCATTATTTCGATTTCCTGTCACAAAAGAAGTAATTTTCCCAAAAATAGTGTATATATAAAATTTATTTACCAAAATAAGTGTTTAAGAAAGTTCTTTTTGTAACTATAATGTTATTAGTTAAATTTATTTCACTTTAAAATAATATTATTTAAAAGAGTCAAGTACCATGGTTAATTAATAAAATTGTAAAACCATTTTGTTCATACGTCGTAGTTAAAAACAGAAAGTTTTTCTAAAACTTAATTTTATTTTTTTTAATTCAATCAGACTTAATTTTAAATTGTTTAATTTTAAATTGTTTTTTCATATAGAAAAGTTAATTTTTTTCGTCTATAATTTTGTTTCAATTATAAAAGTAGGCATATTTATTTTTATTCTTTTTAAAAATATGTATTTTTTGAAAACGTTTTTAAGTATCTTATAAGATGTAAAAGAAAAACTTTTTTTAACAAAAAATACATTTTTAAATATCACAACGAAACAAAAAAAAGTTAATGGTTTATTTTTTATTTCAAAAACTATAAATGTAATTCTCAATTACTAAAGACATGTATGTTGCTAATACACTCCTAACTATTACTGAGCCACTCAGGACTGACTCGCTAAAAGCTCTAACTGGTTTTGAACCGAGCTTCATATGGCGAGATCGAGTCGGCTCGTAAGATGAAACTAGCGTTGTATATATATGATGATTATTATATCTTTTATTATATTCATGTATATATATGATTATTACTATATACAACTTTAAGTTTAAAATAGTTATATAATATATATATGTATATATATATTATTTAAAAATACATAAACCATTTAATTTCATTAAAAAATCTTTTCTACATAAAGACACGTATTCTATAAATACACGTTAAAAGAATACTGATTAAATGATATTATATTTTTATATAAGAAAATGTTATTGAAAAGGTTTTAAGAAACCATCATAAAAAGAACTATAAAATATTTTATGGGAGAGGATATGCTACAAAGGCTATATTTCCTAAAAAGGGTGAGAAGTAATTCTGGCCATTGGATCAACTCATTAAAATAGATCAATGGTTCAAAAAAACACGGTAGCAAAAATGTAAATAAGTGGAAAACTGCTAACAGGCGGAGGGGCAAAAAAGTAATTTGACACAATGGTTGTTTGACACAATGGTTGTTTGACACAATGGTTGTTTGACACAATGGTTATTTGACACAATGGTTATTTGACACAATAGTTGTTTGACACAATGGTTGTTTGACACAATGGTTGTTTGAAACAATGATAATTTAACACAATCGTAGTTTGACACAATGGTAGTTTGACACAATGGTAGTTTGACACAATGGTAGTTTGACACAATGGTAATTTGAAACAATAGTAATTTGGTATGTTGGCATGTTATTATATTTTGCTATGTGTTGGCATGTTAATATTTGTTGCTATATGTTGCTTTACATTACACAATAGTATTTTGGTAACTTGTTTTTATCGTCAAAATCAAACGTAAACAAAACTCTTCAAACATGACACAATGAGTATTATGACACAATGAATATAATGACACAATGAATATAATGACACAATGAGTATATGACACAATAAATCTTATGACACAATGAATATAATGACACAATGAGTACATGACACAATAAATCTTATGACACAATGAATCCTATTCTTGAATATGCATAGAATCAACTGTTGAGCTGTTTAAAACTTGTTTATCCTTAATGCTTTGAAGATATAAACTGCAATTGCGTATAATGTGACCAGGTTGTTTGCAAAACCCATAATTTCTCAACTTTTTTCCTGCTTGTTCGATGGCTAACTCACGAGCTGACTTCATTCTTTTCGGCCTACCTTTTGTCTTTTGCTTAACAGGTACACTGAATTTTGCTTCATTTCGTTCGCTCCCTCCAGGTAACTCTGCAAAAACACAACTCGTCTTTGTTCGTAACCAATTGATTAACAATAATTGTTTTATTCAGACACAATGACAATACAAAAGACACAATGATGAACAAAAAGACACAATGATGATATCTAAGACACAATGATGATGTCAATCAATAACAAAATTTATATAACAAACACAACATAAAAGGCACAACATATAGAGACTCACCTGATATTTATAAAATATGTTCAACAACATATTGATAATGTCCAGAGTAATCTAACAGTATAGACACAATAACTGTTTTATTCAGACACAATAACTGTTTTATTCAGACACAATGACAATACAAAAGACATAATGACAAACAAAAAGACACAATGATGATACCTATGACACAATGATGATACCTATGACACAATGATGATACCTATGACACAATGATGATACCTATGACACAATGATGATATCAATCAATAACAAAATTCACAGAAATCAGACAGTATAGACACAATGATGATCCAAACGACAAAATTATTAACATACTATTTCAATTACAGTATATAACTGTCTTCATACGTACCAAACTGATGAAATCAAATAGATTAACATAACTCAACGATCTTCAACAGAAACAACATAAAGCGATCTTCAACAGATGAAGTCGATCGTGTGAATCTTCAACGATTGAAATTGATGTAAGATGAAACGTCAACCGTTTGAATCGATAAATTGAGAATTTTGTTGAAGGCTTATGTTCAAATAAATTAGATGTAAGCAATCTTCAACATAATTTTATTGAAGGCTTGGGTTCAATAAATTAGACTTCCTAAAATACCCCTCCTTCTATTTTTAAAAATATGCCACATGTCACTCACCGATTGCTTCTCACACTTTTTACATAATGTTCACTTTGTATTTGAACCCAACACATATTTTATTTAGAGTTATTGAAAAGGTTTTAAACAACTTATCTTCACGCATAATTAGTTTTATATTGCATTATATTGAGTTACAAGGAGTAATGAATTAAAATTATTAATATTAGACAATAATAATAAAATTACAAACAAAATATCAAATTTTGTATACAAATAAGTTATAAGTATAATCTAATGTTTATGGATGTTCCCATATTCATGCATGATGTTTATGGATGTTCCCATATTCAATATAATATAATCTAATGTTCTTATTTATAAATTAGTTTTATTTCATTTTATATACTATTTAGACTTATAAGCATTAATAAAAAAATCTACTAGTATTAGATGCAGATGATTTTAAAAAATTTTAAAAAAAATCGATATACAAAGTATCAACAATATTACAACTTACAAACATTCTTATCAAAAGCAATTTTTATTGTTTGAACCTGTATACTACATGAGTCTTTAGTCTATATATATATATATATATATATGAAAATTTACGGTACAAAATAAATAATTCGTGCGAATTGTACGAAATGATATCAACCATTGATCTTAATGATGGACGGTTTAGATTAAAGATAGAATAATTACACAAGAAAATGTGTATAAATGGGTAGATTTGGAAATGGCATACAATTGTTTACTTTTTTTTAAACTCCTCCTGTTTTTTTAAACGTATATAACTTTTTTATATGATATTATTTTTTAAAAAACACACCATAAAAGTGAGCATTTTATTCTCTTTAATATAAGTATGATATTACTATACTTTTTTTAAATCAATATTCTTTTAGAAACGTATATGTGTTGTGCGTATAACTTGTGTGATTATTAATTGCGTAATTATCACATAACTTGCGTAATTATAAATATAACTTGCGTAATTATTTTTATAACGTGAGTAATTTTTCTTTATGTAATAATAAATATAACTTGCGTAATAATTTATATAACTTGCGTAATTATGAATATGATCCGCGTAATTATTTACATTTTATGCATAATTGTAGCGCACACGAAGCTAACCCTCCAACAAGAAACACGAGTCACGCTCTGGTGACTTCGTACGCTTCGCATGAAAATTACATTTTGTATAGTAACCGAGACTTGTATATATATAGTAGGGCTATCTTGAGAACCAACATTTTCGTGAGAACTCTATTAACCAATATAATTCATACATTTTTATCACAATATAACATGTCTACCTTTTTTTAAAACGTACATAACTTTTTTCATGACATTATTTTTTAAAAAAAAATCACCATAAAATTCTGTATTTTTTTATCTTTACAACGCCCACCATATTGATATATTTTTTAAAAAAAATCATCCACCCATTATTTGCACATGTGTAAATCCGGTTTACACATGTGTAAAAATAATTTCGTAAAAAAATGAGTTTTTTTATTTTTTATGAAAGAGGAAAACAAGAGAAATATTTTTGTGTATTTAATTTTTTTATTTTTATGTTGATTTTTTTTATAATTTTTTTATTAAGTTTGTTATTTACCATTTTGCCATTGATAAAAAAATTATTACCTTTTTTATTAAATGAATAGATGAATGCTAGGATTGATTGAAGTTTCTAGGAAATCGATTATGTCGAAACAAATTGAAAACGATACGTGAAGAAGTAAATTGGTCAAATATGTACAAGTAACTCGTACATGTTAAGAATGTATTGGGTTACATATATGTAGCCTATCGTTTTACATCTTCTTCCTTGTTGCCGTTGTTGTTCTTTCTTATTATGATACCTGAGATCCGCACTTTTGTTTCTTCAGTTTCCTTATTCCCAAGCTACGTATATGTAACCCTAGTTACATAACAAGTCTTCATCCTCTTTCTTTCATCACTATCTACTGCGGTAATTGAACGAATATGCTCATGAACCTATCCATCGATTGAGTTTATTAAGAACCAATTCAATAGTCGCTAACCTTGAGCTTGATTTCATCTTCATCGACGCCTTACTCTTTGATTTGTTAACAAACCATATGAACTCTGATTGACTTAGTTTCATCATTGTCAATAACATCCGACTTTAATTTCTTGACATACCATTCGCATGGTCGATGAATGGTTATGAATCCGATGGTTTGATGAAATAAGTTTTTCAAACACTTTGCAAACTGGTTTGTTCTATCATGAAGAAAAAGATAGAATTTAGTCAACAATGAGTATTACTAAAAATAAGTGTAACCTTTCGTATTTTCGTTAATTAAAAGTTAACCTCGTTATTCTTGTAAGGGTGTGATTGCTATTGATGCAAACACAAGGTCTCGTTGTAAAAATCTGGATATAATTAAAGGTGGATAATTAATATTAACAATAATAATAACAAAGATAATAATAATAATAACCTTAATAATAATAATAATAATAATAATAATAATAATAATAATAATAATAACATCAATAATAATATTCTTTATAAGTATTAATCTTGTAATAAATAGAAATAATATAAGTTTTAATATGTTAAAACTTGTAATTAACTAGTTTCTACATAAAATAATAATATCTTAAAACCTCAGGGACCATACTGTAAATTATTTAAATCTGAAACTTAAGGTTGGTGACAGTTATACAAACACCTAAACTACAGGGACCGAATTGCAAATCATTTCAACCCAACCCCTTTTACTCCCAGTCGGCCACTCCGGCCAAAAATCCGGCCAAGTCCGGCCAACACCAATCGTGCTAATCCGTGATTAAGAACCGCAATAAACCACTCCATTACAATCACTTATTGGTTTCGAACCACATCACGATTTTAATTCGAATTTAAGTATCGATTTCATCCTAAACAATCACAACCGAAGCTATTAAATTATGATGACCTGAACGGCTAGAAACCGACACATTCAAGACAATTAACTGAGGTTTAATCATTCTACAGATGTTACTAAACTAATCACGCACCAAATTGCATCTGAAACCAATTCATTTCTCAAATCATTACTCGTGAAAACTCCGAACCTGCAACCTACTAGAACCACAAACCCCATACACTTTAACCCGAAATTGATAGAGGGCTTTCATTCATCATCATCTAACGAAGCTAAACATGCAACTAATTGGGTTAACGACGGCCAAATCATCTCGAACCAATTTCCCCTCTGCCGCGACATGGTTCCTCTCATCTTCATCAATTTTACAGTGAAACCTGGTAATTACACTCACCCACATGCTCGGTTTCATGCGCCAAACAATAACCCCAACTTTGATTTCATAATCTTAAACGAATTGTTGTTCAATTTGATTCGGTTTCATTCTAGGGTTCTTGGTGAATTTGGGGGTTTTGCTTAATAAACGTTTAAAAGATTTCAAACCGGATTCCAAGCAGATTTGGGACTCTAGCCCGCTGGTTAGATTGTTGGATTTATGCACAGGGGACCCGGGTTCGAACCCGGGCACCCTCAACATATTTTTCTTTGGCTTTTTCAGCCTTTAAAATATATATAAAATTTTCTAAAAATTATAAAAATCGGTTTATAAACTTTGTTTATTTTAAATTTATTTAATTATTTTCTGTAAATTTTATTCTTTAAAACATCTTAATGTTTTTTCTAATATAAAATTGTACTAACATATGTTATAACGAGTTATATTAATACATATATATATATACATATATATATAACTTTAATAGTTGAAATCAACAAAAATATTATTGGGCGTTATGTTTTCCCTAATTATAGATTAGTTGGGTTAATTATAAAACTTTATTTATATTTTATCATTTAATTTTATAAAATAATAAAAAGGATTAGCTAAGTTTCCATTCATTGTATTAAAATGATTTCGATAACTAACTTTATTTATTTATAAAAGTAACCCCCAAATTCCTATCGAAACCCTAGTTCGCATTAAAACGTTAATCTTATTATTTAAACTTAAACTTGTAAAATATACATTTTAGGTACCTTGTGAAGGATTATTTTGGAACGTTGCTTATTATTTTATTTTAGTCACCAATTACATACTTATTGTCATGTGAGTTTCCTTGCCCCTTTTTATGTTATTTCACACCGCTTTGGGGTGAAATATGTTACATTATTCAACATACACTTATAAACGTTTGAATCTTATAAAAGCACATGCAATTCATCTTTATATTTTGTCATGGTTATTTGTGTTATTGTGAGTCTTATATGAGCTACATATATTGTTTACAATCATTAACTATTGCTAGCCTGGCGACGTCTTAGATCTTTGGGCCTGACAAGCCTATTTGGTGCTAAAGTCGATGTATTGCCGACTCCTAGGAGCCGTATGCTTGTGCACTAGGGAACCAAATACACTTACCCAATCATATAAACTTATAATCTAGTCGAGGTTTGATTGTACTATATGTGTTCTATAAACTTGCTAACTCATGACCTATGACATGAATTGCTACTTGAAAACCCATGGGATATTATGTATGTGAAACCCTTGAAAACTCACCAACTTTATAGTTGACCCGTTATTTTTAACATGTTTCAGGAAATGCCAAGTTTGAAGTCATCATTTGAAGTTTGCATAAATCTAGGACTTGGACCTAGATTAAAGAATGAAAAGCTTTAGATGACTTTTGTCTTATGTTTTGACTTGTTTCATGTTGAAACTTATGGTTGTAATTGCATTCGAAACTTATAATAATAATATTTACATTTAAGGTTAGCGTTATGTGGCTGTGAACGATCTTAACTCTCACACCTCGACGTTTCCGCCGTCAAGGTTGGGGTGTGACAGATTGGTATCAGAGCCCATTACTATAGGGATTTAGGTTATTAGAAATGGTGACCTAGACTATAGTTGCATGAACCTCATAGAAAGATCCTTATACTTTTGTGCTTACATGTTGTTTGCATGCTACATAATGCCATGCCTTTTGTGCAACTTGATGCCTTAGCATAGGATTGCCTTATGTATGCATAAAACTTAGTTACTTGTCTCCCTAAACTTATCTTTGACTCTTTGACTCTCCCTGACGATTGAAACTTCCTAAACTTATTTTCGACGACATGTGAAATCTACACTTATTATCGTGGGTTTAATTCCTTAGACTCTATGTCTAATCTATGAAAATCTCATCACGGTTTTGATTTCATGAACCTAAGAAATTTGTGTGACATATAGACACCTGTATTCTGGATTTCCTGGCAAAAGGCCTTCGGGCTAAGGCAAGCATATCGTATAAATCTCATTGCGAGACCAGTTATGGTTACCTGGGGATTTCTGGGATGAGTGATAAACTACGGTCAACATACACAAGTCTCTAAGGCAAGTAGGTCAATTTACCTTGACGTGTCAATAATTCCAAATGATAATGCGTTACCAAATGGAACCATCCTCTTTGTACCTTAAAAATCTTTGATTCCTTGAACTCGTTTCTTCTCATTCTTATCATACATAATGTTCCTGTGATATTGAACTCGTCTTACCTTTCAACTCCTACGTTTAAACATCGTTACATGTTAGGCGTTTCATGTAGCTATTTCTATACGTTGATCAACGTGTACATGACTCTTGTTATACCCAAAGATATTGGGAATCTAAACCGAATGGACTTTAAAACTTTAAATCGTTACTTATGGTTTTCAAATCCCCTTAAAAAAGTGTCCCATAACTAAAGACATACAATGTTGTAAGCTGGAATTTCTATATCTTGGGATACTTTGTCTAGGCAAAGTGCAACTAGTGATCTGATTCGACCATTGAATCCGGTTACTTGACTTGAAATCCTTTGGATGAGTGACCACTTATAAGTACACATGTCTTCAATAAGGTTACGGTTGACCTCATAATTTGAGAAACCCATGTATTTCTTTTCGATTATGAATCGAATGTTCACATCTCATTGTGGTGTTGCAAAATTCTTATCATTGGTTTAGTCTTTCTGAGTTAAACCATTCAAGATTTGAATACCATCATAACTAATTCTGTTACCTCGAACTTTGACCTTGAATTTTTATAAACATGATTTCCCTTTGTTACATTGGCGTAACTTGAAATTTTTCAAATTTCTAATTGATATTCTTTTCCTTTTCGCTGTTATGTCAAGCTTCATACCGTTTACACCGTGAGAGATGCAAGTGTTTGCAAGTCAACCTATGACTAAGAACACTCGTATCTCCTAAATGATTCTATCTCACCAAAACAGGGGTGATTCCCTCACTTTGGTGATGATTCTTCAATCGTTTCGATAAATGGTTTCCAATTGTGATTTATAAAATTTTATCCTCTGGATTGGGGTGATTTCCTTATCTGAGGATTGACTTCAATTATTTTCATTGGAACTTGCACTTCACAAGTGACATGATCTCACCAAAATAGGATTGAAACCCGTACTTTGGTGACAAATGTCAATCTTCGATTATTTTCTTGTTATTATGAAATTCAATCATCAAGATAGGCGTGAATTCCATACCTTGATGATAATGTTATTTTTATGAATTGAATTTGTTTAAATGAAACGACCTCATCAAAGTAGGAATGAATACTGGATTTTGATGAAGAAGTTTATCTTATTATATTTTGTTTTTGTAAAACTTCACCATTAAGATAGGAGTGATTTTCCTTACCTTAATGGTGAGTTACCTCGTCTTATTTCTGTGGATCCTTAACAATGAGTTGGGGATCGAACTTTTGATTGGTAAGTTAGTGGTCATACCTTGGGAGTACACCATCAAGTTAGGAGTGAAAACCACACCTTGATGACTATTCTCATTTCTTGATCATCAACTTATCAAGGTTGTAATCAAGTGACGAGAAACATGTAGTAACTTGAAGGGTGAGACAATGTTAGTGTTTTGACCTATCAAGCCAAAGCATATTTCTGAACTTGAAAGGAGACCTGATCGCTCTAGGCTAATTTTGTTTTCGAGCTTGGAGCATTTAAAATTCTTAGATCGATTTCTTTTCCCTCTATTTTCATGTTATGATTTGATCTAGCTATGTGGAACCATTTATTCCTTACTTATCAACTTTCATTTTGAGATATCATCAACACATGATTGTGTGATGGTAGCCTTCTTGAGCAATCTTTCTGCTAAATAAATACATTATCAACTTGTGTTCATGTCTTTCTAGTCACGCGAATGTCCTCAGCTGTGCTTATGGTTTTGTTGAACTGCGTATGCAAACTGTACTTAGAAATTTGCTACCTTACAAAACATGGGTACAAATGCATTCCTTATTGTTTGTGTCACTTCTTGAATCGCTTTTGAATCCTTAACCTTGGAAATCTTTAAAACGCTAACTTGATTTCGATCAGCAAGACTTGGTATTATCCTCATTGCGATGTGGATACAAAGGTTCATAAAATTTCGTAATTTGTAGTCATGGGTTTGGCATAAAAGAAAAGACATAACTTGGCATGTGTCCAAGTGTCTTACCTTCACATATGACAAAACCTAACCTCCGGGTTTCCCGAGAATCTCCTGCTCAATTTCTCATCACCGAATGTCTTTTATTTTGGATGTCATACTGAAAATTGGTGCATTATAGGCCAATTGACTAATTTCATGTTGACTCATGTGAGATAACGAGTCGAGAAATTGACTTCGTACCTGCCTCTAATAGTCGGTCATCGTGATGTGTCGTTAAACATCGATCATTAATTCTGATTCACCTTCTAGTATTAGCAATGTCTCTAATCATCTTTGGGAACCCAGCTCAATACCTCAGCCTATCGTATCATTCTTAATCTGACGATTTGACCAAATGAACAATACGTATTCATAAGAGACGCGTTAAGCTTGTGCATTATATATAGTGGCACTTGGGATTCTTAAATTCCGTCGGTCAAACTCTCATACCATTACGGGACTTTTTAATTGTCTTCAAGACGTCACCTTAAAACATAATTTCATTCTAGATGTTGAGGGTAGTGTGACTTATAAGTCTAATACATCTCAAGAACTCATCATCGTTTTTCAACATTTCATGTGTCAAACCCTAAAGATTTAGTTGCTGATAACTTTCGTATTTCACCCGTAATCAAACTCCAATCACAGTCCGTTAATGCACTTATCTTTCTTCATAATTCTTCTGTTCGTTTAAGTTCATTATTAATTTCGAGACGAAATTCCTAAAAGTTGGGGAGACTGTAACCTTTCGTATTTTCGTTAATTAAAAGTTAACCTCGTTATTCTTGTAAGGGTGTGATTGCTATTGATGCAAACACAAGGTCTCGTTGTAAAAATCTGGATATAATTAAAGGTGGATAATTAATATTAACAATAATAATAACAAAGATAATAATAATAATAACCTTATTAATAATAATAATAATAATAATAATAATAATAATAATAATAATAATAATAATAACATCAATAATAATATTCTTAATAAGTATTAATCTTGTAATAAACAGAAATAATATAAGTTTTAATATGTTAAAACTTGTAATTAACTAGTTTCTATATAAAATAATAATATCGTAAAACCTCAGGGACCATACTGTAAATTATTTAAAACTGAAACTTAAGGTTGGTGACAGTTATACAAACAACTAAACTACAGGGACCGAGTTGCAAATCACTTCAACCCAACCCCTTTTACTCCCCGTCGGCCACTCCGGCCAAAAATCCGGCCAAGTCCGGCCAACACCAATCGTGCTAATCCGTGATTAAGAACCGCAATAAACCACTCCATTACAATCGCTTATTGGTTTCGAACCACATCACGATTTTAATTCGAATTTAAGTATCGGTTTCATCCTAAACAATCACAACCGAAGCTATTAAATTATGATGACCTGAACGGCTAGAAACCGACACATTCAAGACAATTAACTTAGGTTTAATCATTCTGCAGATGTTACTAAACTAATCACGCACCAAATTGCATCTGAAACCAATTCATTTCTCAAATCATTACTCGTGAAAACTCCAAACCTGCAACCTACTAGAACCACAATCCCCACACACTTTAACCTGAAATTGATAGAGGGCTTTCATTCATCATCATCTAACGAAGCTAAACATGCAACTAATTGGGTTAACGACGGCCAAATCATCTCGAACCAATTTCCCCTCTGCCACGACATGGTTCCTCTCGTCTTCATCAATTTTACAGTGAAACCTGGTAATTACACTCACCCACATGCTCGGTTTCATGCGCCAAACAATAACCCCAACTTTGATTTCATAATCTTAAACGAATTGTTGTTCAATTTGATTCGGTTTCATTCTAGGGTTCTTGGTGAATTTGGGGGTTTTGCTTAATAAACGTTTAAAAGATTTCAAACCGGATTCCAAGCAGATTTGGGACTCTAGCCCGCTGGTTAGATTGTTGGATTTATGCACAGGGGACCCGGGTTCGAACCCGGGCACCCTCAACATATTTTTCTTTGGCTTTTTCAGCCTTTAAAATATATATAAAATTTTCTAAAAATTATAAAAATCGGTTTATAAACTTTGTTTATTTTAAATTTATTTAATTATTTTCTGTAAATTTTATTTCTTTAAAACATCTTAATGTTTTTTTATATAAAATTGTACTAACATATGTTATAACGAGTTATATTAATACATACATATATATATATATACATATATATATATATAACTTTAATAGTTGAAATCAACAAAAATATTATTGGGCGTTATGTTTTCCCTAATTATAGATTAGTTGGGTTAATTATAAAACGTTATTTACATTTTATCATTTAATTTCATAAAATAATAAAAAGGATTAGCTAAGTTTCCATTCATTGTATTAAAATGATTTCGATAACTAACTTTATTTATTTATAAAAGTAACCCCCAAATTCCTATCGAAACCCTAGTTCGCATTAAAACGTTAATCTTATTATTTAAACTTAAACTTGTAAAATATACATTTTAGGTACCTTGTGAAGGATTATTTGGAATGTCGCTTATTATTTTATTTTAGTCACCAATTACATACTTATTGCCATGTGAGTTTCCTTGCCCCTTTTTATGTTATTTCACACCGCTTTGGGGTGAAACATGTTACATTATTCAACATACACTTATAAACGTTTGAATCTTATAAAAGTACATGCAATTCATCTTTATATTTTGTCATGGTTATTTGTATTATTGTGAGTCTTATATGAGCTACATATATTGTTTACAATCATTAACTATTGCTAGCCTGGTGACGTCTTAGATCTTTGGGCCTGACAAGCCTATTTGGTGCTAAAGTCGATGTATTGCTGACTCCTAGGAGCCGTATGCTTGTGCACTAGGGAACCAAGTACACTTAGCCAATCATATAAACTTATAATCTAGTCGAGGTTTGATTGTACTATATGTGTTCTATAAACTTGCTAACTCATGACCTATGACATGAATTGCTACTTGAAAACCCATGGGATATTATGTATGTGAAACCCTTGGAAACTCACCAACTTTATAGTTGACCTGTTATTTTTAACATGTTTCAGGAAATGCCAAGTTTGAAGTCATCATTTGAAGTTTGCATAAATCTAGGACTTGGACCTAGATTAAAGAATGAAAAGCTTTGGATTACTTTTGTCTTATGTTTTGACTTGTTTCATGTTGAAACTTATGGTTGTAATTGCATTCGAAACTTATAATAATAATATTTACATTTAAGGTTAACGTTATGTGGCTGTGAACGATCTTAACTCTCACACCTCGACGTTTTCGCCGTCAAGGTTGGGGTGTGACAATAAGTTACATAGAAAATTACTAAAACACCCTTTGAATATAACAAATATAAATATATAATGAAAATTTTTGATTAATTTGGGTGTCATATGGTTTTTATTAGGACGTCCACCTAAGATTTATCGCGTGATATCATCACAATAAACTTACTATTTAAAACAAAATGGAATTATGTCAAATGTTTCAAACTTAATCTTAATTTTTAAATTTTTTAAACAATATAAATAAAAAGCTATTAAGTCAAACCTTATCAATTAGTTAATACTTTATAGATAAATAAATTTTTATTTAATATGATAACAATATCCTAATAGTCGAGAACTTTATTTTTTTAATACTCACAACTCAATTTTTAAAGTTTACATATCATATGATTTAATATGATCATGATTTTCTAAATTCAAACAAATTAAATAATTATTTGTATATATATCCTATGCAAATCGTGTAATACACGAGTAGCTGATTATTGTTGTCATTGTTTTTATAGATTATATAAACATGTCATCTATCGTTATGTTATATAAACTTGCTATCTATCATTATATTTTACAATTAAAAATACATAATAATATATACTTTCACTAATGCATTTTTAGAGATAAGGTCATACTAATGATCCAGGCTGGGACACAGGAAGACGCAAACCAAAAGTTGGAGGGCATGGCCACTAAAGTCATGAACGCAGCAACAGAAAACGCTTGGAGTTACAACAGGAAGTACAGTCGGTTATAAGGAATCCTGGTGGTGGAATGAAGACGTACAAGAAAGAATAAGAATTAAACAACAAAACTTTCGAGAGCTCTTAAGGTGTAATGACGACGAAGAACGAACACAACTAAAAGACAAATATAAGAAGGCCAAACGAGAGGCGAAAAAGTCAGTGTCAAAGGCAAAGAATATAGCTTATAAGAGGATGTACAAGAGTCTAGAGATGAAAGAAGGAGAACATGACATGTTTAAAATTGCCAAGAATATAGCTTATAAGAGTCTAGAGATGAAAGAAGGAGAACATGACATGTTTAAAATTGCCAAAGCTAGAGAACGTAGAAGACAGGACTTGGGAATTGTGAAGCTTATAAAGGCCGAGGATGAAAAGGTCTTGATGAATGAGAGGGACATTAAGACAATATGGAAAGCTTATTTCCATAACCTCTTCAACGTAATGAACCCTAATCGACAAACAGAGATCGATCAAATAACCTGAACAACGCAACAAAATAAGTTCTATTGTAGAAACATCACAATCGAGGAAGTTACGCGAGCTCTTAAGAAAATGAGAATGGCTAAGTCGGTGGGACCAGACAACATACTGATTGAAGTGTGAAAGTGCCTAGGAGAAGAGGGACTGCAATGGTTAACAGAGCTATTCAACATTATCCACAAGACGGGGAAGATGCCGAATCAGTGGAGGAGCAGTGTTATAGTCCCTATATATAAGAGAAAATGAGATGTCCAGTGTTGCACAAATTACAGAGGAATAAAGCTCTTGAGCCATACGATGAAATTATGGGAAAGAGCTATAGACACGAGAATTAGACGTGAAACCCACATAGCGATAAACCAATTTGGATTTATGCCAGGACGCTCTACAACAGAAGCCATACACGTCATAAGGAGGGTAATTAAGAATTATAGAGAAAAAGGGACCTTCATATGGTCTTCATTGACCTAGAGAAAGCCTATGACAGTGTCCCGTGATAACTCATTTAGGAAAGTCTACGGGATAGAAGGGTACAAGAGAGATATATCAAGATAATCAAGGATATGTATGAAAGGGCAAAAACATACGTGCGAGCTCCAGTCGGAGACACAAAATTCTTTCTAGTGGAAGTGGGACTCCACCAAGGATCAGCATTGAGCCAATTTCTCTTCACATTAGTGTTGGATGAGATGGCTAAGTCTATACAGGAGCCAGTCCCGTGGTGCATGCTATTTGTAGATGATATTGTGCTAATATCATAATCTAAAAGGGCACTGAATGAGATGTTAGAACAGTGGAGAGCGGCACTAGAGAGCAAAGGCTTAAGGATAAGTCGCTCTAAGACGGAATACATGCACTGTAACTTCAGTGGAGTGAATGAAGAGGACACCCAAATTACTATTCAGGGCCGGGCAGTCCCACAAACGTCTAGGTTCAAATATATAGGCTCGTACGTCCAGGACGACGGGGAGAAAAACAGTGATGTAGCCCATCGTGTTCAGACAGGATGGTGCAAGTGGAAAGTAGCATCAGGGATCTTGTGTGATAAGAGATTCCTAGTACAACTAAAGGAAAAACTATATAGAGTGACAGTTCGTCCGACTATGTTATACGGAACAAACTGTTGGGCCATGAAGAAATCGTACGAGAGACAGATAGAGATGGTGGAAATGCGAATGCTAAGGTGGATGTGTGGACACACAAAGTTGGATCGGATAAGGAACGACTTCTTTCGACAGAGGCTACAGGTGGCATGTATCACGGACAAAATACGAGAGGGAAGATTGAGATGGTTTGGGCACGTGAAGAGGAGACAGATGTCGGTGCCAATTAGAGCAGTGGAGCGCATCATTTTAGATGGTAATAGGAGTACAGGAAGACCTAAACTGACATGGGATGAGATGATTAGCCGGGATATGGTAAAGTTGCACCTCTCCGAGCACATGGTCAAGGATAGGAGTGCGTGGAGGCGTAGAATTAAAGCTAGGGACTACTGGTGGTAACGTTATTTGTCCAACGTAGGTGAAGCCTTAGTGCTAACGGTCCTATTTATATTGTTAATATCGTAGTATAATATATCTGCCTTACTCTTTGCCTAGTATCATAGTAAAGTTTATCCGCCTCTAACATGTTTCAATGCTGTTGTGTTTGCTTTTTGTGACGTTTGCTTAATTGCTTCTGCGAGGTTTGCATTATCATTCTGATTGTTTTGAGTATGCTATTGCTTAAGTGATGTGTGTGATGTATGCAATATAATCTGGTTATTTTGATTATGGACATGCATATGCATATACAAAACTCTTTTGTCATGTATACCTATGTGATATATGTAATATAATTTGGTTGTTATCGTTGTCGAGCCGGGGGTCTCTTTGGAAGCGGTCTCTCTGTTTCCCAAGATAGAGGAAAGACTGACCACCGCCTACCCCTCCCAGACCCTACTCTCAGTGGGACATACTAGGTATGTTTGTTTGTTGTTTGTTTGTTTTTTATATATGATATAAACTTATTATTATCTACCATTTCTGTTTTACCCACTAAAATAAAAAAAAATCAGAAAACCGGTCGGAACCGGTCCGGTTCGCCGGTCCAACCGCCGGTTCGGTTCGGACCGGCCGGTTCAAATGGCCAAAAACGAATCACCCCTGACCGGACCGGACCAGCCACCGATTCGCGGTCGAACCGGTCGGACCGGCCGGTCCGATCCGGTCCTAACAACAATGCTAAAGAGATTATTCATTGAATATACATAACCTCAAAACTAGAAGGAAAATGTTTAAATAACAGTTTTCTTAAAACTAAAAAATGTAATAAGTAATTTTAACCATCAATACTATGAATCAATGATTAAAATCAGATTATAGTGAACATTTTGTTAGAATTGTTTTAGCAATAATCACTTTTGTTATTTTTTGTAAGTTTAATCATTTGTTTTAAGAGCTTTTATATACGACATTATTTTTTTTACAAAAGTTACACCACAAAAAAGAGCGTTTTATCTTTAAAATGAGTACAATATTATCATATAAAAAGATAATATTTTTTAATGTTTTCAAGCTTATATATCGTCATTGTATTTTTAGTGCAGATTATTGTTTATTTTTGTTAGTTATTATGTTTTCCTGAATAATATTATATTTTTCTAAAATGATGAACTTTTAGAATAATATAATGCTCGAATGACATTGTTGTGTATCTCTAATATGTAAAACACAGTATTAAATTAACAAATAATTAACCTGATACATTAGAAAGAATGACAAAATAACACAATGTCTTATTATGTTTTTCGATCGTCATTGTGATATCTTAAATATTATGATTTTTGAAAAATGCATTGGTGAAGTAATTGTGTAGTTCTAATTGTAAAACACAATGGTAGATAATAATAAGTTTATATCATAAATATTATGATTTTGAAAAATGTATTGGTGAAGTAATTGTGTAGTTCTAATTGTAAAACACGTGTTAAACCATAAATTAGTACGTAGGATATACAAATATAGTTAAGTTTTATATATAACTATAAAATATATGTATAAATCATATATAAATTACTTATATTTAATTACATATATAAATATAATTAAAATAGAGTTAAATCCGGTCCATCCGGTCCGACCGGTCCGACCGGTTCGACCACCAAACCAGTAAGGCGTCCGGTTCGACGTCCAATCCGGTTCTGAAAACATTGCTCTTTAGTGTAAGATTGAGTATCGTCAATCGTAAAGCGACCCAACCTTTTTCATGACTTTGCGTACGTCATTTATTTATTTTCTTAAATAAATTCATTTAAAAATCTTACATTTGTTGATCATATTTTAGTAAAAATACTTGCTTTGTTATTTTAATTCAAAAAATTATACTACTTAAGTACTTGTAGCACATTTTAAGAATACCAACTACGGTAATAAATTAACTGCTAGTTGCTTAGGCTTTTACTCTGATAGTTATTAACCTACTAGTGTGTGAACCAACGTTTTACCGCAGGTTGTTAAAATTTATAACTTTGATTTTGATTACTTGTACATGAGTATTAAATCCGTAAATATGGATAAAAATTATACTGACAACTCTGTTTTGGAAAAAAATCATATCGAAACATTGATATGATTTAGCACATAATAACGAAAAATTTAGATTTTATAAACCATAATATTTTTATGATTATAAGATAAAAACAATATAAGATTTAGAACCTTGAAGTAGTTTTGAGAACTTGTGTATTTTTAGTTTGATTACTTGTATATTACTACACATCGCTTATTACTATAATTGTTTTTATTTTCTAAATAGCTATTATAAGTACTTTAAAAACTATTATTATTATTATTATTATTATTATTATTATTACTACTATTATTATTATATTACTATTATTATTATTATTGATATTATTATTAAATTCAATAAATTCATATGGATTAAAAGAATTAAGTTAAAATCCATCATAATATTACCATATTAACCATATATGTGTCGTAAGGTCAAGATCAATTTATTATTTTGACATCATAAAATGCTTTATAAATAGTATAGAGAATGTAGATATTCATTGTTGCTTTGTATATGTTATGTATAATGAATTGTCTCGTGTGATGCACGGATGCAACTGAGTCTCTTTTCCGACCAGTTTTAAATGCTGTTTATATTATTATTATTATTAGTTTAATTTTTATTATTCTTATAACTATGTAAATATTTGGTAAATAATATTTAGTTAATAATATAATACTTAATTTAAATAGTAAAAATATAAATGAAAAATATAAATATAATATTAATTTAAATTATTATAAATAAAGTAATACTTAATATAGGGAATTTAATCGTATGCATTAACTCATGTATTAATTAGATTAAATTTATTAAATGAGGACAGTTTAGGAACATTTGCATAAAACACTTGTACCATATATTTAAATAGTTGTTTTAAATATCTTATATAAATAGAAAATTATCAATCTACTCATAAGTTTTGTATTATATGGCAGTAGAGATAAATCTAGGGATGTAAACGAGCCGAGCCGAGCCCGAGCCTTATAGTACTCGAGCTCGGTTTGATGGGTTTTTCTTAAAGCTCGAGCTCGAGCTCAAGCTCGAGCTCAAGCTCGTTCGAGCCTGTTATTTCTGGATCGAGCTCGGCTCGAGTAGCGACAATAAAGCTCGAGCTCGACTCGTATAAGCTCGGTTTAGTTGCATAACAAAACTACCGAGCCAAAGCTCGGCTCGAGCTCGAGATTTAAATATAATATATATATATATATATATATATATATATATATATTATATAGGATAGAGATCATGTGCTAACCCTCTATAAGTGTGAGAACCCATTAACCATACTACAACCGTTGATATATCTAAAATGTCCAAGATACCAAATCAATGAATTAATTAAGTCCAAATTTTGAAAAGATGAATAAACAGGTTTATATAAAAAAAATGCTATAAATATTCCGAAAGAGGCTATACTGACTGAAAAAACTGCATCTTTACAAAATTCATACCAATCTATTGAATTGTTTGAATTTTTATGTAAAAGATTTATAGACGGGGTTAACCATTTGGATAATATATCCACATCTTGATTGAAAGGAATTCCTAAGAATCCAACGAACAAAGTAAATAGAATTAATATAAGTATAGCGGTAGAGTGTCACCTTGACGTGGTGGAAGTCATCAGTTCGAGCCTGATTATCCCTAAACCCAACGTGAGTTTTTCATTTTGATTTGCTACCCCGCCGTGATTGAATGAGAATGGATAAGAGGCTCGTGGGATTGACGTGAGGGGGCAGGGATGGCTATATTTCTGGGAGCGAACTCCGAGCGAATATGAAGCGCATGGATACAAGTTAGGCCTTGGAATGAAAGACAATTCCGAATCCGCAAGGGTAAATATGTCTTTTGATTTTTTACCTTTTCTTTACTTGTCAAATCACTCAACCACCAAACCATACTTTTGTCAGATCTCTCTTTTTCTCTCAATTAGATGAAGATGAAGATACAAAGCAAATGCAAATTATTTAAATCATCAAATCAAAGAAATTGTTTGGTGTAGCTAGTCATTTGATTTTTTGATTCAGTTTTAAATCTCTATATATAAGATGAAGATGAAGATGAAGATGAAGATGAAGATGAAGATGAAGATGAAGATGAAGATGAAGATGCAAAGAAAACAACGGTAATTCACTCTCTCTGATGTACCAAAACGCCCACCACAAGTCACAACCATTTCCACCACCACACCAACCACCACCGCCACTTCCAAAATCTTTGTCGTCATCACCGTTCTGGTTCAGATCTATTTTTTTTTCTCTCGATTGGGTTTTTCCTATAGTCCAGATCTGGGTTCTTCTTGTCGTCACCACCGGCTTTGTCTACACCACCATCGCGGTTCAAATCTCAACTTTTATTAAGCTTTTTCTTGCTTTCAATTTTTTAATTTTATGTTTGTAGTGTGTGTTATTTTTTAGTGTTTAAATCATTTGTATCTTTGTTTATTTTATTTGGTATATGTTAGTGTTTAAATCATTTTAGAAATTGTTTTAATGTGGTTTCATACAGCTGTTGATTCATTGTCTTGGCTAATTTTTGTTAAAAATGATAGCCTATCATGGATTCACTTTTACCGTTTTAAAATATAAAATGATTTGGTGGTGGAACTTGTATTTCACATTATGAGAGATTGTAATTACAATAGTGTACAGATTGTTTTATATTATTTATAGATTGTTTTACATTAGGTTATTTTTTGTTACAGTTGTGTAGTTTTATTTATTTGATTTCTTTATAGTTTTAAAAATTGGTTACAGTGGCGTAGTTACATGATTTAATGTCATTTGGTTGTAAGGTTGTTGCAATGACGGTATTACTGTAAGTTACTGCATCACTGTAACGTGTAGTCAAAACATAAAAAATTGTAAACCTTTACAATAAGTCACCGTTTTCGTGACAGTTTTGTTATAAGTTACTGCATTTTACATCAGTTTACATTGCGTTACAATAGTTTACATTGGTTTACAGTTTGGTGGTTTCGTGACAGTTTTGTTATAAGTTACTGTAATATAACAGTGTAAATTGATGTAACTATGTACGATTAATATGAGTTGTTTTATTCCGGATGTAGTGCTAAATCATTAGGACATTGTGTAATGTAACTACATCATTAGGACATTGTGCTAAATCATTGTTAAAATCATATTAATTTATTGTAATATGATGTAACTTTGTTATGTGTAAGTAGATGTAATATCATATAAACATTTAAGATTTGTAATCGAGATCATAGTGTAATTTATTGTAACTAACTGTTGCACTGTGTTACATCACCGTAGAAGACTATAGCCATCATGTTAGTGTAGTGTAACCCTTATGTTAGGTTAGTGTAACCGTGGTTGTTAAATCAATGTAACTTTTAAGAACTGTAGCGTATTAGGATTTGAATTCATTTAAACATGATGTAATTCATATAAACATGATAGCCTATCATGGATTCACTTTTACCATTTTAAAATATAAAATGATTTGGTGGTGGAACTTATATTTCACATTATGAGAGATTGTAATTACAATAGTGTACAGATTGTTTTATATTGTTTTATAGATTGTTTTACATTAGGTTATTTTTTGTTACAGTTGTGTAGTTTTATTTATTTGATTTCTTTATAGTTTTAAAAATTGGTTACAGTGGCGTAGTTACATGATTTAATGTCATTTGATTGTAAGGTTGTTGCAATGACGGTATTACTGTAAGTTACTGCATTACTGTAACGTGTAGACAAAACATAAAAAATGTAAGCCTTTACAATAAGTCACCTTTACAATAAGTCACCGTTTTACATTAGGTTAGTGTAACCGTGGTTGTTAAATCAATGTAACTTTTAAGAACTGTAGCGTATTAGGATTTGAATTCATATAAACATGATGTAATTTATTGTGATATCTAACGTTCGAAATTTTTTTTAAAATATTTTCAATACTATAGTAGAATTAAAGACAAAAATAAGACAAGTTTAATGGTGTAATTTTTTTAAAAAAATAACAATGTATAAAAAAGTTATAGAGGTTTTAAAAATATAGGGGTAAACTTTTTTTAAAATAAAAATAAAAATTAAGGTGAATTAAAAGACGGTAGGTGGTTGTCACCATATTAAATCTGCATTTTTTTACTTTTTGAAATGTATGCAAAATGTCTAAATTACCCTTTTCTATTTAAAAAAAGGAAAGACACATAGCATGATCTTGTCCTTCTATAATTAAATCAATGGATCAAAAATAGTTAAAGAGTTCTTACAATAAGGTATGGTTCTCATTTGAACCATACCCTATATATATATATATATATATATATATATATATAAATAATATGTATAAATCCAACTAGGCTCGTTAAGGCTCGCGAGCCTAAACGATCTTTGAATGCAAGGCTCGGGCTCGGGCTCGATTAATAATCGAGTTATATATCAAGCTCGAGATCGGGGGCTCGAGCTCGCTTAGGCTCGGCTCGATCGAGCTTTTTACTGAGTCGATCTCGAATATCCATCGAGCCGGCTTGGTTCGCTTACACCCCTAGATAATGTCACACCCCGACCGACGCCGGAATCATTGGAGCGGACGAGGGAATGATTGATTGTTCATAACACATGATTGTCTAATAGTGGAGATAATATTAAAATCATATTACAAGATAGCAGGAGTTTAACATAAGCAATTACAACAGATGAAGTCACAAATAGTAATTGTCTTTTATTTAGACTAAGTCCGGGTCTTAAATGAGCACGTAGAAGTCCACTAACTTGCTTAACCTGAAATCATGTGAAAAGTAACGAGCAACTAAAAATTAGCCGGTGAGTAATCACAGTTTTGTATATACATATAGACTGATTGATTAATTGAGAATAATCCAATTCACAAGGTAACGTTAAGACTTATATTGCAATAGCGAAGCATATAGATAAACCGACACAATATAAACCCCTTGACTTGACACTTGCATATAATAGACTTGCACACAGACACCATAGATTGACTAATTGCCTCTGGCACAATCACCACTCGTAAGCCATGTGGGGTGGGTTATCCAAACCAGTAGATCTACCATTGATACCAGGATTGATTGATTGAATTAGGATTCTTACTGTCATCCAGTTTATCATAGTATGTTCACATAGTTGCAAGTAATAACATAACCTGTCTTGAATTGAATTTAGAATGAAATAGCAATAGAATATCATGATTGAATATTGTATCACATGATTTCCCCCAAATAAGAAATGATATAAAAAGGGTATGAATACTCACTTGATTGATGAGATTAGAATTTGGATGTGATAGATTAGACACCAACGATTTCCTTACGAGTAATCTACGGAACGGTGTCTCGATTTAGAATGATAATATTATAAGAATTTGGAATGTATTAGGGTTTCCATTGGGTTTTGAGTGGTAGTTTAAATAAAATAATTTATTTAATTTAAATGTCTTGAAATAAATAAAATGAATTTATTGAAAGTAATTATGTTTAGAATTTAATAAAAATATATCAATACACATAACCGTTTGTTTTATTGTTAAAGTGTGGAAAAATAAATAATTAATTTATTAATTAATTATATGATAATTAATTAAAATATTTAATTATTTAAGTAACACAAAACGACTTTTTGTAAATAATCTGTGAATCTATAAAACACATATAATTGTAATTATCTTGAATAATTAAAAGTAATATAGTGTCCAATAATAATTTAATAATTTAAATTATTATTAAAAGTTCACTTTTATAGAAATAATTTTGTAACACTTGTAATATTATTTATTTAAAACATTTAATAAAATAAATAAAATGTTACGATAAATTTCAGAAAATAGTTAGGCGGTTTTAAAAATATTTAATGTTTGTAAAAACATTTTTATAATTTTTAGAAATTTTTTTGTAATTTTTAAAGGCTTAAAAAGGCCTTAAAAAAATAGGTGAGATTGCCCGGGGTCGAACCCGGGACCTCTTGTGTAGAATGTGGACATGGAACCGGTGAACAAGGCATACAGCCGCAAGATGTTCTCGGTTTTAAATGATTATAACCTGTTTAACCCGCTTCCCCCAAACCCACTATGAACCCTAGATCGAATCCCAGCCAATTGAAGTCCCATTCGATTTCGATGGCATCTGAAATCATGGGGCTTTTGATCCCATGTAAAAACGAGTGTGTAGGTGTGTGTATTTACCCGTTTGATGTTCGATTGGAGATAGACCCGATGAAGAACAGGTCGCGGCTTTGGTGGTGATCGATGGGTGAGCAAACCTTGATGGAAATCAAATTAATTTCGTAGGAAGCTTCGAATGATGATCGATACTAAAAGCCCCTTATCAGTTCCAGGTTAAATTGCTTCGAGAATGGTTGTGGGATAAGTTGCAGGTCGCGGTTATGGTGATTGTTCGAATGGGAAGGAAACGTGCGTTTCAGGTGCATTTGAAACTGGGGATCGATTAGTAACAGATATACAATCGTTCAAGTTGAATTAATTGAATTATTATTGATTGTTAGTGCGATTCAAGGCTGGAAAGTGGCCGAAGAGTGGAGGAAAATCGGGGATGAAGATCGGGTCGAATGGGGGGGTGGGGTTGGGTGTTTTTGATAATTTACACTTCTGGTCCCTGATGTTTAGGTTGCTTATTAATTCATGTAAAAACCTTTAAATTAAGTTTTGAAAATTACAAAGTAAACCCTAGACTTATACAAACTAATTTGAATAATAAATCATAACTACTATTAAAACCTTATAAGTTTATTAAAAGTCATTTTATAACTAAATAATTTTGATAAAACTTTTCCATTTAGTTATTTATCGTAAAATGATTAATAAATCTTTATAACTTTATGTGAAGATTTATTTCTAAATCAATAAATGATTACAAGTTGTTTAGATTATAAAGAGTTCATAATAATAAATTGCACATTTTAGTGTATTTGCTCCATTAGGATTTTTAAATAGTTTAATAACGAAATTTCAAAATAGTTTCGGGTTTGGGTTTTATCTCCGAAAATTAGGGGTGTTCATTTTCGGATATCCGAAATTCGGATATCCGAATTTCGGATATCCGAAAATTTCGGATAGTAGATTTCACTATCCGAATCCGAATCCGAATCCGAAATTTCGGATATCCGAAATTCGGATATCCGAAATTTCGGATTCGGATTCGGATATCCGTTCGGATATCCGAAATTCAAAAAAAAATTATATTTTTAATAAATTTTATAAAAATATAATAAATTTTTATTGAAATTTATTTATATATCCAAAGTTTTGTTAAAATATCCAAAATATCCGAAAATATCTAAAATATTTAATTAATATTTAATATTTTTAAATTTTTATATGGATATTTCGGATATTTCGGATATCCGAAATATCCGAAAATTCTCAAAATCACTATCCGAATCCGAATCCGAAATTTCGGATATCCGAAGTTCAGATATCCGAATTTTCGGATATCCGAAATTTCGGATATCCGAATTTCGGATTTTCGGATATTTCGGATTCGGTTTCGGATTCGGATATTTTTGAACACCCCTACCGAAAATGGCGAATGTTATAGATAAATCTAAGTTTAATGTAATGACTTTTATTACTATCACTAATAGTCCTAATGTTGTTAGTTCACATAATACGATAATCATCATTCGCATAAAAAATACAGTCCTGATACAATATGCAGTAAAATTTATTCAGTTCACGTAATTACTCCATTTTCTCGTTGTATGACAAGCATTTTAGTTATATTCATAACAAGGCATTTTTATATGTCCTATACTTAATTATATGTTGCTAATATACTAGACAAACAAATCAATATCAGTGAATTGTAACTTAATAATTTGTTGAAACAAAATATTAATTTTTTTATATACGTGTCTGATTATCATTTTTAATGATATATTTTGTGATACTTTTATGATCCGTAATGCATCGACTATGAATTGCTCTGATTATTTAAGTTATTAAAAACATATAAACACTGGCTTTAGTAAATTCGTGTATTACACGAGTTGAATAAATAAAATAAAATTTTATTAATTTTTAAACAATACTTTAAGATATGATGTGATTAAAATTACATATAAGTAAAGATTATAAGTAATAAAATAATGATATCAACTTTTTAAACTTTTATTTTTAAACTTTTTTTTGTTCAAAAAAAATTAAACATTTGTTTCAATTAAACCGTTTTAAAAAAATATATTAATTTTTAAAATTTCTTTGTTATAACTCCCGATTTAATTATTTTTGGTTTATAAAAAATTACCTTTTACAAACATCAATTTTAAAATATACCGTATTTATAAAAAGTTTGATTTTTTGGAAAATTTTCTTATTTTATAAAAATGCGTTCCTTTAGAAAAATATTAATAAAAGAACTATTTTTTTATTTATCAAAAAATATTTTTAGTTTTAAAAAAATTAAATAATATTATTAGTAATTAATATAATTATTTAATAGAATAAATAAATAAGATAATTTAATGATAATATGTGTGATGTTGCCATGTGTTTCTGTTAGTTAACTATTTTATAAAAACAATATGATAATGATAATTGAAAAAATACTATCATAATTCATATTATGTAATTTTCTTTAGGCTTTAATGAAAAGTCGTCGATCATGTTATCCTCTTTACCTTTAACTTTTGAGAATTGTTTTACTTTCCTGTACTTTTGTATAATAGTCTTAAATTAATGATGTATAATATTTTCTTGACTTTTCAAGAACAGTTGAAAAAAGTCCATTGATGATTATTGCGTGTGTTAAAGTGCTAAACCACCTAAAAGTGTATAAATAATGATATTTTGTATCTTAAATACACAATTTAAAAATACCATGTGGATGAAACTAGGAGTTTTAAAAAATCAGATATCCAATATCCGAAATCCATCCGTATTTAAATTCAAATAAACCGATCTGAATCCTTTTTTGAATATTCAGAGCGAATCTCATCCGAATCTAATTTCGTTATTCGGATTTCGGATATCATAATTTTTTTTATTTGGATATATATGATTAATCCGAATAAGAAATCAACTATTATTCTAGCCCATACTCATTACCCAGCTATCATTTATGTTTTTAACTCAATACTCAATAATTTTATCATATTTCAAAACTCTAATCCTAAACAATTATATAATAATCGATTTTTATTCTAAATTAGATATTTTAAACTTTGGGTTCTATACAATTACCTATTATTTTCAATATGTGTTCAAGTCAAATTTTTATTTTCTGGTTTTATATCTTTTGTGATTTTAAACTTATATAATATTAAGAATAAAAAATTAGACAAAAAAAGGAACAATAAAATAAGAAAATTTATTATTTGGTTTATTCGGATATATCCTAATCCGATCGGAATTGAATTCACATAGATTCTAATCGGATAGAGATATCCTTATTCGGATTGGATTAGATTTCGGATAGATCATGAAATTTTCAAATCCAAATAATCCGATTAAAATAACCTGAATAATACGTTATCCAATCCGATGAACACCCCTAGATAAACCAATTGTATTTCAATTAAGTTTCACATAATGAATTAAAAAACATATGTATAAATGGTGGATTTGGGTCTTTATCAAATTAATTTGCAATTTTACATAATTAATAAATAAATAAACATATGTATAAATGGTGGATTTGGGTCTTTAATCTCTGTTAAATAAATTTAACAACAAAGATTGGTGAAGTTATAAAATATAAAGGGTAAATGAGATGGTTCCTACATGTATTAATTTTATTTATTAAAACTAAGTTTCACTGGTATTTTTTTGTAACTTGATGATTATATATACTTTGTTATTGTTAAAATATTCTTACTCTAATAAAATGGTAACTAAGGGTGACATATGACACCATCATATTTATTCTCATCTAAAACTTTATGTTTATCTCTCCTATTAATTACTATACTAATTACTAATAATTTTATTTAAGTTTTTTTAAATTAAATAGTATTTTAATAAATTAAGCAATAAATATTTTATTTATGTTATTTTAAAGAAACAAATTTTTATAAAAATAAATTTTTCTAAAACATCAAAAAAATTTTTAAAAAAATATGAAATATTTTACAAAAAATGATGTTTTTAAATTGTCAAAATTTTATAAAGAAAAAACAATTAAAACTCGGAGTTACAGTAAGGAAATTTTAAAAAATGACATTTATTTAAAACTATTTGTTTTGAAACATAATGTTTAATTTATTTTTAAAAAAAAAAAAAAAACTTTAAAAAGTTAATATTATTGTTTATCACTTATAGTACTTACTTATATGTAGTTTTAATTGTATATTATCTTAGAATATCATTTTATAATTAATATTTTTTTATTTTATTTAATATTTTACATATTCAACCTGTGTAATACACGGGTTTACTATAGCTAGTTATTATATATATATAAATAGTTAAAATAACTTTATTCTATATAATATAAATATAGTATGGTCATCTTTTTAAGAATTAAAAAACAAAATTTCTTAAAAGGTCTTCATGCATTGTGTGATACACATGCACTCATCTGAAATTGTTCGGATTATCACATATCACACCGTATGTATATCTAAACTACTATATAATACATTTTAGAAATATAAGATAATAATTTCATTTAAAGTGTAAGATACCTATACAACATTTTAAGCATAGAGTACAAAGTCTTTATATAATAGTTCTACTTTTACCCCATTTAACTAACTTCTTCTAAATTTTGTATTATTAATATATTATTTAATAATGTGATACTATTTAATTCACTTCATTAAATTTTATTTTATTTATAATAATATAAATTGACATTTAAATTTATAGTTATTAATCATGTTTTTATAACTAAATACTATTTAAATTAAGTATTATTTTATTTAAATATTAAGTATATAATTTATATATAACTTCATATTTATAATAACTATATTACTAATATTTTTAGGGGCATATTATGATTTTAATAATTTTAATATTTATCTATATCTTTTATAATAGAAATGAAAGGATGATAGAATGAGACATCCATATGAAAAGTCATGCTTAAATTTTTAAAAATTAACTATTTTATTTCATTCATGCCCTTACAGTAAAGTATAACATATGATGTTTATAATACAAATGCTAAAACATATACACGTGGTCAAATAAAACTGTCATTTACTTTCAACGGCGTACATTAATTGCAATTGAGCACTAATATCTTTTTTCATTTTTCCTTGCGGATTGTTAACAACTCAATAACAATTAAAAAATGGTAATTTGTGATGATAATTTATCTATTAACTTTCTCTGGTCTATGCAAATTAACACTGAAATCTGTCTCCGATTATCATAAAAATCTAACCTGCATTCATAAAAACGACCACACCCCCTAAAATCTAGGAAATAATTGACTTTCGACCACAAATATCACTCATGATTTTACTAATATTGTTGGAATAATATAGCTGTCTTAAAGACTTTTGTAATATACGTAATCGTTTTCTTTTCTTTTATTTTTTTAATTATTATATTTTGATTTTTTAATTCACGTCAATACGCATCTCAAATGCAGTTAAACTATGTGATTGTGTGAATGTGTCATACGTATGATAAGTTATGTTTATATATTTGCCTTGTCTTGTTATCATATGAGATGGATGTAAGTGTTTCCGACTGAACACAAAAGGCTAAAAATCTCAACTATTGGTCTAACTAAAAGTGGCATAGGATGCTCGGTAAGAGTTTTGTAAACGCTAGGTCAGGTTATGGTGACCCGAAATATTTTTTTTCCTAAAAGTTACAAGTTCATATATGTAGTTACTAAAAGATGGGCCTAAAGGTTTTATGCACAAATACTTGGATGACTTTCAACTAATTTGATCAGTTTGTTTTTAGCTAATTTTTTGGTTTTGCTATTTTGATGTAACATCCCGTAATTTTCGTTAAATAAAGTTAATTTTATACGTTAATGTTAATTTCAACCATTATAATAATAATAATAATAATAATAATAATAATAATAATAAAATTTCTATTAATAATTTGTAAGAATTATGAAGAAAATAAAGATGGATAAAAAAAATTGGATGTAAGTTAGGGGGTTAGTTTTGTCAGTTTTGAAACTTTAAAAAAAGTTTATGACATAAAATAATAAACTAGAAACCACAGGGACCAAAGCTGTAATTTTTTTAAAAACCCAACCCACCCCCGTCGCACCCCTGTCTCCGGCCATCGTCTCCGGCGGGTCTCCGGCGACCCCCAAACGCCCAAAATAATCAATTTAAACTCATTAAAAGCTCCTGACCGTATCACAAGACAGATTCGAACCTAACCCACAAACAATTTAAAAGAATAAAGTTGAGTAGTGCGATATCGAACCAAACACACTTTCGGCCACTTTACAGGTCACCAATCGCACTACACACTATTATAATCGAATCTGAACGACTATATAACTAATCCTAATCGTATGCAACTTTCAATCCATCTGAAACACACACGAAAACACACCATCGATCACTCACCCCTGTCGCGACTGTTCTTCAATGGTTCATCACCAATACATCTTCAATCAAGGTAATTGAACATACATACATGCTCGTTTTTACATGGAGATCAAAAGCCCCATGAATTCGCTTGTTAACCTAATCAAATTGAGGATCGATTTGGGCTCGAATCAAATTAGAGTTCATACGGGTTTGGGGGGATGAGTGAAAGCTGTTTAAAAACAATTGGAACCGTGATATCTCGCGGTCGCGGCCCTTGGTTCACTGGTTCCCCGAGCATTAGCAATCCTTGAGGTCCCGCGTTCGACCCCGGGCTCCCTCACCTATTTTTTTAAGGCCTTTTAGCCTTTAAATAAATGGTAAAAAAATCAGATTAAATATAAAATTCTTTTTATAAAATTTCAATATTTTTAAAATCATCTAATTATTTTTCCGGAATTTATTTTAACATTAATTATGTATTTATTTATTTATTTATTTTAGTATTATCTTTTAAAACAAATGATATAATTAGTCTAATCTTTATAAAATAGATTTAATATTGTATATTTCATTAAAACATTACATATTCAATAATACAATTGGATTATTTTTATTTTAACTTATTAACTATCATTTGTTTCAAATAATAAATAATAAATCTTTTTGATCCAAATGTTGCTTTCTTATAAAATATACCAACTAAAGGTTAGATTAATAACTTTTTATTAATCAAAACGTTATTCCAATTAATATTAAATAATTATAAAGCTTTATTTATTATATTGAATCTTATCTATATTTATACTTAAATTTGTTTCTAAAACCTTAAATATACATATATAATTCCTCTAATGGAATCAAACCATAATTATTCTATAAACTTATTACTTATTAAAAACCTAATTCTTATTGAACATTAATCGTATTGTTAACCTTAACCTTAAAATCTTGTAATATATACAGTTAGGTTTTTGTAAAGGAATTCGTTGGAACATCGTTTAATCCTTATTATCATCTTATACATCTATACGTCAAGGTGAGTTTCACGGCCCCTTTTTATGCTTATACAAGTTTTCAGTGTTTTCATTCATGGGGGAAAAGTATGCTCACCAGTTTTCAATGCTGTTCAATATACATACAATTTTCATACTTGGAATCAACGTGATACTGTGTTGTGAGTACTTATCTGATGCATACATGATGTTACTTTGTGGTTTTTCTTACAACCATTAATTCCGGGTAGGAACCAACGGATAGGTATTGGTAGTACTACTGGGTTAACACCCCACCCTTGACAGATGGTTACTTGTGAGTACCATTACACCTGCCAGGAATCCGACCTGGGGTGAATATATTCCGAAAAATTGCTTTGTGGTTCGTCATAGGTTTGGTTGTATAAAACTCATGGTATGTGATATTGCTTGCTTATAACTGTATGCACGGTATTCCACTATAAACACTATACAGCATCAATTACATGTTTACAATTCAAACCTGTGAACTCACCAACAATATGTTGACCTTTTGAGCATATCTTTTCAGGTTACAATCATTGAGGATAGCTAGGGATGCTGCCTTAGCGACGACCTTAGGATTGCACTACTTAGACTCAATGGATGTCTGTGACAGTTGCTAGATTTTCATTATTCACTTATGTTCATTTGTTCCCCGGGTTGTGGGACTTATATTTATTTGGTTTGTATGATTATGTTTGTCGTGGAATTGACTAACTGCGACACAAGTCTCCATTTGTGTCGGGTGACGTCATGACACGTTGACTTTCTTCATTTAATGAATCTCTATTAACTTAACAATGTGTTATGACGATCCCGTCTGTTACATCCTCGTGTTTCCGCTATAAGCGGGGCTGTTAAAGATAAAAAACAATTCCAAATAAACGTATTGTAAAGTAAATACTGACTTGTGCAATTTCTTCCCAAGATGAGTGTTCACCGACACCAAGAATTTGTTTGGTCTTTTGTTCGGTTAAATCCTTGCTTCCTCTACTGGTAACATTTTGTAATGTTTCTTTTGGAATGTCGAGATTTTTGGCATTTAAACTTGACCGTAAACGATAAAATATTTAAGAAGTTAGATTGTATCCAATATCTCAAATAACAAGAAATTGAGTGATCCAAATTCAAAAGGTAGCTTGACATAAAAGTAAAGGAGGCATAGTAACATATGTCCTAAAAGATGTCAGACTATATTATTATTAAAAATATCAGACTATATTATTATTAGGGTTTAATAATAATTATTACAAGTGTAACATCCGACCCATTTCAACTTGTAACCCGAACCCGTTTATGCTAGTCAATGGAATATATTTTATTTCGATGTGAGCACATTAATCCGAATTAAAAATCATATGGTTTATAAATATAATTTTATTATTATTATAAGATAATAATGATAATTATGAAGCTTAGTTATCAAATTTAAAAATAAATAAAATAACTTTAAATATTTTTGAGGTTTTCAAAGATTTAACAAAAAAAAAAATAATATTACTAATAATAAAATTTATTATTAAAAACTTAACCCTAAAAGTTTTGGGTTAAAAGTATAACAATTAAAACTTGTTTATGAAACTTTAAACATGAAATAATAAACAATACAAACCTCAGGGACCAAATGTGTAAAATTGTTTTAAAAAACCCATCCCCCACCCGTCGACCCCTTCTCCCCTCCGGCCACCGCCTCGGCCACCCTCCGGCGAGCCACAACACCCCAAATCACGCGATCCCAACTCAATTAAACACTCCCGACAACATCGCGTGGAAGATTCGAACCTAAGCCCCAAAAAAATTTAAAAAAATATAGTCGATTAGTGCGATCTAGAACCAACCCAACCGCCCCACTTAAAACCGAATCAAATCTGAGTGGAAACTCGAATAGTGGGCTAAATCAACCAACCTGAAATCGCATAATCATAATTATAAATCATAAACAACATATCAATTTAATATAAAAATCGAATTCAATCATCACCTAAACCACGACCTGCAACTCACTCGAACACCATCATCTGGACCTTCAATCCCGAAATTGATAGAGGGCTTCTGATCTTTGAGTCTTGTCGAAGCTTCCTGTGCAACTAATTGAAGTATTATCATCATTTGCATCGCGAACGCCATATCACTCGGTCGCGACTTGTTCTTCATTCGTGTTCATCGAATTCTAACATCTTCCTGGTAATTACACACACCCACACACTCGATTTACTATGGGAAACAAAAGCCCCATGTTTATTACAGAAATCGTTATCGTTTTATGCTTCAATTGGATTGAATTCGAATTAGGGTTTATGTGATTTGGGGGAAACTCTTTTGTTGATGTTTTAAATTCTCAAAACCAATATCCATCGTGGTTGTATGCCTTGGTTCACCGGTTCCTGACTCACAAGCTGACTTGGAGGTCCCGGGTTCGACCCCGGGCACCCCCAACATATTTTTTTTGGGCTTTTCAACCTCTTAAAAATTTCAGAAAATTCCTAAAAATTTTAGAACTCATTTTTATAAACCTTGTTTATTTTTAAATCATCAACCTTATTTTCTGCAATTTTTCTATTTATAAAACAATATAACAAACATATTTTTTTAGTTATTTCTTATAAAATGGATTTTTTTAAATTGTGGTTTAAATTAATAAATCATTATGGGTCCAAACGCTACCTTTAGTTATAATTAAATCTTCCTTCTCTAAATAATTATTGAAATTATTTTATTTCTGAAATTATTCGATAAAGAATCCTAAATTTATTTGTAAATTTTGAAGTTTATAAACTATTATTTTTTTATCAAACATAAAGCGTCTTGCATTGTCAAAAGAAAAACTAACAAATTAACTTTCCAAATTAATTATTCCATCGATCATTAATTATTTACTAATTGTTATTTTCACTCTTTAACATTATAAGTTGGTATTTTATAAAATCACCAAAGATGATATAAATCTTTCCAAATCATTCTCATTTCTTTTAGTCACTTAAATAATTAAATAATTTAATTAATTATCATATAATTAATTAATAAAATTAGTTATTTGTTTTTCCCACACTTTAACAATAAATCAAACGGTTACGCATATTGATACATTTATTTCTATTAAATTCTAAACATAATCACTTTCAATAAATTCATTTATTTATTTCAAGACATTCAAACTAAATAAGTTATTTCATTCAATACCTATTCCCAATGAAAACCCTAATCTATTCCCAATTCTCATATTATTATTATTATTCTAACTCGAGACACCGTTCCGTAGATTACTCGTAAGGAAATCGTTGGTGTCTAATCTATCACGTTCAAATTCTAATCTCATCAATCAGGTGAGTATTCATTGCCCATTTTATTTGTTTATATTTTAGGGAAATCATGTGACACTATAATCAAACATTGTTATTTCATTTTATTTCACGTATAAATTCAATTCTTTACATGTTATGTCTTTACTTGTAATAATGTATTCATGGTTAGATAAATTGGATGATCACACAATCAATAATTCATACAACCACGATAACAATGATAGATCTATTAGTTTGACAACCCACCCCATATGAATACTCGAGTGGTGATTGAAACCGGATTCACATATTCTATCACGACTTCGTCTGCGGATCAAGTCAGTTTAGTCAATTAGATTGATCGTGTTGATTGTCTTTATGTTACATTATTATACTATAAGTCTTGATATTACCATGTGAATTGAATTATTCAATCATTTGATCAACTTATATATATGTACATCAAAACTGTGTTTACTCACCGGCTAATTCATAGCTGACCCGTTACTTTTCACATGATTTCAGGTTAAGCAAGTTAGTGGACATCTACATGCTCATTTAGGACCCGGACTTAGTTAAAATAAAAGACAATTACTATTACGTTATTTGGATTATTTTTTAAATGTATTAGAATTATTTAATGCAAGTGGCATTTAATATTACTTCGGTTTACTTAGTCCCATGTGCTGTGAACAATCGATTCCCATTGGTCCGCCCCGATGATTCCGCCGTCGGTTGGGGTGTGACAGATTGGTATTAGAGCCATGGTCATAGGGAATTAGGTTATTAGAAACGTAATGACCTAGACTATAACTAAGACCTTACTTATGAGTCCGCTCGTACTTAAATGGGATTTTTACTTGCCTTACATGTTTAGACACTCTTCTAGGTTAGGTGTCTTACCTGGATATCCTCCTACTCTTGATCATGACTAATACACACCCAGAATTCCCAAACATATACTAAGGCATTGGTGCCTAAATCACATGATTTCCAAATTTCAAATCTCAAATTGATACTCATGGTTTTCAAAATCTCGTCAAAGTCTGTGTCCCACCACTGAATACATGCAATGCTGGAAGAGTGGGATGCCCGTATCTCGGGGTGTTCTGTCTAGGCAAGGTATTCGTATAAATCCAAATCAGCCGATGGATCTGTCTACCTTACCTGGGAAACCTTAGGGTGAGTGTCCACTTATAGGTACGCATGTCTTCAACAAATTTGTGGTTGACCTAATACTTTGGTTAGTCAACGTACTCGCTTTGATTTACGAATCAAACGATTACCCTCGGAACATCTCATTGTTATTATGCCAAATTCCCGATTTTCGTTTTCATGTTTTATAGCTCATATTACCCAATTTTCATAAAATTTCTTAATGATCTTTCAGAATGTCTTCTCGTCAAATCCGTTCACGGTCTAGAAACTCCGGCCGCAAAATTGCTGCCCTTGTAGCCCGGGAGGTTACTGCAGTCATACCAACTCTCCTAACTCATCTGAATCAAGACGCGAACCCTGCTCCAATCTCTGTTGGTCCTAACCCTCCGCGAGCTTGTACTTACAAGCACTTTAGTTATTGCAATCCTACTAAGTTTAGCGAGACCGAAGGACCCACTGGTCTTTTACAGTGGTTTGAGAGTATCGAGAACACTTTCCTCAATAGTGAGTGTCCCGAGAATCTCAAGGTTCGCTATGCTACAAGTGTTCTTCAAAAGAGAGCACTCACTTTGTGGAACGGGGAGAAACGAACCCATGGAACTAATGTCGCTTTAGCATTGACGTGGGATGAAGTCAAGGAGCTCATGACTCGGGAATTTTGTCCGAGAAATGAAATCAAGAAATTAGAAGCCGAGTTCTGGGATTTAACTCAAGAAAGTGGAGAAAATCTAGCTTATACCAACCGATTTCATGAACTGAGTTTACTTGTTCCCCACCTGGTTACTCCTTTATCCCGGGCCATCAAGAAGTACATCGGTGGTCTACCCATGAGAATTCAAGACACGGTGTGGGGTAGGAATCCTGTAACTCTAGAAGATACCATTCGATTAGCTGCTCAGTTAACTGATAATCATGTCAAGGCTGGAACTCTGACTAGGAAGGGTGCTAAGAAGGTGCCCGAGAAACCCTCAGTTGAACCACTTAAGGAGGAAAAACCTGAATCTTCTCAAAATAAAAAGAGGAAGGCTAAATCCCAAAACTTTGTTGTGGTTACCCCTACTGTTCCGGTTAATCGAGTCGCACCAAACTACCAACCAGCCTCCAACAATCAAGTCCTGGCAAAGAAACCTTACACTGGAACCTTTCCGCAGTGTAACATTTGCAAGTACCATCACCCTGTCAATGCACAATGTCGCCGCTGCACCAACTGTGGTCGTTTCGGCCATACATTCAACGTGTGCAAGAGCGCAGCTAAGACTCCGACTACCGCACCTGTCCTTCAACATCCTCCTGCAATTACCCAGGGTCGTGCATGCTATCAATGTGGTGATCCGAACCATTTTCGCAATCGATGCCCTCAACTTGTCAGCCCGGTTCCTACGGCTCAAGGACGTGCTTTTAACATCAATGCCCAACAAGCACAAGCCACCAATGATGTGGTGAATGGTACGTTTATAATCGATCACCTATATGCTTCAGTCTTGTTTGATACCGGAGCCGATAAAAGTTTTGTATCCTTAGGATTTGAGCCTTTGCTTGTTAACACCCGAACTAAGTTAGAGGAACCTTTACAGTAGAAATAGCTGATGGAAAACCCGTCATAATTGATTCTGTTATTCCGAATTGTACTCTTAAACTTAGCGAACACGAATTCTCTATCGACCTTATACCGATGCAACTTGGAAGCTTTGACGTCATTATAGGCATGGATTGGCTATCGAAGAACCGTGCCGAGGTTGTCTACTTTGAGAAGATCATCCGGATTCCTCTCGCATCCAAAAGCGTCCTAAATATTTACGGGGAAAAGCCTTCCAAAGGGCTTAAACTCATGTCTTGTACCAAAGCCCAAAAGTACCTCCGCAAGCATTACATGGCTTTCTTAGCCCATATCGTGAAAGCGGATGAGAAATCTAGGAAGATTGAAGACATTCTGGTTATTCGAGAGTTCCCCAAAGTCTTTCCTGAAGACTTAACCGGTCTTCCTCCCGTTCGTCAAGTTGAATTCCGGATCGACCTTGTGCCTGGTGCAACTCCCGTGGCAAAATCTCCTTATCGACTTGCACCATCTGAGATGCAAGAGCTTGCAAGCCAACTCCAAGAGCTATCTGATAAAGGTTTCATTTGACCAAGTTCCTCACCTTGGGGAGCCCCGGTTTGTTTGTGAAGAAGAAGGATGGCTCATTCCGTATGTGCATCGACTATCGGGAACTCAACAAACTCACAATCAAGAACCGTTACCCATTGCCCAGAATCGATGATCTATTTGATAAACTTCAGGGAGCCTTGTACTTCTCAAAGATCGATCTTCGTTCTGGTTATCACCAACTCCGTGTGCACGATGATGACATTCCAAAAACCGCTTTTCGTACGAGATATGGTCACTACGAGTTTACAATTATGCCTTTCGGGTTAACCAACGCACCGGCAGTATTCATGGATTTAATGAATCGCGTGTGCCGGCCATACCTAGGCAAATTCGTGATCGTATTCATTGACGACATCTTGATATACTCCAAATCCAAAACCGATCACGAGAACCACCTTCGTCTAATACTCGAACTTCTAAGGAAAGAGAAACTCTACGCCAAATTCTCAAAGTGTGAATTCTGGCTTAATGAGGTTCAATTTCTTGGTCACATAGTAAACAGCAAGGGGATTCACGTTGATCCCGTGAAGATCGAGGCAGTAAAGAATTGGGGAGAACCTAAAACTCCTACAGAGATTCGTTCATTCCTTGGTCTAGCCGGATATTACCGACGTTTTGTTCCTAACTTCTCGAAGATTGCTGTGCCACTCACTGCTTTGACCCACAAGGATAAGCCTTTTTCTTGGGGGCCTGATCAAGAAAAAGCATTTCAAACCCTCAAGCAAAGGTTGTGTGAGGCACCGATTCTAACACTTCCTGATGGAAACGACGACTTTGTTGTCTATTATGACGCTTCAAAACAAGGTCTAGGTTGCGTTCTCATGCAGCGAGGCAAAGTTATAGCTTATGCCTCAAGACAATTGAAGATTCATGAGAAAAATTATACGATGCACGATCTTGAATTGGGTGTTGTTGTATTCGCACTCAAAATCTGGAGACACTATCTCTATGGCACTAAATGTGTTGTATTCACCGATCATAAGAGTCTCCAGTACATCTTCAGCCAGAAGGAGCTTAACATGAGACAACAACGTTGGGTCGAACTACTCAACGACTATGACTGTGAGATTCGTTATCACCCCGGTAAAGCTAATGTCGTAGCCGATGCATTAAGTCGTAAGGGCCAGGTTATGCTTCAAAGTGTTACCATTCAAACCGACCTCCTGACCTGTATACTCGAAGCTCAACACGAATCAGTCACCGAGGGCAACATGTATGAGGAAATGTCATGCGGTGCTGAACTCCAATTGGAAACCAAGTCGGACGGACTATTGTATTTTCTAGATCGACTTTGGATTCCGAATCGTGATAATCTTCGAGCAACCATCATGGATGAGGCTCATAAGGCTCGTTATTCTATTCATCCGGGAGCAGATAAGATGTTCATGAATCTTCGGAACCAATATTGGTGGCCCGACATGAAGAAGGATATAGCCTTGTATGTATCTAAATGCCTCACATGTTCCAAAGTCAAAGCCGAGCATCAACGTCCCTCTGGATTACTCGTACAACCCGAGGTTCCATTATGGAAATGGGAAAGCATATCCTTGGATTTCATCACCAAGCGGCCTCGTACCGCTAGTGGTCATGATAGTATCTGGATCATCGTTGACCGCTTGACTAAGTCGGCACATTTCATTCCAATTCGGGAAGATTATCGAGTTGAGAAACTGGCTCGTATTTATATCAATAAGATAATCAGCTGACATGGTGTGCCATTGAACATCATTTCTGATCGCGATGGTCGATTCACCTCTCGTTTCTGGCAAAGCCTCCAATCGTCCTTGGGGACCCAACTAAACCACAGTACAGCTTATCATCCCCAGACCGATGGTCAAACAGAAAGGACGATATAAAACCTAGAGGATATGCTCCGAGCTTGTGTCATCGATTTCAATGGCTCTTGGGATTCTCACCTTCCGTTGATCGAATTCTCGTATAACAACAGTTACCATACCAGCATCAAGATGGCACCGTTTGAAGCCTTGTATGGACGCAAATGTCGGTCCCCTATCTGCTGGTTTGAGGTTGGTGAAGCACAAATCACCGGCCCAGAACTGATTCAAGAATCCACCGACAAAATTCTTAAGATTCGCGATAACTTGCTTGCTGCTAGAGAACGTCAAAAGCATTATGCTGATAAAGGACGATGACCCATGGATTACAATGTCGGTGATCTCGTACTTCTTAAGGTATCACCTTGGAAGGGAGTGATTCGCTTTGGAAAGAAAGGGAAGCTAGCACCTCGTTATGTGGGTCCATTCAAAGTGCTCGAACGAATTGGGAAAGTGGCCTACAAGCTTAAACTACCCCAAGAACTCAGCAATATGCATCCGACGTTTCATGTTTCAAACCTCAAGAGATGCCTAGCCGATGAAAATCTCCACATCCCACTCGACGAAGTTCAGATTGATGAATCTATGCACTTTATTGAGAAACCTGTGGAAATTATGGATCGGAAAGTCAAACAACTTAAACACAGCCGAATACCAATTGTCAAAGTTCGTTGGGAGTCTAAACGTGGGCCAGAGTTCACCTGGAAACATGATGACCAAATGAAATCCAAGTACCCTCATCTTTTCATTTCAGCCTCCTCGTAAACAAATTTCGGGACGAAATTTCCTAAAGTAGGGGAGACTGTAACATCCGACCCATTCCAACTTGTAACCCGAACTCGTTTATGCTAGTCAATGGAATCTATTTTATTTCGGTGTGAGCACATTAATCCGAATTAAAAATCATATGGTTTATAAATATAATTTATTATTATTATAAGATAATAATGATAGTTATGAAGTTTTGTTATCAAATTTGAAAATAAATAAAATAACTTTAAATATTTTTGAGGTTTTCAAAGATTTAACAAAAAAAATAATAATAATACTAATAATAAATTTTATTATTAAAAACTTAACCCTAAAAGTTTTGGGTTAAAAGTGTAACAATTAAAACTTGTTTATGAAACTTTAAACATGAAATAATAAACAATACAAAACTCAGGGACCAAATGTGTAAAATTGTTTTAAAAAACCCATCCCCCACCCGTCGACCCCTTCTCCCCTCCGGCCACCGCCTCCGACCACCCTCCGGCGAGCCACAACACCCCAAATCACGCGATTCCAACTCAATTAAACACTCCCGACAACATCGCGTGGAAGATTCGAACCTAAGCCCCAAAACAATTTAAAAAAATATAGTCGATTAGTGCAATCTAGAACCGACCCAACCGCCCCACTTAAAACCGAATCAAATCTGAGTGGAAACTCGATTAGTGAGCTCAATCAACCAACCTGGAATCGCATAATCATAATTATAAATCATAAACAACACATCAATTTAACATAAAAATCAAATTCAATCATCACCTAAACCGTGACCTGCAACTCACTCGAACACCATCATCTGGACCTTCAATCCCGAAATTGATAGAGGGCTTCTGATCTTTGAGTCTTGTCGAAGCTTCCTGTGCAACTAATTGAAGTATTATCATTATTTGCATCGCAAACGCCATATCACTCGGTCGCGACTTGTTCTTCATTCGTGTTCATCGAATTCTAACATCTTTCTGGTAATTACACACACCCACACACTCGATTTACTATGGGAAACAAAAGCCCCATGTTTATTACAGAAATCGTTATCGTTTTATGCTTCAATTGGATTGAATTCCAATTAGGGTTGGGGAAACTCTTTTGTTGATGTTTTAAACTCTCAAAACCAATATCCATCGCGGCTGTATGCCTTGGTTCACCGATTCCTGACTCACAAGCTGACTTGGAGGTCCCGGGTTCGACCCCGGGCACCCCCAACATATTTTTTTTGGGCTTTTCAACCTCCTAAAAGTTTCAGAAAATTCCTAAAAATTTTAGAAATCATTTTTATAAACCTTGTTTATTTTTAAATCATCAACCTTATTTTCTGCAATTTTTCTATTTATAAAACAATATAACAAACATATTTTTTTAGTTATTTCTTATAAAATGGATTTTTTTAAATTGTGGTTTAAATTAATAAATCATTATGGGTCCAAACGCTACCTTTAGTTATAATTAAATCTTCCTACTCTAAATAATTATTGAAATTATTTTATTTCTGAAATTATTCGATAAAGAATCCTAAATTTATTTGTAAATTTTGAAGTTTATAAACTATTATTTTTTTTATCAAACATAAAGCGTCTTGCATTGTCAAAAGAAAAACTAACAAATTAACTTTCCAAATTAATTATTCCATCGATCATTAATTATTTACTAATTGTTATTTTCACTCTTTAACATTATAAGTTGGTATTTTATAAAATCACCAAAGATGATATAAATCTTTCCAAATCATTCTCATTTCTTTTAGTCACTTAAATAATTAAATATTTAATTAATTATCATATAATTAATTAATAAAATTAGTTATTTGTTTTTCCCACACTTTAACAATAAATCAAACGGTTACGCATATTGATACATTTATTTCTATTAAATTCTAAACATAATCACTTTCAATAAATTCATTTATTTATTTCAAGACATTCAAACTAAATAAGTTATTTCATTCAATACCTATTCCCAATGAAAACCCTAATCTATTCCCAATTCTCATATTATTATTATTCTAACTCGAGACACTATTTCATAGATTACTCGTAAGGAAATCGTTGCTGTCTAATCTATCACGTCCAAATTCTAATCTCATCAATCAGGTGAGTATTCATTGCCCATTTTATTTGTTTATATTTTGGGGAAATCATGTGACACTATAATCAAACATTGTTATTTCATTTTATTTCACGTATAAATTCAATTCTTTACATGTTATGTCTTTACTTGTAATAATGTATTCATGGTTAGATAAATTGGATGATCACACAATCAATAATTCATAGAACCACGGTAACAATGATAGATCTATTGGTTTGACAACCCACCCCATATGAATACTCGAGTGGTGATTGAAACCGGATTCACATATTCTATCACGACTTCGTCTGCGGATCAAGTCAGTTTAGTCAATTAGATTGATTGTGTTGATTTGTCTTTATGTTACATTATTATACTATAAGTCTTGACATTACCACGTGAATTGAATTATTCAATCATTTGATCAACTTATATATACGTACATCAAAACTGTGTTTACTCACCGGGTAATTCATAGCTGACCCGTTACTTTTCACATGATTTCAGGTTAAGCAAGTTAGTGGACATCTACATGCTCGTTTAGGACCCGGACTTAGTCAAAATAAAAGACAATTACTATTACGTTATTTGGACTATTGTTTAAATGTATTTAGAATTATTTAATGCAAGTGGCATTTAATATTACTTCGGTTTACTTAGTCCCATGTGCTGTGAACAATCGATTCCCATTGGTCCGCCCCGATGATTCTGCCGTCGGTTGGGGTGTGACAATAAGTGTTAAGCCCACGAGTCCGTTTAGGTTTTAGAGTTTCATTGTAAACTCTATATAATATAACCTAACCTATCAAGAATATTCAATTCAGTCTTTTTAACAATTGACAAAAGATAGTTCACTGTAATAATTAGCTAAACAACATCATAACAGCTAACACACATGATGCAAAGTAACAATAACTTTAAAAATGATTGAGAATAACTAAATTATTATGTTATCTAGCAACAACCTATAGAAAACAAAAAGGCAAACAAAAAATAAGCAAGAGCCAACAAATAAAAACTAGCAGTAAATCATACAGATTTCAGAAATTGTAATTTTAAAAATTATAAAATTATTTTTAAGTGTCTTACGATATGCTTCAACAAAAGCCCTAGTTAGTATTCCAGAACCCATAATGATCAGATTTGCAAGAATTTTCGCAGCTTGAGCAAAAAGATTTCATGATTCATGTTAGTTTCTGAACTTTAATATGATAAAATTTAGCAAACCTAACAAAACAAAACTGTTCATTAAATTTTCTTTGTGATTCGTTTCTATATTAATAACATCATTTTATTGGTAAGACAAACTACCTGCTAGTCAGAATCGTTGTTTACATATATGTGAAATAATATCCATAATGTTTTTACTTATATTCCATGTAACTTTCTACTTCAAGTTTTATCGAATAGGATTCGTTTTAAATTACTAGTGGGTGCCCGCGCGCGTTGCAGCGCATACATCACGTTAAACGGAAAATAAGGGCTTGTAACAAATAATTGGCGGAAACACGTTGTTGAAGTCCAAAAGTACGTGAATGAACTTGCGTTTGCCGCAAGGTACGAGTGTTCTTGCAATCGATCGCAATACAATTTGTGAAGAGTAAAGTTGTAATATCGCATGAGGGTGATGAAAGAAACAGTTGACGGCTAGTGTTAAACCTAAAAAAACGGTGACAGTAGTTACCCCGGTGTGATTTAGGCAGTATCGCTGGTACGTTAATCTATGTCAACCTTAAAATTACGTGAGCGGTCTTTTTGTTCACTTTGTTAACTTCACATTTAGATCCTTCGAATAGCCATTTGGATGTGTTCCATCACTTTTGGGGACCCGACCTTTAGTTCTCTTTTGTATCCACCCTTGCATATTTCAAAGCCCATAAAGTTTAGAATTTCATATGTAATGTAACTTCTAAGATAATCAGAGACGAGTTACTCAAGATCTTGCATATTTCAGAGCCCATAAAGTTTAGAATCCCATATGTAATATAACTTCTAAGATAATCAGAGACGAGTTACTCAAGACACAATTTGATTAAAGCATAAGAGACTATTGTAACCTAAATAACAAAAATACAATCTAGCTTATAAAATCAATCCTTATTCTTCTACAGGAACAAATAAATGAACATACCTTTTTTTCCTCATCTATTGTGTCTTTAAGGGTTTCAAAGACAAGTTATCACAAGAGTGTTGTTATAATCATATGGTGAAAAAGTACTACTGAAATCAAATAACATAAGGAGAAGATTTTATTGACAAACCATGGAGGAAAACAGGGAGCCACATAATCATATATACCTCTCGTTTCTTCTCCAATCTAAAAACAGTTTACAAATAAATGCTCAGCTGGCAGCTTATATCCTTATTCTTTAACTGGAACAAATCAATGAATGTTTATCTTTGTAGCTTTTTCCTTGCTTTGCTTTTTACCCTGCAAGGTTTTTAGAAGATGCAACTGCTATAGTAAAGTTTCTACATGTAAGGATGCAATGAGTAACATGGCTAAGAAAAGTATAATTAGGTATCTTGATGTGTTAATTTTATTTTGTGCAATAATACTAATATGTATGGCTAGCTCTGTGAAGTATTGCTACTGATGTCATTGCACATCTGCACCACCACCTTATTCAGCAACTTGTTCATCAAGAAGTTCTCGCATTTCAACAACCCTACAAGTGTAGCAGTAACTAAGGAGTCTTAGTTTCAGACAAACATTGATCGTGAGTTCAATTAACTTAATAGAAGATATTGTAACTTTTGGGTAATCAAGAAAAAGCAATACGACTTTCGTTGATTTTAGTGTCAAACTTTTAACAAAAAAGCCACAATATAGGATGTGAATATCTCCACAAGAAGTAAAACTCTCTTCTTTTTTTCGGGGTGTGGGGGAGGGAAGGAAAGTTTGAATATTAATAAATATAAAGATATAATAAGATAAATCGTAATAATATAAAGGTGCAAACGGAATTCTGCTTAGTGCACATCTTACCCAGCTTACCTATCTCCTGGAGTGATAAACGCTTACGGCTTATCTTGAATCCAGATCAAGGTATAGAAACGAAACAATTCTTTTGCATACCCCATACAGGACTGAAAATAAATAGAAATAACAAAGCAATCCAAGCAAAGTCAAACAATTAGCAACTAAATTAATTTGGTCGACATACTTAATATTCCAGCTGGCAAGATTATTTTGGAAGTCTGATGTTGCAATTACAAGGCCAGTAACATGATGAGAAGCCGATGATAACACATGAAAAATATATCAGATATGGTTCCATTGTAACATACATCTTAGAATCAGTTCAGCCAACATAAAGAGTTTATGATTAGGTGCCCTAAATAAAAGATAATATTAAAACATAAGTGGGAACAAATTAGAAAACAGCTACCAAATGCAAGTACTGGACATGTATGATACCAAAATTGATCAAGGTAACACATCAAGTATTGGACCAAATGCATACCCCAAAAAACGATACAAAAAAAATAATCAATAGATCTGCAGACCTAACCATGCATATTGTGGCATCATTAGTCACTTTGCTAAAGACTGCAAACAAAATGACATCTTAAAAGAAAATTGCAGCCAACACAAACTTGAATCATGCACACTCCTAGTAATTTGAATACATAATTAACATAACAATAACACACATCTATGTTATTATAAAAATCCACAACAGATAGATTTTTAATTGCTTGTGTATGATTCTTGTATCGAAAATGATGACATTGAAAAATAATGAATGCAACGCTCGACGACCAGACCCATAAGATCTGAAGATGCTAAGGGTATGCAAGTAAAACCTTAGTTGATCTTAAGTTAAATTCTATCCATATATATGAATGGTGAAGCATGATGAACGACTAAAGTGCAATTTGTGTTTATTGAAAAACTTAAAAATGTAATATAACTGATTTACTTAGACATGACAAATAATACATACCTAAGTAGGCTTGCGTACCTGCACCCCTGCACCCAAAAAAACAACAGTAATGAGGATTAAAAGCAGATGGGGCTGCAATGATATGCAAGTTAAAACAGCCTATGAACACCCATGTTGAGAAAATTTGTTCAAAAGTGACTTGTCTAAGTAAACCCCATCAACCAGTAAACTACAATTTGGGTTGAATGAATAACTACCAAATCTGATGTAACAGATGTACTTATAAATCAGAAACATTGCTTACCTAAATGGTCTTCTTTGCCACAATTCCTGTACCAAAAAAAAGGGAAAAGTCATCATCTTTTCAAGCATATGGTTGTGCAACGATATGCCACAATCAAACAAATTCAACCACTCAGGTAACAATGGGGAAGATGTGAACTTGCCTAATTCACTTCCTACAATTTCAGTGAATTATGATGTATAAAATGGTAGCCATTAGTTTGTACACTTGGCAGCCTGTTTGTGTAACAGAAAATGGTAAAAAGAATCATTTATAGAAAACTAACATATACATACAATATACCACATTCTTCTTACTTTTACAATGTAAACCAGTACATACAGAGGACATCAGTACATTACAAAAGATATGTCGTACGCATGTTAGGATCTGGAGTTTGTGTAACGGTTTGACCTGTCTAAGAATTAATTTTCAGATTAATCATCCAACATGGTCGTTTATAATAAACCCAACCTATAATTTCATGTTAGCCATTGTTTCCTACACATGGCAGCCTTGAATAAAGGGCTATAGCTTTTGATGTTCTATCATGAATCCAAACAAATACTTAGTGGAGAACCAAACATTGACCAAAAAGAATCCAAATTTAGATTAAGAAAACAAAAACTTCAAATTGAAACTGAAACAAAGTACACCATCATCAACAAAAAGAAAGACTAAATTAGCAGGAACCCTAATTCCAACTCACACCATGTGTAATTGTAGTATTGGTTCTATGTATGAACTGATTTGCCCAGCCATCTTTCATGTTTCCATCCAGAAAATTAGGGAGAAGAACAAATTTGGGTTACATACGAAATTAACAAAAACTAAATCAACCTAAATGGCAGGGATGAATAGTAGAGAAGAAGAGCATAATTCGGACCTAATAACTTATATGAAAGACATGTAACATTATATGTTAACCAGCTCATTTAAAAGCATCATGCTACTTAGGGATTTTAGTCATATACATGTGGTGTAAATCGAATGGTGATTATGTTGATTATCCTACATTTATGCTTCTCTCGTGAGTTAACGATGTTAAATGATTAACATTTTTCATTCTTGTTTGCAGGTTATTGACAAACTCTTTGTTAGAACCCCTGCTGGTGAACTGAATTTGAAATGCTGAAAGAAATAGCCAAAGAGGGTAAGATTGATTGGGACATAACAGAATTTGAAACGGAACTTCTCAAACCACCTGAAAAACTTATTATGCGTTTGAATATCTCTAAACATGTTTTCACATGACTATATATGTAATACTCACACCCACCCACTGATCAAATTAGTATCTTTTGATCAATATGGCTGTCAGTTTTTTTGTAGGACGCATGTCACACCCCCGCTGATAGCGGAAACACGGGGAATGCGAGCTAGACGGGATCGTCATAACACATGGTATGGATAGAGTAGCAATAATGATATGATGACAAGCGTGTCATGACGATACCCGAACACAATTGGAGACTTGTGTCGTGTATAATCAATGTTCACGACAGCATAGCCATAAACATAACATAAAATTATCACATAATCATTGATAACAGCTTGCATTGTAAATTCCATAACTCGGGAACAAGTGTACAATGTACAAGTTTGAGCAACCAAGATGTTCCAAAGATTAATGTTTACATTGCTTAGTTCTCCAAAATATGTCCTAGGGTCACCTCTAAAAGGTAGTGCTCCTAGAACTTCAATTACCTTGATCACCTGAAAGGAAACGCTCAAAAAGGTCAACATAATTGTTGGTGAGCTTCGCAGGTTTTAAGTAATAAAAGATGTTTAAGAAGAAAACAGTAAGTAGGTTTAATAATAGCTACCGCAACTACACTATGCGTAGGCGATTTTACCAGTTATAAATAGCTACAGCCAAACCTAGTCATCGGTTCCACGCGGGAATTGATGGCTGTAAGAAAGGTTTTCCTCGAAAAAGAAAATAGTTTATAAAGACGTAGCAAGATCCACACAGCGCATACGTATAGTTTATAACCAAACCAATCCTTAGGTCCCAATGCCGGGATTAAGGGTTATACAAAAAGGTTTTCCATAGCATAATAAGTTCAAGGTGACGTAGCAGGGTCCACACAGCGCATACGTTTAGGTTACAACCAAACCAATCCTTAGGTCCCAATTACCGGGATTAATGGTTGTATGGATGATCGGTTTAGAGGAAACACACAGAGGAACCACACAGAAGAACCACACAGCCGAGAGCATCCAAGGTTAAAGGCATCCAACAAGTAATAAGCATTCCATGAGTTCCACATGACGTAGCAGGATCCACATAGCGCATACGTATAGGTTACAACCAAACCAGTCCTTAGGTCCCAATACCGGGATTAATGGTTGTACTGAGAGATCCACACAGAAGTCCCACACAGAAGTCCCACACAGCCAAATAGTATCACCAAACAAGTAGCATTTACAGGTGACATCACATAACACTTAGCATCAAGTAATAGCACGTAGTAGCAACTTAGCATAGAATCACATTCAACATTTTATGCCTTAGTCAATCAGATCATCCCGTAGCCTAGTTTAAGCGCATTCTTAGTATACCGGTGATGCTTATATATAGGGTTCCCCACAGCGTTCCCACCACATCCACGATATACCTAGAACGATGCCTAAGCCGGCTACTTGACATCTGATTGACCTTAACATCAATGTGTCAACATCCAACAAGTAAGCAAGATGAGTTAACCATAGAGTTACAGCAGGTTTCCACTAAGGAAGATGCTTGAAAATATGTTAAATAAGCGAGCGTTCTTTTCCCCCAAATTTGAAAATGTTTAAAAGTTATATAAGCGTAAAAGGGGCCACGAAACTCACTGAACAGATGATAAGCACGATTTGATGTATGGTTTCCTGGAATAAGATGCTAGGAACCGTCAAACACCTATTGACAGTTACTGATAAGCATTAGTAATGATCATAACGCATAATGTGATGTTTGATAGGTACGGACAGTTTCGATTCGGTCGTGGGTAGTACACACAAGCAGTCACACACACCTCAGACCTTATGTAGGTCGAAGCATTTAAAGATAGCCATCATGGCTATGACATTCGAGCAGTGTTATTATTTTTGATGTTATCTCATCACACAAGGCACTCAAAAAGGGGAAAACCACACATACGCGCGTCACACACAATACACAGGAAAACTCCTCACAATGACTCTATTCACACAACAAGACCCGACGCACGACTGACACTCCATTCGCACGAGTGGACCTTCAGTCGTACGAATTAGCTACTTTCGTACGATTGAACCTTCATTCGTACGACTAAGCTTTCAATCGTACCATGCATTACCAGTCGCACGACCCAACAGCCAGTTACGTGACTCAACGTCCCCTCACGCGAATCAGGTTCATTCGCGCGATTGGACCTTCTTTCGCGCGACAGGCCTCCGATCGTGTGATTCACACACAATCGCACACAGTTCACATTCGCATGACTCTGTCGCGCGACAACTCCAGTCGCCCCACTCGGTCGCACGACACACATTCTTTCGCACCCACCGACAGCCGCGCGACACAACTGCGCGACTTACCCAATCGCACAGGCACAAGTCGCACACACACCCAGTCGCATGCCCCTTTCGCGCGACAGTCCCATTCGCGTCGACGGGGGTCGCGACTGCAGGAAGTTGCAGGGCGGCCTTCGGCTGCCCGAACATGAGTTTTACCCAACCAGAACTTCCAGGACTCGTTTCCTAACTTATCTAGGCATGATTCACCCACTGGAGCATAACACACAAGCCCACACGACCTCATGTGCTCGGATGAACCCGAGCACCCGAAAACCCTAGAAACGCAGAAATAAATGCAAGAAATGGGACGACCGAGGTCGTCTACCTGTAAGAAGCGTGTAGACTCAGCTGTAGTCGAAGTCTTGACGGTGAAAACGAGATGAAAATGGGCGATTTTGGTGCAAGATTGAGAGAGAAATGGAGATGGAGGTGAAGAGGAAGAAGAACAAATGGTGGGGAAATGGCTGGGAAAAGGGTATTTATACCCGTCCAAGTTTGGCAATTTGTCAGGTGTAGTCCCTGTACTTTGCTCCCGAGTCCCCGAACTTGCTTCCGTTGAAAACGACGTAAACACGCGCGTTATATTAATTATAAGGATGTGTTTAATGGTGTTTATGACGAGGTTTATATTACATGACATAATATAATTAGTGGTGTCGGTTGCAATATTCGTGAGCGTTTTGGATGGTAAGGTCGCGAATAAAGGTATCACGAACGTCAGAGAAAACTAAACAAGTATGGTGACCTCACAAATAGTCTGTGAAGATGAAAAATGAACGCTCTAAGAATAGTTAACGAGATTTCATGTTAGATGACAAACCTTGAAGTGACGGATGTCACAGTATCCCCCAGTTGAGAGAATTTCGTCCCGAAATTCAATTGGTGTTGGGTCCAAGAGCGTCATCCTCGAATAGGTGTAGATACTTGAGTTTCATCTGGTACTCTCGTTCCTATATGAACTCTGGTCCTTGCTTGGAGTTCCATCCCACGCGAACGATCGGTATCTTGCTACGTCTCAAGCGTTTGACCTTTCGGTCCATGACCTCAATAGGTTCCTCCGCAAAATGGAGGCTTTCATCAATCTTGATATCCTCAACAGCTACGTGAAGTGATTCATCAGCTAAACACTTCTTGAGGTTCGATACATGGAAGGTATCACGTACAATGTTAAGCTCTTGGGGCAACCGTAATCGGTACGCCCACCGGACCGATCCTTTCTACAATCTCGAATGGTCCGACATATCTTGGGGCCAACTTCCCTTTCTTTTCAAACCGTACGAACCCTTTCCACGGAGAGACCTTAAGCAACACTCGATCCCCAACGTTAAACTCTAGCGGCTTCCGACGGTTGTCGGCATAGCTCTTTTGGCGGTCTCTAGCAGCTTTGAGTCTGCCTTTGATTTGGAAAAATTTCGTCGGTTGTCTCTTGAATGATCTCTGGGCCCGTAAGCTGGCTCTCACCAATCTCAGCCCATCAAACTGGAATCCACATTTTCTCCCGTATAATGCCTCAAATGGAGCACATCCAATGCTTGTATGATAGCTATCGTTGTAGGAGAACTCAATCGATGGTAAATGAGTGTCCCAGCTACCACAAAAATCGATTGCACAAGCTCTGAGCATGTCTTCCTACGTTTGTATCGTTTGTTCACTTTAGCCATCTGTTTGTGGGTGATAGGGGTACTCATACCTAATCGAGTGCCCATCGCTTTTTGTAATGTTTGCCAAAATCGTGAAGTGAATCGGCTGTCACGGTCGGATATGATTGACACTGGCACACCGTGCTGTGTCACGACCTCCTTAATGTATAATCTCGCCAACCTTTCCATCTTGTAATCCTCCCTGATCGGTAAGAAATGAGCGGACTTCGTCATCCGATCCACTATGACCCATATCGAGTCGTGTTCGTTACTTGTTCTAGGGAGTTTGGTAATGAAGTCCATAGTTATGTTCTCCCATTTCCACTCGGGAATCTCGGTTGCTGTAATAATCCCGATGGTCTTTGATGTTCGGCCTTAACTTTCAAGCACGCCAAGCATCGGCTTACATACATAGCAATGTCTCTCTTCATGCCTGGCCACCAGTATAGATCCTTAAGATCGTGATACATACTGCACCAGGATGAACAGAATATCATGTCTTGTGCGCTTCCTCCATGATCAGGGTACGAACATCTCTCCAAATGGGGTGCCCATATGCTATCCATGGAGTACTGTATGCCATCATCCTTACAAATCATCTGTTTGTCTAACCCTCGGAATTTTTCTCCCACAAGGTTTTCTTCCTTCAATGCATCACTTTGTGCAAGTTGGATCTGAGCTTTCAAGTTTGTTAGAATAGTCAATCCCAAAGCTTGAGCACATAGTGATTTCACATAGTGATTTCTTAGGGCGTCAGCCATCACATTTGCTTCCCTTCCAATCAAACTTCTCGTCTTTCTGAGTCATCAAGTTAACGGTTGGGCCACCTTTGAGAAATTTGCCATGAAGCGACGATATATCCGGCCAAACCTAACAATTGTCGTATCTCCGAAGGTGTCTGGGGTGCATCCCATTTCTTCCCTGCTTCAATCTTTCTAGAATCTATCTGAATTCCACTTTCGTTAACCACTTGACCCGGAGCCTCACTTTTCGAAGCCAAAACTCGCACTCCGAGTACTTGGCGTAAAGCTTCTCTTCTTGCAATAGGCTCAGTATGGTCCGAAGATGTTCCTTAGGGTCTTATTTCAATCGAGAGTAGGTAGGTATATCGTCTATAAATACGATCACGAACTTATCCAAATAAGGTCTGCATACCCGGTTTATCAGGTCCATGAACACAGCTGGTTCGTTAATCAGTCCGATTGGCATGATTAAGAACTCATATTGCCCATAATGAGTCCTGAATGCTGTGTTCGGTATGTCATCCTCAAAACTCTCAGTTGATGATATCCAGAACGGAGTTCGATCTTGGAGAAATATGAAGCTCCTTGTAACTTGGTCAAATAAGTCATCGATTCTTCACAGTCAACTTGTTCAACTCGCAAAAATCGATGCACATGCGGAGCGACCCGTCTTTCTTTTTGACAAATAGGACCGGTGCTCCCCATGGCGAATGACTCAGTCGAATAAAACCCTTCCCTAGTAGTTCCTGTAATTGGTTAGATAATCCTTGTATTGCAAACGGCGCTAACTGATACAGTGCTTTTGCTACCGGCGTAGCTCCAGGTACTAACTCCATACGAAATCCCACCTGTCGTGGAGGAGGTAATCCTGACCAACACCCTCGGTTCCGTCTTTCGATAACCAATCCATTCCCCCAACCCCCAACTCGAAAGGTATCATGTCTATGTCAAAGGCATGGTTCTCCAATATCCTAGAGCACTCTCTAAAAAAATCTCATCTGCTAGTACACCCTACCGTTGGCCATTTCTACAGGGAAGCTAGTCTCTAGTCTATTATCAAGGCAAGCGTGTGTACAAAATCAAAAGATATGAAACTATTGTCTGCTCCAGTACCATTCAATTTGAAGACGAAGGGGTGGTTGAGCAAAATACGTACCTGTATCAACGTTCGGGTCTTGACGGGCGCCATTTACTCCGTTAACATATGCACGTTCTCTGGCAGCACTTCTTTGATTCCCTCGGCCTGGGTTGCCAGCTATGACCATCACTTGGTGTTGGTTATTCCCTTGTTGACCCGGTGCCCTATTCAGTCTGGGGCACGTGTTCCGGTAGTGACCAAGACCTCCACACTCATAACAAGCTCTGGCATTCCCGACGGGGTTATCCGCATTAACGTGTGTCACCAGGTTCGGTGCAACTCTACAATCTCTCGCTAGGTGCCCCGGGCGCCTACAGTTCGCACACGACCGACACGGCATTACTGGGGGGTGATGAAGGCTGCACCTGTCACATTTCGGGTGCGGGCCAGCATATTCTTTCCTTCCCTGAGTCACAGCCCCAAAATTTTGGGTCGTCTTGGCCTTTTTATCAAACCTTCCGGCGTTAGACCGGCTCGTTTTCCCAGGCTCCTTTCTCTTCTCTGTTCCTTGGTTATACTGATCGTTAGTATCATTACTCCTGTGGATTCGTTGATTCAGAAGAGTGTCGCTCACTTGAGTCACTATAGTTGGAATAAGTGAGGCTAGCTGCTGAGCGATCATAGCAGCTATATCGGGGTTTTCAGCTCCCTGGTTGTAGCCAGCTGGGGCGCCACCTGCTCTTGGTGATCTACCCCTACATCTGCCTTGAGGGGTCTCACCATCTTGGTTGGTACCACGTGTGACTCTTCGGGGCGGCATCTTCTAATCATAGAAAGATGTAAACATGTAGCTTTAGTCATTTCTGAGATACATGTATGATTCCACTCATCAAGTTCCGATAACCCATGCTTTGGTCCATCAAGATCGTCACGTAACCCAGTTTAAGCACATTCTTAGTATATCGGTGATGCTTATATATAGGGTTCCCCGCACCGTTCCCACCGCACCCACGATATACCTTGAATGACACTTAAACCGTTTACGTGACATCCTAATTTCCCTTAGCATAATCCCAATGAATAACATAATGTATTGTGTAGAGAGTATCATCACTCCTCTACATTTCTTGAAGTCCACTTTTATTCTAAGCATTCAATCAACTCCTTAGTTACTGAAATGCTAAGTGGAGGAATGTTTCACGGAAGATAGGATCAATGTCGTGATTGGAAGTATCATGAAGGCTCTAAATAGGGCAGGACTTAAGTAATGGTAGGTGTTAGTAATGTTATGTTACCCTTAATAAAGCCTCACTAGGATTATGATCCTAGCACACCTTAGGGTATAGAATAGCAAACCAGTAATACTCATGATCGTTACCTCACGGTAAGATTAGCCAGACTTGTCATGCACTGCGAATTGCAATTACGTGTGCACTCGTAATGGTAATTTGCCTTGCATGGTCACCCTAAGCTTCACTTACCCCAAGTTAACATCATAGTATTGTCCTCATTCATCAAGCACAAATTAGGTATTGTCCTCATGTCCCTGAACCAATAGTATTCCAATAGTAGAATGTAATAGCAAGTAAACTCTAAGCACATAAGCATAATATATCTAATGATAGCTGCCTATCCTTCATACCTTCAGGATTTCAGGCATAACCATGTTAGGGTCGGATTTAGTATCCGAGATCGACGCTAAGCGTGATCACCGAAGTTCCCCTTTGTTTAGGTATCTCGACCTAATGATATGATGTTGTGCGCACACAAACATAAGGTTCTAGTACAAGGGTATCCTATGGAGAAAGACTAAGAGTGATAGTGTCTTCCTCAGGATGATCAGATAGGAAGCACATTTGTATAGAATCATGTATAGAGACAAGAAACAAGCATAGAGGAACATACACGCAATATTAGATGCAAGCCAGTCCTAGCATGCATTCTACATGAAGGTTCCTAGGTTATAGTCTAGGTCAAGTGTATTGCCTAATTCTCTATAACCAATGGCTCTGATACCAGTCTGTCACACCCCCGCTGATAGCGGAAACACGGGGAATGCGAGCTAGACGGGATCGTCATAACACATGGTATGGATAGAGTAGCAATAATGATATGATGACAAGCGTGTCATGACGATACCCGAACACAATTGGAGACTTGTGTCGTGTATAATCAATGTTCAAGACAGCATAGCCATAAACATAACATAAAATGATCACATAATCATTGATAACAGCTTGCATTGTAAATTCCCATAACTCGGGAACAAGTGTACAATGTACAAGTTTGAGCAACCAAGATGTTCCAAAGATTAATGTTTACATTGCTTAGTTCTCCAAATATGTCCTAGGGTCTCCTCTAAAAGGTAGTGCTCCTAGAACTTCAATTACCTTGATCACCTGAAAAGAAACGCTCAAAAAGGTCAACATAATTGTTGGTGAGCTTCGCAGGTTTTAAGTAATAAAAGATGTTTAAGAAGAAAACAGTAAGTAGGTTTAATAATAGCTACCGCAACTACACTATGCGTAGGCGATTTTACCAGTTATAAATAGCTACAGCCAAACCTAGTCATCGGTTCCACGCGGGAATTGATGGCTGTAAGAAAGGTTTCCTCGAAAAAGAAAATAGTTTATAAAGACGTAGCAAGATCCACACAGCGCATACGTATAGTTTATAACCAAACCAATCCTTAGGTCCCAATGCCGGGATTAAGGGTTATACAAAAAGGTTTCCATAGCATAATAAGTTGTACTGAGAGATCCACACAGAAGTCCCACACAGAAGTCCCACACAGCCAAATAGTATCACCAAACAAGTAGCATTTACAGGTGACATCACATAACACAGCATCAAGTAATAGCACGTAGTAGCAACTTAGCATAGAATCACATTCAACATTTTATGCCTTAGTCAATCAGATCATCCCGTAGCCTAGTTTAAGCGCATTCTTAGTATACCGGTGATGCTTATATATAGGGTTCCCCGCAGCGTTCCCACCACATCCACGATATACCTAGAACGATGCCTAAGCCGGCTACTTGACATCTGATTGACCTTAACATCAATGTGTCAACATCCAACAAGTAAGCAAGATGAGTTAACCATAGAGTTACAGCGGGTTTCCACTAAGGAAGATGCTTGAAAATATGTTAAATAAGCGAGCGTTCTTTTCCCCCAAGTTTGAAAATGTTTAAAAGTTATATAAGCGTAAAAGGGGCCACGAAACTCACTGAATAGATGATAAGCACGATTTGATGTATGGTTTCCTGGAATAAGATGCTAGGAACCGTCAAACACCTATTGACAGTTACTGATAAGCATTAGTAATGATCATAACGCATAATGTGATGTTTGATAGGTGCGGGCAGTTTCGGTTCGGTCGTGGGTAGTACACACAAGCAGTCACACACACCTCAGACCTTATGTAGGTCGAAGCATTTAAAGATAGCCGTCATGGCTATGACATTCGAGCAGTGTCATTATTTTTTATGTTATCTCATCACACAAGGCACTCAAAAAGGGGAAAACCACACATACGCGCGTCACACACAATACACAGGAAAACTCCTCACAACGACTCTATTCACACAACAAGACCCGACGCACGACTGACACTCCATTCGCACGAGTGGACCTTTAGTCGTACGAATTAGCTACTTTCGTACGATTGAACCTTCATTCGTGCGACTAAGCTTTCAATCGTACCATGCATCACCAGTCGCACGACCCAACAGCCAGTTACGCGACTCAACGTCCCCTCGCGCGAATCAGGTTCATTCGCGCGATTGGACCTTCTTTCGCGCGACAGGCCTCCGATCGTGCGATTCACACACAGTCGCACACAGTTCACATTCGCATGACTCTGTCGCGCGACAACTCCAGTCGCCCCACTCGGTCGCGCGACACACATTCTTTCGCACCCACCGACAGCCGTGCGACACAACCGCGCGACTTACCCAATCGCACAGGCACAAGTCGCGCGACAGTCCTATTCGCGTCGACGGGGGTCGCGACTGCAGGAAGTTGCAGGGCGGCCTTCGGCTGCCCGAACACGAGTTTTACCCAACCAGAACTTCTAGGACTCGTTTCCTAACTTATCTAGGCATGATTCACCCACTGGAGCATAACACACAAGCCCACACGACCTCATGTGCTCGGATGAACCCGAGCACCCGAAAACCCTAGAAACGTAGAAATAAACGCAAGAAATGGGACGACCGAGGTCGTCTACCTGTAAGAACCGTGTAGACTCAGCTGTAGTCAAAGTCTTGACGGTGAAAACGAGACGAAAATGGGCGATTTTGGTGCAAGATTAAGAGAGAAATGGAGATGGAGGTGAAGAGGAAGAAGAACAAATGGTGGGGAAATGGCTGGGAAAAGGGTATTTATACCCAGCCAAGTTTGGCAATTTGTCAGGTGTAGTCCCTGTACTTTGCTCCCGAGTCCCCGAACTTGCTTCCGTTGAAAACGACGTAAACACGCGCGTTATATTAATTATAAGGATGTGTTTAATGGTGTTTATGACGAGGTTTATATTACATGACATAATATAATTAGTGGTGTCGGTTGCGATATTCGTGAGCGTTTTGGATGGTAAGGTCGCGAATAAAGGTATCACGAACGTCAGAGAAAACTAAACAAGTATGGTGACCTCACAAATAGTCTGTGAAGATGAAAAATGAACGCTCTAAGAATAGTTAACGAGATTTCACGTTAGATGACAAACCTTGAAGTGACGGATGTCACAACGCACCACCAACTTTTGTGAGTGCTTCTACCATGCCTATTAAGCCTCCATGTGAAGAGTTTGTTTAGACAAACAACACACCATCACATGGGTACTCAGATAATGGCCAAAACATAATGCACTTTGACAACACAAAATTAGATGCTGAAGCTGTTGCCGAGTCAGCTAAAATGACAATAGGCGCTGCAGAAGGTGCTGCATACTTAACCAGCAAAGACTCAAACCACACAACTTAACCACATGAACACGTAAAAGGTTCTGAAAATGCCAACAAACTCGACTAAATTTCTAGCTCCCCTGACATATTCTCGTGACAATAATAAGATAACCTACAATTTTAAACCCAAGTGAACTTGAATTAAATACTCAGTCTCCATAGTGTAATGTTTGTTCTCTTTGAGACATTTTATCAAACACTTTGTGTGCAGGTTAACACATCCAAATTCAACAACTAAATTAAATGATGGTCATGCCCAAACACAACAACCAACATGAGATCATTTAAACAAACAAAAACCCAAGCAACAATACATGTAACCATAAGTTAATCTAAGCGGACATCAAAACTAAATGTACCTGGACTCAATAGATATGGCCAGCTTTGACGCGGCTTTTTGTCGGTGTCTGGAGTGTAGTAAGCAAAATTTGATAAGACCAACCTCCAACTCCAGATCGACCACCTAAATTTCAAACATTAAGTCAAATTTCCAAAGATCTGTAATTTGAAAAAGAAACTCTAAAGAATTCATCACAAAAATAAAAATTTAAAATTGATAAAGCCTAATTTGAACCATAAACCTTCTGAAAATTAGTCTCCACATCCTTCTCTTTTTTCACCTAAATAATATCGCAAAGATGATCTATGACATTCACCAAACTTATTTCATAAAAAAAACACAAAATCATATCAAATGAAGAACTAATTTTCCAAACATATCTACAATTCGCACAAAACCAACAACACAATCCGAATGTTTGGGAAGAAATGAACCGATCGAACCTTGGAAAATCAAGAAATGTAGAACAGATCTACAATTCGCACAAAAACAACAAGAAGATCCGAATATTGAGAAGAAATCAACTGATCAAACCTCGAAAAATCAATAAACGTTGGTAGGGAATGGAGACATTACCCTGAAATGAAGTGAGTAGAGGATATCTTCAAAGTTACCGTCCGATGAATCTGGGTTTTTTGGATTTCTGAATACACCGAGAAGGCCATTTACTCCTTCAACTGAAGCCACAACAATCAATGGTATTGAATGTGAGAGCATGGAACGGCGGAGGTACGGTGTAACGCCCATCGACGGGGACGATGCCCAGCTGAGGGGGCGCGTCTTACGGGACTGACTGAAATTACAACTCTGCCCATCCTTTATGCATTATAAAGGAGTAGAGATGATCAATTCTACTAAATTAAGCTCAGCCTGTCACATAATGCAAATATGCGGACAGAACAAAACAGCTTAATTACACCTCTAAATAGATATAGAACTTTGTAACTGTTAAAATTAAATTTCGACTTTGAAGTCTGAACTAGACCCTTGTTAGTTGTACCACCTTGTGCTAACATATTAAAAAAACATATATTAATGTAGTGTTAATGTTATATGTAATTTGTAATAAAATATATTTGGGGAATTTGATAATATTTGATAAATATAACACTAGCCCTAACGTCCCGTGTGTTACACGGATTGAAAAAACTAAAATAACGAATATTTACAATTAGAAATTAAGAACTAATATTAATAATCTTCTAATATATAAGAATAATATATAATAATGATATATAAGGATGTTTAAGGGATGCAAAATTTTCATTAAAACAACTTTTCGCTATATGAATGACACGTGGCAATAACTTCTTGAGAGTGTGCCATGTGACAACATATAACTTAAAAGCCAATAATTTATTAAAACATAAAATTGATAAAATGTTATAACAAACTTAGCTGCAAATGTGAAGAAGCATGTCAACTTAAGTTGTATTGTGATTGTATATAAAATTAAATTATGAAAAACTAATCTCTTAATATTATGTTTGAAAATATAGATTCTGTTTACCATAATTTTGGTTTAAAATCATTGTACATAGATTACAAAATGACTTTTTATTTTCTCAAAATAAATTATGACGAATACAAATAATGGTTTTCATTTTAACATTTATTTGAATATAAAATAAAAATGATATTAATTCAAACTTTAGAAACTTTTTATTTTAGGGAAACAAATTAAGAGAAATTTTTGGAGTTTAAATGAGTGTTTAATATGATGACAAGTGTCAATATTTATTTAAGAATTTGACATGTGTCAAAAGGTGTTTAATATGATTACAAGTGACAAACTCCTTTTCTTTTATTATATAAAGATAATTCAACAAAACCGGCTTTAATTTAAAACTAAGATTCTATTAGTTAGGTAAAAGTGGACATTTGAAATTCACAATCTCTGATTCGTATTTTAGTCAATTTCACCACAAACATGACTTCAAATATCTATGGCTTCTTCCCTTTAATTTTCATAATGATTACAATAACTATTTCTATTTTGATATTTATGTTGAATTTGGTTTTAAAAAACAGGGCTTCAAGGAACTTAGGTCCCATAAGACGTGCCCTGGAAGTTTCTTCTGGTCGCCTTTGTCCCATAACATGTGTATATGTGTGTCACACGCGCACACAACCATGTATACATACATACATACATACATACATACATATATATATATATATATATATATATATATATATATATATATATATATATACACTAGCTTTAGTGAACCCGTGTATTACACGAGTTGAATAAATAATATTAAATAGAACAAATTTTATTAATTATAAAATAATGTATGATTTAAATTATATATGAGTAAGGAATATAAGTAATAAAACAATAACATCAACTTTTAAAATTTTTGTTTTTAACTTTTTTATTTTCCTAAAAAATAAATTAAACATTTCGCTTAAAAACATGTTAAAAATTTAAAACTTAAAATATTTTGTGTTTTAAAAAAAAGTATGACGTCTTAGAAAATTTGTTTTGATAAAAATTTGTTTCTCTAGAAATAAATATCAAAAAGTATCTATTTCTAAATTTTTCTAAAAAGAATTTTTAATCAAAAAGAATTCAATAATATAATTAGTAATTAATAAAGTTATTTAATAAGAGAGAGAAGCGGGAAAATTTTATTAAAAATAAATGTGGTGTTGCCATGTGGCATCCCTAGTTATGTGGTGTTGCCATGTGTCATCCCTAGTTACCCTTTATTAGAATAGGTAGATATATATATATAGAGAGAGAGAGAGAGAGGGAGAGAGAGTAGACGATCAAAATACAAAATAATAGTTGACAAATACTACAAATTAACACCTCAACATAATATACATCTATCCTTGGAGGAGCCAAAACCTAATATGAATTTGAATACATGATTTTCAACCAATAACTTACAACAAGTCTCTATATATCAAAGCGGCTGAATAATCTAATTAGTGATCAAAACACCAAGCATTATTTTTCTACAACCATTACCCCTCCTGCATGTTAAAAGTCAGTCAAAAGTATGTTTTCATTATCATCTTATAACCACAGCATAGCATGCGTGAATTGAACATATATTTCACAATAATTCATAGCTCAAAACAAAATTCAAACAAAATTTCAACTCATGATAATCATTCTTTTACCTATTCATAGCAAAAATGTAAAACAACTCGATCGAATGATAAACTCCTATAACTGATTTATGATCAAATTCCATTTCACGTATGCTCGAATCATCTCTAATACTATATAATACATATTGGATGGGTAGAACCGTCATTTTCTCAAATCCGTAAGACGCGCCTCTTCACTCACCTCCTCCGTAATCACCGGGCCTTCACTTCCTCCGTCAGCGACCATCCACCTCCACCTCCGACCATTAATTGCATCGTTCCATGTCGATTGAACACTCCCCTTCAAATCCCCCTCCGTTCCATGTCGATTGAACACCTCCACCTCAGACCATTAACTGCGTCTGCCCCAGATCGGCCTCCACTTCGGCGCCGCCGCACACACAGAGGTTAAGTGATTGTTGTGTCAATTACCCGAATTGATTCTCTATTTGTGTTTTGGTTCAATTTTTGTCGGGGTTCATTGATTCAGCTCAGGTTGGGTTAACTGAATCCTTTGAATGTGATGTGAACTACCTCAATTGATTCTCTATTATGGTAATCGGTTTAATTTGGTCGATGATATTTCTCTGAACTACCTTAATTGATTTTCTGTTTGGGTGTTGGTTCAATTTTGGTTGCTGCTTCTTGATTCAATTGGGGTTGGGTTCATTTACTTCATTTTCCACTCCCTGGGTGTTCTTTCCGTGAGTTAGTGGGTGGTTAACATTTTTAGGGCATCTTCACAGAGACTTCGTTTTGATGCTAAGTGGTACGAATGAGTATAATCTGTCCAAGGAAGATGTTGGTTTGAGGCTGGCTTTTGTATATCTGCCTGTAATTTTGAGGGTTAGTCTACATATTAATCCAGCAAAAAATTCGGTTTTGGGGCTTGAACATGGAATAAAGGTTTATTGCATGATTATAAATCTTTATTAATTATTTCATTAAACTGACAGGCCAGGAGGGGAAATCTGTTTCAACAACGTCTCCAATAGTCAAACGAGGTACTTATATACGTCTTATAAATCAATGATTCTCTTTATATATTGGGCAAGAATCATTCAACTCATTCATGTCTTTGTTTTTTTCTTGATTAAATTTCAGCTCCACCAAAAGTAACTAATCTAAAGATGGTCGGTGATATAAAGGAGGGAAGTAAGATTACAGTAACTGCTAATGTAACTGGAGCTACAGAAGGATCTAGCAGAGTTCAATGGTTCAAAACATCTTGAGGCAAGCTCACTTTTATCTTTCACATCCATCTGTGTAAATTAAATGAATTTTAGACATTAGTTGAGGAATCACATATAGTTGTTTGTTCTACTTTTGATCATCCCAATTGTCAATATCATATAATGTCCTAAGATCATACAGTAGCTCTATCTTTATTTTGCAACTGTATTATAAATACTTTTAGACACATTTGTACTTTCATACAAGATGATATGATATAATGTGAAATCTGAAACTGTACAAAGATATGAAAGCTGATCATGAGTGATATGTCATGTTACAAAACTCCATACTGTGTAAATAATGCAAGCAGTTCAAAACAGTTTTAAGCAATACAAAAAGGGTCCATACCTGTTCGAAATGTTACATAATAGTATAATACTATGACAGTGTGTAATATACTACGGAATGGTATGACACAGCACAAAATGAATGATATGATACAAAGGTGATGGTACAAGCTGTATGATCTTAGGATGCTTAATAAAGTACTACCTTTATAAATTATTAGATTCAGTTTTTTGTTTAGTGACATATAGTACCTATTGTGGATACATTTCAGATACAGTTAATGTTTAATATATTTTTATGAGTAAGTAGTAACCTTTTTGTTTGAGTATGAAGTCAGTAAATTAGGCTTCATGTTAGAGTGTGGGTTTATCTGATATATCTGCTATTGGTATATGGTGCACCATTTACGGTTAGAGGAGAATCCTATTGTTGAGATGGCACATGTAGAAGCGGCTTCTATTTTGCTTGTTGGCCCAAGCCTGAAAAAGTTCAATGATAGAGGTATGCGATGATCTTTAGATATTAAATTTAACTACCTTAATTTATTTTTTTGTTGTTTTTGTAATTTATTCTGGTTCTCGTTCCAATCTTATTGATTGATATTTCGGCAACCTCATAACTATTCAATTAGAGTTTACAGTATTTTAAATTGTATTTCCAATCTGATGATCATATATTATGTATTTATGTTTATTAGAAAGCACGAGCGTGGTCATTCTGGTAATTATTTACTGTGTTTCTTAGTACTAGTCTGATGATTATTTTAGTTAACATAGGCTCTGTTCTTCAAATATAGCAGGCTCTGTTCTTCGAATATCGTGTAACATGCAATCTTTTAATTATCATATTTTTATTGTTTCTTATATGCAAGTAATTTTTAGTATTTTAGTCTTTGTATGATTCGTGTTTTGTACCGCTTTCTTGAAGTCTTTGTTGTTATTTAGGCATTGCTAAAGATCCGGGGTACTGAAGTACCATTTTAAATATAAATTCAGGCATTCAGCTTAATTCGGCATCATATTCTTATACAAAAAGTTGAATTTATTTAATATTTGAAATTTCTAACAATTCTCACCTAACATGCATCTGCAATGAAAATTTTTCTAGATCTTTCTCCTAAAGAAATCACAATTGCAAAACATTATCCAGCACATACAGCAGTCTGCATTGCAGGAGGTTGGGAGTTTTGTAGCTCTAAACAAGCCCCAGGTGAGTTGTCATTTTTTTTGCTTGTTTAATAATGTCATTGATGAAATATTCAAATTCTGATTACGCTTTTAGAGGTTAAGTTGTATTGTTGATGGAATTCCAAAATAGCATTTTTTTATGTCAACTAAATCAGCTTGAAAAATTACATTTGTTGGAAGACAGGCGTCATCAATGTTATCTAATTAATCAGATTTGTTAAGTTTATTTTATGGCTGTCCTATGTTACTAAAAATTATTAATCAATTAAATGAAATTCACCTTTAACTAACAATGATCTGTTTACTGATTGAACAGAGTCGACTTTTAATTTTCTGGTTGAACAATGGAAAGACCATTTCCCTCATGGTTACGTGCTCATGGAAGCCTCAGTTGATCAACCATTTGAAGATGATGCTTGTAACTGCCACTTCTTTTCACCAAAGATAAAACCATAGATGAAAATTCAGAATTAGTCTTGAATTATCAATGGTTCATTGGAAGCACAACCTTTCAAACTTCACCCCAATTCCAGATGCTACTGCTAAGGTAACAGGTGTTTTCACTTATCATTAATAGGAATTTTTTATGCAACTGTATTTCATTTTGTGAACTTACTATTTGCAAGGTGTACTGGCCAAAACATGATGATGTGGGCAAAATTTTAAGGGTTGAGTGTACACCTGTACTGGGAGATACTAAATATTCCTCAATTTTTGCTATATCTGCACCCGTTTCTCGAGGTACATTATTCCTTACACAAAATATGTAGTTGACTAAAGTTTGAAGTTCAATATTCAGTTTTAACTTTTGTATAGGAACTGCATGCCCAAAGATTCTGAAGCTTGATGTGCGTGGAGAATTGGTGGAGGGAAATATAACTACAGGCTACCCAGAGGTTAACTGGCGACTAAACTGAAGGTGGTCTACTGACAGCATCTTATGGGTACATAGGAGGTCATGAAGGAAAGAGTATTTACAATTGGTTTCTTCATGAGGTATATCGATATTCATTCTTTATAATATTAAACTACTTATCATCCCCATATTTTTTCTTTATATTCATATTGTACAGGCTATCTGCAGGTTGAAACTGATCCTGGTATATTGATACCTGAGGTTTCAGGTCATCTTTAGTACAATGTCACTAAAGGTGCAATTGGTAAATGCATCTCATTTAAATGTACCCCTTTACGTGATGATGGGATTATGGGGGAATCCAGAACTTGCATGGGTCAAGAACGTGTTCAGCCAGGTAGTTAATAATGTTTATACTTTCTTAAGTTGCAGAGACACACTTCCGAGAACTCTTTTGTCACATGTTTATGTGGTAAAGAAAACTATGGTATACACCTAAAACTTATGTCTATGTGTATGTACTTTGAAATTTAAATCTAATGTTTGTTTGTATCTGACGTGAGGTCGAAGTCTCAATCAAATTTAAAACCAAATACTACTAATTAGCTAGTGATAAGTGGGTATCGAACACAGGGAGTTTGTGGAATATGTGTTAACTTAAGTCAAATTGCAATTAACTAGGTTTAACTAAAATGATAAATAAGTAAGATTCATTAATTTGTTGATTTGTGAATTGGCTTAAAAACAAGAAATGAAAGTAAATTGGTTTGTAAAAATCAGTAATGAGAAATATGTTTCCCTTTGGTATCCGGATTTTAACAAATGATGATATTGGTGTTAATTGGGAAGAACCACATAGACATGATTCATGAGTGTGTGTTTATGTGTGATCAAAGAGGACTAAGTACTTGTATTAGCAAGGTTATCTCTCGATAATCAGTATCACTATCAAATTACTCAAGATTTCCACTAAATCAAGATTTGCCTATGGCATCAAGAACGTATGGTTGAAACTAAGCAATTTACGAATGATCCGTTACACATAATACACAATCATCATGACAAAACAATCACAAGATAGATTTCATCATCCCATAAATAGAAAACACCAACATGACCAAAGTTATAAATCCTTCAAACCAAAAGGAAACATACAAGAAGTTTAGCCACTCATAGTTTTATGCATGAGAACAAGATTCAAAAGACAATTCATAAGAATCAAATTAAAATAACAAGGATCAAATTACCACAATATCTTGTTCTTCAACACAACTAAGAAGCTCAACCAAAAGCTTAGCCAAAGAAACTTCAATTCTCAATCTCCCGAATGTGTTTTTGGTTCAAAGAGAATGATGATCAAAACAATTGCTTTTCCATGTTTATAAAACAAAACAAACCAACAAAAGTTCCATCTTTCCAGCCAAAGACTCGTCACACTTCCATCTATTGAGCAAAAGCACTTCCACTTGTGTTTTTAAATTGTAAACCACTTTCCAGGAAATCACCCTACCGTAACTTACGGTAGCCACCGTAAGTTACGGTAGCCACAAGTTTGATACGGTGAGAAGCTTCTGCCGTACGGTGGAAAAATGCATGTTTGGGGGCCACCGTAATTTACGGTGGCTACCGTAAATTACGGTAGACCCCACTTATTTTATTTTGTTCCTTCTTCTCATCCTTCCTTGTTCCATCCCGTCATGGTCCGTCCAACGCTATGTTTTCTCAGTATTAAGCTCCCTAATGTGCCTGAAACAAAAGCAACTGTAGTTATCTAATTCAAGATAATTACACGACCAAATATGAGAATATTACACGTTTTATCATCATAAAGGGTTGTTCCTTGAACCACCTGTCACATCCCCACACTTAACCGTTGCTTGTCCCAAGCAACATAACAATTCATTTCAAACAAGCGATCAATGTAACTCAAGCATAAACATGTAAAACTTTTATTAACCCTTTCGTAATACCCAAAATGATACACCCCTCGCTATGTCTCTCCTCTCGGTGACAAGTAAGTTTTAGCATCTATGAGCTAAACACACAAAAGGCAAACGGTGGTTGTACAACTATAAGCTTGTACCTAAATCGACCCTTCTCTTAACAATTGCCAAACATGAATGCATATTAAAAGGGACTTTAAGGTTGTAACGTGGCTAGGTGTATGGGTAGGAATTGGAATATATATGAAGAAGCGAAAACTTAACCTGGTCTTTTATTACACAATGTCATAACCACTAACTACCAAACCTAATACTATGAACAAGGTACTCAACTTCAATTCCTTTAGATATATATATATATATATTTTTTTTAATTTTTTTTCTTTCTTTTTCTTCATTCATTTTTCTCCCTTTTTTTTATTTTTTTTTATATATATATTTTTTCTTTAATAACAATAAAACAAACACGAAATCTTCACGCAAACATTCAACATAGCATTGAAGATGATTACAACTACTAAGCAACTACTAACACTATAAGACCAGGTCAAGTTGGGTAAATTTTGAAGTAGCTAGCTAAGCGGTAACAAACGATAGGCTTTTAGGCACAACATTGGGCAACTAAATGTCCAAACCCCCGCCCCTCTCGCAACCAAGCTCATATATATATTTTATGAGGTCCAACCTCCCAAATCCCACACTCGCACACATCAAAGACGAGGCTACCTAAATGCCCTTATTCACATTCACATCTAACTAAAGTCTCGGATCGTATTCAAGCACAAGTTCTAATGCACCCCCACCTGTTGCCACTCTCTCAAAGAAATGTGTTATTTATCTACAAGTGTGGCTTCAACTCTCACAAGAATAAGAATGATTAAGATTGCTGATGCATCATTTGGAGTTAATCCAAAGTGTTCAAATTCTCACAATGTTTTGCTTGAAATTTTTTTTTTTAAAACTTCAAAAATTCCCCTCATCCCCACACTTGGGATACATTGTCCCCAATGTATGGTTTGAAAGGAACAAAATAAATAAAACAAAAGACTCAAAAAGTTGAAAATATATATATATTTTCAACTTTTTGAGTCTTTTGTTTTATTTATTTTGTTCCTTTCAAAACCATACATTGGGGACAATGTATCCCAACCCTTTATTTGTTTTATTTATATATTTTCAATTTTTTTTTTTTTATTTATTTGTTTTTTTTCAAGGAACAACCCTTTATTTTTTTTTTATTTTTTTTTTTTTTTTTTTTTAATTTTTCTTTTTTTTTTCTTTTTTTTTCTTTTTCTTTTTTTCCTTTTTTTTTTTTTTTTTTTTTTTTTTTCTTTTTTTTCTTTTTTTTCTTTTGTTTTTTGTTTTTTTTGTTTTTTTTTTTTTTTTTTTTTTTTTGTTTTTTTTTTTGGTTTTTTTTTTTTTTTTTTAAATTTTTTTTTTCTTTTGTTTTTTTTTTGGTTTTTTTTTTTTTTTTTGTTTTTTTTTAATTTTTTTTTCTTTTTTTTTGTTTTTTTTTTTTTATTTTTTTTGTTTTTTTTTTTTTTTTTTATTTTTTTTTTTTATTTTTTTTTTTTCTTTTTTTTGTTTTCTTTTTTTTTTAAAACTTCAAAAATTCCCCTCATCCCCACACTTGGGATACATTGTCCCAATGTATGGTTTGAAAGGAACAAAATAAATAAAACAAAAGACTCAAAAAGTTGAAAATATATATATATTTTTTTTTTTATGATACTAACACCTCCTTAATTCAACCCTGACACATAAACATTAACATATCATAAGCTCCACCCTACCACCCAACCGAACTACTCAAAAGAAAACAAGAAACAAACTGTACAAGAGAAGATGCAACCTGAATAGCTTGACTTATGGTGGCCTTGTGGAGTGTTTCAACTCTTGCCGGGAAACTGACACACCTTCCCGCATCCCCACACTTGTGCAACAAGTGTGCTGCATCCAGTCTTCTTACCTTCACTATCCATCTTAGTTTGTTCAACTGTCTTCTCCACCTTCTTTTTCTTCGCTCTTCTCTTTCTCTTTCTCTTCTTTCCTTTAGCTGCAACCTCTTTCACTTCCTTTAACCTGTCAACAGCAAAACATGCTCCCTTGATGGAAGGGTTAGTAACAATAGAAAACATATTTAAGTTCAAAACCTTCTCACCAAACTTCATGTTCACCATTCCTAGCTCACAGTCTAGGACTGCCTGTGCAGTAGCTAGAAACGGCCTACCCAAGATGACTGAATATGGTGCATTCTCAATAGAAGAAGTGTAATCCAGTACCAGAAAATCCACTGGGTAGTAGCAATCTCTCACCTTTACAATGACATCTGTTAGCATACCCCTGGGCCTAATGGGTGTTTGGTTAGCCAACATTATTATGGTATCAACATATTTCAATGGACCAAAATCAAATTGTCATATAAATGCCCGGGGAGGATGCTAACGCATGCTCCTAGATCTAAAAGTGCCCGGTCAATTTTAAGGTCTCCTATATGAATTGGAATCAATGGCACTCCTGGATCTGTGAGTTTTAGGGGTAATTTATCTAACAAAGGAACACTTACCTGAGATGTGAATTCCAAAGCATTAATGTGTACTTGTCTTGGGCTCTTGGAACTAGATTGGTGATTAGGATTCACCACAGTATCACTTGGCAGCTCTCCTTTGTTCTTCTTCAAGTTTGCTACTTCTGTTGCGAGTTGGCCCATTTGGATGCTCAAAGATTGAATGGCCTTGTCACGAATTTCATCTTTTTGGGCCCGAGCATCATCCAACTGATTTCTTTTTGCATCTCCTGTTGCATCATCATAAGAATATCCATAACTTCATTCCCGCTTGAAGTAACATGACCCGATGAACCACCTTGCTCATTACCCGATTGTTGGGATTGCCTTTGGAAACCTTGATTATTCCCACCCAGTAATTGCCTTGACTATTGAATTATTGGCGGGGCACATAGTTACCTTGGGTGTTTCCTTGAAAGTTCGGGTTGGATTGATTGGCCGGATTCCATAACTGAAATTGGGATGATTTCTCAAACCGGATGATAGGTATTTGAATTCATGTTGTAATTTCTTCCATCAAACCCTTGACCTTGAATAGCATTCACTTCCTCCACTTGTTCAAAAGTTACAGTGCAAGAATCCACAGTATGCCCTAACTCATTGCAATTTGTACAAACATTATAAACTTGATTTGTACATTGTACATTACCATCGTCCACCGCATGAACTGGAGCTCGTGTAATGACCGGTCGTGCTCGTCTTGATGATTGAGCCTTCCTCTTCGATGTAACCGCCATCTGTTCCAAAAATGCCCAATCGTCTTGCTCATAATTTGTACCAAATGTACCATTTGTGATAGACATTAAATCACGAGCATCTTCAGAATGGAGCCCCTCGTGAAAAGCGTTCAACAACTCCCATAACTCAATTCCATGATGAGGACAATTCTTGATCATCATGTTAAACCGCTCAAACGCCTCATGAAACATTTCACCTTGTGTTGTTGGAAACTTCTCAAGCTTCTCCTAGCATCATTAGTCTTTTGAGCTGTGAAAAACTCTTCCAAAAACCTTTGTTGCATTTCAGCCCATGTATAAATTGAAGCGGATGGCAAAGTGTAGAACCATCTCTTTGCCTTATCCTCCAATGAAAACTGAAACAATACCAACTTGACGTCATCCGCAGAAAATCCTTGACCACCAATTGTGTTACAAATTGAATCATAAGCTTCCAAATGGAAATAGGGTTCTTCCGTTGCTAACCCTTTGTACTTTGGCAAACTTTGAAGTGAATTTGTTCGGACTTCAAAAGTTCTCCCTTGATTGTTTTGAGGAATAACCACTGGTGATGGATTATTTGTGATGATTGGACGAAAGTGTGCCTCTATACCCCTAGCAGCATCCCAATTATGCCTTCGTGGAACACCCAACCTAACTCTTGGTCGCTGAGGACCCATTGGTCTTTGAACTTGTGGTCCTTGAGGCATAAATTGCTGAAATGGTGGTTGAAAGTTTGCTCCCCCATGCTGTGGAATAATCTGTTCTTGAAATTATGGCCTCACTTGGGGTTGCATTTGTTGTGGTATAACTTGTTGCTGCACAACTTGTGGTTGTAGTCTCCCATATCCTTGCATAGCTTGTCCTTGACTATAAACATAATTTCCTTGATCAGCATCTCCTTCGTATGTGTACCCTTCTTCTTCATATCTCCTAAATTCATCACCATAACCACCATCAACACCAGCTCGTCCTACTCTCGATGTTTGTACAACTTGAGGTTGTTGATCTTGTGTATCCGTTTGCATTTGAGAGGTAGAGGAAGTATGAAATATGGATGGGTTGGATTGATATGGTTGTGATGTTGGAACTGGTCTAGATGATGATGCTTGACCGGTTGTTGGGAAGAAATATGAAAAGGGTGGAATAGGTGCTGATGGGTCAAAGCTAAAGGAATGTTCGGTTTGGGTACTTGTAGGTAATGGGGTATGGGTTGGCTTAGTCTCCGGTGGTAATGTAGGATTTGGTAAAGGTTCGGATGGTGTCGTTTGACCTGTAGTAGGAGATGGTGAAGGCGGATCCATTGTATTAGTGATGTAACGGGTGATGTAGGTGCTATTGGTGAACTGCTGATTTTTTTTGTCGATGTAATACTCTGTTTCTACGAGCTGCTCGTTCAATTTCTGGATCAAACACTAATGGTGATGATGAGCTTGAATTCCTAGTATGCATACACCTGAAACAAAACCTGCACACTACACACGACCAGCGTAACATAGAAATAACAAAACAAAACTAATAAGCAAAACACGTTGCGCACAACTCCCCGGCAACGGCGCCAAAATTTTGACGTGAGGTCGAAGTCTCAATCAAATTTAAAACCAAATACTACTAATTAGCTAGTGATAAGTGGGTATCGAACACAGGGAGTTTGTGGAATATGTGTTAACTTAAGTCAAATTGCAATTAACTAGGTTTAACTAAAATGATAAATAAGTAAGATTCATTAATTTGTTGATTTGTGAATTGGCTTAAAAACAAGAAATGAAAGTAAATTGGTTTGTAAAAATCAGTAATGAGAAATATGTTTCCCTTTGGTATCCGGATTTTAACAAATGATGATATTGGTGTTAATTGGGAAGAACCACATAGACATGATTCATGAGTGTGTGTTTATGTGTGATCAAAGAGGACTAAGTACTTGTATTAGCAAGGTTATCTCTCGATAATCAGTATCACTATCAAATTACTCAAGATTTCCACTAAATCAAGATTTGCCTATGGCATCAAGAACGTATGGTTGAAACTAAGCAATTTACGAATGATCCGTTACACATAATACACAATCATCATGACAAAACAATCACAAGATAGATTTCATCATCCCATAAATAGAAAACACCAACATGACCAAAGTTATAAATCCTTCAAACCAAAAGGAAACATACAAGAAGTTTAGCCACTCATAGTTTTATGCATGAGAACAAGATTCAAAAGACAATTCATAAGAATCAAATTAAAATAACAAGGATCAAATTACCACAATATCTTGTTCTTCAACACAACTAAGAAGCTCAACCAAAAGCTTAGCCAAAGAAACTTCAATTCTCAATCTCCCGAATGTTTTTGGTTCAAAGAGAATGATGATCAAAACAATTGCTTTTCCATGTTTATAAAACAAAACAAACCAACAAAAGTTCCATCTTTCCAGCCAAAGACTCGTCACACTTCCATCTATTGAGCAAAAGCACTTCCACTTGTGTTTTTAAATTGTAAACCACTTTCCAGGAAATCACCCTACCGTAACTTACGGTAGCCACCGTAAGTTACGGTAGCCACAAGTTTGATACGGTGAGAAGCTTCTGCCGTACGGTGGAAAAATGCATGTTTGGGGGCCACCGTAATTTACGGTGGCTACCGTAAATTACGGTAGACCCCCACTTATTTTATTTTGTTCCTTCTTTTCATCCTTCCTTGTTCCATCCCGTCATGGTCCGTCCAACGCTACGTTTTCTCCGTATTAAGCTCCCTAATGTGCCTGAAACAAAAGCAACTGTAGTTATCTAATTCAAGATAATTACACGACCAAATATGAGAATATTACACGTTTTATCATCATAAAGGGTTGTTCCTTGAACCACCCGTCAGTATCATAATTATTTTTTATCAGGAAACCCTATATTGCTGTCTCTACAAGTGGTTGGGACTGTAGTTGAAGGCACAGCATTATATAAACAAACAAACAAACAAACAAACAAACAAACCCAGTATATCCCACTCAAGAGTAGGGTCTGGGAGGGGTAGGTGGTGGCAAGTCTTTCCTCTATCCAGATAGGTAGAGAGACCGCTTCCAAAGAGACCCCTGGCTCGATACAAAAGCTATAACGCTCGCGATTTAACATATAATCAAATAATCAAATAAACAATCATATAATCAAACGTACGATTTATGATATATGGTATAGGTACAGCATATACCAAAGGCACAGCATTATATTTTAACAAATAATATTGGGGTGGTGAAGAGGGAGACTCTGTTTTCCGCTGGTTCAGGGTATCAAACATATTGTATTCATTTCACAATAGTTTCTTGTATATGGTTTTGTTCTAAGCCTATGTGTAATAATTAGGGTTCAAGTTGTTTACAGTTTGTCTTATTATCATTTTATATAGTATACTGATAGTTAATTATATGTGCAGACTAGCTCAGATGGCATGAAAAAGGAAGTTGCAGATGCCACCTCATCATCATACTTGCTTTCAGCTGATGATATTGGGTATTTATATCCGCTTCATGTAACTGGTGAGAAAGGATCGGGCCCGTGGGCCTATTTTATTATCTCAACAGATTGGACCAATACCTCCAGGTATTATGCAGAATCCTACTTATTCTATTTTTACAAAACCTTATGAATGAACATATAGTCACTACTGAGCACTTTAAACTGAACAATCTTGAACAAGACATGACCAAATACTTTTCATTAGTAAAAAAATAGAAACTATTCAAGAGAATGATGACATCAAACAACCCACTTTAGTTTAGACCCATATGCTAAGTTTCTTTGAATGATGACATGACTGTAGTCAAACAATGATTACAAAAAATCTGAATGCTTTAATTTTCAGGGCCACCAACTTGCCAATCACTCGAGTTTCATGGGTCATTGGTGAAAGGAGGGCATTTAACCGTTATTGCATCTTATAGCGGAGGGTAAGCAAATTTCCTTTTTTTATTAAAGATGTTTAGGGTAGGAATATCTTATCATAAAACGTATATTTAAATATATATTGTATTCTTTTTAGGGGGAAAGGAGCTTGCTTCTTCGATTGGTTCAGAGTGAAGGATAATGGTTGCAAGGAGAAACTTCATTCTGGTGGTGAGGGGTTTTAAATAATATTTTTGCATGACTTAGAAGTACAGTTGGCTGCCCTGTTTACTTGCTTAAAGTAAGGTAAAATCTTAGCAGAGAAGTTAGATTTGACTTTAGAAGATGTGGGAGAGTGTGTGGAGCTTGTTTATACGCCTGTGTGTGAAGATGGACTTAAAGGGAGCCCAAAGAGCATTTTATCAGGTCCCATTGTTCCAGGTGAGTACATTCTGCTTGCAATTTGAAGTGGTGGCAAGACATTCTTTATAAGCATATAACTTGGTTAATCCATGTACTTTGTTTATGTATTTGGTATGTGTTACATGTTATTCTTGATCGAGTTCAACTTCTCGTGTTGTGAATGACCTTATTATTTTTATAATAAGGCTTGATAATCACAATCAAGACAAATCACCTGCACAACCAAATTACCAATTTGCATCAAAAGGTAATGATAACCACAATAAAACACTATATACAATACAGTCCTAACATCTTCGAAAAATAAACAATTAGTGCCCTATTGTGTAGCAAAATAAAATTAAGAGTTGCCGTTCCAAAAAAGAAGATTAAGAGTTATTAAAAGACAGTTGTTTGTATTCTTTAGTAATTAGTGACAAGTAACATTAACAAACAACAAATAAAGATAAAAAAATTTTCATTTGAATTATTAAAAAAAACAGCACTCTCTCTAGAAGTATTATATAAGAAATGATAATATCACACATTTCTGGGGCTAATTTTTCCAGAAGCATAGGATGTGCGTGAAACAACGAATAATAGGACATGTTTAAACACATTTAAAGGTATATAATTTGTGCTTAATTATGGTACACATACATAATTATGATACATGTACATTATTACTTTTTGGTGGTGCCTGACTTGTCGACATCAATTTGTGTAGTATTCAAAGATGGACTTTGCAAGGGCTAAGATTAACAGATAAGGGTGACCGTTATTAAAGAGTCCTCGTCACAATGGCAAGAAGACCGCAGCAACGCGCGGTTTATAACACTAGTATGATATAACAACTTTAAAGCATTCCTTCAAGCTCAAAGTAAATTCAAAACGGAAACTATAATGTAATAATGAAATTGGTATGAGAGGTACGTCGATTAACATAGGTAAATTAAAAGAAAAATAATACTCGAAGGCATGGTTTTGAAAACCGGACCGCATCGGCCGGTTGGACCGAGAATTGGACTCCAATCCGGTCCGGTTTGATGCTTAAAACCGTTTTAACGTTGAACCAGGGGTCAAACCGGTTGAACCGACGGTCGGACCGGGAACCGGACCGGTTAAACCGGTTTTTTATATAACTTTTTATTTATTTTATAATTTTTACATATATTTATAAAAAATAATTACAATTTTATCTTGTTCTTAGTTCCGACCGGATGAACCGCTACCACCTGCTGACCGGTAACTCTGTCGGTCTGGTTTTGAAAACCGTGCTCTAAAGCCTCAGCCGCTACGCTGTAGTCATGAACCAGGGGTCCAATTGACTAACAGTTAACGTTTGAACACACCAGGTGACGATTCGATTTAACAGTTAACACAGCGGAAATGGAAGCAGTAGATCATTTACACAAGTTCAAAGTGGGTTCCGTTCCGACGGTGTTCTACATACCGGACTTCATCTCATCTTCCGACCAACATCTACTCCTAAATCACGTATGCAATCTACCCTTTTGTTGTTCTTCAATTGAATGATCATACGAATTTTCAGTTGCATTCTCTGATTGAAACGAGGGTTTTGTAGATTTACGCAGCTCCGGCTTCCAAATGGAAGGTTTTGAAAAACAGGAGATTGCAAAATTGGGGTATGAGTTATGACACTGCTGTTTATCTTTCAATTTGTTGATTTCTTTGTGGAAACTGTGTTGAGAATGACGAGTTTGTCACAGGTGGGATTGTACATGAAAAGGGTCTTTTGCCTCAAGATTGTAAGCCCTAATCCTTCCAATAGGATGAAATTATGTAGACGTACGTGTGTGTGTGTGTGTGTGTGTGGATGTTTATAGTTGTCAAATGGCAATGGCATTGAATTTATTCACTAGGTTAGACTTCCCAAACCAAAATGTGTTTCAATAGAGTCAAACTAGGGGAATGTTTTGAAGCAAAATCAATGGTATTGATCTTGTGTAAGAATCACTAAAAGGTAAGGGATGTATAAGTGCTAATTTGATCAAATCTTGATAAAATAGACCTGCTGCATTTGTTTTGGCTTGAGAGAAATTTGTTTATTGTTGAAACGTATCTTAGGTGTTCAATTGAAATCAAATGCTTTATTACACGATATATTTAGTGAGAAGTTGTGAATTTTCTGGGATGAATTTAGTATATTAAAATTATGAGCAGTCAAATGATTAACTTTATGAATGTTGAATACAAAAAATGCGGCGATTGATTGGAATTTTCACATGCATTTATATAAGTGCAAAAGGAAGGCGTTTGTTTTGATGTTATCAGCTTATTACTTCTGTCAATCCTTGAGAAATTGCTCCAGTAGTTATATTTTGATTTTGGAAACTGTAGATATACATATGTAGTGTAATGTTAAATCAAGACGGAATCTTTTTTCTCACTCTCGTTCTGTGTATGTGTAGTACCACCTTGGCTGACTAAAATTACAGAAAGAATTAGTGACCAATCGTCTCTGTTTCCTTCTGCAATCAATCATGTCCTCATCAATGAGTACCTTCCTAACCAAGGAATAATGGTTTGTAACTTTCTATCAAACCCTTCATTCTTCAAACTTCATTTCTATATCCTTTATTTTGATCTTCGTTGTTGTTACTATGTCATAGTTCATCATATATTAACCCAGCATGTTAATATTTATAGTTGATGTTGAAATGTCAAAGGAAAGCACCAAATCTGTCTTGTAACTTGTGTTTTTGAGTCAAGAATGATAGAGGTGGCATAATGGGTGTGTTAGACGAGTTGTTTTTTGATACGAATTGATGGAAACAAGATCAAAGGGGCGCTACTGGTAATCATTAACATAAGGAGCTGAAAGTATTCTTTTTGGGTCAAAGTTAATTACTAGAGAGTTATTAGTGTCCCCTTAGATGGTTGATATATCTTTAATAAATTTCCTTTTATTAGTCTTTTCCAATAACAGACTAGTGAGGGTTGGGATTTAGCATAGGAGAAAATAATTGAGTCTTTTGACTTTGGAAGTTGGAAGACCCGTACATCTTGATTAGGTCTGGGAGACTAGTTGAGCACGTTAACTCCTGTAATCAACTAATCATTACTATTTCGTTTATTATTAGTAACAAGTAACAATATCCATTTCGTAAATTGGTATCAAGGCGGTCCATTTTGGATGGAAAAAGGGAATTAATTGCTCACAACCGAGCATTGTTCCATCGGAAGTACTAATCATCCCTTAAAAAAATCCTATATTCATTTTTATACTTGAGTAATAATTTTAAGATAATGAAGATCAAGTGATGGATAATTCTTTACTCATTTCTCGAGAGTTGCTTACATTGTTATTAACCCGTACTCTAACTTGATGCATGTAAGTCACGTAGTTATATTTTTTTCACGCTCTTGTCTGTTTGTGGCTTATACCGGCAAGTTGGCGTGATCTTTGCCAACCAACCCACAGTTATCCCCATGGTATCATGACTTTTTAACGTCTTAACTAATTTCATGTGAAAATCCTTTGATAATATGTTCCCACGTCCACATTAGGGTTTCAAATAGTTGAATCTTTCGAGGAAGCTTTTAATGGTTAAATTCGATTTCCAAACATGTCAAATTTTTCTTGAAATACCTGATAATATCTTGTTTTATGCCTGACCTCAAACAATGTTCTCTCAAATCTCGATACATTTGCATGCCTTTCAGATGAACCAAATAAGTTGGACTAGTGCTTTCATCAATCAACAATTTTTGACTTGAAAATTCTTTGAAATTTTAGTTCTTTCAAGTTAGGTCTTCCAATCCAACTGTTATCTACCTACTTTTTTACTTTGCTCCCAAAGGGACATCATGGTGGTAAAGTGGTGTATTCCCTAGGCACATTGTTATAGATTCAAGTTCTACAGAGTGTAGGTGGTGGTTTTAGGAGCAGAGCAAATGTAGAGTAGAGAGTGTGTGTCTTTGTCGGTCACAAAGAAAAATCTACTTGTTATTGACTTTGTTTCTTAATTCTTTCTTTCTCAAAATCGTTTGTAAAGCTTTGGATTGAGCAACCTTGATCTTCTTAAAAAATGAGAATGCTTGGACTATCTTCGACTATATTCATTACTTAAAATCTTTAATGTCGACTTCTGTAATTGTTACTATTCCATTTTGTTTTAATAAAATACGCGCTTGGCCCGTATCAGTTTATAAACAGATCCACCTCTAAAAAATTACTTCATTTAATCTATATTAACTAGTTATTTTGTTGAAATGTAGCCTCACCAAGATGGCCCTGCTTACTTTCCCGTGGTGGCTATTCTTTCTTTAGGGTCTCCTGTTGTTATGGACTTCACACCCCATTTGAGTTTATTGGGTGGTACAAGCAACCTTGAAGATAAAGATTCCATAGAAGGAGCTGATCACGGGAATTTACCAAACTACCCCCTTTTTCTGTTGCACTTATGCCAGGCAGCTTATTGATATTTAAAGACACAGCATACTCAGGTGGGTCTAATACTCTAATAGAAACGCCATTGTGTATTTAACAATATGGGCAGGGCAGGTGGTTGGGTTGGCCGGTTGGGTATCGGGTCAATACAGGGGTGAGTCCAAACAAGTAAATTTTTATGTACAGATGAAAATGGATTGCGTTAGGTTGGTTCTACCGCCCTACTTTTCTATCTATTTGGAAATAAGTACATTATATATGCTTAAAAATGATATTATTAAAAAACAATGTAGGACATTGTAAGCATTTGAATACACATTAGGTGAGTCTAGATTCGTTTCAAGTTTAGCCACTGTTTCTATATTTTATATGCTTGACCCGTTATCAAATGAATGCATCTTGAGTTATGCTTTTGTTCATGTAAATGGATTGGAACTGTCATCTCTAGTATTGTGCTTCTCTGTAAAACCTCATCACTTTTTTTTACTTTAATTTGCCTTGTTTCTAGCAGATTATTTGCATGGTATAAAAGATTGTGAAATTCAGCAATTAGACTCGGTAAGATAATTGAAGAATCATCATAGTTTTGGGCAAATCAACAACAACACAAAGTTCTTTTCAATCTTTTTTCTTTTTTATACGTTTTGATTTTCAGGCGGTGAATGCCACCAAGGTTTTAGGGCATCAAAGTCTCATTGAAACACATGATGATGATTCAAAGGCCATTCGTAGATCCACCACTAGGGTGTCTTTGACTTGTCGAGTAGTATCCAAGGTTCACAGGAATCTATTCAGGTTTTGAGAGTGTTCTAAGTATTTTATTTTTGCCAATTTTGATCATGATTCCAAGATGAAAGGGCTGATCTTGTAAGGAATTTGTTTTTTTTAGTTGACATGTAATGTTTAACGAATTGAATACATAATATTTGACCATTGTTGCCACAATATCCAATCTGGTTAGTTTTCATTTCTTTCCTCCTTATTAGTTTTGTGCGAGTTGAAGTCATGATTTCCCAAACTTGAGATCCTCTGCTAGCAGATAGAGCTCACCTCGCGTATGTGAATAGCCCTACTTTCAGCTATCCTTTTTTTTCCGCCTTCCACTATCTAGACTTTTCCAAAGGTTAACTTCCTTTGACTAAAAACCAACAGGTTGCAACTTATAAGGAACCTGTTAGAAGCGGTTGAGGCTGTAACCTTAGGGACCACCTTCTGACAGTAAAGCCACTATCATGTAAGTAAATTATGTATTAGAGAGAATAGATAGGACACAGAGAGTGAGGAGAGGGTAGAAACTAGTAGAGTTCGGGGAGACACACTCTCCTCGTAAGAGAGCATGTGGGTCAGTGGGTTAGTTTAGGTAAATATGAAGCTTGATGCGCGCCGTCGTTTACAAAGCTAACAAGATAAACCTTGTGCTGGTGGAACTAAAGTATTTCAACATAACTGGTCTATTTGTCTTGGTAAAAACTAGTAGGGGTTGTTTGGTAACCTTACGTTGAACAATTAAGAGGCCTGACTTAACAAGAGGTAGTCTTTTAATGACTCGACATAAAAAACAATACTCCATTAAAAGCCATTTAAGCAAGTAGCTGAAGGCGAAAACAATACATAAGCAAAAAACAATGATCCAGCACGACTAAACAAGTATTAAAGCAATAAAGTAACCATCTATCCCAATCTAAAGCAACAAGCTTGGCCTGATTCTTATCCTAGAGAAAACTATTACTTTTAATGTCCTCGGTGAGTCTTTCCAGCGACAGACCTTGATTCCGAAAGGAGTAGCTTGCGCCTTTGTGAACTTCCAGAAGATCCTTAATGGAGAAAGCAAATATAGGGTAGGTAGGAGTTTGCACCATGATGAAATGAGTGTCCAAGCCATTGTAGCTGTTGAGGTGTGAAGGCCTTTGAGCTTTCGGATGAAGTTATGGGTCTGTCTCATTGAAGCTTCTTTAAACCCTAATTATCTTTATATATAGAGCAGGTCATTTTATTGTAATCTTGTCCCTTGAGCTTAATAAAATACCTAGTTATAGAGAGTGGACATAGGTCATCTTGACCGAACCACTATAAATTCTCATGTTCTTATTGCTTTCGTGTTCGTGCGTATAACAATGTGTTTATTTACGCTGCATAAAGATACCTAACAACTGGTATCAGAGCATCAGACTCTTGATTACTGTTAAAATCTTCAAAAAAAATTTTTTGAAGATTTCCGCCGTTACCATCTAGGGTTTCTGTCGCCGCCGCCATTGTCTAGGGTTCTGCGCTCGCCTAGGGTTCTGCGCTCGCCTAGGGTTCTGCGCTCGCCTAGGGTTTTGGTTGGAAGTACCGGATCTGGTTTGTCTATTCTTTGTTGATTGGTTATCAACTGTTCAGCGTACCTGTTTCGTTTGTTTTTTTGTCTCTGGTTTGCTATTATGGCTGAAGACGGGAAGACTGTGATCGAAAAGTTCAATGACACTGATTTTGGTTGGTGGAAAATGCAAATAGAGGTATTACTGTGTCAAAAGGATTTGGATATGGTACTGGAAAAGAAACCGGAGAGTATGAAGAAAGTTGAAAAAGCAGTTTGGAATTCCAAGGACAAGAAAGCTAGAGCGGCTATTATGTTATCTTTGACGAATAGCGTTGCTTTTAACATCATGAAAGAAACCACTGCAAGTGGTATGATGTTGGCTCTGTCAAATATGTATGAAAAGCCGTCTGCAGCTAACAAGGTGTTCTTGATGAGGGAACTGTTCATGACGAGAATGAAAGAGGGAAGCTTAGTCACCTCCCACATTAATGATCTGATGTGTGTTCTTACCAGATTAGAATCAGTGGGAATAAAATTCGATAATGAAACCTCGAGCTTTGGTGTTGCTATCTTCACTGCCTGATAGTTGGTCTGGGACAGTAACTGCTGTTACAAACTCTATGGGGGCTAACGACATGACATTTGAATTGATCTGAGACATTATGATAGGTGAAGACACGTCTAACAAACAAACAAACAAACAAACAAACATACCCAGTATATCTCACTCATGAGCAGGGTCTGGGGAGGGTAGGTGTAGGCGAGTCTTTCCTCTATCTTGTTAGGTAGAGAGACCGCTTCCAAAGAGACCCCCGACTCGATAGCAAAAGGCATACTGATAGCAAGACAACAAACACTAAATCATCCAACACATAGCATACAGTATACCAAAAAAGCCATATCGCTAGCAAGGCATCATACAATAAATCATACAACACATAGCCTACGGTACACAATAAACCAAACAACACATAGCATACAAATATCCTAGGTGCATGCAGAATCACTGTTAAAGGGCAGATATGTGCTACTTAGACATCAGGCCCCGCAACCACACTTCGAATACCCTTCCTGCCTATAGTTCGAACTAGAAGTCCTTAATTTTAATTCTACGCCTCCACTCAGTCCTATCCTCGATCATGTGCTCAGAGAGGTGCAAATGTATCATATCTCGTCTAATTACCTCATCCCAAGTCAATTTAGGTCTTCCTCTACTCCTACCCTCTAAGATGATGTTCTCTATTGCTCTAACTGGTGTCGCCATTGGTCTCCTCTTGACATGCCCAAACCATCTTAATCTTCCCTCTCGTATGTTGGATCATCTTCTGAGATGTTACATATTGGCAGGGGAAGGGAAAATAGCCGAGCCAGTGGGAGTCGGGGAAAAAGTTCAACTCGAACAAGAAAAAATGTGATGTGTTGGATCTGCAACGAGGATGGACATGTTAAGAGTTAATGTCCAAAGAAAAGTCTGAACACTGCTGCTGAGGATGTCAATGATAGTGACGTGTTAATTCTTGAGGCTGAAACAGTGTGGATTCTTGGATCATGGATTCTAGTTCTTCGTTACACGTCGTACACAACGGTGAAATGATGATGAATCTGACAACATGCAATTTTGGGAAGGTAGGTCTCGCTGATGTCAGAATGCTTGATGTAATGGGCATGGGTGATATTGATCTGGTGGCTCCATTAGGAACTATATGGAAGTTGAAGAATATCAAGGTGATTTCAAGTTTGAAGAATAAATTAATTTATGTTAGTAAATTAGATGAACAAGGACTAGAAGTCAAGTTTGGTAGTGGTAAATGGAGGGTAATCAATCGGAACCGGGTGATTGCTCGTGGTGATAAGCATGGGTCATTGTACATTGTGGAGGTATCTGCTGAGGGACTGATCAACCCGGTTAAGTAAGTCAAAGTCAGGTTCGCTAAATCTATTGCTAAGAGAGTTCATTTTGCAAACATGAAGTCTGGAGTAAAGGTTGTAGCTGAATGGGGTCATAAGACTAAATCAGTCAGAGAATTTTGTGACAGTGGGGGCATGGGGCATGTTCCTGGTACGGTCAAGAAGAATCTTTGGGTTTTGAAGATTACGATTGGAAAAATCTCTCCTGGTGATTGTTTGCTGAATTTGGAGAGTGTTAGTGGTTCTTGGTGTATCTCTGGTTCTGGTGGATCGTGTAAACCAGTTGAGACAGAGGATGGGTCGTTGGTGGAATTTGCGACGACTGGGTTGGAGCTCGGAGGAGCTTCAACGGGCCCTTTCAAGTAATTGATGAGAAGGGGCCTCTGCAACTAGGGGTTTTGGATTGAAATCTTAGCTTGTTCTTTGGAATTGGAGGCTTGGAGGATTTCTGTTACTTGAAGATTACTGATGACAGGGTTGCTTTGTACTTAGATGGCTAGCTGGAGTATTTGCAAGGCCTTCAAGTAGGAGATTGTTGAGGTGTGAAGACCATTGGGCTTTCGGATGAAGTTATGGGTCTGGCCCATTGAAGCTTCTTTAAACCCTAATTGTCTTTATATGTAGAGCAGGTCATTATATTGTAATCTTGTCCCTTAAGCTTAATAAAATACCTAGTTGTGGAGAGTGGACGTAGGCCATCTTGATCGAACTACTATAAATTCTCATGTTCTTATTGCTTTCGTGTGCGTACGTATAACAGTGTGTTTATTTACGCTGCGTAAAGATACCTAACAGTAGCGTAGTAGCAAGAGACAAATAAATGATGAGTTGTTTCAGGAAGTTAGGTACAAAGTAGGCACATATAAGAGTCTAATATATCATTCCTCCTCATTAGAGCTTGTTGGAATTCTATCCAATTCGGATATCCATGCGATGATATTATTGCTCTAGTGAAACCCAAGAGCACCATTCGAAGATAAAAGAAGACGGCGTTGCTGAGTTTTTAGTGATAAGATCACGAACCGATCAACTAGAAAAGATGCCCGAGCTATCCCCATTCCAAATTTAATGCCCACCAGGACAAGTGATGAGTTGGTATAGAATGATGTTCCTTTGAGTTAAAACACGACCAAGTTATTTTTATGTTGGTACAGGTACTTACAAGAGAGTTTTTGTCCGGGATAAATGATTGATATCTAGAGGCATGAATGCTTGAAATGGCCATCTTTCGTAGCGGAGAACTTTCAGATTTAAAACGTCACATCCACTTGGACAAAAGATGAATGTTCATGTCTTTGAGAGACCCAATGCCCAGCCCACCATTGGCCTTTTTTTCAAACACCTTTTCCAGTTAAACCAAGGGATTTTAAAGTTACCATCATCCCCTCCCCAAAAGAACCTCCTTCATATAGATTTAAGTTTGTTGAACATCTTTAATGTCATGCTAGGTTAGGGTGACAGATGTACCACTCATTTTCAACCTCCAACGAGTTAATTTTTACCGGCGAAAAGAACAATTCACGCCAATCCAACAATAGTAGGGAGATTTAATCAGTTAAGCCTCTTTTTATGTTGGTCCAGGTACTTACAAGAGAGTTTTTGTCCGGGATAAATGATTGAGATCTAGAGGCATGAATGCTTGAAATGGCCATCTTTCGAAGAGGAGAAGTTTCAGATTTAAAACGTCACATCCACTTGGACAAAAGACAAATGTTCATGTCTTTGAGAGACCCAATGCCCAGCCCACCATTGGCCTTTTTTTCAAACACCTTTTCCAGTTAAACCAAGGGATTTTAAAGTTACCATCATCCCCTCCCCAAAAGAACCTCCTTCATATAGATTTGAGTTTGTTGAACATCTTCAATGTCATGCTAGGTTAGGGTGACAGATGCACCACTCATTTTCAACCTCCAACGAGTCAACTTTTACCGGTGAAAAGAACAATTCACGCCAATCCAACAATAGTAGGGAGATTTAATCAGTTAAGTTTAATAATGAAACAAGGCTAAAGGCGTCATATGTAAAACAAAACAACGTGTTTTTATGGCATGTCACATCTAAGGCTACACGTGTTGACTTAAAAATTTATAGTTTGTGTTTATGATCAAAATTTGTCTTTTGTACCATTTAACAACACTATAGCAAAGCTCTAACAATACACAAAAGCAGGGGCGGAACTACTCTTCGGGGTATGGGGTCAGGGGACCCCATCGAGTTTTGAACCAGTAGTGGACCTTATAATACCTAAAACTCAAGTGGATCCATAGTTTTTTTTAGAAGTGAACCTATTAGTATTATTACTTCTAAAACATACACAAAAACGAGCTTAGTTCACTAGTTTTCAATCCTTGCACACGGGTATAGACTTGATTCAGGTCGCTAGTTCGAATCCTATAAGTTTTTTTTTCAGCTTTATTTTTTCTAGGTAGCGATTTAAAACCCATTATTATTAATTCTAAAACTTACACAAGAAAAAAGCTTGGTTCACTGGTTTCTTGTGACCTCCTATGTAAATCTCACATCGGCCGTAGACATGGGTGATTCCTGGTTCATAAGGAATGTCCTGCCTTTAATATCACCAACTCGTTTTGGCGTATTGGATATGGATGAGAGTGAAACTTCACAGTCAAGCGCGCTAAGGTGACAATAATTTAGAGATGAGTGACCTTCCTTGGAAGTTTTCACCCGGGCAATTAAAAGCAAATTGTGAGCCATCGTGAGCGAAGCGGATAATATTGGTATATGAGGGGCCGAATGTTACATTTCTTCTACTTGATTATGGGCATGAATTGTTTTTTAGGTTTTGAGTTCGAATCTTAAGGTGTGTATTTTTTGAAACTTTTTTAGATCCGACCTACTATTTTACCCTTAATTACTTTGAACCCTAACTCTCCCTTAATCGTCAATGTATTATTCTAACCGATTTTTCTTTAGTTGACTACTAAAAGAAGATAAATCAAAAAATCTTTTGTTTGGTGACTTCTATATCAATTTAGGAAGGAGAATCTCGATTTCTTTCTCGATTTCAAGGTTGGTCACATCAGATTTTAGTTCTTTCTCAATTTCTATAGTTATTAGGAGGGTCACCTTATACTCAATTTTTCTTATAAGCTTATTATACTCAATTTTTCTTATAAGTTTATAACTTGATTTTGTGATATTTGATTTGAAAGTCTCGATCGAATTAAATAGTTTGTTTTTAGTTTGATTTTGGATTTTTTGGTTCTAATATTATTAATCTAAGAGGCTTTTAATTTAGTGGATAAAATTTTAATTAGTTAAAGATTGTCAGTTAATGGATGATTTTCAATTTAAAAAATAAGAAGTCTTTTGACAAGTTTTGTTTGTTTTGATTTTCTTTTATCTATAAGTTTTTTTGTATTAAGGTTTGGAATGGAAATGAACTTAAATAATGATGTGAACCAAGTATGTGTTCAATGATTTTAGTTGTTGATTTAAGGTGTTGTTTGTGTTTTTATGCAGCTGAATGTCTATAGTCTGCGGATCACATATGCAGACATCTGCAAAATAAGAGGTGGTTCAAACATCTGCAGTCTGCAACAAAAGAGGGTCTGTGTTTTTAACGTCTACAGACTGCTAAAATAAACTGGTGGTGGTATACGATGGTGGTGATGTTAGATGGTGAGTGGTGGTGGTGATGATGAACGATAGGTGGAGGCGGACGGTGGTGGATGCGGACGGTGGGTGGTGGTGGTGGCGGATGGTGGGTGGAGTCGGACGGTGGTGGAGGTGGACGATGCTGGCGGCGGAAGCTGGTGGTGGACACGAGTGGTGGTGGGTGATGGTGTTTAATTCATGTGCAGATTTTAGAAAGACTTTAGAAGTAGTTGTGACAAGTCTGCACCATATAGACCTCGCGCAAACTTTTTTTAATGAAAAGTATTTCAAAAACAAACACTTTGCAGAACTCAACGTGGACGCGTGGTTTGCGCGGTGCAAATAAAAGAGGTAAGGAATAGATTTTCTGAAAAAACAAACACCCCTAAGTCTTCTTGTTTTGTTAAAACATACTAAAACAAATAGTATTTTCATATTTTGTTTTATATTAAATATATATGAATATTTCCTAAATTTTATAATGTGGTATCGTTCTTAAACTATGTTCTAAAATGGTCAAGTTCATTGTGTGGTACAATTCTAAAAACACGACCGAGTGGGTGGTGGAGTTAAATGAAAATGTCAAGTTAGTGATGAAGGTGTGGTTGTCACGTGTCTTCAACTTTCAAAATCATATTTTAAAAAAAACAACAAAATCAAACCGTAAACCAAATATACCATGATAAATTTACTTAGTTACTGTCAAAATGAAAAGTAAGAAATGAAAAACTCACGTTAGAGAGAACTAGTAGTGTTTGTCGCGAGTTCCGACGAAGAACGTTTCTTGTTTGTTTAATTTAAGTTGCAAAAGTTAAATTTTATATTTAATTTTCTTTTCTGATTTCATATTCTAGAATCTAAAAGCTTTGTTACATTTCCTCTTCTAAATGTATTCTTTAAAATACAGTCACATTTATCATCACAAAGATACAAACATCATAAATATTAAATGTAGAGATTAAAAACTTATGTTTTCCATGTATGTAAACGCACATAATTATGCGTAAAAAGTATAAAATTTAAACCGTGTTTCAGTTTTCAAATGGGATCGGGCTGGGGTCAAAGAAATTCAAACCGGGTTTCAGGTCAGTCCCGACCCGGTTTCAAGAGGGCCCAGGTTACCGGGTCAGAGAACCCGGTTGAAACTGCTTGGCAATAGGAAGAGGGAACCCCCAAATTCAAACAGTTGAGAAACTACCGGGTTAAAACCGAGTAAGATCGGATTCCGACCGAACCGTGGTTCGATGTGCACCTCTAATGGCTTGTATATTTTAGTTCGATCCTTCAAGTAGGCAGTAGCCACGAGTTGTTACAACTTACAAGACACATCTAGTCCGGCAACGTTTGCTTCGTAACCAAAACGTTCTGGCGGTGCTTCTGCTTCTTCCCCACGCAGGCCTCTAGGTTTTAGCCACATAAACTTCCCGCCCAAAACCCTCTCATTCTCACAGTCACCGGAGCTTTCAAACATTTGATCCTTCAAGCTACTAGACACATCATCAATGACGGAAACCAAAGCTCCCGATGGCAACACAAAAGTCGTCAAAGTAACGGAGGAAATCGACGGCGACCAAATTCCGTCCAGAAACTACCGTTTCAGCATCATCGGAGAACCAGTTCGGATCAAATCCGACGCCATTTTCACATTCGATTTGAACAGCCTTCCTTCACGTCCGTTAGCAGTCTCGGAACGATTTGGAGTCGTTTTTGTTGCTCATTCGTCTGGTTAGGGTTCCTTATTTATGTTTTTGTTATTTAGAGGACGTTTAGGGCTGTAAGTTATGTTTATTCACTGCTTTTGCTGCTGTATTCAAGACATTGCTGTGATGGTAGCTTTGTTGGCACTCACTTTCATGATTGAATTGTTAGGGTTTGGGGATGGTGTTTTACTTTGTTTACTGTAGTATCATATGAGGTGGTGTCGCATTGTTGTTTTACTGATTGTTTGGGGTTATGTGAGGTTAGTAGATTCATTTTCTTATGTCAGGGTGAATCGAGTCTGAAATTTTTTTAGCTATTTTTGATGCGAGGATGATCTTATAGCATAAACTAGATATTGAAAGACATTGGTGTTGAATTTGTACCGAAATTCGTATGCATTCTACTTATTATAACGTGTATGAAAAACTATTGAATATTGATGATTTTTATAATCTTTCTTTACTTGGTTGCTGGTAGGTTTTTCTGTTGCGAGGATGAAAGATTTGATGGACGCAGCAGAAGAGTTGAAAAACGGAGTTCAGGGTTCTTGTATACAGGAGCTGAGTGTTGTTGATGTTCCTCTTGGAAATGTTTCTATATTGGCATTATCTGCAGACTCTTCCATGCTTGCTGCGTCTGTTGGGTTAAATCTTTACTTTTTCTCAGTTGATGGTCTTCTTAACAAGGTTTGTGTTTCTTTTGTTACTCATTAACTACTAGTATTTGTGAAGGTATCAATATCGAAGGGTAAAATACAAAACGTTAGGGAGCATCTGCAATTTCTAAGGGGCGGTAGGAGGAGATTATAAGTCTAGGGACTAAAGTGGTACAAGTAGTAGTTTATAATAATTAGTCAGGTCTAATCAATTAAGTCTTTTTCTATTTCCTAGTTTTTAGTATTTGTATTGTAATTAGATTAGGGTATCTGTCTCTATTTAAGTACTTGTAATTTTCATTTTTATTTGAATAAGTTGATCATAGAGTTTTTGATCAAATAGTCCAGTTCTACCTGTTTGTTTGATTACCCAGCACCACATTATAATCTTGCACTTATGCTTTAGTTTACAAAGTAACTTCTCTGATTGCTAACTTCTTGAAGTTGGATCATTGTTTTCTTCTTTGACATCAAAATGCATACACGTGATGGTAATTTATAGGATCATGAACCATCTCACTCCAAATCACTCAATGGCTCAAGTTGCATCAAGGACATGCAGTGGAGTCCATACTTGGAGGACTACTATGTTGTTCTTACACGTGATGGTAATTTATACAGTGGGGCTGGCCAAGGCGATCTTATTCATGTCATGGACAATGTTGATGCTGGTAAATTATATATTCTTGGGTGTGTAGAAATGGAATGGAGAATTTCTTCTATTATTTAAACTGTGCTTTTGGTTATTCTAGTTAATTGGAGCATGAATGGCAAATTTATTGCTGTGGCAAAACATGATTTTTTAAGCATTTTATCATCAAAATTTGAAGAGAAGTTGCGGATAAAGCTACTGTTCGATTCATTGGTTGATGATATTCAGAATTGTGTTGTAAAAGGTATATTACTATCCACATCTTGAATGCGTTTTGGTCCCAAATTCAAATGCATGATGCGCACGCATCACGTATGCGATGCGTTATTTATTAAAAATAAACTAAAAGTTAATTATACCACAAAGTTTTATGTATTTTTAATACTTCAACATAAAAACTACTCATTATAACACTTATAAAACATACTATAACATACAAACCCAATTCAAGAGTCAAGACTATTAGCCAATGCACATTTTATTGAAAAAACAGTTAAACACATGTAAATATATAGCATGAACACAAATATGAAACAAAACACTCTAATATTGAGAGGTTAGACTCATATTGAAAAAGATTTAACCCCGGTCACAAGTTGAGATAAAACATAGCAGTGCATAATGCTTGCTTTAAGGCGCATCTTGTGCATTGGCGCATCAGGGGCGCATTGGCGCATCATGGAAATGCAACGCATTTGATGTTGCGATGCGCACACATTTTAAAACCAAGCATAGCGGTTCCGTATATGGAGTTTGGTATTACTAATAAGTACATCCAAGATTATGGTATTTCAAAATATACATGATTAGTCTATATTTGACCATCTTTGAAGTAGTTCCTTGTACAACTGTTGCAAATGCTATCAATGTTGGGTAGATATCTCGTATGTGGATTCTCTCGCAATATCTAGGGAGGATGGCCTCAATTTTGTGCACCGCTTGATTGTAGATTTAAGAATTAGTATATTACGTCTTGTTCTTATAAATGATACTGGACGTCTGGGAAATATATTTTTAACTTACGCATCTTAATTGTATAAATGAACTAGGGTAAACAACTTTAGACATATGAACATCTGCAATATATGTGAAGTTAAGAGTTGAAGAAATGGGTAGGTTGGTTAATGGGTAAAAAGGATTTTTTTGGCATGGTTCAAAATTGGTAGAGTTGGGTTTACCTGGAACGCTCTTTCTCCCCTTTTTTCCTAAAATAAAGGAGCATGCCAAATATGATCACCGAATAATAATCTAATTTTGAATTACATGACGTTAGATTTTGTTCATGAAAAATATACTTTGGGCCGCTTTCGACCCAGTGCACCACTTGAGCGGTTTCCTTTTAGCTAAACTTCCAATTTACCAATTTGACTTGTTAAAGATAAACATAACCGAATAAAACCGATTACCCATTTTTAGGCAACTTTAGTTAAAAATTTTCCTTTGCAAACTAAATGAACATGTTTCACCATGCATGTTAATGTGTATAGCATGTAATGGTTGTATTTTTTTTTTTTTCTTTTCCTTTTTCCAAGTTTGTTTAAATGATGTTAGTGAGCTTGTGCTTACAAGCTTAGGTAGAACCTGAAGTGTCTTTGTTCTGTCTATATAGTGGATTCTGTAAGGTGGGTCCGCCCAGAATGCATCATGTTAGGATGCTATTGTCTGAATGCGGATGGGAAGGAGGAGAATAACCTGATTCAACTCATCAGTGTCAAGGATGGAAAAATCACAAATGTAAGTAAGCACATATTGGATAGGATATAGACTAGTGTCTTCACCCCTTTTTAACTCGCATATTCTTTAATTAGAGTGTATGTCTTCTTCCGCTCCTTAAGTTTTCCTGTGAGTTTATTTGAGTTATAATATATTTGCGTTTGTGTTGTTTAAAATTTAAACAAATCTGTTGTCTTACAGCCCTCTTCTAGTCCAGTGGCATTGACCTTTCATGATGCGTTCCTTGCTATTAATGAAGACGACATTCCGTCTGGAAGTGGACCCTACACGTGCATTAGTTACTTGGATGAATTGTATGTTATTTTATCCTTTAGCATATATGAGGTTTTTCTTGAAAATAATGTTAGCGTCATTTTAAGAATACCAGATCTTTTAGAAATCTTTTCTGTTATATATTGCGTGTGAGGCAGATGGTTATCAGTTAGAGGTGTCTAAATTGCAAAATGGGTGGGTTATTAATAACAATAAAATGATCTAAGAGGTTTTATGCATTAATAATGTTCTTTGGGCGACCCTTGACTCGGCTGACCCTTGACTCGGCTGACCCTTGACTCGGCTGACCCACTTTACTGTTTTACTATTTTTAATTTGTTCTTTTGATCTGTTAGATATAAAACCAAACCCAAAATAACCCATTCATAAGCAATCATTGATTTTTTATTTTAAGCGTTTTCAGACATCCTCATGTTTCTTGATCATGGGCGTGATACATGTTAGGGATTCAGGTATTGCAAACACACACAATCACAATCAACTGTAGAAAATAAGCAAACAGGATACACAGGATTTATAGTGGTTTGGTCTAATGTGACCCACGTCCACTTTGCTGCAACCATTCATTTATTATTGCTATGGTCTCAACTCTCATGATGAGTAATTACAAGTACAAGACTGTATAAGTAGATACAAGATGAGGGTTTGTATCTTTGTAAGTTGGTTGGCAAGAAAAACATAAAATGGCAACCTGCCATATTCTAGCCAGGAGGCACATTAGGGCAAATATCCATGTGAAGCCTCTACAAACCCAACAACACACACAATTTGTTCCTATCATGTACAGAAATTCATAATATTTTCTACATGATCATGCTGGTTTATATCAGTAACATTTCATACACTTGGCGATTTATGTTTTAACTTGATATGGCTAGAGATTTGAGAGATTATAGATTAAAGTATGAATCACTGTGTAGTCTGCCTGCTGGTCATCTTTTTGTAATACATTTTGCTATTATATGCAGCTTTTTCTACATGATTTCTATAGGAATGTACTAATTCTAGGGGTATGTTTGTTTAACTGTTTGGTCGTGTGGGCTTAATTCATATCTTTGGTTGCTGTGTATGCGTTTATATATGGGTTTCAAACTGTTACTAACTGAATTAACTAACAATGCAATGCGAATCTTTTATTTCAAAGTGATACCCAACTACACATACTAATCTCCTATTTATAGAGTTAGTAGAACTAACTATTTACAATTCAGTACCTTCTACTTTCTAAACTTTACACATTCATACTAAACATACAAACAAATACTAATACAAAGAATTACAATCTAACATTCACCCCCTTAATTCTTTGAATCCATCAACTCCCAAAAGCTTCTTCATTTCCACAAACTTCAACCTAGGAAGAGCTTTGGTTAATATATCAGCTCTTTGTTCATTACCACTGATATGCCTCACTATTACCATTCCTTTCTCTACACAACCACGAATATAATGGTATCTAACATCAATATGTTTAGATCTTCCATGAAAAACAGGATTTTTCATCAATTGCACTGCTGACTTGTTATCCACATGTAGCACTATAGGACCCATCTTCTTCTCTATAAGTTCTTCCAATAAACCTTTCAACCAAACAGCCTGTTGTGCTGCTGCAGTGGCAGCCATAAACTCAGCTTCACATGAAGAGAGAGCCACTGTTTCCTGTTTCTGACTTACCCAGCTCACAGGACCTTCACAATAATAAAACACCATACCAGTAGTGCTTTTCCCATCTGTCTTAGTTGGAGCATGTGAGCTATCACTAAAACCAACCAATTCTTTAAGCCCACCATATCTATACCATACTCCATTCTCTATAGTACCCTTAAGGTATCTCAAAATGTGTTTCACAGCTTGCCAATGGGTTGTTCTTGGAGATTCCATGAACCTACTAGTAATACCCACTGCATAACACAGATCAGGTCTGGTCTGAGTTAAGTACCTTAAACACCCAATGGCCCTTCTGTACTTTGTGACTTCAACAGGTTCATACTCTTCATCTTTTCCTAACTTGACACCCGGATCCATTGGGGTTTTTGTGGCATTGCACTCCCACATCTTTTGATCCTTTAACACCTTCTTTGCATACCCTGCCTGACTCAAGAAAATCCCATCACTTTCTTGCTTCACTTCAATACCCAAATAATACTTTAATAGACCAAGATTTGTCATTTCGAATTGTGTCTTCATCATAACCTTGAATTCATCAACTACTTCCAAATTAGATCCTGTTATGACAATATCATCTACATACACTCCCACTATCAATGAACCATTGTCGTTACTCTTCTTGTATACAGCATGTTCTTGAGGACATCTCTTGAATCCAAATCTTAACAATGTATCATGAAGCTTTTCATTCCAGGCTCTTGGAGCCTGTTTAATCCATACAAGGCCTTTCTAAGTCTGTAAACCATGTGTTCTTGACCAGTCTTCACAAAACCTTCGGGTTGCACCACATAAACCTCCTCTTTTAAGTCTCCATTGAGGAAAGCTGTCTTAACATCAAGATGGTGGACCTTCCAACTATTTGATGCAGCTATGGCCATAATCAACCGTACAGTTTCCAATCTTGCCACCGGGGCAAACGCTTCGTCATAGTCAATGCCAAATTTCTGCACATATCCTTTTACTACCAACCTGGCTTTGTGCCTTGTAACTGCCCCTTCTGCATTCTTCTTCAGCTTGAACAACCATTTCAATCCAATAGGTTTTACTCCTTTTGGACACTGAACCAACTCCCAAGTGTTATTCCTTTCAATGCTATCAAGCTCATCTTGCATAGCTACTCTCCATTCTTTCTTATCTTTAGCCTGATCAAAATTTGATGGTTCTTTCATCAACAACAACTCTGAATCCTCAAATACAGGAGGTTCAAAAGGAATCTGTTGTTGAATATCAGTTCTACTGAAGACATCTGCCATACTTCTGAATCCCTTTGATGGTGTATCATCATAGGCAGATCTGGGGATTAAGTCATCATCATCATTATTGGTGTTAAGGGTATTACCCTCACCCCCTGAATCATAAAACTGATCATTTCCAACCTCACCACTAATCCCTTGATCTATATCATCACTATGATTTTCAGGATTAGAGATCACTTCTGCTTCTTCTGAAGGTATATTACTTTGCACATTATGAGTAACTACTGCTCCAAAATCTGCATACTTTTGCCTTGACTTGTCTATGTCACCATCTTCCCAATTCCATGGCATCCTTTCTTCAAATTTAACATCTCTACTCACCACCACTTTGCCTTTTTCAGGGTCAAACATTCTATATGCTTTAGATCCAGGTTCTATTCCTAGATGAACCATAGATTTGCTCCTGTCATCCAACTTTCTTACTTGATTACTAGGTACTTTCACATACCCTTTACAGCCAAACACCCTTAGGTGTTTCACTTTAGGTTTTCTATTATACAAGCTCTCATAGGGGGTAACTCCTTCCACTGCCTTTGTAGGACTTCTATTCAGTATGAACACTGAATGTCTCACTGCTTCACCCCACATATATAAAGGCATCTTCATTGCTTTTAGAATGGATCTCACCATACCCATCACAGTTTGATTTCGCCTATCCACCACTCCATTTTGTTGTGGAGTGTATGGAGCTGTTAAGAACCTTTTGATGCCATCTATGTTACATAGTTGCTCAAAAGTTCTTGAGGTGAATTCCCCCCCTCTATCAGTTCTAAGAGCTTTGAGTTTATATTCAGTCTCACCTTCAATTTCTGTCTTAAACTTCTGGAAGGCTTCAGGAGCTTGATCCTTAGACTTTAGGATGTAGACCCACATATACCTTGAACAATCATCCACAAGTAACATAAAATACTTGTTCCCAGCAGGTGTGGGTGGATCTAGGGGACCACACAGATCTGCATGAACAAGTTCAAATGGGACTTTGGCTCGGAAACTGCTTAAGCAGGGGAAAGGGTGACTCCTATGCTTTCCTACCAGGCAACTTTCACATAATTGTGACTTATGACTGATTTTAGGCAAGCCTCTGACCATGCTCTTCTTGGACATTTGATTTAAGGCATCAAAATTCAAATGTCCGAGTCTAGCATGCCATATCCAGGCAATATCTGTCATAGCTGATAGTAAACACTTCGGTAGGGTCACTTGTAAGTGAATCTTGTACAATCTGTTCTCTTGCTTCTTTACTTTCATCAATGTCTTCCCATTGTTCTCATAGACCCACAAGTACCCATTCGCCATCAAAATCCTACAGCCTACTTCATCAAGTTGGCCTAGGCTCAGGATGTTACTCCTCAAGGCAGGAATGTAATACACATTGGTAACCACCCTGTGTTCCCCATTTTTACACTGAAAACATATGGAGCCCCTCCCTCTAATGACAACCACCGATCCATCCCCGAATTTCACTCTTCCTGTGACACCTTCATCAAGATCAGTGAAGTGGGAATGGATTCCTGTCATGTGATTGCTGGCCCCATTGTCCAAGTACCAAGAACTTGTATCACCTTCCTGTGGCAAGTTCTTTGGGAATACTCCTTGTTCCTCCAACAGCCCTAAGTCTTTGGAGAGCTTTGCCATCAGGTAAGGTTGGTTCATGGTCTTCTTGGGCCTGTGCAAGGTGTGCCTCCTGCTCACCTCTCCTAGGAGCTTTGCATTCACTAGAGTAGTGCCCAAGTTTTTCACAGTTATAGCACCTGATGTTCCTCTTGTCTTTCTTGTGGCCATCAGTTCTTTCACAGTTCTCAGGGTTGGATTTTCCTCCCCTGCCCTTTGAGAACCGACCTCTGCCTCTTCCTCTACCTTTACTTTCACCTGTGGCATGCCCCTTCTGGTAATCACCTTTGGGCTCGGATTTTGATCTTTGTTGCCACTCGGTTCTGGTCAGGAGAAGCTAACCAGAAGAGTTCTTGTTCTGTGTCACAGGTCTTAGTCTCTCTTCATAGGCCTTTAATCGCCCAATTAACTCCTCAAAGGCCATCTTCTCAAGTTCAGAGAATTGTTCAATTGCTGCTACAATCGGTAGGTATCTTTCGGGTGCTGCCTTTAACACTTTTCTCACTTGCTTCTCATCTGAGACCACCTTTCCCAATGCTCTATATCTTGAGACTATTTCTCCCATTTTCCCAGCAAATTCATCTATGGATTCATTCTCCCCCATGCCCAGCATTTCAAACTCATGGTTGAGTGTCTGAATGCGGGCCTGCTTGACTCTTTCTTCCCCCACGTACCTTTTCTTTAAGGCATCCCAGACCTCCTTTGCTGTCTTGAATGCAGCCACTTGCATCAAGACTTCCTCAGGTAGTGATTGGAAGATGAAGGCCCTCGCCTTCTTGCCCAGTTTCGCATCGACTGTGGCCTCCCCAGGGGGTTCAATGGCATCCCAGATTCCCTGGGCATCCATGAGTGCTTCCATTTTAATCGACCATGAGGTGTAGTTCGTCGGAGTCAGCATGGGGATCTTGAAAGAGATTGTGTCGCTGGTGTCCTTCACCACCATTTGCGCATCTTGATTCACCATCGTCTTTGATCAAGAAACTTAAAAATTGAAATCTCTGTCGGGGAAATTGAGGAATTGAAAGATTGGATTCGGCAATTGCAGTCGCACACTATCGCGAATCGGGATTTCGGTGTTTGAATTGTCGATTAATTCGATCGGAAGAGAGGAATTGTGGTCGGCAACCAATTCGATCGGAAGAGAGGAAGAGATTGATCGGTGGAGTGAACCGAATTGATCGAGAGCCTCTAACGGCTCTGATACCAAATGTTACTAACTGAATTAACTAACAATGCAATGCGAATCTTTTATTTCAAAGTGATACCCAACTACACATACTAATCTCCTATTTATAGAGTTAGTAGAACTAACTATTTACAATTCAGTACCTTCTACTTTCTAAACTTTACACATTCATACTAAACATACAAACAAATACTAATACAAAGAATTACAATCTAACACAAACTCACAAATCTAGGGATACTCTAAACCCATAAGAGGTTTTGGTTTACAACGTTATTCCCATTTCTGTTCCATCCTATAGTCACACACTCATACCTATATGACTATATCCATAGTCATTCTTAACAAACCATATGCTTTTATAAATCATACACAGTGAGCTTGCGTTTGTGGCTAATAAGAAGAACACAAATCAACACATTGTGTTATTTAATTGGTCGGAGAATGGAGCTGCCATGATAGATATTGAGGTTGACTCATGGGTCCCAACAATTAATCTTCAAGGTAACATTGGCATGTGCTGATAATTTGATTAATATATGTTTTTAATAAATGGTCCTAATAGAAGCTGCTTTCTTCAACAGTTCACAATGATGCTGATAATATGATACTGGGGCTCGCCATCAACAAAGATTTCAAGGATGATAAAATTAGACTCGAGTGTGGGGAAATAGAAAAGAAAGTTTCACCTTGTTGCGTTCTTATGTGTGTTACTGTTGATGGAAGATTTTGTATGTTCCATTTTGCCAGGTATTTCTCACTTTTCTGATTTTAATATTTGAACTTTTGCTTGTTTGATTTGTAGCCTATTAGCCTAACCAGATAATTCTTAGTAAATTTTACCGTGATATCGTCTCCTTTACCCAAAAAAGATAATTCTTAGTAAGTAGAGGGTGCAGATGGGCGGGATGGGTGACCGGTTATAACAAGTCGAGACGGGCTTGACTTACTAACGATTTTCTGTCAATTTTTTTCAGGTAGTTATTTCTCCAATGTTTGATTATGAAACAATATTATAACAATAATCTCTTGAATAAAACAATTTAGACTGATGTATGCGATTAAAGTAGTCTTTGGTAACATTCAACCTGTTTGACTCGTACCCGTGTAGCTAAATTTTTGCATCGACTCTTCTGATATAAACACAATTTAAATCGACCCATTTGTCAATAAACGGGCTGAAATCATTACCTAATGTTTCGTAACTAAGAACTTTTTTATGCAGTGCCATAGGCCCATCGGCTTCGCAAGAGGATTCTAATTCTATATCTGATGAGGAAGAGGAGTCTCCTGTCCTCAGTTCTCAGTATCCAGTTGTGAATATTGTTAACAATCAGAAGCCAACTGCGGATCAAGATCTTCAGAAAGTTGAAATCAATGACCAGAAAGTCAAAGCCAATGAACTAAGTGGTACACAACAAGAGGTTCCTACTGTAAAGCCAAATAATGGTGGAGATGAAGGGCAGTCACTTCATTTACAGAAGAAAGACGGCAGTTTTGAGGCGTCACTGTTGAAAGCATCTGAGCCTGTAAATCCTTTCAATCAAGAAGACAAAATCAATGACCAGAAAGTCAAAGTCAATGAATCAAGTGGTATACAACAAGAAGTTCCTCAAGTAAAGCCAAATAATGGTGGGGATGAAAAGCAGTCACTTCTTTTACAGAAGAACGAAGGCAGTTTTGAGGGGGCGAGGTTTAAAGCATCTGAGCCTGTAAATCCTTTAAATCAACAAGTTGCTACAGTTAACTCTGTTTCAAAATCTGTAAATGATAAATTTAACACATCACCTTTTGGAGCTTCTACACAACTACCAGTCAGTAAAGCATCGTTTGGTTTGCATAGTTCATCTGGATCTTTTTCAAGTGGATCACTCTTTTCCTCCAATGTTTTTGGAGTGCAATCTTCCTCTTCATCAGGATCATTTTCTAGTGGAGGCATGTTTTCTTCTAGAAGTTTTGATATGAAATCTTTCCAATCATCTCATGCTGCTGTCCAAGAAAAACAACAGAGTAACAGTTTAGGGACCACACAGTTTCCTTCTGGACCTCAGAAATTTTCATTTTCCAAGATGACATCTGGGTCATCAACTTCGAGCAATCTGCTTCCCCAGGGAGCTTCAACTGGAGCTGCATTTACCAAATCATTGCCTGTTGTTTCTAACGCACAACCAAGTCCAGCAAAATCTTTTGACTTCAAATTCTCTGACAAGGGAAATATTAAAAATCAAACTCCTCCAAGGCTATTAAATGCCATGCCAAACTTATCAGAGCAACAGAGCGTAAGTAATCTTTAACTTATCTGGCTTTCAGTTAATGTTTTTATATATTTCGTAAACATTTCTTTAAGTTGGTGTTTTAGTATTCTTCTCAACTTGCTACTCGTTCAGGTGGCTTTATTCTTCATGAATGTTTGTATAACACAGCATTTAGGCTAGAAAGCGCATCAAGTTTGTTAGATCACATAAAACATTTGTTTTAGAACTAAATCTTTTTAATCATTCAGGTTGAAGAAATGGCGAAAGAATTAGATGCTTTGCTGAATTCTATTGAAGGACCAGGTGGTTTTTATTATGCCTCTGTTACTGCCCATAAAGCATCTGTTTCAGAACTAGAAGAAGGCATTTTGGTACTCTCAGATAGATGCCGAAAATGGAAAGTGAGTTTGTTTATATGTCTCATCTTCTTATCTCTAATTTGGATTTTGTATGAATGGGCATTTCTCAGATGTTCATCATTTTGCATTCTTTTTTACATTTTAGTGAATATTATCCCAATGCACAAATACATGTTGGCAATGCAATATTTGATAAGTAATCTAATTTGATTTTCTCTAGACTGAAATAGATGTGTACTGATCTTGTAGGACAAAATGCATCAAGGGTTTGAAGAGGTTCAACTTCTTCTTGACAAGACGGTTCAGAGTACATAAAATTTATATTAAGTTTTATCTTTTTTGATCTTCTGTGGTTATTTAGATTGGTAAATACCATGGTTTTATGGTTATCTTATTCATTGATCAGCTGTTTCATATTTTTTTTTTAGTTTTGGCAAGGAAAATATATATAGAAGCAATCGTGAAACAGGCTACAGATAGTAAATACCTGGATATTTGGAATAACCAGAAGCTGAGCTCTGAACTGGATTTGAAGCGTAGACATATATTAGAACTTAATCAGGTATTCAGATATTTTTACTGATTATTTGGTTCAATTCGAATGAGACGTACACGTACCATAATAACAGTTTTGAATACCAGAACTTGACAACCCAGCTAATAGAACTTGAAAGGCATTTAAACACCCTTGAGCTTCAAAGATTTGGTGATAAAACGGATACCCAAATGAACCGTAAATCGTCCCTTACGAAACATAATCAACCAAGGTATGAGTTTTCATGTTAGGACATTTATATTAATCTATTAATGAAGTTTGACAATAATGTGAAGTATGCTGTTTTGCAGGCACATTCAGTCTCTACACAGTTTACACAACACAATGAATGCACAGTTAACAGCTGCAGAGAAACTTTCTGAATGTCTTTCAAAGCAAATGGCTGTGCTTAACATAGAGACGGAACCTGTGAAAAAACATAGTGTGAAAAAGGAGTTGTTTGACACAATTGGAATATCATATGATGATACCACTTTCAGTTCTCCAGGTCAAGAAAAAACTCCTGCAATCCCACCAAAAAGTCAGCATCTAATTTCTTCATATTCAGCTGCTGTTAGTACGGATATGAAGAAAAGTCAACAAGTTTCTGTAAAGAGTTCTGAACCAGAAACTGCAAGGAGGCGCATAAACTCACTAGATAAGGTAGCATTTTTGTATTTTGGATGTTCTTTAAATCATGACAACATTTCTTTGTGGTTATGTTAAAACATTGTATTATAACTTCACAAACTTCAATACAGAGTTGGGCCAGCATTGAGCCTCCAAAAACAACTGTAAAACGGTTGCTTTTGCAAGAGGACCATCAGACGAGTCCTGCCAGATTATCTTTACCAACTGCTACACCAAAATCTAATAGTCGGCTGTATGAACGCTCAATGGTTTCTCATGATATTCCACACAGTGCTTCAAATATGTCTCAGATTAGAGGTGAAGGCACCTTTAATTAAATTAAATCTTGCGCAATAATGGTTTTTAATTACTATTATCAGTAATAGTATTATTATTACGTGTTGATGCTCTGCAGGCAGCCAGGATTTACATATAAGACTGAATTCTGAGGGACAATCAAATTCATCACCCTGGGCTAATTACCGTGCAGATGTGGTAAATTCTGCTTCCCAGTCAACTCCTAGTGTTACTCGAGATTCTGCAAAAGAGACACATAATTTGACTGCTGAAAAGTCAAACCGCTTGACCTTTTCGTTAAGGTCTGATGCCACGGTAGTCAAAAACTCAGAATTTAGTCAACAATCCAATAGTTTCCCAGAACCTTCTTTAAATACCACAAAGTCACCGGCATCCAATATATTCCAAAAGAAGCCTATCGAATATTCGGAAGGCAGTAAAAGTAATGATGGGAACCAAAAGCCTATAGTGGCTGAAACCTCTTCTACATGGTCTAGGAAGAGCCCAGAATCTTCTGCTGTGTTGAGTGTCAGCTCATCAACCACCTTTTCAGGAAGAAGTTTCTCTCTGGAAGCTTCTACAAGAGAAAGTCAGTCTTCTAGTGCATCATTGGCTGTTCCTGTTACTTCTGCACCGTCATCCTTTTCGTTTAGAGACACCACCTCATCTTCAACATCTACTCTATCACTTGGTAAATCATCAACCGGCTTTGGGTTTAAATTGGGTGCTTCTCAGACGACTCTGGTATCTGGATCTTCTCCTTCTCTCTCATTTTCATCTACTTCATCCAGTAAACCCACATTGAATGTAAATTTGAACACTTCAAAATCTGAGCCATCCAATGTGAATCCAGACACAAGTGAAAGCTCTAAACCTCAAGTGGTATCAGTTCCAAATTTGACCTGAAACCAACTGAGAATGCTTCTGGTCCAACTTTATCTCCTCAGCTCGTGGTTTCAACTCCTTTGGGACCTACAAGTCAGCCTTCACCTTCCTTTCTCTCATTCTCATCTACCACCTCATCCACTAAACCCACATTGAACACAGATTTAAACACTTCGAAATCTGAGCCATCCAAATCGAGTCCAGATACGAGTGAAATCTCTAAACCTCAAGTGGTATCAATGCCCAAGTTTGACCTGAAACTAAATGAGAGTTCTTCTGGTCAAACTTTACCTCCTCAACCCATGGTTTCAACTTCTTTGGGATCTACAAGTCAGCCATCAACCAGTTCTATTTCAGATAGTCAACTCAACTTAAGTTCTAAACCAGACCAACCATCGATAGCACCTGCTGTATCCTCACCAGTCATCACAAATCCAGTGGGTGTGGTTAGTGGCCAGACTAATGGGTCAGATCTCACGGTTACCCAGGAGGATGAGATGGAGGAAGAAGCTCCTGACACCACTCAATTTACATTAGGAAACCTTGGAGGGTTTGGGCTTGGTTCAAGCCCAAATCCAAACCCATCTGCACCTAAGCCGAATCCATTTGGTGCACCATTTGGTAATGCACCGGCAAGTACACCGATCACTTCGTTTACTACTCCACCAAGTGGTGGCTTGTTTAAACCTGCATCCTTTAGCCTTGAATCTCAACAACCTTCTCAGCCACCTCAGCAGACAAGTTTTGGTGCTATGTCTGGCATCTTTGGCGGTAACAATAATCAAAGTACTGGTGGACAAGGGTTTGGACAGCCAGCACGGATTGGATCGGGCCAGCAGGCTTTAGGGTCAGTTCTTGGCTCGTTTGGGCAGTCAAGACAGTTTGGTGCAGGTCTACCTGGGAGTGCTGCTTCTCCAAGTCCTTTTGGTGGCAGTCAAACTGCTGGTGGTTTTGCCACTGCTGCCTCAGGTGGTGGCGGGTTTGCTAGTCTGGCCTCAGGAGGTGGTGGTGGTTTTGGTGCTGCAGCCACTGGAAGTGGTGGTTTCGCTGCTGCAGCTACAGGCGGTGGTGGTTTCGCTGCAGCAGCCACAGGTGGTGGTGGTTTTGGTGCTGCAGCCACAGGTGGTGGTGGTTTTGGTGCTGCAGCCACAGGTGGTGGTGGTTTTGGTGCTGCAGCCACAGGTACCGGTGGATTTGGTGCTGCAGCCACAGGTACTGGTGGATTTGGTGCTGCTCCGGCAATTGGTGGTGGATTTGGTGCCACTCCGGCAATTGGTGGTGGATTTGGTGCTGCTCCAGCAGCTGGTGGTGGATTTGGTACCGGTTCAGCAGCCGGTGGTGGATTTGCAGGAGTAGCTTCTGGTAACGGATTTTCTATCATCTTTTAATCTCTTATGGTTATTGCCATAGAAGTGACATTTGATCCATTTGCTTTTTCTGTAAACGGGTCGACTTGGGTTGCCTTGCATCTTAAACAGGTCAAATAAAAAAATTATCTCAAAAGACAACGGTTGAAACAGCTTGAAAGTTGCCAAAAATAATTTTTAACGCATCCTCCTATATCGTTTTATTCAAAGGTTTAGATAATCGATGTTATGACTTTGTTTATGCAGTCACATTAGTTTTTTGTAAATTATAAACTGTGGAGAAAGTGTTTTTCAGTCAACCCAATTCGACTTGTTTGAGACCCATATTTTGATTTAAAAACTTATCTGAACCCACTTAATTTTTATCTTCATTTCCAATGGTGCAGGTGGGTTTGGAAGTTTTAGCAGCCAAGCAGCAAGCGGGTTCTCGACTTTTGGCGGTAGTGGAAGATCTGGAAAACCTCCGTCTGAGCTCTTCACACAGATGAGGAAATAATTTACTGGAGATAAAAAGTTGATTCAGGAATTGGGTTTAGACAGGAACATGAACTTGTGGAGTAAATATGATTTTGTTAGATGTTTTTTACATATCTAAAGAGTAATGACAAATGCTGGTAAAGCTAGTGTTGTATGAATATTAATATTGTGATCATTAAATTTTGAACCAAAATCAAAAGTGGTGTTATTGCTTTAGTTGTTGAAGGAAATGGAACATCTATTTGGTTGGTTATATAGTTATGACCCATTCTTTTAATTATTGGGTTGATATGATAATTTTTGTTGGATAAACATGACATTCTTATATATTAGCTGCATAAAAATGGGTTCAAATAAGTTAGCACCATCCATCGTCATGGCGTGCATGTCGGCTGCCACCATGTACTTGTTGACGCTTACATGATCACTATCACCGACACCGGTTACTGGTTGGTTGCTGATTACATGACCGCTATCACTATTGCTATCATATTAGACCCCATGGTTTAGTGTCTGAAACTCTGAATCACATGTGTAACATTAGTTTTCCTTTTTTCATTGAAGGAATATTAAGTTATATATTTGCATCACATTCATAGCTCATCCTTGTTATTTTTTCTAAAATAGCTGAAACCACTCTGCCCCATTGAACCCAACCACTTGTCGGTTTTACCAACCTGTTTGGTTTTTATTTCTTGACAAACGGCCTGACCAATGATTCTTTCATTAAAACGGTCAAACCAGAAGTCTACATCCCCTACAAGGTTAGAACCACCGTTGTTGCCATATTGCCACTTTTGCTGTTGCCATCTTGCCACTTTTGTAACCTTAGCTGCCGCCACCACCTGCCGCCACTATGTTTAAAGCTTTGAGATACATAAATGAACATAGGCTCCATCTCTTTTTCAAAACCAGTAAATAATCTAATATAACTTGATCATCTGTTTCAACTTTTAGCATTTAATAAAACATTAAAAACTACAACAAACAACAACAAACCATACCAACTAAATACTAGGCTCCATCTCAGTTTCAAAACCAGTAAATAACTTAATAAACCAGGGGTAATAAATGCTAATAATAATAATAGGGTCCTAATGGGGACACCGCTGGGGTTTTTGGGGGTAGGCCGGGTTAAAAGGTCACGGTTAGGGCTTGCGGTCACATTTTGGTACCTAACCGTGACCGCAAGGGCTTGCGGTCACGGTTTCTGTTTGGCCTACCCGTGACCTCGTGACAACGAAACGACAAATGAGTTGATAAAGTTTGAAAACCGATCACCAAACCGTCACGGTTTGGCCTAACCGTGACCTCTATGGTACAAGGTCTCAGTTTAAGGTACGATGTAGGTACGATGTAGACGTGATTTTGACAAAAGTGTCGGGATTCGCGCCACGAGCCGTCACGTGGAGGCCAAACCGTGACGGTTTGTGCACCAGATTTTCACCTTAAATACCTTTGAGCTTTCAACACTCGACATCTCATCCAACACTCGAAATTTTTTCATTTGAGCTTTCATTCATCCAACACTCGAGATTTTTCAGCATTCGTCATTCCAAAAACACGTTAATTTGAAAACAATGTCGGGTTCGGGAGATCATTATCAAAAGCCGAAGCTTCCAGATTTGAATGAGGTGCCACATATCGAAGATTCGAACCAGGTTGAACTAGTATATATTTTATTATAACTTATTATTTGAAATATCTAACAATTATCTTTTTTAGGATATTACGTATACGGGAGTCACCCTCCGTGGGGGGAGAAGGAACCAACCCGTCGCTCTTTATTTGGACCGACTAGGTTACGGTGAAGGGTACAGATATCCCCCTTCCAATTCTTACGGGCATGCCCCGAACACGTACCACTCACAAACAGAGCTGCATTACGGACATCCCCCGTACCAGTCAGAACTAGAAATTACACATGTGTCGGATACTTTTAATGGAAATGACACAGATGAGAGTGACGGTTCGGTTCACCTCAAAGAAAACCATGGGGACACCGTGGAGCATGATGGGGATGAGGATCGGATAAGAAAGGCAACGGTTTCTTATAAAACCGATAAAGTACGAAGAGTTTTTATTCTTTTGTTTATTTTATTTTTTTATTTGTTTTATATATTGTTTTTTATGTCTAGCTTTATCTTTTTTCAGTATTTTGATTCTCGTGAGGACTTGGAGAAGTGGGCTAAAATGAGAGGACGCGAGCATGAGTGCGTCATTGTGGTGGGTCGGTCACGAAAAAGGATGTGGAACTATTATGCAATCGTAGTGGTGAACCTAAATTCACTGGCACAAGTAGACGTACCGGGAGCATAAAGAAAGGATGTCCTTTTAAACTCCTAGGGAAGTACGTAGGAAAGAGTGACAGTTGGATGTTAGAGGTGAGAAACGAGACGCACAACCACGATCATGTTATGTACGAGGAGGGCCACGCACATCTTAGGAAGATGACCGCCGAAGAAATTGATCTTGTCGAGAAGTTACACAGGCAGCACGTGCGGCCACGACATATCCATTCAGCCGTAAGGGAGCACTTTCCACACAGCGTCTGTGTTGTTCAAGACATATACAATCTGATATCGAAATTTAGGGCTGAGGGGAGAAAAGGCATGACACCAATGCAGGAACTTGAAAACCTGCTACAATCTAAAGAGTTTGTGTATGAAACACGAACGAATGCAACTACTAATGCCGTGGAAGATGTTTTCTTTTGTCATCCTACTTCGTATAAAATGTGGCGTGCATTCCCGCACGTGATGTTGATAGACACGACGTACAAGACCAACATGTACAACATTCCGTTTGTTCAGGTTATTGGTGTTACGTCGACGTCGAAGTCGTTTTGTATTGCGCATGCATTTATATCGAGGGAACGGCAGGACAACTTCGCATGGGTACTGGAGCGGATCAGAGATATGCTCGATGGATGTGTGGAGCCCTGCGTTATTGTCACAGACAGGGACCTGGCCCTGATGAGCGCGTGTGACACAGTGTTCCGGGTGCTACTAAAAACCTATGCAGGTGACACGTTCGTGAGAATATCAAAAGACGGTGGAATATCCTTTTCAAAACCGACATGTAGAAGGATTTTTCATACTGGTGGAAGACCTTGTGTTCGTCTCCCACAGAGGCAATGTACGATTATAATTGCAGGAAGATGGAAGAAAAGTTAAATGAAGATGGTAAACGTGGTAAGAATTTCATAGTTATTTTTACTCTAATAGTTTATTTGTTCATTTTATAAAATTTGTTATTTCTTTCAGAGGTATGGGAATATATTTGGAATAATTGGTTGGTGTCGTACAAAGAGAAAATTGTTACTTGTTGGATGTACGACCGCCTTATCTTTGGTGAATTTACAACTAATAGGGTTGAGGGCCAACATGCCAACTTCAAGAGTTACCTCACAGGGACCAATAATACGTTGCACACACTTGTCGGATATGTTTGTGACCTCGGGCGCGTCCAGCAGATTGAAATTTGTAAAACATTCGAGGTGTCCCGTGTGAAAATTAAAAAAGACCATCGACTGTCATTGTTTTCAAAATTACATTATAAAGTATCCATTTTTTGCCTTAACATTCTTGAATCAAAGTTGACGAAAATGGAAATGATTCAGGAGTCTGGGGGTTCATGTGGACACCAGTTATTCACGTCCATGGGCTTGCCATGTGCTTGTCGTTTGGAGATATACATCCGAGAAGGTTATATATTTCTTAATACATTTTTTACTATTGTCACACGATTGCATATTTTCACTAATAATTTAACCTTTAAATCCAGTCACAAGTATTCCACTCGATGCGGTAGATCCACACTGGAGGAAGCTTGATTTCGAGCCAGCGTACGTCGCGCCGCCTGAACCCGACTACGATGTGAAATTTGATGACTTGAAACAAAATGTTATGTCGTCTCCCAATCCTCAAGTAAAGAAAAAATTGTTTAACAAAGGATTTGACTCTTTGTTTAAGACCAAGTCAAAACTTAAAGAACCTGAGGTGCGTCATGACTGACGTGGTCGTCCAAATATTAAGGAGCAACAAAGAAGAGCGGACCCTAATACATCACAGTATGAGGCTGCTAGACACAACTCCTATACTTCCTCACAACAAACTATGCCTGACCCGGCGAGGCATTGCTCATATACCCCTCAGTTTAAAATGCCCAACGACCGTTCTAATCAGGCAAAGGCTGCTTCAAATGTACCGATTACGGGAGCTGCCCTAGGGTTTCCTTTAATATTGAAACCAAAGGACGTGATAAAAGTTATGAAGTTTAAGGATCAGCTGCCCTAATGGATTCACGGTACGTTTCGACTATAAAAGATGTGCGGCCTGATGGTAACTGTGGTTTTTGGGCGATCGCGGTGGCTTTAGGGAAAAAGCAAAATGAATGGGAATTGGTTAGGCGTAAAATGTTGTCGGAGATGGACAGAAACATGTGGTACTGACGTAGCAATTTGAACCGCAAGATGCCTGGCTATTATGATTCTGTTCGTAATAGCTTAAATTGGTTTGGCACGACTCAACCCGCACCCGATACCCATTGGCTAACTTTTCCGGCCCATGGACTCGTAATTGCGGAAACATTCACCTGTATTATGCATCTTATTTCTTTATTTGGCAGCCAGACATGGTTTCCGCTGAGAACAGCCCCAGAGCCATCATTCAACTATCCAGTTGTCGCACTTGCTCATATTAAGGAAGATCACTTTCTTTGCATACAATTGGAAGGGGATTACCCAATGACCAGTGTGAGCTATCATTGGCCGAGATTTGTATATCAACAAGCACTAGAATGACAAAATATGTATAAGGATCGTATAAATAATTACGTAAAATAATGGATCGTCATAGAGGCACCAATGCCTCTTGTAAGTTATCATTTTCCGATACTTTATCATATAATGAAGATCCCTTTATTTGATGATGATGATGATGATGATGATAAAAATAATAGTACAAATAATATAAATAATAGAAATAATAATAATAGTAATAATAATACTACAAATAATAGTAACAATAATAATTATAATAATAGTAATAAAAATAATAATAATAATAATAGTAATAGTAATAGTAATAATAATAATAATAGTAATAATAATAATAATAATAATAATAATAATAATAATAATAGTTATCATTTTCCGCTCACCACCATCGCCGTAGAGGCATCAATGCCTCTTGTAAGTTATCATTTTCCGCTCACCACCATCTACGCACCACTACCGCCGCTGCACCACCATCTGCGCACCACCACCGTCGCTGCACCACCGCCGCTGCAACACTGCCGCCGCACCACCACCGCGCTACATTATCGTTTTCGGTACGTAATTTACAACTTTAAACCATAGAGGTAAACATAAATTTGATGGGTTTTCCCAAATAGATTTTGATAGGTTTTCCAAATAGATTTATTATTATTAGAAATAATAATAATAAATAATAATAATAATAATAGTTATAATAGTAATAGTATAGAAATAATAATAATAATAGTAGTAGTAGTAGTAGTAGTAATAATAATAATATAATAATAATAATAATAATAATAATAATAATAATAATAATAATAATAGTAATAGTAATAATACCAATAATATAATAATAATAATTAACTGTCAACCATTAATTTTATAAACATTGTAAATAATGATAAATACGTTTTTTTTTCGCAGATATGGATGCAGACGATGCTTTTATCCCCGGCATTGATGACTGCCCGACGCTGCAGTTTGAGCAGGGGACTACACCGTACGAGCGGTTCAGGACCCTGAGAGCACGATTGCCAGCACCGGGTACCGTCCTGTCGGAGGACTTTTTACAGCTCGTTGGAGAGCGCGACCGGTTTTTTTGAGATTATCGACGAGGACGACCCGTGGGAGCAGCTGTTCCGGATGGGCGACCCTGCCCATCGAGAGCTGACCGTGGAGTTCTACTGCACCTTCACATTCCGTTCCCGTGAGCAGGGACTTGCGGAGCTGGACGAGGACGACATAGCGGACGGTCGTGCGCCCGCGGAGGTTGCTTTCCGGTTGTTCGGGTCCCTCCACCGCATGTCACTTAGGCGGTTCGCTGTCGTCAGCGGCCTCTACACGGAGGTGGAGGTCCGACAGCCGATGTACACCACGGCCTTGATCCGCGGGGCCGACGACTCCGATCAGATCTGGTGGCCTGCGATCGGCAACGGACCATACGGTGGTGATACGAGTTCCTCTCATATACGAGACCCTCTGTATAGATACATTCACCGACTCATCGCCACGTCCATCGCTGGTCGTGGGGCGGGACCGACAGGGTCAACGCCGCCGACCTTTTCTTTCTTCGGTGTGTACTCACACACCGACACTGCCACCTCGCGCATGCCCTTGCTGATTATTTTGCTAGTTATTATCATAGGCAGTCGCGAGGGGCATTGGTGGGCGGGAACATCGTTTCCCGGATCGCTCGGGGCCTGGGGTACGCGCATGCCATGTCCCAGCTCCCGCTACCTCCGACTCCTGTGCGCGTGGCCGGCCGGACCACCGCCACGGGGATGAGGATCGTTCGGAGGTTCCCCGACGACACGTGGCACCTGCTCAGTAGATACCATGAGCTAGTGGCATGAGTGCCCGAGCCGTTGGTGGACCCACCCGAGCTGGCGGGGGCTGAGGTCCACCTTCAGGATGCCCACGAGCCCCTTGGTGGCGGGGAGGATCAGCCCATTCCCCCGCCGCACGACCAGGACCCGCCCCAGCATCCGAGACAGGGTCACGAGGCTGGAGGATATGACCACGAGGCTGCAGGATATGATGGATGGGTCATCCAGCGCATGGTTGCAGACTAGCCGCCTCGGGTACGTCGTTGTTGTCACAGCCTCCGAGGCGGTTAGACCATGACGGTGCTAGCCCATCTGGCGCGGGGGGTCTGGTCAGGGCAGCGATCCGGAGATGATGGATTAGATAGGTATTTTGTTTGTATTTTATTTCTTTTTGTATGTAAAAACTTGTTGTATATATATTATGCCTGGCAAAACCAGCCCGCCCATCTAGTTTTGGATTCTTATGGGTCTTTAAAATAACCTTGTGGGTAATATTGGGCCATCCTAAAATGTTCAACGGGTTGTTTGGGCTGAAGTCAAATAAACTAAATTTAATAACGGGTTAGGATGGATTGTGAGAGTTTGAGAGATGGTTTGATTGGGTTGTAGCTTTTTGTTATGATTTCCTTTTATTTATGAAACTCTTGAAGAAAATGAAGATGAAAAATTGCCATCGGGAGAGGAACCCATGAAAAATTCCCATCGGGAGAGTTGAGACCCGTCTTGACCCGACCCATCCTGACCCGAACCCATTCTAACCCGAACCCATCCTGACCCGTTTCTTACTTGAACCCATCATGACCCGCACCCGTCTTGACCCGAACCCATCCTGACCCGACACCTAACCCGACCCGACCCGCCCATTTTGCCAGGTCTAATATATATATATATATATATATATATATATATATTATATATATATATACAGTTTCAGTTATGATAACTTGTATATTTGGTTGTGTTTTTTGTTTGTTTGTTTATATTTGTAATGTTGATAATGTTAATTGTGTATGTTTGATAACAACTGATTTTACGATTAGGTTAACCATGTGATAAAATAATAACAACCAACTTGTTTAATAAATAATTAAACACAAAAATTACTTGTAATATGATAAATTAATAATAAACACAAAACACAAACACGTATGTTACGATTAGGTTAACCGTGTGATAAAATAAAAATAAAAACAAACTACGATTACTCAAATTTAGAAAATATATACAATATATCAGTATAATGACAACCGATTTTTACAAACTCGTAAACAAATTAAACACAAAACCATCACATTAAATAAATACTTGTAATAAGATAAATTATTAATAAACACAAAACACAAACTTGTGAGTCACGATTAGGTTAAACGTGTGATAAAATTAAAATAAAAACAAAGTGATATGATTAAAAAAATATAGAAAATATAGGCAATATGTCACGGTTTGGCCAAACCGTGACATATAGCCTCTTAACCCTAATCAATTCCCCATTAATTATATACCCAATTATTGGGCAACGGATCCCCAGCTCTAACTGTCACGGTTAGGCCTCACTGTGACTGTTAGGTCTCATACTCGATTGAACGGTCACGGGGAGCCCTAACCATAACCGTTTGAATCGGTTTTTCCAATAAGGTGTGTAATAATATCCTCAACCCAAAAGCACAAACAAACACAAACAAGCACCTTCATGCCATTGTTGAACGCAACACAACGCTCTCCTTCTCCCCCATCTTCATCATCATCCTCAACAATCCACACACCAATCACACCTTCTCACACACACACTTACTCCAAAACAATCCAAAATCCCACCATAAACAACCACACGATCCCCTCAAACATCGATTCGAAGGTCCCCGTTCCTTCAATGTAGCCCCTTTGTTCCAAACCCCCGTTTTCCGCACTTCAATCGGTGGTTAATCGAGGCGGAGTGAGTTAACATCCAGCCTTTGGTTTATGATGCTTTGTTCTGAATTCAACACTCAGATACAAACGTGGCTTCGTGATTACGACAAGATTCAATCGTTCGCCGTCGTTCTAATCTACATTCAGGTATCTCATTCTCATCTGATTGATTGATTGATCGATTGGTATCAGTTATTGCTCTACATTGTGGTTTTACTGTGGTTTTGATCCGTGTACTGAGGATTTTAACATGTTTTGAGTTTGTGACCTAGAGTTTGATTTTTGATCTGAGTTAGTGGTTTGAGTGGTGCGTTTTGTTGATGTTTGAAGATTGCTTGTGCTTTGGTTGGATCGTTGGGGGCGTTGTATAATGGAGTTTCGCTTATAAATGTTGGGATCGGGTTGTTCGCTTTGGTTGCAATCGAGAGTAGCAGCCAGAGTCTGGGGCGAACTTATGCTGTTCTTTTGTTTTCTGCTATTTTACTGGACGTTTTGTGGTTCTGCCTTTTCTGCCATGAAATCTGGTTAGTTTTTTATACTTATCATTCATCTGTATTTGATTGTTAGGTTTTTGTATGAAATGATTATGCCCTAGTTTGCAACTAGTGATTTAGGCTGAATGAAGTTAATCCTGAATTTGCAACTAGTGATTCATCTGTATTTGATTGTTAGGTTTTTGATGCCTGGTTAAGTGGTGAATAATTGTATACTTGGTTTGAAAAGTTGCGTCTCGTGTAATGTGCGAGGGTGTGAAGGTGGACTTCTTGTAGTTATGGGTCAAAGTTGGTCAAATTTAGGATCCGTAGGGCTTTATATGTAAAAACAACCCAAGGAATGTACAAATTGTGAAAGTTTTACTTGATAAATAGGTTTTTATGTAAAACAGAGGAGCGATGTGCAACTTCTGGCTGTACATACAGTTTACTTGGCTGTACTAGATGCACGCCTAATGTAATTGATGCGTGTGCCTTGCACCTCGGCTTTTGGGACCAAGATGCTTTGGAGCGCCTCACACTTTTTTAAACCAAGATTTTATTTGTGCATGCAACTTTCAAGTATCTTGAAGTAATTGGTGTAACACAGTAAAACATTTAAAATGGTCTTCTGGTCTTATTCCAGCATAACCTAAAAATGATTCTTCTAATAATTAATTTGAAAAAAAGGTCCATAAGACTGTAACATCTTTAGCAGAAAACTATGTAGAGATGATTTCTAGGCACAAACTTTAGCTTGTTTTACCTTTTCACATATATTAACACAGAGTCACAGATCATACTTAGCAACCCACAGAATGAATGAATGATATATTAATGATTTCTTATGGAGTTTAAAGTTTAAGAAACCACGTTCATTTATGTAAACAAGCTTTCTGTAGGGTTTGAATCTAAAGCCTATTCTTCACACGTAGGATTTAAAAGCATTTCTTTCAGCTGAATATATTAGCTATATAAGATATGCAATCATTAGCTAAGCTAAAGTCAAGCCTGTTGTTTTCAAACATGTTTCCAGCAAAAAATACTTCCTAGCGGGGTGTCTATCTTTGGAGGAAATGGTAATATTGCTTCTTCTTTTCTTTCTTTTTTTATTTTTTAACTCTTACACATAGAAAATGAAATAGGGAAACTACTTGTTTTGCAAAATCTGAGCAGCGTTTTGTGTGTGGGATGCCATGTAATAGTAGAGGTTTTAAACAAGACAGTCTAGAGAAATATGAGTGGTAAGCACTCTAGTCCTAACAGAGTTCTTGGGTTCGAATCTAGCTTCCACTGTTTTTTGGCCTTAACCCTCTACCTTATCGCAGTAGTTAGCAGGGTATTTGTGGGGTCTGTGAGTTTTACGGTAACGGGGTCTCACGGTTACCAAAAAGATCGAGCATCAGGATGCTTGTATCCCAGAATTAGGATTTAGTATATAACTATATATTTTACAAACCCTTAAAAATTTTCATGTAAGCATCAATGTTGTAAAAATCGCTAGGCGCTAGTCGGGCGGCGAGGTACCGACTAGGGATTAATATGGATTAATCGGTTCGGAGATTTTATAGGTTATATTATAAATTATATATATAGTTAAGATTAATATACTTCAAACGTAGGTAGTTAAAAATAAAAATAACAATCAAGTACTTCAAAGATCAAATAGTTCAAATACTTCAATGATCAGATGGTTTAAAACTGAGTAGATGGGTCAGATTTATAAGTTAATGTGGAGGATGGTCGCAGGTGGAGGTCGACTTTTAGGGGTTGATCGATGTGTCGTCAATGTCGGTAAGGTTTAGAATTGAGTAAATGGGTCAGAATTATAAGTTAAAAGGCACAAATATTTGCGTTGGCCGATTTTGACCGCCTAGAAAAATTCCTCCGATTACTACTGATTAGTGCCGATTAATGCCGCCTAGGACCGACCACCGATATTTTGTAGCGATTAGCTGAAATCGACAAGGTAATGGGCCGACTACCGATTAATCCCCTTACAACACTGGTAAGCATAGCCCGTTTTTTGGTCTATATGTCCCTAAAGTTTGGAGATGTCTAATATTTATGGTTTGGTGTTAGGAAACGTATTTTAATTAGAATAATCGCCCTTTTAACCATCATACCCTTTTTTTTGTTGCAAACATACAATTGCTGCCAAAATACATAAAAAAACCACTACACTTTGCATCGCAAACCAATTTATATATCATTGAAAGATAAATACAAAATACGAGAACAGAAAAACACTGCTTGAAACTTTTAGGTCCAAAGTGGTCATTCTTAGAAGTGTAGTTCTTTTTGCACTTTGCAAGAATGATGGTTTGCTTGAAGTGACACACAGTATTTGGGGCGCTATGATGGACATTTTCCTGCCTTCTACTCATCACAAAAGTCGGAAGACGCAATTCTAATAAATTCACCCTGATACGCTTGGTGGGTATGCAGGTACATATCTTCGGAGATTTATGGAGAATTTGCCATATTTCAGTGAGATTGACTCTGTTAATGCAAATTATTGGGTTCACAGTGAGATCGTCTTCCTCATTATTATGGATACAGATGTATAGATTGGGGCCATCACTTGTAGATAGTACAGTTCCTCTAGATGCTGACTTGGATTTGAGGAACAGTTTTATGGGTCCCACCACCCCTCGTGTAGCTAAAACTACTGCTGGTTCTGTTGATTCCATCAATGATCCAGGATTCTACTCGTCTCTTTTTTCAGATAACCAAGATGAAGGATCATTACCCTCGGTAGGTATTATTGTTTCCTAATGGTTAAAGGTGACCACTAACAACTGACAAGATAAACATGTCGGGCTGGTTGGGTATTGGGTCAAAACAGTCTCAGGTTGAAATGGGAAATTACAAACAGGTCAGGTCAGGATGACACCTGAACACTTTTATGTTCATTTTTTTAGCCTTTAAGTAAATGAGTTAATTTCGATTCTAGAAATAATATTATTACAATAATATCTAAAGTGTAATAAAACGATTTAGGAAATTGTATGCTTAAAAATTAGTCTCTGGGTAACTTTTTAAGTTTTAACCCCTTTGATCTGTTCTACTTATAGATCAATTTTTTATTTGATTTGTTACAGAAAAAGACAACCCAAATCGATCTACTCATCAATAAATGGGCTGAAATTACCACCTCTACTAATTTTCTTATTTAGTTTTGGATTCATGTGAATTTGTAGGGTCAATACCATCAGATTCGCATGGACGGGTCTATTTCTGATCCTTTGTTGAAGCCAAATTTAAGCAAATCTGTTCGAACCACACATGTAAGTCCTGATTTTCAATTACACTTCTATCATCATATGAATATAATTATATTTACGGTTGTTTTTGATTGGAACTTAAATACAACTTAAATGTTAGACCTAAATACAACTTATATTTCATAAAATGCAATCCGATTTGATTAAACATAAAAATAATCCTAGGATATATAAAGAAAACAAACAGACAAACAAATAAACAAACGTACCTACTAATATCCCACTCATAAAATGGGGTCTAGGAAGGGTGAGATGAACCTTACCTCTATCCCTTAGGAGATATAGAGACTGCTTCCAATAAGGCCCTTGTCTCAAAACCCACCGTTTCTTTAAATACTAGTAACATAAAGTATTTATTAGTAGTACAAAGAATATATAAGAAAATATTGAAGTCTAATTACCCATAATGCAACCTTTCCAATAAGGCCCTTGTCTCAAAACCCGCCGTTTCTTTAAATACTAGTAGCATAAAGTATTTATTAGTAGTACAAAGAATATATAAGAAAATATTGAAGTCTAATTACCCATAATGCAACCTTTTTTAACAGCTGTTAGAAACTCAACCTTTTTTTTTAATCTTCATACATTCCACCAAGGGTCCTGTTTGTATACTATCTTCATCAATATTCCTTATTTCTGTTGGCAACCAGAGATTAAAAAACAATTAAAAACCAGTTCATGATTTTTGGCAGAAAAACTCTATGGCTTTTTTTATTAATAATTGACCCAAAGACATGACAAAACCTATACAAAACACCCCTATTTATACCAGATAAAATTTGGAAAACCATACTCCTTTTTCCAATCAAATACTAACTTAAACTGCTGACCAAAAAACACAGAATAAAACTCCAATTTAAACATTAAAATTAAGATTCATAACTAGACTAAAAGACCTCCTGATTTGCGGTTGCCAAGATCTTTCAAGATTTGGAAGGGCCAGGTATACAATAAGTACCCAGTATGTATACTATCCGCAGCGGAAATAAACAGATTATTATACGCACGTACACGAAAGCAATAAGAACACGAGAATTTATAGTGGTTTGGTCAAGATGACCTACGTCCACTCTCTGCAACTAGGTATTTTATTAAGCTCAAGGGACGAGATTATAATACAATGTCATGTTCTATATATAAGAATAATTAAGGGTTTTAAGAAGCTTCAATGGGCCATGCCCATAATTCCATCCGAAAGCCCAAAGGCCTTCACACCTCAACCCCTGATGTCAATAGCGATCGTAGCGCCCGCAATCGCGCGCTACGTCGCGAAGCGGCTGATGGTCGCGAAGCAGTCAATAGCGATGTATAGCGGTATTTTTTTTAAATACACTAAAAGATTCAAGAGGTTTATTAGTCGATATCCCGTTCGATTTCTAACCTCGCCTGCTCGCCATTCGGTTCCGACCTCCGCCGCTTGACCTCCGCCGTCCGACCTCCGCCGCCGCTAGCCCTCCACCGTCTGACCTCCGCCGCCGCTTGACCTCCGCCGTCCGACCTCCGCCGCCGTCCGACCTTCGACATCGATTCTTGCCGCCGCAAGTCGCAACTAAGGTAACAATTCGACTTTGACTCGATTCCTGCTGTTCACTTAGATTCCTCACTTCGATTGTGGAGTTCCACTTGATTCCTGTTGCTAAGGTAACAATTTGTGGATATTTGACTCAAAATTTTCAATTGGGCAGTAGTTCCTATTTTTGAATTGGATATTTGACTCAAATTTTATCTATTTTGATGGTGTTTGATGGTGTTTGATGGTGTTTGATGGTGTTTGTTGAACTTTTGTATTAATTTGTCGTTAAAACATGTTTAATTTAGTGAACGTACAATATTTTATATAATTTCGACTACTTCATCGCTAAACACAAAATAGCGGTCGCTATTTACCGCTATTCGCGACGTAGCATATAGGTAATGTGTCGCTATTTACCGCTATTTGCTATTGACAACTATGACCTCAACAATCTCCCACTTGAAGGCCTTGCGAATACTCCAGCTAGCCATTTAAGTACAAAGCAACCTTGTCATCAGTATCTTCAAGTAAAAGAAATCCTCCAAGCCTTCAATTCCAAAGAACAAGCTAAGATGTCAATCCAAATCCCCTAGTTGCAGAGGCCCCTTCTCATCAATTACTTGAAAGGGCCTGTTGAAACTCCCCGAGCTCCAACCCATCCTCCGTCTCAACTGGTTTACACGATCCTCCAGATTCAGAGTACACTGAGAACCACTAACACTCTTCAAATTCAGCAAACAATCACCAGGAGAGATTTTTCCAGTCGTAGTCTTCAACACCCAACGATTCTTCTTGACTGTACCCGGAACATGCCCCATGCTCCCACTGTCACAAAATCCTCTGACTGGTTTAGACTTATGACCCCATTCAGCTACAATCTTTGCTCCAGACTTCATGTTTGCAAAACGAACTCTCTTAGCAACAGATTTAGCGAACCCGACTTTGACTTGCTTAACCGAGTTGATCAGTCCCTTAGCAGGTTCCTCCACCATATACAGTGACCCATGCTTATCACCACGAGCAATCACTCGGTTCCCATTGATTACCTTCCATCTACCACCACCAAACTTGACTTCCAGTCCTTCTTCATCCAATTTACTAACAGAAATTAATTTCTTATTCAAACCTGGAATCACTTTGACATTCTTCAAGTTTCATGTAGTTCCCAATGGAGTCACCAAATCAATATCACCCATGCCCATTACATCAAGCATTCTGCCATCAGCGAGACATACCTTCCTAAAATCGCCTGTTTTCAGATTCACCATCATTTCACCGCTGTGTACGGTGTAAACGAAGAACCAGAATCCATGATACAAGAGTCCGCACTGTTTTCAGACTCAAGAATTAACACGTCACCATCATTGACATCCTCAGCAGCAGTGTTTAGACTTTTCTTTGGACATTGACTTTTAACATGTCCATCCTCGTTGCAGATCCAACACCTCACATTTTTCCGAGTTGGAGTTGAACTCTTTCCCCGACTTACACTGGCTCGGCTATTTTCCCTTCCCCTGCCAACATGTAAAATCTCAGAAGATGATCCAACATTTGCACTTTAGACGTGTGTCTTCACCTATCACAATGTCTCGGATCTTTTCAAATGTCATGTCGTTAGCTCCCATAGAATTTGTAACAGCAGTTACAGTCATGGACCAACTATCAGGCAGTGAAGATAGCAACACCAAGGCTCGAGTCTCATTATCGAATTTTATCCCACTGATTCTAATCTAGTAAGAATAGACATCAGATCATTAATGTGAGAGGTGACTGAGCTTCCCTCTTTCATTCTCGTCATGAACAGTTCCCTAATCAAGAACACTTTGTTAGCTGCAGACGACTTTTCATACATATTTGACAGAGCCAACATCATACCACTTGCAGTGGTTTCTTTCATGATGTTAAAAGCAACGCTCTTCGTTAAAGATAACATAATAGCCGCTCTAGCTTTCTTGTCCTTGGAATTCCAAACTGCTTCTTCAGCTTTCTCCATACTCTCCGGTTTCTTTTCCAGTACCATATCCAAATCCTTTTGACAAAGTAAAGCCTCTATTTGCATTTTCCACCAACCAAAATCAGTGCCATTGAACTTTTCGATCACGGTCTTCCCGTCTTTAGCCATAATAGCAAACCAGAGACAAAATAGAACAAACGAAACAGGCACGCTGAACAGTTGATAACCAGTCAACAAAGGATAGACAAACCAGATCCGGTACTTCCAATCAAAACCCTAGAACCCGAAACACCCGACCCGGCGCTTCACCTGCAAAACTTGAGCGAAACCAGCAACTCCAAGAGATCCCAGCCGGAACTCTAATTGCAAAATCACTCAAAAAAGCCCCAAAACAGAACCGAACAACAGCTGAAAAAACAGGAAAAATTCTGGCAGCACTGTTCACGGTCGAAAAACACTGTTCATGCCGGAAAACACTGTTCACGCCGGAAAACACTGTTCACGCGCGATGCTGTGACGGCGGCGGAGGCAGAACCCTAGGCGGCGGCGGCAGAACCGTAGGTGGCGGCGGCGGCGGCAGAAACCCTAGATAGTGGCGGTGGCGAAAATATTCAAGAGCGTGATGCTCTGATACCACTTGTTAGGTATCTTTACGCTGCGGAAATAAATAGACTATTATACGCACGCACACGAAAGCAGTAAGAACACGTGAATTTATAGTGGTTCGGTCAAGATGACCTACGTACACTCTCTGCAACTAGGTATTTTATTAAGCTCAAGGGACAATATTATAATACAATGACATGCTCTATATATAAGAATAATCAGGGTTTAAGAAGCTTCAATGGGCCAGACCCATAACTCCATCTGAAAGCCCAAAGGCCTTTACACCTCAACACACATGGTGCTTGACTTAGCTCTCGTGATTCGCATAGTCTGGGTAGGGGCCGAATCGCTTCACGATTTGCATACTATCTTTATCTATGTTATATATTTCACAGATGGATATGAAATGACCAAGGTAAAACTATAAGTAAATTAAACATGAATATATTAGCTAGAGATGGTAAAATGGGTGGTTCAGGTGAGTGGTACCGGGTCACATGCAAACATGTTGCTTTTGTATGGATTGAATCTTGTCAGTTTTGGTGGGTTGATTTAAAAAGCATGAGATGTTGAGTTAATATGGAATGTATGACATCAAATACAACCTACGCTAGAGTGTGATTTACAGTTATGCTTGGGTGGAACTAGTATTAGGATGGATGACCTAGGAACTAAAAACAAAGTCATAAGCTTCTGGTGGGCAACAAGGACAATACTAAATCTAGTTTTGTATTCAATAACTCTAAAATAGAAAACATAAATAAAATAATTTTCTTCCCTCAATTCATTGTTTAAATTTCATCCCTTTACTTTTGACCAACTCCATGTTAGAAAATTGGATCAAAGAAAAAACAAGAACAGACACATGTTTTTGGGGAACTCCCAGACTCTTTTCTATATTCAAAGTAAAGGAAATTAGTACAATTTGCAACTTATTCTACCTATCTATTTAAAGGGAAAAAGCAACTTCAAAAAGCAACTTCTAATTTAGAAAAGACAATTATGACTGATTGCATAAATCAAGCATTGCTTAATATATGCCTTAATTTGCGGACTTTTGGTTTCTTTATTTTTGAAAATTATTATATCAATTATTCAAGATTAGACCAACATTCACCCCCCTAATCTTGAGTTGGGGCTCTTCATCATTTTGCCTTTATTCCTCCTCTTCAACTGACCATAACAAACTTGTTTAATAGGATCTGCAAATTCTGCTTTCAACCCATTCATGTTTTGTTTTGTTACTTTGCTTGTCTTCAGTTTCTCCCATTGAATACTTTCTTCAAACAAGACATGCTCCATCGTTGTCTCTTCTTTGCCGCTTGTCACAACAGGCAATATATTGACCTCCATGCTAGCCAATTTTTCGAATCTTTGTTCTCCCAAAAGTTCTTTCTTTTCCTCATCAACACTTTCAGATTTTAACCCATAGGATGAGCTGGATTTTGCTTCTTGGACTGGTTTTTCAACCAAATTTGCTGGGCTTTTCACACTTTGTTCTGGGCTACTAATCTGGGCTGCTGGAACTGTCCCAAACTGAATTAAGCTTTCAACATATAATTGATTGCTGCCCTTCACATCTAGTTTTTCATTCATTACTAAACTTGCAAATTCAGTAGCTTGAGTACTCTTCACATTCGATCCTGGCCTTTGCTGCTGCTCATAAAACTTAATTGCTTTTCCTTCTTCATCTTCAAGGTTCTTAGAGTTATAAAAACATACTTGAAGGTTTACCTTGTACAATCTGTTCTGACTTCTTTGAATTTTCATCAACAAACTTCCTATTCGATCATATAACTTCAGGATTCCATCTCCCAAAGTTATTTTGCACCCCTTCTCATCCAATTGCCCTAAACTTAGAATATTATTATGCAATTCAGGTATATAAAACACATCAGAAAATACCCTTTTCTCACCGTTCTTGCATTGCACTGTTACACATCCTTTTCCTTTTATTTCAACTGTAGAGCCATCTCCAAATTTTACTTGACCGGTTACCTTTTCATCCAGTTTAGAGAAGTAACTCCTATGACCGGTCATGTGGTTACTTGCTCCATTATCCAAGAACCACGTTCCATCATCACACATGTCTTTCTTGTACACAGCAGGAAAGACTCTGTTCTCTTCCATAATTACCTTCTTCAACGAACAAGTTGCCATTAGTAAGGTTGATCATCATCGTGATCTTCATGCCTTACTAGGTTTGCTTCTTCATTCCCTTTTCTTGAAGCTCTACATTCACTTGAGTAATGCCCAATTTATCACAATTGTAGCACCTCAAGCTCTTCCTCCTGTCTTGTCTTTCATATCTTTCATACTGTTCATCACAATTCTTCATTTTGTCCTCAATCTGTCCTCCTTGACCAGGTTCTCTATCATTGTTCCAGGAATTTCTATTCCCTCTTCCTCTTCCATTAAGCCTTCCTCTACCTCGACCTCGGTAGTTATCAATTCTTTGATTTTTATGGCCATCAGATTGGGTGAGTAATAGTTTCCCTTGAGATGAATCTCCACTCACACCCTTGAACTTGTTCCTTTCTTCATATGCCTTCAACCGCCCAACTACCTCTTCAAATGACATTTTCTCGATTTCAGCAAATTGCTCAATAGAGGATACAATAGGCAGATACTTATCAGGCATAGAATTTAGAAACTTTCTTACTAAAATCTCATCTTCAAGCGATGCTCCTAAACTCTTGTATTTAGATTGTACACCCCCCAACTTGGCAGCAAAATTATCTCTAGTCTTTGTCTCATCCATCTTTAAAGCTTCGAGTTCACTTCTCAAAGTTTGTAGCCGCGCTTTCTGGACCCGTTCAGCCCCCAAGTACCGAATTCGCAAGGCCTCCCACACGTCCTTTGGTTCAGTGTATTTAGCAACTTGAAGAAGGATTTCTTCCGGTATTGATTGAAAAATCAACGCCAAAGCAGTGTACTTCTTCTTCTCCTCTGTTGTATCTGCTGTAATGGTGTCTTTCAAGCCATTAGCAGCAAGAATCGTCTTCATCATAATCGACCACACCGTGTAGTTGGTCGCCGTGAGTTTAGGACACTGCAAAGAGACGTTGCTTGTCTCTTTTGCAGCCGGTACCATCGTATTCCCTTCATTCCCTCCTGCCATCGATAATCTTTCAGCAACTTCCTCGCACCAAATGGTTACGGTACTTGTGATCAGATTCTGGTCACTTTTAAGCAGACTTTCTTCAACAACTTCTGATCGTTGGTCTTCTTTTTCGATTTTTCTTCCTTCTGCGATAATCAGACAACAGGCTTCTTCCTCTTCTGCTATTCTTGAAAATCAGCAGGTTCTTCCTTCTCTTCTACAGACACCGAATCTTGTGGCTCTGATACCAATTGTTAGAAAATTGGATCAAAGAAAAAACAAGAACAGACACATGTTTTTGGGGAACTCCCAGACTCTTTTCTATTATTCAAGTAAAGGAATTAGTACAATTTGCAACTTATTCTACCTATCTATTTAAAGGGAAAAAGCAACTTCAAAAAGCAACTTCTAATTTAGAAAAGACAATTATGACTGATTGCATAAATCAAGCATTGCTTAATATATGCCTTAATTTGCGGACTTTTTGGTTTCTTTATTTTTGAAAATTATTATATCAATTATTCAAGATTAGACCAACACTCCATGTACAAGTTTCACTGCATAGAGTACAAATTTTCCAGCGCGATCCATATTCTTGATTCAAAGATATTAAATGCAGGGAAGGAGCTTAGTAAGCAGGCTGGGGAGCCTTTGAAGTAGACTTTTTCATCATATATATTATTTAACAATAAATAACACATATCTCCAAAATGAGCATATTCCAATTATTTTTTACCCAATTGACCTTAATATTCTAATGGTGTACGTGAATGATTCATGGCAACAACTCTGTATAGCTGCATATTATTAAAGGTTTTGCTTCAAGGCTTGTACTTCATGCATGTTTGATTGTACCTTTGGTCCTATATGTGCATGTTTTTTTGCTAGTTTTTGTACTAGTGCTGTACTTTATGCATCTTGAATCGCCCCTTTGGGACAGATGACCTGGTGTTCTTATACAAGGGTTGTACCTCATGCATGTTCTAATTGTACTTTTGAATTCTGTATGCATATTATGTACATGATTCATGTTTGGTTGTCTGGACATAAGGACATGGCAACATTCTTGCTACAAGTGTTGTACTCTATGCATTTCCTCATTTTCCCCTGCACCACTATAAACCCTTTATTGTCATTTGACCAATCGTCATATGGTCTATGATTTGTGACCACGATCGGGTGTACATGAGACGCCGGCTTGATAAAAGCTTGAATGAAGCTAGAGCGTAAATGAGCTCAAGCTAAACCCTGTTCTTGGGTCTATGCCTAAATTGAACTTAATTTAATAAATGAGTCTAAGCTCGAGCTTCAAAGCTTAAGCTTAGGAAGCATTTTCATACTAACAAGTCAATTATATAAATGTTTATATAAAATTCTAAATACAATAATTTATATTTGATATAATAATGTTATATTGCATAAAAAATATTACTAAACATATAGTTATAACTATTGACTCTTATAGGCCAATCGCGTAAATACTCTTTGATTATATTTTGTTATTTATGAGGGTATTTAGGGAAGAGCTACTAGTGTTACTTTTATATTTTGTTATTTATGAGTGTATTTAGGGAAGAGCTACTAGTGTTACTTTTATATTTTGTTATTTATGAGGGTATTTAGGGAAGAGATGCTAGTGTTACTTTTATCAAGTTTTTGTTATTTAGAATATAGTGTGGATATTATTATTTTTGTAAAAATCATACCATAAAGTTAATCTTTTTTTCCTCAATATAAGTATGGTATCGCTATATTATTTAAAATTAAATGTGTTAGAACCGCTAAGTTGTGAGATTACGTATGTAGTATGTAATATGAAAGATTACATGTATGTAACAGATATAAGAATTTTAATATTATGAATATGAATATATGTCATATCATGGATATCTTTATCAACACGTGGTTATTATTACATATATATGTAACAAGTCGGATTGCATATATATTATACGTCATATTACATATGTGCAACCTAAACATATGATTGATTCACCACTTTAAGCGCAATAACATGTGCAAAACGTATAATTGGATTACCAGATTCCTAAATAGCATCGCTAATCGGTTCAGACATATAAAATTTAATGTTATTGCTTTTCAACAATCAGACTACGAGCAACCCAACTTAATCCTTTGCAGCTTAGAACAAAAAATTGAACTAGAAACCATAGGACCGTAAAATTAACGACCATAACTCAGACTAGAAACTACAGGAGAAGAAGAATGATCATTAATTGACCCAAATTGAACATTAGAAGCAACATTTATTTAAGATATAAGAGAAGAAGCATGATTACCCGACAAATTTGGCTCAACAACCTATACACTTTTAAATTTTATTAAAGCTCTCTCAGCAACAGGTCGCAATGCACAAGAATGTTAAATTTCCCCGTTTTAACGGGGCCGTAATGTGTGGGTTTGTGTCTACATAAACATTATGTCTATTTATTATTATTATTATAAGTGAGACTAAGGTATTAATTTTTTCATGTTTTAACAACCCACCACAACATGTTATCAACGTTCGTTGAGTTAGTTTTTTCATGATTTTCGCATTTGTTTCAACACATGGGTTTTAACACTAGCTTATTATGCAACTCTAAAGTTGTATTTAAAATTGGTTACGTATAAATCAGCTGTAAAGATATATAAAATCTTAAGTCTTCTTGATAGGACATTCTCATGGTAAAATAACATAATCATCAATCAAATAGTGTGAATTCAAGAACAAAAAGTATGTGACTCTATGATAGAGAGTATATCGTAAGTTAAAAAATTAAAATTTTAACTGCATATCAGATCGTAAAAAACTAGAACTTTCTGTATAAAGCGAGATCTAAGTCGAACACTATCATTCAATATTTTTTATTCTATTACAATAATTTTGTTAAGAATAAAGTGAACGCGGTATTGGTTGTCAGTTTCCTACTTTCTCAGAAACTTATTGTTCGTAAATTCCATCATCGAACCCTGTGATTCTCATCTCATCTCTTCTGCATTTAATTCATACAACGACATATTGGACACAGAAAAAGATAAAATTTGAACACAAATCCCTCATATCTCCTTGTTTCAATTTCACCCACAAATCTGTTCAATTCAAGATTTTGAACAAACCCTACTCAAGATTCCCTATTTCGTCTGCTGATACTGGTAATCGGTTCACTTTTTTCTGTTTGATTACTTGTCGTATCTTCTTGTTTAGGTTAATTTGAAGATTTTAGTGGAATTGTTCGATTTTAAGGGTTGGAAGAAACCCTAGTGAAAATACCCGATTTTGAGTGTGTTGATTCTTGTAATCGCTTTTTGTTTTCATTTCGATTAGTTGTAGTATGATATTGTTTAAGTTAATTTGAAGAATTTTAGTCAAATTGTTCGATTTCAAGGGTTTGAAGAAACCCTAGTGACTTTATCCGATTTTGTGTGTCGATTCTTGTAATCGCTTTACGTTTTCATTTTGTTTATGTTAATTTTGAACAATTTCAGTCGAAGTGTTCGATTCTAGGGTTTGAAGAAACCCTAGTGAAGTTATCCGATTTTGTTTAGGTTAATTTGAAGAATTTTGACTTTCTGATCTGGAGTAATTAGGGCTTTCAAGATTTTGATTCTTGTTTAATCTCAGATCAAGGGTTTTGATACTTAAATGAGGAAGATTTCAATGGTTTTATTTGCCAAATCTGTAAAAGTTCTTTTTTTTTAATTAACAAATTCTATATGTTTATTATCTTCTTGATTTTGATTAATTAATTATGCATTTGATACCAGAGCTTGATTTGAAGTTAGAGATGGAGGAAGATAGAGAGTCATCAAGATACTGGTGTCATCAATGTGATAGGCTAGTCATCCCGATTTTGGGTGTCGAAACGGTCAAATGTTCATCTTGTAATGGTGAGTTTGTGGAGGAAATGAGTAGCTTGATGAACGATCACCACCGCGATCACAACCACGAAGGTGGTTCCGACCCTGATCTTGACTCTGACCGCACCATGTCGTTGTGGGCACCCATCTTGCTTGGTATGCTGAGCAACCGCCGTGGTCGCCGGAGGTTTACACACATTGGGTTTGATGAGGATGAGGATGAAGATGAGGAAGACCGAGATGTTGACCGCTTTGACTCTTATGACCGTCATCGCCGCTACCAGTTTAGGCATCCTCATGAGAGGTCAGAGTTTGATTTGGAGCGTGAGCTTGAGTCGGCATCAGGCGGCAGCGGAGGGGCTCCTCCACGTTCCTCCGCCTCCTTCGGGGTGCTCGACACGAAACTGTATCTGACTCTGAAAACAACGCGGATGGGGAGAATAGACCAGAGGGTAACAGGAGACGTGAACGTGTTATTTTGATTAACCCTTTTAATCAAACCATCATTGTTCAAGGTGGGGGCAGCGGTGACAACTCGTCTCAGACACACTCAATCGGTTCTTTAAGTGATTACTTTTCGGGTCCGGGATTAGAGCAACTACTGCAGCATTTAGCCGAGAATGACCCGAACAGATATGGGACCCCACCGGCACAAAAGGAAGCTGTTGAAGCATTGCCAAATGTGACAATCGAGGAAGATTCGGTTCAATGTTCGGTATGTTTGGATGATTTTGAGGTCGGAACCGAAGCTAAAGAACTGCCTTGTAAACACAGGTTTCACAGCAAATGTATCCTGCCATGGCTCGAGCTTCATAGCTCGTGTCCCGTTTGCAGGTTGGAGTTGCCTGCTGATGAATCAAAACTCCATCAAGAACGAAACGGGTCGAATAGTAGTGAATCAGATAATGTCAGGAATAACAGGTGGTTATCGACTTCTCTCCCTTGGCCTTTGAGTAGTTTATTCTCGTCAACTTCTGGGCCCGAAAGTGGGAGTTTAGTGACATCAACATCGGCATCGGGTTCGGGTTCGGGTTCATCAGCGCAAGCTCGTGGTGAGGAGGATAGTCGCTGACTGTTTACCGGCCCTGTGTAAGTTCTTTACTTGCTTTACTGGGCTTTCTGCTTTGTTACAGAACCATGTACATTAATAAGTGTAATATTGACAGAGATATATTGCCTTTTTGGTCTACCTTTATGTATCATATATGGTGTTTCATGTTTTTTACTTGATTGCAACTAAATTTAGAATTGTCATTAAACTGGTTGAGAGGTATGTTGATACGATATTTAGCCGGGCAGCTGCCAGAGCCCCGTATTTACCAGCGGGGGTCCCGAGATATTCTATGATCAAAGGCTTTGTGCTTGTCCGTCATGTAGCATACGAGTCGTTAAAGATGCTATTGTATGTTTCTTCTAAATCAACTCGACTCAACAACGACCCACTTGGATCAAAGCAGTCGGCCGAATCCTGCCAACTGTAGTTTTATATGCCAGAAGAAATAAAATATCCCATAAACACATGGGCAATTCAGTTTTTATGAATGCCAGGAACCATCGACGGTAGTCTACTGATATTAGTACATGCCAACAATCGGGCGTTACATGAAACAAACTGTAAACAAACACGAGATTACTCTCCTTTTCTACTTCACGTTGATTATCTTGATAATGGAGGCGGCTCCAACACGATGGAGAGCCACAACAGCGTCACCATCCTTGCAAAGTCCCTTAACTTTCGCGTGTTGCAATGCAAACTCCAAAACCTCTTCGGTTGACTCAGCGTGTGAAGCTTTAGCGGACCCTGCAGATAAAACTGGTAACAACCCTCTAAAGATAAGACTATGCCTAGCTGGTGTTTCATCGCTGCACGACCAATCGAAAGAATCGGTTTTGATTTCAGGAACCACGACAGATAATATAGGCATGCCAGGTCTGTACTTGGCTACGAGCTTGGCAGTGCTTCCACCTCTGGTTAGGACCAAAATGAGGGATGCTTTAGATGAGTTAGCGGTTCGAACCGCAGCAGAGGCTAAGCTCTCGAGTGGGCTCATGGGTATGGGTGCATTTGCAGCAATTCTTTTGAAAACATCCGAGTAGTTGATTGTGTTTTCGGCTTCAATGCAGATCCTAGACATGGTTAGGACTGCAAGCTCTGGGTAGGCTCCTGCAGCGGTTTCACCACTAAGCATGACACAGTCTGTACCGTCTAGGACTGCGTTGGCCACATCTGTGGCTTCGGCTCGAGTTGGTCTTGGAGATTTGATCATGGACTCGAGCATTTGGGTGGCGGTTACCACCGGCTTGCCTTGTATGTTGCATTTGTAGACCATGACCTTTTGGGCTAGGAATATCTTCTCGATCGGAATTTCCATTCCCAGGTCACCACGAGCCACCATGAAAGCGTCTGAGTTGGCTAGAATTTCATCAAAGTTTGCCACCCCTTCTTGATTCTCAACCTACCAAAGATTTTACAAAGATGGTCACAATCTATGTTTTATCTTTAAAGGTCCAGTGTACAAGTTAACCAAATTAACTTAAAAGGTAATAAATCAAAGTGTTTTTATTTTTGTTTGTTTTGGCACAAATTAGGATGGCAACCCGACCGGTGAAAAACTTGGAAGTATTATATAATCCTATTTAACAATTTACAGCAAAATTTACAAGTTGGGGTGTGTATGGTTTAGATGAATGTAATACCTGTCTGATTATTGAAATTCATCTGCCCGTATAGATGAATGTAATCCTTTTTAATAATTTACAGCAAAACTATAGATTTAACAGAAGTGTAACATAAGTTTTATAAGTTGTATACTCGTACCCATCAGGTAGGAAGCAATGATTACCCAAATAAGCTTATAAGCCTGAAGTGTAATTAATCATGATTACCCAACGGGTACGAAGCATGGTTTTATATCCAATATGGCACTTCACAATACTCTGTCACATTCACGGCCCCGTGTCATGCATAACTCAAATCTGTTTTAACCCGTGAAACAAAGGTGTTTACTCAACCAAATGTGTTTTGACCCGTATCTGTCAAAACGGTTTTAAATCAAACCTGTTTTGACCTTTTATTCAACTCGCTTATTTGGACATCTTAAAACAATGATGTAAAGAGTGAAGAGTTTTGATGAACATGAACATACCTTAGACATAAGAAGGATGCTTTTGGCGTGCTCGCCCAACAGCTTTCGAACCTCAATCAAATCCGAACCTTTTCGAACAAATGACAGGGCAATCATATCAATCTTGTTAGGAACTCCCCATCTGAGTATATCTTCTTTGTCTTTGTCCGTCAATGTGGGCAAGTCAACGATCACTCCTGGAAGATTGACGTTCTTTCGCTCGCCAAGAACCGCAGTGTTCTCACACCGACAACGGACCAAACCGTTTTCGGTGTCGCAAGCAAGAACAGTAAATGAAATGGTGCCATCTGCGCACAGGATCACACTCCCTGGTTTCACATCGTAGGCTAACTTCTTGTAGCTCATGCAGATCATGTTCTCATCACCTTTGATGTCGTAATCAGTGGAGATGGTGATTTCTTTGCCCTGTTTCAGTTGAATGGGCTTGCCATCTTTCAGAAAGCCTGTTCTGATCTCTGGACCCTGATAAGATTACCAAAAGATGAACAAATATGATGTTACAACTACAGTATGAACGAAATCAGCTTCTTGTTTGTCATTTGTTTAATGTACTATTGAAACTATTGATCATCAGCAAGACTTTATTTTTTTAAATTTTTTTTTTATTACTATAGTATGTTCAAAATTTTGCTACCAAATATAGATTATTAGGTGACAATTTCTATTGTGTTCGTTTATAACTTCGTGTAAATACATAAAAATTTGCCAAACTTCTTTGCTATCCTGAATATTAAATCAAAATCTTTTTTACAATCATGTTTATAAAAATAAAAAAAAACGTTACAAAATGTTACAAGGAATTAAAGAAGGTTATTGTAGATCCGTGTGACCCACATATTTGGATATTAGACCAAACAAATTTGGTAGTCACTAATATTTCTAGTAAACTTTATGGCGCAAAATCAATTTTAGTAATACATAAATATATATATTTTAATGACAAGGGCTATGTTTGACTCAATCACATTGCTTAAGATCAACGGAACCTCTTTTCTTGTTATTATTCACATATCATTTATTAAGGTTCCTACATTTAGCACGCCTGAAATAAACAATAACCCAATAAAAATTATTGCAAGTGACGATGGTAGTACTTGTGCACTAAAATATAACATTTAGATCTAATAGAATGCATCTCAGTTGGATCTAAAGAATATAAGTTATATAAAATTATATTAATTAGTGCATCGTATTATTATATATAAGTTAAATTGGATTTATATAATTCAAACTATTATTTATTGTTTGATAATAATTAATACATTTAATTTTGGTCAGTATTTAATATAATCTTAACTTTTATTTTTATTATCAATGATAATCCTAATAGCATAATTATTATAGTTTCACACTCGTTTTGTATTTAATTTCCGCTCGATTTCGTCTATATATTATTTCAGTTCTTTAATAATAATTATTGTGAGTAAAATCAAGTGCAAATCAAGCATAAATATTTGATTATTATGTTAGTAAAACTGTTATTAGTAATAAAAATAAAAGTTAAAAGTGTCACCAATCAAACTACTAGTATGAATATTAGCTTTAAAAATAAAAGTTTTTTCCTTAAAATCATTAATTTTCTTTTTAATCTTTTAAAATGATAAAGATGGTAAACTAATGTTATAACATACATACAAATGCATATTTTAAAATAAAGAGAATAAAAGTTTAGTGAGCAGGTTTAGTTTCCAGCTTCTAATATCTAAACTTTAACGGTTTATGAACACTCATGTTGTACCGATAACATCTTGATTCAAGTAATTAGTTCTTACAAGCTTACATGAGAGTTGAGACTACCTAACGTTATGTTTGGCTTTTCATTTTAAAAGTTACTTTTGATTTTTGAAAAGTAGTTACTTTTAACCTATTTCTTCTCCAAATATCATCCCACACAATATCACCAAATGACAACTTAATATTCAATCTCCAACAACACTGGATCATAGACTAAACACACACTAGTACACTACACATTGACTGAATCAAAATCAAAACATCAAGTTCACAACTAGTCAATTTGACTACCAAAGTCAAAATCAAGCAACCGCGCCAATCACACAGACAACAAACACCACATGAACACGATGCTAAAATAGTAAAATCACCTTCACTCCTAAACAACCTAAATCACCACCACACCACAAACACATCTAGATTCACAAATCAACGCATAACTTCATAACCATTACAGACACACAACAATCGATCGAGGATCAGAGTAATCAGAACACTAACCTTGGTATCAAGCATCACCGCACATAGAATACCAGTGTGATCCATCGCAGTTCGAAGATTATCCAGCGTTTCCTGATGATACTCGTACGATCCATGCGAGAAGTTGAACCTCGCGACGTTCATACCCGCTTTCAGCAATTTCTCCACCATCGGAACAGATCTGGACGCCGGTCCAAGCGTGCAAACGATCTTCGTCCTCGGTCTCCGTACGCCGATCGATTGCAAACTGTAATCGGTGGTCATCTGATCCATTTTAGGTTCGATTTGTTGAACAATTTGAAGGAATTGAAGGAATATAGGTCAAATTAAGGGGTTGATTGTGGTGAAATGAAGATTTGGATGGATGAGGAGAAATTTGGTGTGTGTGGAAGAAGGAGATGAAAGCGATGTGAAGGCTTGGGGTCCATCGAAGGTTTATGAGTAGTTTATTTGTGGCACATGCTTGATGGATGATTCATCTTCCAACTAGAATATTTTACCTTTTTGGTTTGCTTTTTGAGTTGGTTTTCACGGTGGTTTACTTCTTAATTCATGATTTGCCAATCATGAGGTGCTAAGTTTAGGTGCTAATCACTTTATTAATCTATTGAAGATATTGTGTTTGGATTTTGTTTCTACACTTTGTTTCATAATCTTGGTTATGTGCTGTGAATGAGTTTTATCTAGGGTTCTATCCACGTGTGTTGTGGGGTTATCCTGTAATATTGCGATATGCTACGCTGAAGACTGTGCATTTCAAGTAGTCTGATTTTGTTTTGGATAGAGCCCTTGATCCAGTCGCGATGCCTCTCACCCCCCCCCCCCCCTAATAGCGCCCCGACACGCACCACCCTGAAGCGGTGTTTGCGACCAGGGTGGGCGGCGTGGGTCACGGCCCTAACCTTCACGCCCCGCAACATCTAGTCTAAATGTCATGTTATTGGTATGAGAGTTCGATGGCTAGGTTAGCGGTTTATTTGGTTCGTTTTATTCGGTTATTATTTTTGGTTTAGGTGTTATCTGAATTGAACCGAATTGGAAACATATCAAGCCGAACCAAATCTAACCAGTTACACATAATGCATAGTCATATAATGGTCATATAGTTGTTTATGATCGTTCTGAATTGGTTTTTATACATTCTTACCTTCATATGTAAGTATAAATAAAAAAAATATATTGATTTTATCATAACACTTATCTAGCTCTCAAAAATCACAAATCTCTTATTTACACACTACATCGCTTTAGACGCTTTTTGTGTGTATTGCAAACCATCATAAGCAAATATTTCACTTTTCTCAAATCCTTCAACTATCCTAATTAATTAAATCAGAGTTTTTTCTTACCCATATTGTTCTTTAAATCCATTCAACTTCTTATCTTTTCATTTAAATAGTTTGTAAGTTTTTTCTTATACATAAGAATATCTCCAACGAGAGAACTCTATTTAACTAATTAAACCCTTAAATTAAGTTGTTTATAGTCCAATCATAAATTTTATTTGACATAAATGTAACAATAAAAATTTGAAAGCTCATATTAACAAGATAATCACAAGCTACATAACTAACCAACTAGGGGTGACAATAGTGTTATGTGGGTCAAAGACATCAACCTAACACGCACACTTACGGTCGTGTAACCAAAACATAACCCATGTAATGCATTTATATAGACAGGTCAACGGATAGTAAGCAAGTTTTAAACAATTAAACAAACGGGTTGGTAGGTTATAATAGATTATCGACACCGATCAACTTGAACACAACCCGTTTAACTAAACGGTTAAACATGTTAATATGTTAATTAAATACGTTAGAAATGATAAGCTAAAATCTACCCATTTTAGTGCCATGTTTCATGCTCATCTCAAAATCGTCACCCTTACATTAATATTATTTATCATGGTACGTGGTTGATGATTCATCTCACAATGTGATCTGCTAACTAGAATATTTTGGCTTTTGGGTTTGCCTTTTGAGTTTGTTTTCATGGTGGTTTACATCCTAATTCATGATTTGCCAATCATAAGATGCTGAGTTTAAGTGCTAATCGCTTTATTCATCTCTTAAAGATATTGTGTTCGGATTTGCTTTCTACTGTTTATGTCATAGTCTTTTAAAGGTCACATGTGGGAGTTCGCTGTTCGCCAGCTAGGTTAACGGTTTATTTGGTTATGATTTTTTTTGGTTTATTAGTTAATTGTATCGAACCAAATTGGAAACATGTCAAGCCGAACCCAATCTAACCAATTAAACTGAATGCACAATTTGGATTCGGTCGAATTCGGGTAACCAACAGTCAGATTAACACTTGATCAAAATGGGAATTTAGCTTATTGTAGCTTATAATAACGCGTGAAACGATCGATATTGACAAGTCACAACTGTACTTATTATGATTAAAAGATATATATATCATCAATTCATTGATATAATTCTATAAATTAAGACGGGTCAAAATTGCTATCTCTACTAACTATGCATATACATTCTTTCTTCTGTACCAAACTCCTGGCCAGATTCCCTAAGGATTAGCCTAACATGATAATGATCCAGGCTTGTTAATTAAACCTAGATGATAATGTTTACCAAACACTTAAACGACATTTTTCTGTATTTATGAGCACACGTCTCACACGTAAATATCATAGGGTCATCTAATGATCTAAAGGCTATTTCCTTACCAAAAATAGTCGTCAAAAGCAGGTATGATCATCTCTGCTACCCAAACTATAATATAACATAAACCGCGTAAATCCCCTCATTATTGACTCCATGTTATCACAGAATGTCCCCTGGCTATCATGTGTACCGCAATTGCTACTGTCTATCATTATTTACTTAAAAGCTATTACCATAGATCACCAGTCGGTAATTACTCCTAGCTGTCACCACAAGTCTCGTCATTATTTACATGAGCTCGTTACCATAGCATATCATAACATAGCATAGCATCAATCAATATATATACTGGGATATAAACAAAGATCCTCTATCGTCAATTCGTCATTCGCTTTTCTTTTCAGCATTCTGATTTAACAACAAATCAAACCAACCTCTTATGGAATGATTCACTAACATGTATAAAGACAAAAGAGTAAGCATCCTAGATATATATGAACTAAGATGCACCAAATTGGTGATTAGGGCGCGGTCTAATCAGATAAGTCATCCGTTACACTTCAACATTACCAGCAACAGAAATATAGTTATCATGCTACTATGCGGTAAGATCTAATCATAAGTCAAACTCAACCCATCTCCACAATTAAGACAACGTAATTAGGGTAAGAAAATCACGTAGTAAGTGTATAAAGTCCTATGATACCAATCAATTTGACAATACAAGGATCAATAGCCAACTAGCTGCATCATTCAAACCAAAAGGTAAGATTTTGATAGCAAAACTGTATGATTATACATCTACGAGCCAATCAAGAAAGAGTAATGAATCAACGCACATGCAAGTCCATGAGCAAATCATCAAAGACCATAACAACCTGTATAATCTTCAAGGATGACATATATAAACTGTATAACCATCAAATGTTTCTTTCATTATACCTTAACATGATAAGTAATACTGTAATTCCACTTCCTAAACACATGGGATTCCCTTATTATATATATAAGTCAAAAGATGAGTTCTGAATGGTAATCCATCATCTCACATTTATTCTATCTATAGGGAAATTCGATTCGATTATACTCATTTTTTAATCCTACGAATTCGTTTAGATCCCCATACCTCCAATCTACCAGCAGGGCATCCACATGGTGCTCGAAAAATAAGAACAGTCCGACCATTAACAGGCGCCATCTTCTTCAACTCGGCCTCAAGCTCCTTGTGATCTTGCCCTAATTCCAACGGCTTCACATCATAATCACCTGTTACTCCTGTTGAAAGATACTTAACACACTCTTCGGGCTCGAGCTGGATATCAAATTCGACAGCTTTACGCAGCCCTTTACAGTTGGGTTTCCCACACTTTCTTGATTTCACTTCAAGAATCTCCCAAGCAGCGATCGTGGCGATCACGCCACTGAACGCTGCTACTGCCCCGATCACATACGCGATTGGGGCATCAGAGATTACATCTGTTATAACTTCAAAAACTAAAGGGAGAATCTCCACTGATTCGCGGTATAAAATAGTGATGTAGGGTATGATTAGAAACCCTAGGGCTCCAAGAACAAGAATCAGAATCAGAATATCCAGTGCAGCAAATGGGGATCGATCACAAAATGGGTGCGATAAAGGGTTAACTGAATTCGACCCGTTATTCAACTTCTTATTGTTCTTCAATTGATTGTTGTTATTCGCCATTGGTGTCATGTTCTTGTGCTGTTCGAAAGCTCGACAAAATTCGATCAAACTACGGCAATCAACCATCGGTAATCTCATATATCTTGATTTCTTTTCACTCCGATCTATCTCGATCTCAAAATCTTGAACCCTAACCACCGATCAATTAACCAATCTATCCCAAAATTAGATCTTTAATTCCCTTTGATTTCAAGAAATTACAGACACCCACAATCAAACCTTTGTAATCGTTTGGAAATCGGTACAAAAGGGATCAAATTTCAATCGAATCAGAAGGGGATTTCGACGCCGATTGAATCAGTTTTCAGACCGATTATCAAATCAAACCCAAAATCAGAACTTTAATTCGCTTTAATTTCACGAAATTGAAGAAACCCACAATCGAACTTGTGTAATCGTCTGGAACTCGGTACAAAAGGGATCAAATTTCAACCGAATCAGAAGGGGATTTCGACGATTGATGGCGATTGAATCAGTTTTCAAGAAGATTGAAGGATGATAAACCCATGAACGCTGTTGATGATCGAATGATTGATGAAAATGGGTGAGATCGACCTTGAAATTCGTGTGAAATTGAGCGATTGAGAGGGAGTCAGCAGGTGAGGATGCGTGGATTACGAGGATAGATCGGGAAGAAAGATGATAAAGCTGCAGGTTTATTGTGAAGGTCCTTGTGGTATGCAACAATGGTGGTTGTTACCCCTTTACTATCATTGTTTGAATTGTTGGTGTACAAATGTTGCAAGTATTATGAATTCGGTTTTCAGATTCGGTATTTGATTTCCGTAATCTGTTTATCGTAAACCACCAATCATTTGTTTGAGTGATAGTTTCATGACTTTTTTTAGCGGGGGTGTGAATCCAAGTCCTACCAACAATAAAATGTTGTTGGTGGGCCGTGTTTTACCGCAGTGGACCTTCGAATGATGGGTTTTCCTCGAAATTAGTGGTTGGTGGGCTTGGGCTACCCAGCGTTGTTTGTGCTCGTGAGCCTATGAGATGCCTTTTTCCATGGTGGTACCCTGTGTAGCCGGACTTTAATGAGTTGGACGTTAAAAAAAAGTCAGTTTATCATAAAGAGATTTGTCGTTTTTATCATGCTATACTTTAATTGTTATCCGAAAAAGTGAAAATTTTGACTCGTTTCCATCCAACCACATCTTTGTTGTTGTTGAACAAGCAAAAGTTTTGTTTTGGTCTTAATAGAGATAACATGCGTAATTTGAACAAGTAAACGTTTTTTTCCTTAACGGGGATAACATTTGTATGTCTAAGGAGCTTATTTTTAAATTGAGCTTTTAATTGATTTTTAAACCAAATTTAAGTTTGTGATTTTCAAATACATATACATTTAGTTATTTACCATATATACATATTATTTTTCATAATTTGATTAGTAGAACTTAATTCAAATCAATTTCAAATTATGATTGAAAATTAATTCACTTTTGAGAAGTATAATCCAAATCACCTGGATCAATTCAATTAACACCCCTTCTGAACTAAACTAGATATCAATTCTCGTTGTTAGTGCGGTTTCTTCTTTCTAATTCATATGTCGTGACTGAACGTTTTTACGAAGGTTTAAAGCGAAATGTAAAAGAAATAAGGCATTCGTCGCACGGCAATTTGTTCCCACGAATAATCAAATCGATTAAAAAATTCTCTCGTACGTCAATTTGTTTTCATTGATAGTTAATTTGGATAAATACAAACAGATTTCAAATATCCATATAACAAAAGTTTACTGAACCGTGCTGGTACGTTAGCTTGTAGTTTATTGTCCATTAAATAAATAAAAATATTAATTGTGTTGATAAGAAATGCATGTGTAGCCATCAGTAATTTTCATACAGGTCCTAAGTGGTGTTGCTTTGCTCTCATTTAAAGCTTTAAGGTTCCTAAAGTAAAGAGAACACCCATATGGTAACTTTTGATTTGTATCAACTCTCTTCTCTTTTCATTTAATAATTAGTTTGCTAATTTGTGGTTGTCTGATCATGTTGTTAAGAGGAATTGCTGAGAAAGCGTGTTGGATAAGTATATTTTTTACTCTTATAGATTTAGATTTTTTAGGATCATGTTTAAAGATAACTTACTTTCTTTATAAACTATGATTTTTTGATCAAACAAACTTTTAGATCCCAGTCTTTATCGTCTGTCAATTGAAATTAAATTGTTTAAAATTAGAATGTGATTGTAGCATGGTTCATGTTTTGTACCAATTTATGTCATGATTGTCATGTTAGGTGTGGGATCTTAATGATCATAAACATCTGTTTGACATATCTCAAATGACTACATGGTAAATATTTATTCGTTAAATTTCAAGGTAACTTCAGCTCATGTTAAGTTTGAGACTTTGAGCGCACTTGGTATTTCTGGTGTACTTTTGTAGTTTTATTATTGGCTGGAGGTATTGCATGGCATGCTTTGAATGTTTTTGTGGTATAATCCTCTTTTTCATTTTTACAATTAGCATGTGAACGTCGTCATATTTTATTTACAACTAATACCGACTATAATCCTCCTGTAGGGGTGTTGGTGATGCAGCTAATCAATCCTTGCCCAAAATCGCAGCCATCATCATAGGATTTGTATAAATCACCCTACCTAGCTGTTAACATAACTAATCATGTGATTGTTGTTAACAAAGGTATCTAATAAATCAAATTTTTTTCTATTTATACTTTATTTTTAAAACTGTATTTTGTAGGTTCATCTCCATCTCACATTATCGTCATTAACCAATTGCAATTCTCATCATGGTACATGTATGTAATAGAACAAGCTACCACCCCCTCTTCTGCAACTCTTGATGCATGCTTTAATAGCCTAAAAATGGAAAGCGAGAGAGATGGATTGTGAAAAGGAAAGACGGGGAGAGCGGCCTGTTCACTGACATTGATGGTTGCGAGCTGTCTTCTTCTGCTTCTGGTGTTTCCTTTAGATGACAATGTAACCTTGGCATGGCAGTGTTGGAGGATGGTCGATGTATACGTGCAACCCCCGAGCTTGATTATGCTTTATATGAGGTTAATATTGTTTTTGTTGGTTGGAATAATCTCTTTGGAATGTTGGCGGCGATGATGTTGAAATCTTCCTTGGGCATGCATGTATCGAAGCGTGGGTTTAACCCTCTCATCCAACGCGCAAAGCGCGTTGAGAAACAACCCTAGTTTTATTTATTAACAATACCTAGATTTGTCATTTCTTGAGATCTTCACCATTGAGTGTTTATATTTAAAACTAACGTTATTGTAGTTTAACAATATATTGAATCAATCGTTTTACTAGTTCAAACGGTTGAACTGTTCATACCAAAAAGTGAATGTCATTATAAATAACAAAAAAAGGTTTAAAGAATACTCAACTTACTAAAAACAGAATATGAATTTAATTTATCAAATTGATTTTTTTATAAACAAAATACAAAGCACGAGATAGTAAATGACTGTGCAAATAAGAACTTTGATTAAAAAAGTAATAAAATTTGAAATTCAAGTCCAACTAGTCAACTACAAATCTGCTTAATCAATTTAATTAATAAACTGGATGACACAAATGAAGATGGTTCAAAAGTATTTCAAACCAGTTGTAAAGAAAGTCTCGACTGGTCTACTGTCGACATGGGTTTAAATCTGTCACACCCTGACCGATGGCGTAATCATCGAGGCGGACGGATGTGAATCGATTGTTCATAGCACAAGGTAATAAATACGTTGAAATAACATTTAATAGTCATTTATTTATTGAATAATGCCAGTCAAGTCACACATTACAACGCAATTAAAATAAAACCATGAAATATAATATTGTCTTCTTTATTTTTGACTAGGTCCCATCCTATATGAGCAGAGAGAATTCCACTAAATAGCATTTCCTGAAATCATGCGAAAAAAGTAACGAGTCAGCTAACACATTAGCCGGTGAGTAATCATAGGTTTATATACACATACATAGCGGGATTAAATATCTTAAAAAAACAATTTAATTCACATGACAATGTCAGACTAAAATGCAACAGTGAATCATAACAGAAAACCCAACACAATCAACCCTAATGACTGAATTGACTCGGTCCTCAGACGAAGCCTTATAGAATGAATGATTTCCGGTTTCAATTACCACGCGTCTAAACAAATGGGGTGAGTTTGTCAAACCAATAGATCTATCATTGTTACCGTGGTTGTATGAATTAATGATCATGTTATCAAGTTTATCTAATTATGAACACGTAATTGCAAGTAATAACATATCATGTATTGAATTGAATTTAGAATGAAATAGAATAAAAAAATGAATAAGTATGGTTGAATATTGAATCAAATGATTTCCCCAAATAGTAAAACATAAAAAATGGGCAATGAATACTCACTTGGTAATAAGTTGATTTGAGTAGTTCTGAGAGATTAGACACCAACGATTTCTTCACGGATTTAACCTAAGGAATAGTGCCTAAATTTTAAAACAACGTAATGATTGAAGGCTAGATTGATTTGAAAAACTAGGGTTCTAATTTGGGATTTAGGGTTTTTAAATGATTTAAAATAATGTATTTGATTTAATATGATTAAATAAAATAGAGAAAATGAATTTAAATAAAGAAAATATTGATTGATAATAATTGGAATAAAGTAACTAAATATGTTTAAAACATTTAATAAAAAAAAGTTTGAATGAATTTTAGAGTGTAGAAGTTAAATAATTAATTTTAAATTAATTACTTGAACTCTTGATCAAAATAATTAAGTGAATAGTTAATTATTTAGATTTTATAAAATATTAATTTAAAATGATTTGAAATAGTTTAAGTTTGTTTAAATGTGATTTTCTTTATATAAAATTAAAACTAATAAATAAGTTTTTTTATAACATTTAAACCTTTAATAAAAGTGAGATTAAAATTTTTAGAATTTTTAGAAATTAATAAATAATTTCTAAATTAATATTAATTAACAAAACAAATGTTATAATGAATTCTGATATTTAATTTGATAAATAATAAAAAAAATTGTTTTTTTTAAAAACATGTGGGTACCCAGGTTCGAACCTGGGTTGCCCCAGTGAAACCATGTGTGTTACCATTGGGCCAAAGCCCTGAATCTATATTAGTTTGGTTTTTAATTAAGAAAACATCACCTTAACAAATCCCCCAAATCCATAGAACCCTAGATCCAATTTGTTCCAAATTGATCTTGAAAACTTGATCAATAACCAAATTAAACTTAGGGCTTTTGATTAGCATCCAGAAACGAGTGTAATCATATATCTAATTACCTGTTTTGAGATAGAAATCGATGGTGTAAAGGTTTGAACGAGTCGCGACGGGTGGGTAGACGAGTCGAGTTGATACTGTTGATCAAAGTCGAATTAATTGCACAGAAAGCTTCTATTGGACCAGATGATCAAAAGCCCTCAACAAATTGCTGTTGAGGTTGCCTTGAATGTGGAGTTCGACAAGTTGCAGGTCGCGAGAGAAGAATGGAGTTCGAGAGTGATGATTGGGTTTGTTTTGTTTGTAATTGGAGTTGCAGAAAGTTCAAAGGGAACGATTTGAAGGTTTCACTATGCCTTTATAGTCCTGATTGTGACTGTTTCGACTCCAACGCGTTTAAGGTCCTAAATCGGAAGTTTCGATTATGAATTGATGAGGATTTACGGTTACTGGTTAAAATTGACTTGATTTTCATGTTTGCGATGGTCAAAAGGTGCGTTACCACTCATTTGATTTCGCCAATTGATCAAGCACGAGTGAAACGGGTATGCAATTGAGTAATGAGCTTCGGTTACGAAAGAAACAAGTACAACCACCGATTACGACTGCTTGAAACGGTTCACGAGTTCGAATCCGATGCACGAAGTGAAAGAAATGGTTCGATTGATTTAATATGGGTCGTATGGATTTGTTTCGAGGTCGCCGGAGACGGCCAGAATTTGGCTGGAGGTGGTTACGGGACACGGGGGGGGGGGGGGGTTTGGGTTGTTTAAAAAGAATTTATAGGTTTAGCTCCTGTATTTTAGAGTACTTGTTATCTTATTTGAAAAACTTGTAATTTTCTAATTCAAGTTTTATAATTAACACTTTTCACCCTAAACTTAATTATATAATAAATCCATTTATTTTACAATATATTATAATCTTTATAAATTTTTTCTAATGAATCTTTTAGATTTAGTTATTTAATATAAAATGATATATAAAACTTTCAAATTAATAATAGTATTTATGAATCATAACATTTTTATAAATTGTTCAATTGTTTAAAATAGATAAAAATAATTTATAATATTGGTCAAACTACACCATGTTAGATTTAATTCATTGAAATAAATATTCTAAAAATGGATTCGGGTTTGCAGTTTGAAAATGGGTCGGATGTTACAGTCTCCCCTACTTTAAGAAATTTCGTCCTGAAATTTGATCACGAGGAGGCTGAGACAAAAGATGAGGATACTTGGATTTCATCTGGTCTTCATGCTCCCAAGTGAACTCTGGCCACGTTTAGACTCCCAACGAACTTTGACGATAGGTATTCGGCTACGCTTGAGTTGTTTGATTTCACGGTCCATGATCTCCACAGGCCTTTCGATAAAGTGCATGGATTCATCGGTTTGAACTTCATCAAGTGGAATACGGAGGTTCTCATCAGCAAGGCATTTCTTGAGGTTGGAAACATGAAATGTTGGGTGAATGTTGCTGAGTTCTTGAAGCAGTTCAAGCTTGTAAGCTACTTTCCCAATACGCTCAAGCACTTTGAATGGACCCACATAACGAGGTGCTAGCTTCCCTTTCTTTCCAAAACGGATCACCCCTTTCCAAGGTGATACCTTTAGGAGTATGAGGTCTCCGACATTGTATTCCATGGGTTTTCGTCCCTTATCGGCATAATGCTTTTGACAATTTCTAGCAGCAAGCAAGTTATCGCGAATCTTATGAATCTTATCGGTTGATTCCTGAATCAATTCAGGACCGGTGATTTGTGCATCTCTAATCTCAGACCAACATATAGGAGATCGACACTTGCGGCCGTACAAAGCTTCAAATGGTGCCATTTGGATACTTGTATGGTAACCGTTGTTGTATGAAAATTCGATTAACGGTAGATGAGAATCCAAGAGCCACTAAAGTCAATGACACACGCTCGAAGCATATCCTCAAGCGTCTGTATCGTTCTTTCAGTTTGACCATCGGTTTGGGGGTGATAGGCTGTGCTGAGATTGAGTCGGGTTCCCAAAGACGATTGAAGACTTTGCCAAAAATGGGAGATGAATCGACCATCAAGATCGGAGATAATATTTAATGGTACACCATGACGGCTGACTATTTCATTGATATAGATATGAGCCAATTTCTCAACTCGATAATCTTCACGAATCGGTATAAAGTGTGCCGATTTAGTCAATTGATCTACGATGACCCAAATGCTATCATAACCGCTAGAGGTTCGAGGCAATTTGGTGATGAAGTCCATGGATATGTCTTCCCACTTCCACACAGGAATATCAGGTTGAACAAGTAATCTAGAAGGACGTTGATGTTCGGCCTTAATTTTTGAACAGGTGATGCATTTGGACACATACAAAGCTATATCCTTTTTCATGCCGGGCCACCAATACTGATTACGGAGATTCATAAACATCTTATCCGCACCGGGATGGATAGAATAACGAGTTTTGTGAGCCTCGCTCATGATGAGGATTCGAAGGTCATTGCGTTTGGAAATCCAAAGACGGTCCAGAAAATACAACAAACCATCAGGTTTTGTTTCCAATTGAAGTTCAGCGCCGCATGACATTTCATCATACATGTTACCCTCAGTGACTGACTCGTGTTGGGCTTCGAGAATACGGGTTTTAAGTTCAGATTGAAGGTTAACACTTTGGAGTATGACATAATCCTTGCTACTCAATGCATCGGCTACGACATTCGCTTTTCCAGGGTGGTAGCGAATTTCACAATCGTAGTCATTAAGTAACTCAACCCATCGTCGTTGCCTCATGTTTAATTCTTTCTGATTGAAAATGTACTGAAAACTCTTGTGATCAGTAAATACAACACACTTGGTGCTGTAAAGATAGTGCCTCCAGATTTTGAGTGCGAAAACCACAGCTCCCAGTTCGAGATCATGGGTTGTGTAATTTTTCTCATGAATTTTGAGTTGTCTTGAGGCATAGGCTATGACTTTCCCTCGTTGCATGAGGACACAACCAAGACCTTGCTTGGAAGCAACGCAGTAGACGACAAAATCATCATTCCCCTCGGGGAGGGTCAAGATTGGAGCATTGCATAGCTTTTGCTTAAGTGTTTGAAATGCTTTCTCTTGATCTGGTCCCCACTCAAAAGACTTATCCTTGTGGGTCAAGGCAGTAAGAGGCACAGCAATCTTTTAGAAATTTGGGATGAAACGCCGATAGTAGCCGGCCAAGCCAAGAAATGAACGGATCTCAGTGGGAGTTTTAGGTTCTACCCAATTCTTTACCGCCTCAATCTTTGCAGGATCAACATGAATTCCTCTATCATTTACGATGGACCAAGGAATTGAACCTCTTTTAGCCAAAATTCACACTTGGAAAACTTAGCATATAGTTTCTCCTTTTTCAGAAGCTCAAGAATCAAACAGAGATGATATTCATGCTCGGATCTTGATTTTGAATAAATCAGAATGTCATAGATGAAGACGATCACGAACTTGTCCAAGTATGGCTTACACACGCGGTTCATTAAATCCATGAACACAGCTGGTGCGTTGGTCAAACCAAATGGCATAACTAGAAATTCATAATGACCATATATTGTACGGAAGGCTGTTTTGGGAATGTCGTCATCATGCACTCGTAGCTGATGATACCTAGAACGAAGCTCGATCTTGGAAAAGTATGAAGCGCCTTGAAGCTGGTCAAACAAGTCATCGATTCTTGGTAGAGGATACCGGTTCTTGACAGTAAGCTTGTTGAGCTCCTGATAATCGATACACATACAGAATGAGCCATCTTTCTTCTTCACAAACAATACCGGGGCTCCCCAAGGTAAGGAACTTGGTCGAATGAAACCTTTATCGGAAAGTTCTTGAAGTTTGCTAGCAAGTTCTTGCATCTCAAATGGTGCAAGACGATATGGAGATTTTGCTACAGGTGTTGCACCAGTCACAAGATCGATACGAAACTCGACTTGACGAACATGAGGGAGACCAGTTAAGTCATCGGGAAACACTTCTGGAAAATCATGAATGATCGGAATATCCTCGATTTTCTTTGACTTCCCATTCGTTTTCACGACATGCGCTAAGAAAGCCACATAGTGCTTGCGAAGGTACTTTTGAGCTTTGGTACATGACATGAGTCGAAGGCCTTTGGAAGGTTTTTCTCCATAGATATTTAACACCTTTTCGGGCGCAAGAGGGATTCGGATGATTTTCTCGAAACAAACAACTTCAGCATGGTTCTTAGATAACCAATCCATGCCTATAATGACATCGAAATTTCCAAGTTGCATCGGTGTAAGGTTGATAGGAAAATCATGCTCGCTAAGACTAAGGGTACAGTTTGGAATAATTGAATCGATTGTGATAGGTTTCCCGTCGGCTATTTCTACCGTAAACGGTTTCCCCAACTTAGTTCTCGCATTAGCAAGCAAAGGCTCAAATTCTAAGGATACAAAACTTTTGTTGGCGCCGGTATCAAACAAGACTGAAGTATAATGATTATTGATTAGAAACATACCATTCACCACATCATTATTGGTTTGAGCTTGATGAGCATTGATGTTAAAAGCGCGTCCTTGAGCCGTAGGCACCGTGCTAACAAGTTGAGGGCATCGATTGCGAAAATGGTTCGGATCACCACATTGATAGCATGCACGACCCTGGGTAATTGCAGGAGGATGTTGAAGGACAGGTACGGTAGTCGGAGTCTTAGCTGCGCTCTTGCACATGTTGAAGGTATGGCCGAAACGACCACAGTTGGTGCAGCGGCGACATTGTGCATTGGCAGGGTGATGGTACTTGCAAATGTTGCACTGCGGAAAGGTTCCAGTGTAAGGTTTCTTTGCCGGGACTTGATTGTTGGAGACTGGTTGGTAGTTTGGTGCGACTTGATTAATCGGAACAGTAGGGGTAACCACAGCAAAGTTTTGGGATTTAGCCTTTCTCTTCTTGTTTTGAGAAGATTCAGGTTTTTCCTCCTTAGGGGGTTCAGCTGAGGGTTTCTCGGGCACCTTCTTAGCACCCTTCCTAGTCAGAGTTCCAGCCTTGACATGATTGTCAGTTAACTGAGCAGCTAATCGAATGGTATCTTCCAGAGTTGTAGGATTCCTACCCCACACCGTGTCTTGAATTTTCATAGGTAGACCACCGATGTATTTCTCGATGGCCCGGGATAAAGGAGTAACCAGGTGGGGAACAAGTAGACTCAGTTCATGAAATCGGTTGGTATAAGCTAGATTTTCTCCACTTTCTTGAGTTAAGTCCCAGAACTCAGCTTCTAATTTCTTGATTTCATTTCTCGGACAAAATTCCCGAGTCATGAGCTCCTTGACTTCATCCCACGTCAATGCTAAAGCGGCATCAGTTCCACGGGTTCGTTTCTCCCCGTTCCACTAAGTGAGTGTTCTCTTTTGAAGAACACTTGTAGCATAGCGAACCTTGAGATTCTCGGTACACTCACTATTGAGGAAAGTGTTCTTGATACTCTCAAACCACTGTAAAAGACCAGTGGCTCCTTCGGTCCCGCTAAACTTAGTGGGATTGCAAGAATTGAAGTGCTTGTAAGTACAAGTTTGGGTAGGGTTTGATGCAGTTGGGTTTTGAACAACATTGTTGCCTTGGTTCAAATGGGTAAGCAGAGTTGGGATGACTGCAGCAACCTCACGTGCTACAATAGCAGCAATCTTACGGCCAGAGTTTCTAGATCGGGATCGGTTTTGACGAGAAGACATGCTGTAAGAGTATAGAAAACCTTTATGAGAATCGGTTAATGGGTTTATAAAATTTCAAAATGATAAAATCATTGATGAGATTGTTTAAAATAACAATGAGGTGTTACGAGTGTAAACGTTCAGTTAGTAAACCAAAACGAATACGTTGACTTATCAAAGTATTAGGTCAACCATAACCTTAATGAAAACATGCGTACCAATAAGCGAATACTCATCTCGAGGGTCCCAGGTAAGGTAAACGGATCCATCGGTTGATTTGGATTTATATGAATACCTTGCCTAGACAGAACACCTTAAGATACAGGTATTCCACTCTTCCAGCATTGCATGTTCTCAGTCATGTGACACAGACTTTGACGAGATTTAAAAACCATGAATAACAAATCAAAATTTAAAAATTTGAAAACAATTTGATTTAGGCACACAATGTCTTAGAATATGATTTGAGAATTTATATGTGCAAAGGTAAGAATCAGGATATAAGAAAATGTCATAATCACATAATCATAATAAACATACAAGACACATTAAAAGTCCTACCTAAGCATATAAAATACATGAGAGGACTCATGTGTAAAGGTACTTAGTTATAGTCTAGGTCATTCCATTTCTAATAACCTAATTCCCTATAACCTTGGCTCTGATACCAATCTGTCACACCCGACCGATGGCGGAATCATCGAGGCGGACGAATGTGAATCGATTGTTCATAGCACAAGGTAATAAATACGTTGAAATAACATTTAATAGTCATTTATTTATTGAATAATGCCAGTCAAGTCACACATTACAACGCAATTAAAATAAAACCATGAAATATAATATTGTCTTCTTTATTTTTGACTAGGTCCCATCCTATATGAGCAGAGAGAATTCCACTAAATAGCATTTCCTGAAATCATGCGAAAAAGTAACGAGTCAGCTAACACATTAGCCGGTGAGTAATCATAGGTTTATATATACATACATAGGTGGATTAAATATCTTAAAAAAACAATTTAATTCACATGACAATGTCAGATTAAAATGCAACAGTGAATCATAACAGAAAACCCAACACAATCAACCCTAATGACTGAATTGACTCGGTCCTCAGACGAAGCCTTATAGAATGAATGATTTCCGGTTTCAATCACCACGCGTCTAAACAAATGGGGTGGGTTTGTCAAACCAATAGATCTATCATTGTTACCGTGGTTGTATGAATTAGTGATCATGTTATCAAGTTTATCTAATTATGAACACGTAATTGCAAGTAATAACATATCATGTATTGAATTGAATTTAGAATGAAATAGAATAAAAAATGAATAAGTATGGTTGAATATTGAATCACATGATTTCCCCAAATAGTAAAACATGAAAAATGGGCAATGAATACTCACTTGGTAATAAGTTGATTTGAGTAGTTATGAGAGATTAGACACCAACGATTTCTTCACGGATTTAACCTAAGGAATAGTGCCTAAATTTTAAAACAACGTAATGATTGAAGGCTAGATTGATTTAAAAAACTAGGGTTCTAATTTGGGATTTAGGGTTTTCAAATGATTTAAAATAATGTATTTGATTTAATATGATTAAATAAAATAGAGAAAATGAATTTAAATAAAGAAAATATTGATTGATAATAATTGGAATAAAGTAACTAAATATGTTTAAAACATTTAATAAAAAAACATTTGAATGAATTTTAGAGTGTAGAAGTTAAATAATTAATTTTAAATTAATTACTTGAACTCTTGGTCAAAATAATTAAGTGAATAGTTAATTATTTAGATTTTATAAAATATTAATTTAAAATGATTTGAAATAGTTTAAGTTTGTTTAAATGTGATTTTCTTTATATAAAATTAAAACTAATAAGTAAGGTTTTTTATAACATTTAAACCTTTAATAAAAGTGAGATTAAAATTTTTAGAATTTTTAGAAATTAATAAATAATTTCTAAAATAATATTAATTAACAAAACAAATGTTATAATGATTTCTGAAATTTAATTTGATAAATAAAAAAACTATTTTTTTAAAAAAACATGTGGGTACCCCGGTTCGAACCTGGGTTGCCCCAGTGTAAGCCATGTGTGTTACCATTGGGCCAAAGTCCTGAATCTGTATTAGTTTGGTTTTTAATTAAGAAAACATCACCTTAACAAATCCCCCAAATCCATAGAACCCTAGATCCAATTCGTTCCAAATTGATCTTGAAAACTTGACCAATAACCAAATTAAACTTCGGGCTTTTGATTAGCATCCAGAAACGAGTGTAATCATATATCTAATTACCTGTTTTGAGATAGAAATCGATGGTGTAAAGGTTTGAACGAGTTGCGACGGGTGGGTAGACGAGTCGAGTTGATATTGTTGATCAAAGTCGAATTAATTGCACAGGAAGCTTCTATTGGACCAGATGATCAAAAGCCCTCAACAAATTTCTGTTGAGGTTGCCTCGAATATGGAGTTCGACAAGTTGCAAGTTGCGAGAGAAGAATGGAGTTCGAGAGTGATGATTGGGTTTGTTTTGTTTGTAATTGGAGTTGCAGAAAGTTCAAAGGGAATGATTTGAAGGTTTCACTATGCGTTTATAGTCCTGATTATGACTGTTTCGACTCCAACGCGTTTAAGGTCCTAAATCAGAAGTTTCGATTATGAATTGATGAGGATTTACGGTTACTGGTTAAAATTGACTTGATTTTCATGTTTGCGATGGTCAAAAGGTGCGTTACTACTCATTTGATTTCGCCAATTGATCAACCACGAGTGAAACGGGTATGCAATTGAGTGATGAGCTTCGGTTACGAAAGAAGCATTACAACCACCGATTACGACCGCTTGAAACGGTTCTGTAACACCCGTATTTTTTTTAGAAAGAAATAAAAGAATACAAGAAAAAGAGAAAGAAAAGGAAAGAAATAAAGGTCAACATAAGTGGAGGGACCAAAATTGTTGAAAATGCAAACTTCATATTTATTTTGATACAAAAGGTGGTATAGCCACCCATGTCCTGCTACTTTTCACCTTTTTCAACCGGTTCTAGAGAGAGAAAGAGCAGAACTTCGGATTTTTGAAGAAGAAACAAGAGAGTTCGAAGTTTTTGGTAAGAAATCTTGAAATTTTGATGTTTAGGATAATTCTAGAACCATTTATGTGCTTATAAATGTGACTTGTGTGTTCGGTGGTATATGTGTGTGTGTGTTTTAGGTGTTAGAAACGACTGGGAAGTTCAAGAAGGGGTATCAAACCCGAAGACAACAAAGGTGAGTTACTAGAACCCCTTTTTACACGTTTTTAAATGATTTTGGGGCTGGAAAATGCATGTATGTATGTTTTTATGAATTTGGGTATGTTACCCGTATGATATGTGCATGTGTATGTTTGTAGAGTATGTTTGGGTAAAATGTATTGTTATGTTTATGTTAAGTTTATGCCTGGAATCGTATGTGCATGTTTAGAACTAGGTAATATGATGTTTGGGGACTGGAAAATGACTTAGAAACATAAAAAGACTGCTAATACGCCTAATGAGTCCAAATAGTGGTCATGTGTCTGAAATTTGGACTTAGAAAACTAAGTATAAGATAATAAGTCTGAATAGTGCTTATACGCCTAGGAATTTGCCTTAGAAAATATTCTAAGTATGGTCATGAGTCCAAATAGTACTCATGAGTCCAAACAGTCCTAATACGCCTAAGACTCATGAGCCTCAACAGTGCTCATGTGTCTGAAAATAAGCTAAGTATAGGACTCATGAGTCTCAACAGTGCTCATGTGTCTGAAAATAGGCTAAGTATAAGGTGATAAGTCTAAACAGTGGTCATATGCCTAGTCTGAAAATAAGTTAAGTATATGGTGATAAGTCCGAACAGTGGTCATATGCCCAGAAAAGTCAGCCGAATGACTAAGTGTAGGGTCATAAGTCCCAACAGTGCTTATACGTCCAAACAGGTTATACGCCTAAAGATGAAATTTTTCTAAGTGTAGACTGATAAGTCTGCATAGTGGTGAAAAGTCTGAACAGGGCTCTTACGCCCAAACACTTAGAAATTTTTACAGAATTTTCTTGGAGTCTGTGCAGTAGGGTTTCGTATGATTATTGACTAGGGATTTATTAAATGCATATGATTATGTTTGAATGTCATAATAACCCTTTTCTTAATATTTTAATTAATATTATGATTAGGGCTATTATTAATATTATTACTATTATTATTATTAATATGCTTATTAATAATAATATGGTATGACTCTACGTGTATGATCATGGTCAAGACAGGAAGTATTATCATTAATAAAGTGAAAGATTAATAATAAAGAAAAAGTGGAATGTAAAAGAATGAGCGAAAGTCTTGCAAGCAAATGAATGGATGTGCACACCCCTGGCAGGTGTTAGCTCAACTGTGATGCGGGTTCGCTACCCCGAAGGATGCACACAGGGTCAATCCTTGAGATTGACATAGAGGTGAGCGACTCGGTGTCGCAAAAGACTCACAGGATGAAAGTCAATCTTTGTGATTGGCTTAGAGGTGAGCGACTTAGTGTCGTAAAAGACTCACAGCATCAGTGCAATCCTTGAGATTGCCTTAGAGGTGAGCGGCTTAGTGTTGCAAAAGACTCGGAAGAATAATGATAAAAGTACGAATCGAACGATGATGAAGATAATAATGATATTATCTATGTGTACGTACGATGTGTGTTCACATATGCATAACGAACGGTTTGAAACAAAAAGTAAAGTATTTTAATTATAAAACTAGAACTCACTCAGTAACGCTGACTTTTATGTATTTTCCAGTTGGCAGGTAACAGGTTGCTGATGATGGCATACGGGGATGGCTACTTGGCGGGCAAGACTAACATCCATTCACGTTTTGACAATACGGTTGTTTTGTAATTCATTAGACTAATCATTTTGTGACTCAGGAACTAGAATGTATTGCCTAACAACAGTGTTACATTGAATGAATGGTTTTTTTGTATAAAATTAATTCCGCTGCTTAAATTTATAATATGTATGTTTTATGCTGTGAATGACCAACTGTGAGGTCTCCGGGAACCGGGCCTTACAAGTTGGTATCAGAGCCAAAGTTTAAGTGAAATGGGTAAATATTTTTCAAAATAAACTTTAACTTAAACTGAAAATGGGACAGGAAGAGGGATGTCAGCCCGAGTAGCCATGTGTCATCAGGTATTGTTTTTCTTGAAAGTTAATCAATATTATGTGTGTGTGCTATGTGATTTATGTGTTCTTAGTAGATTTAGATACTGATGTAGTCAGGATAGGAAATGCTTGGGGTGTGAAAAGTAAAGTAAGTGGCTAATCACAACTGGCCACTGTAATTAGGGACTTACTATACTTGACATAAACTGAGTTGTTTCCTTGAATGACTGTTTTAGTGTTTTAATCTTATAGTGCATAGGAAATGGCTAGGAAGAAACCTTCTAAAGCTTCTAGAGGTAGAGGTAGACCGCGTATGACCAGGGGCAGTGCCAAAGCTGCTGAGACGACCCATGAGAACCCTGAGGTTCATGACCGGACTGAAGGAAACGAGAATGCCAGCCTGAACGCCTCAGCTCGGGAGGCGATTGCTGATGAGGTGCGCCAGGTCATGCAGACAGTCTTACCGTCTGTGGTGACTGAAGTCATTAGAGCTGTGAGGAACGAGGAGAGAAAGGAAAAGGAGGACAGGAAAGGATCGACTAGGAAGGAAAGCAAGGGAGAGGAGGAACGGCCGGAGCCCGAGATAGTAGTTTCTGATGAGGAAGAGGAGGGAGCAGTAGGGGTAACGACCAAGGGATGCAGCTATGGGGCATTCCAGAGGTGCAAGCCCCCGACTTTTGATGGCAATGGCAACGCTGTTGCTGCTCACTGCTGGGTGAGGGAAATGGAGGCAGTGTTGGAGATCAGTGAATGTCGCGAGGATCAAAGGGTGAAGTTCACGACTCACTCTTTTGCCGACTCGGTATTATGTTGGTGGGACAATATTGTCCAAGCTAAAGGTTCTAGGGCCATCGGGAAAATGCGATGGAACGAGTTGAAGAAGCTGGTGATTGAGGAATTTTGTCCTTACTGGGAACTCGATAAGATCGAGAGGCAGTTCCTACAACTCGAGGCGGGAATCATGACCCACCAGCAGTACACCACCAAATTCAATGAGATGGCTAGGTTGGTGCCAGAACAAGTGACGCCGGTGTCCCGAAAGATCAATCGGTACATCCAGGGATTGCCAACCGACATTCGTAGGCACCTGATTGCTGCTCGACCAAGCACTTTTAGGTCGGCAGTGGATTTTGGCCGGGAGGCTCTATGACGAGAGGGAGGTGACGGTTGTGGAGGTGAAGAAGGCTGGTGGTGGTGACCGAAGCTGGAATGGAAAACGGTTCGGGAGTGGCGGTTTTACCCCGAACAACAAGAAGATGAGAATGGATAACCGTAGGGTGGGGTCATCAAGCTCGGGGCCCAAAAGGTGTGGCAAGTGCGGGAAGGAGCATACAGATGAGTGCAGGCTGGGGCTCAACGTGTACTTCAAGTGTGGAAAGCCGGGCCTCATCTCCAGGGACTGTAGGCCGTTGAGGTGTTATACCTACGGTGAGGAGGGCCATATGAGTAGGGACTGCAAGAAGCAGAGGGCGGAGAGTTCCGGGGCAAAGAGGACAACCGGGACTGAAGGGCAGAAGGCAAGTGCCAGAGCTTTTACCATGACCAGGGAGGAGGCTAGGACGGACCCCGATGTTGTGTCAGGTACGTTTCTAGTAGATCAAACTTTTGCTTCTGTGTTATTTGATTCTGGTGCTAGTAGGAGTTTTATTTCTGCTACTTTCTGTGCTAAACTGTCTGTTAGTAGTAAATGCATTGATGAGCCCTTTGACGTAGAAACTGCTATTGGTAAGTCCACTAGAGTTACTGATGTGATAGAGGACTGTGCCACAAAATTAGAGGGTCATAGGTTTGCTGCTAGGTTACCTGTGATGCCCCTAGGTGGATTTGATGTGGTACTAGGGATGGATTGGTTAGCAGCCTACGAAGCGAATATCGTATGTCGTAAGAAGATGATTAGACTGACGGCGCCTGACGGAAGTTCGGTGACAATATACGGCGATCGGGTTACGACGATACCAAAAGTGATTTCGATGGCAGTGGCGGGAAAGTGCATGAAACGTGGATGTAGCGCTTATTTGGCCTACGTGAAGGATGTGGACACATCAACACCACAATTGTCCGATGTGCCGGTTGTGTGTGACTTTCTCGATGTGTTTCCAGAGGACCTATCGGGTGTACCACCGGATCGCGAAATCGAATTTCAAATTGACTTGATACCTGGTGCCCAACCTGTCGCCAAGGCACCGTATCGATTAGCTCCGACTGAGATGAAGGAGTTAATGGAGCAACTGCAAGAATTGCTCGATAAGGTTTCATCAGACCGAGTATCTCTCCTTGGGGTGCTCCGGTCTTGTTCGTGAAAAAGAAGGACGGTAGCATGAGAATGTGTATTGACTACCGTGAGTTGAACAAATTGACGATAAAGAATCGGTATCCGTTACCGAGGATTGATGACTTGTTCGATCAACTCCAGGGTGCCAGTTGGTTCTCAAGGATAGATCTTTGATCTGGCTACCATCAATTGAAAGTGAAGGGGCAGGACATTCCTAAAACAGCTTTTCGTACGCGTTATGGACACTATGAGTTTCTTGTTATGTCTTTTGGTTTAACCAACGCGCCAGCTGCTTTTATGGACCTGATGAATCGAGTGTGTCGGCCAATATTAGATAAATCAGTGATTGTGTTCATCGATGATATCCTGATTTATTCAAGGAGAGAAGAAGAGCATGCTGGTCACATTCGGGAAGTGTTGGAAACTCTGAGAAGGGAGAAACTGTATGCTAAGTTCTCCAAGTGTGCTTTCTGACTACGCGAGGTGCAATTTCTGGGTCACGTGGTAAATGCAGAGGGAATCATGGTGGACCCAGCAAAGGTTGAGGCTGTGATGCAATGGAAATCACCAAAGACGCCATCTGAGATTCGTAGCTTCTTGGGATTGGCGGGCTACTACAGGAGATTTATTCAAGACTTCTCCAAGATAGCCTCACCTTTGACTAAATTGACTCGCAAGGACGTGAAGTTCGTGTGGGGTCGAGAGCAGGAGAGTGCCTTTGAGGAGTTAAAGACGAGACTAACACAAGCTCCTGTCTTGACATTGCCCGAGGGAAATGAAGACTTAGTGGTATATTCGGATGCATCCTACTCTGGGCTAGGTTGTGTATTGATGCAACGTGGAAGGGTAATAGCCTACGCATCCCGACAACTAAAAACCCACGAAGTCAACTATCCCACACACGATCTAGAATTAGCCGCGGTGGGTTTTGCGTTGAAGATTTGGCGGCACTATCTATACGGGACTAAGTGCACCATCTTCACAGACCACAAAAGCTTGAAGTACTTTTCGAGCAGAAAGATCTAAACATGAGGCAAAGGCGATGGTTGGAGCTCATAAAGGATTATGACTGCGAAATCCATTACCATCCAGGCAAGGCCAACGTGGTGGCAGATGCCCTTAGCCGAAAAGAAAGGCCCGAGCCAATCCGGGTGAAGGCTTGTCAGTTAATCATGACCTCCGACGTGATGACACAGGTTAAGGAGTTTCAAGACGAGGCTTTGAAAGAAGATCGTCTTAACTCTGAAAGGATAAGAGGTCTAGCTACGGAATTAGGTGAGAACACTCTTGGTGTTAAGACCCGATTTGGGCGGATGTGAATTCCTCGATACGGGGATCTACGAGAAAAGATAATGGACGAAGCCCATAAGACTCGATACTCCATTCATCCCGGTGCTACCAAGATGTATCACGATATGAAGAAAGATTATTGGTGGTCGGGTATGAAACGCGACGTAGTGGAGTACATGAGTAAGTGCCTCACTTGTCTCCAAGTGAAGGCGGAACACCAGAAACCGTACGGGAAGATCCAACCGTTGGATATACCCGAATGGAAGTGGGAGCATATCACCATGGACTTCATTACCAAGCTACCCCGCACATCGAGGGGATGCGATACTATTTGGGTGATTGTCGACCGACTAACAAAGAGTGCCCACTTCCTACCGATCCGCGAGACGTATTCATCCGAAAGATTGGTGGATCTGTTCATCAAGGAGATCGTAGCTCGTCATGGCGTCCCGGTGTCTATCGTGTCGGATCGTGACACCCGGTTCACGTCAAAGTTTTGGAGAAGATTCCACGACGCAATGGGGACGAGGCTACACATTAGTACAGTATATCACCCTCAGACAGACGATCAGTCTGAGAGGACGATCCAAACACTCGAAGACATGCTTCGGGCGTGCGTGATCGATTTTGGAGGAAGTTGGGATGATCACTTGCCGTTAGCAGAATTCTCGTACAACAATAGCTATCATGCCAGCATTGGTATGCCACCTTACGAGATGCTATACGGTAGGAGATGTAGGACGCCCGTGTGTTGGGGAGACATTGGGCAGAAAGAGTTAGGAGGTGTTGAGGTGATCGAAGCTACGACTGAGAAGTTGAAAAGGATCAAAGCATTCATGAAGGCGGCGAAAGATAGGCAAAAGTCGTATGCTGACAAGAGGCGAAGACCGATAGAGTTCAAGGTTGGTGACCGAGTCATGTTGAAGGTCTCGCCCTGGAAAGGCATTATCCGATTCAGCAAACGAGGTAAGCTAAGCCCAAGATATATAGGACCTTTCCGAATCATCGTACGAGTAGGAGAGGTAGCCTATCGACTTGAATTGCGAGATGAGTTAAGTGGAATTCATCCCACATTCCATGTATCTCATCTTAGAAAGTGCTTAGCTGATGAAGACATGGTTGTACCACTGGAGGATATCGAGGTGGATGAGCGGCTCAACTACGTGGAACAACCAGTGGCAATCATTGATCGTAAGGAAAAGAAGTTAAGAAATAAAGTGGTTCCTCTTGTGCGTGTACAGTGGAAGCACAGGAAAGGATCCGAGTCTACGTGGGAGACTGAAGAGGAGATGAGACAACATTACCCACATCTGTTTGAGGAATAACAGGTTTCGCGGACGAAACCTATATAAGGGGGGTGGACTTGTAACACCCGTATTTTTTTTAGAAAGAAATAAAAGAATACAAGAAAAATAGAAAGAAAAGGAAAGAAATAAAGGTCAACATAAGTGGAGGGACCAAAATTGTTGAAAATGCAAACTTCATATTTATTTTGATACAAAAGGTGGTATAGCCACCCATGTCCTGCTACTTTTCACCTTTTTCAACCGGTTCTAGAGAGAGAAAGAGCAGAACTTCGGATTTTTGAAGAAGAAACAAGAGAGTTCGAAGTTTTTGGTAAGAAATCTCGAAATTTTGATGTTTAGGATAATTCTAGAACCATTTATGTGCTTATAAATGTGACTTGTGTGTTCGGTGGTATATGTGTGTGTGTGTTTTAGGTGTTAGAAATGACTGGGAAGTTCAAGAAGGGGTATCAAACCCAAAGACAACAAAGGTGAGTTACTAGAACCCCTTTTTACACGTTTTTAAATGATTTTGGGGCTGAAAAATGCATGTATGTATGTTTTTATGAATTTGGGTATGTTACCCATATGATATGTGCATGTGTATGTTTGTAGAGTATGTTTTGGGTAAAATGTATTGTTATGTTTATGTTAAGTTTATGCCTGGAATCGTATGTGCATGTTTAGAACTAGGTAATATGATGTTTGGGGACTGGAAAATGACTTAGAAACATAAACAGACTGCTAATACGCCTAATGAGTCCAAATAGTGGTCATGTGTCTGAAATTTGGACTTAGAAAACTAAGTATAAGATAATAAGTCTGAATAGTGCTTATACGCCTAGGAATTTGCCTTAGAAAATATTCTAAGTATGGTCATGAGTCCAAATAGTACTCTTGAGTCCAAACAGTCCTAATACGCCTAAGACTCATGAGCCTCAACAATGCTCATGTGTCTGAAAATAAGCTAAGTATAGACTCATGAGTCTCAACAGTGCTCATGTGTCTGAAAATAGGCTAAGTATAAGGTGATAAGTCTAAACAGTGGTCATATGCCTAGTCTGAAAATAAGTTAAGTATATGGTGATAAGTCCGAACAGTGGTCATATGCCAGAAAAGTCAGCCGAATGACTAAGTGTAGGGTCATAAGTCCCAACAGTGCTTATACGTCCAAACAGGTTATACGCCTAAAGATGAAATTTTTCTAAGTGTAGACTGATAAGTCTGCATAGTGGTGAAAAGTCTGAACAGGGCTCTTACGCCCAAACACTTAGAAATTTTTACAGAATTTTCTTGGAGTCTGTGCAGTAGGGTTTCGCATGATTATTGACTAGGGATTTATTAAATGCATATGATTATGTTTGAATGTCATAATAACCCTTTTCTTAATATTTTAATTAATATTATGATTAGGGCTATTATTAATATTATTACTATTATTATTATTAATATGCTTATTAATAATAATATGGTATGACTCTACGTGTATGATCATGATCAAGACAGGAAGTATTATCATTAATAAAGTGAAAGATTAATAATAAAGAAAAAGTGGAATGTAAAAGAATGAGCGAAAGTCTTGCAAGCAAATGAATGGATGTGCACACCCCTGGCAGGTGTTAGCTCAACTGTGATGCGGGTTCGCTACCCCGAAGGATGCACACAGGGTCAATCCTTGAGATTGACATAGAGGTGAGCGACTCGGTGTCGCAAAAGACTCACAGGATGAAAGTCAATCTTTGTGATTGGCTTAGAGGTGAGCGACTTAGTGTCGTAAAAGACTCACAGCATCAGTGCAATCCTTGAGATTGCCTTAGAGGTGAGCGGCTTAGTGTCGCAAAAGACTCGGAAGAATAATGATAAAAGTACGAATCGAACGATGATGAAGATAATAATGATATTATCTATGTGTACGTACGATGTGTGTTCACATATGCATAACGAACGGTTTGAAACAAAAAGTAAAGTATTTTAATTATAAAACTAGAACTCACTCAGCAACGCTGACTTTTATGTATTTTCCAGTTGGCAGGTAACAGGTTGCTGATGATGGCATACGGGGATGGCTACTTGGCGGGCAAGACTGACATCCATTCACGTTTTGACAATACTGTTGTTTTGAAATTCATTAGACTAATCATTTTGTGACTCAGGAACTAGAATGTATTGCCTAACAACAGTGTTACATTGAATGAATGGTTTTTTTGTATAAAATTAATTCCGTTGCTTAAATTTATAATATGTATGTTTTATGCTGTGAATGACCAACTGTGAGGTCTCCGGGAACCTGGCCTTACAGGTTCACGAGTTCGAATCCGATGCACGAAGTGAAAGAAATGGTTTGATTGATCTAATATGGGTCATATGGATTTGTTTCGAGGTCGCCGGAGACGGCCGGAATTTGGCCAGAGGTGGTTATGGGACACAGGGGGGTTTGGGTTGTTTAAAAAGAATTTACAGGTTTAGCCCCTGTATATAGAGTACTTGTTATCTTATTTGACCAGACCCTGCTTTGAGTGGGACTTACTAGGTATGTTATGTTATGTTATGTTATGTTATGTTATTTGAAAAACTTGTAATTTTCTAATTCAAGTTTTATAATTAATACTTTTCACCCTAAACTTAATTAATAATAAAACCATTTATTTTACAATATATTTATAATCTTTATAAATTTTTTTAATGAATCTTTTAGATTTAGTTATTTAATATAAAATGATATATAAAACTTTCAAATTAATAATAGTATTTATGAATCATAACATTTTTATAAATTGTTCAATTGTTTAAAATAGATAAAAATAATTTATAATATTGGTCAAACTACACCATGTTACATTTAATTCATTGAAATAAATATTATAAAAATGGATTCGGGTTTGCAGTTTGAAAATGGGTCGGATGTTACATCCTAGGCTCTCTTATCAGCTTATCTTTCCCTTTATGCTGGTCTTTAGATTCAACAGTTATAGGATCAGTAGGTAGTTTGCTTTGTTGCTCATAGGATGGATTTGGAGCCTCAGTTCTGAATCTAACACCAGTTTCAAGCTCAACTGCCATGACATGCTCCATCATCCTCCTCAGTTCACCAACTGTTCTTCCCTTCAGCTCATGAGACTTGTACTTATGACATTGTAACAAGCAAAACATATTGTACTTGCTTAGCTTAGCTGTGTCACAATGGCCCAACTCTTTCTTTGTCTTTTGAATTGATTGAAAGGTGTTGAATGCTTCATAGTCACAGTTTAGAATCATAAATCTTGCAAGCTCAAACTCTTTTAGCAGATTCTTCATCTCAGCCATGTTTAACCTTTCAACCATGTCATAGGGGAAACCATGGTTTATGAGTGTCATAAACATGGTTGACTCAGGCCTCTCATCCAGAATAGCTTTTGTTGTTAGAAGATCATTAGCCTTTGATCCTTTTTGATCTGTTGGAGAGTCCATCTTTGTCAGCTCATTCCATTCATCATCACTGTCACTATCATCATTGGATTTCAACTTTACAGTAGATAAATCTACTGAAGGAGTGTGTTCAGTAGGTGTGAGCTTTGGCTTCTCAGGAGAATCTTCTACAATGATCACCTTCTTTTGAGTAGCACCCAAGTATTTTCTCTTCCATGAATATAGAATAAGTTTCTTTGGAGCTTCAGAAGATTGTTGTGTTTGTTTAACAGACAGGGTATCTTCCAATACACAAATCTTCATCTTTAAACGCTCAATCTCTTGATCTTTCAGCTTTATCAGCTCAGTTTTTGCAGACACATCATCAGTGATTTGCTCCACTTTAGAGAACAGCTTTTCTTTTTCATTCTTCTCATGTTTTAACATTCTTGCAGTTTTTGTTCATGTTGAAGCAGAGCATCAATCACTTCAGTGTTACTTTGTGCATCATGTCTAAGCCTTTTCAGTATGGCTTCTGCCTTTTAGTTCTTCATCCTTCTCTTTGATGATCCCTTTCAGCTCTTGAATTCTTTGTTTTCTTTTATTTGATTTGAGTACTAGTTTATTGTACTCAGCAACCAAATAGCTCTTACTCACAGGGATGTCTTAGTCACTCAGGTCATCTTCATGATAAGCAACAACATCAACAAAATTGTCTTGTTGTTCTTCTATTGGTTGACCAGCAGATTGATCATTAAAATTGTCTTCAAATTGAGGTTGAGACAGTTGCTGAGAATCAATAATTGGAGATATTGGTTCAGTGTGATCTGACAAGACAGTGTTCTGGGAGTTGGAGACTGAGAGTTGTATGGTGCTAGCTTGAGACATTAACTCAGTCTTACCATAGTGAACTGAGTTCTGAGACTGAGATATGTGTAAAGGCTCAGTGTTGGCACTCTCAGAAGATTGTTGTTTAGGAGTATCATGGAGCGGATGCAGAGGGGATATGGTTTGGAAGGGTGAGATTAGTTGAGTGTTTTGTGATGATGAGAGTGAAATCACTAATAATTCTTTTAGTATAGGAGAGATAGGCTGGGTGTTTTGAGTGGAAGTGGATAGTTGTTGTGGGGATACATGATGATGAACAAGTGAGATGGGCTCAGTGTTTATGCTGACTGGTGATTGGTGTTGGTGAGGGGGTGTTTGATTTGGTGAGTGTGATGCTTGAACAGAATCAGCAGATGTCTCTCCTTGTTCATCTATCCATACCAATTCTTGTGGTATGTCAGCCTGTGCATCCACTACATGTGCAAACATGGGCATATCTTCCCCTTGATATTTCCCACTTATCTTGTTTAGCACAGATCTACCCAGATGCACTTGCATAAATACATCTCCTTCCCTTGCAATCCTCGAAAGTTTAGCATTGATGATTAGTTGTAGAAATCTTAGGAACATGTACATCTTGTCTGACCTTTGCACTTTTACTTGGTCACAGAGACAATTGAAGATGCACTTTGCATAGTTGTAAGTTCTTCCCTCAAAGATTTCTATGATACTTGAAGAGATGTGCCTTGAAAATCTATCCAGCCCAGACTTCCTATTAGAGATGCACTTCAGATAAGTGTGGCACAAAAATCTATAGGGCTTGCATAGTCTTCCCTTCTTTATTTCCCCCTTGTCAAAATCACCATCATAACCTATCACACTGAACACCTTCTCTATGTATTCATTTTCAAATACGTCTGGGTGTCCCACTTCTTGATCTTCCAGTTCAAGTGATCTTCTGATAACTTGTTCATCTATCCGAAGTCTTTCAGTTCGGATTTCAGAAACTATCACCTCCTCTTCTCCATCTTGCTTTATTCGAGCTGAATTCTAGAAGTCTACAATATGATCTTGATGAATCACAGGCTCTGCCGTCAGGGCATAGAAAAGCCTGAACCGTCAAAGATATCTGATGATATCTCGACATCCTTCTGATGCAGGATCATCAGCGTTTAGGAATGTGCACACATTGTGCTCTTTCGCAAACCTATTCGTCATCTGTACATAAGAACAATGATGAGTATGTTAGTATCAGTGGTGCAGACATGAATACTAACAGTTTTAACGATAATCATGAATCAAACAGTTTATTATTGATGATTATGACATGTTTTACCTTTAAAACAATAGTCTATGATTGTGAGGCTTTGAGTTTGCAGGTTTGAAAGTTTGTGGAAGAGGGAAAAAGGAGTGCGTTTTTCCAGTCAAAAAGTGAAAAGTGCTCTGAAAAGTGATTAATGAATTCTTAATTTCAAAAACCTCATTTATAAGCAGACACGTTAATTTCATTTATTTATTATGTTGGGCCCACTTCCCTTTTATCCCTTTCTGTGAACTTCATTTATTTCGGATGTATCACCGCTTACGCAGAACATCTGCGGAACCATAACATCTGCGGATGCCATAATTAAAAGTTAAATGTCACATTACTGTTGATTACATCTTATTCATAGATTACCATTCTATGGACATGAATTATACTTTTAAAGTCATTTTCATATCCGTTAGTTTACCAGTTCTACGATTATGCAAAAAGTTACATTTTTACTATTCGTTCTGCTGATGCAGAAATTTCACTGTTACTTCTGCGGATGCAGAACTTTTACTGAAACTTCTACGGATATTAAAGTTTCATTGAAACTTTAAATGTATGATTCCTATCAAGTGACAGAATCATTTCTTGATGTTGGACCTTGTTGACTTTGTTTGTATGGCAATTGAGTACAAGCAAGCTTCCTGTATCATGCATCCAAGTTAGTGCTCAAGTTCCAATTCCTTCAAAGATGATTTAACAGCTTTTTATTGATTTTCATGCATTACCTACTCCCCCTAAATTTGTGATTAATGTTAAACTGTTTCATTCATCATAAATTTATGTTGGAAATAAGCATGAAAGGCATATGACAGTCCAATTGAGAAGTAATCATTTAAGAGGAAAATTAAACAAAGGACTCAAACGATACAAGCATGCATATATGTAGAGGGATCATACTATGACTCTAGGCTTCTGCTGATATTAATTAGTTGAATGATACTTGATCTGGTGCACACCTGATTGTAAGTATATAGATCCACTGAAATCATACATGAGTAATGTATCAACTAGGCATGTTGTTTATCATGTTTTGAAGTTTGTTAATCAGTAACTGTCATGTGCGCCACATTCAATTCTCATTAGAGTTTGTCCTCGTTGGTGAGTCAAATCATCACTTTTTCACACTTAGAGACTATGTACATTAAGTTATAAGTTCTATCTTGAGACAGAATTGCAGTCTCATTAATGCTTTGATGTTTAAGCTCTTTAAGATAATATACAGTTGATCACAAAAGATTCTTTTGAGAGCTGAGATATGATCCTCATAAAGTCACTAGGTCTTTACTTTCGTAAAACAGAGGTGTACTTATCCCAGGTCTTTGTTTACACAAAACACAGGGAGAATGAAGATCATACTCTTTAATGATATACCCAGGTCTTTGTTCACACAAAACAGAGGGAATATGATTTTTGCAAAGATAGAAGATTATAAAGTGTTTTACATAGTGTGCTTGGGTGAGTGATTTGATCACATCAGGATAAGACTTACTTGCTTGATCCTCAAAATGGAGTTCCCACAGACAATCACCTTTTTCATTATGTTTGGCATGCTCTTAGTGTAGTTTCCACTCAAGATGAACCTACTCACATATCAAAATGTTTTAAATCAGTTTGAAGTTTAATGATGCTGATGAAGTAAGCCAAGGCATAGTGTACTATCATTTCCCATACATATGTCATACAGAAACAAACACAGAAATAAAATGGTATATATATATAAATTTTTTTATTTATTATTATTATTATTAATTAGTGATTACTATATACAAGGACAGTCACATGCTTTTGATGATTTAATCTAAGTTAATCATACCCAAAGATTTAATTAGAAAAATAAATCTAACAGAATCAATGACTTTAGTGAATAAATCAGCAAGCTGATTTGTTGTATCCACTTTGATTAACTTGATTAAACCCTTTTCTGAGCAATCCCTCAGAAAATGATATCTAATTTCAATATGCTTTGTTTTGCTATGTTGAACTGGGTTAGCAGTGATGAACATAGCAGCTGAATTATCAATATGAATTGGTGTTTGAAGGAAATTATAACCATAATCAAGTGATTGGTTTTGTAACCAAAGTACTTGAGAGCAACCAGCTGAAGCAGCTATGTACTCAGCCTCAGCTGTGGACATAGACATATTGGTTTGCTTCTTACACTGCCATGAAACAAGTTTTGGTCCCAGAAATTGACATCCACCAGTTGTGGATTTTCTGTTGTTGTTGCATCCTCCAAAATCACTATCTGAGTATGAGTAAAGACTGAAATCTCCATCTTTTGGATACCACAGTCCTAGAGCTGGTTTTCCTTTCAGATATCTGAAAATTCTCTTGACAGCATTCAGATGAGACTCCTTTCGATCAGATTGATACCTGGCACACACACACACACATCAAACATTATGTCAGGCCTACTGGCAGTTAAATACATTAAAGATCCGATCATTGATCTATACAATCTCTAATCTATAGATTTTCCAGCAGGGTCAAGCACAATCTTATCTATTATTGAAGCAGGTGTTTTGCATGAAGATGTATCAGCAAGATTGTACTTCTTTAAAATCTGATGTATGTACTTTTCTTGATTGATAAAAATTCCATCTATTTTCTGATGAACTTGTAACCCAAGGAAGAAGGTTAATTCTCCCATTAAGCTCATCATAAACTCAGATTTCATTAACTCTTTAAAACTTTGACAAAGCTTCTTGTTGGTTGATCTAAATATGATGTTATCTATATATATTTGAACCACCAAAAGATCTTGATGTTCTTGTTTGAGAAAGAGAGTCTGATCAATAGTCCTCTTTTGTAGCCAGGCTTCAGCAAGAAGGATGATAATATTTCATACCACTTCCTTGGTGCCTGATGAAGTCCATACAAAGCTTTGTCTAGCTTGTAGACTCTATGTGGGTAGTTAGGATCCTCAAATCCAGGGGGTTGAGCAACATATACTTCTTCATCAATTTTTCCATAAAGGAAAGCACACTTGACATCCATTTGATACACAGTGAACTTCTTGAATGAAGCATAAGCTAGAAAGACCCTGATTGCTTCAATTCTTGCAACTGGAGCAATGACTTCATCATATTCTATCCCTTCTTCTTGAGTATATCCTTGAGCAATCAGTCTAGCTTTGTTTCTCACAATTATACCTCTGTCATCTAGCTTGTTTTTGAAGAGCCACCTTGTTCCAATTGGATGCTGACCTTGAGGCAAGTCTACAAGATTCCAGACCTTTTGTTTTCTGAATTGTTATAGTTCTTCTTGTATAGCTTCAATCCAGCTATTGTCCTTTAGAGCAGCTGTAATGTTTGCAGGAACAACTTGAGATAAGAAGCAAGTGAATAAGCAAATGTTTGCCACTCCTCCTTTGCTTCTTGTAGTTCTTGCATTTAGGTCTCCTATGATATTATCTGATGGATGAGACTTATGAATCTGGTTGTTAAAATAGTATCAACTGGGATGGTTGATTCTAAATTTGTCAAATCCATTGGATCAGAGGGATTTAGCTGTGATGATGAGCCTATAAAGTAGTCAAAGCGTTCTTCAGGTTCAACAGGGTCAGCTTGAACTTCATCTGCATCATGGTATTCTTCCGTAGGAATTTCTACGGAGGCATTTTGTTCTTTCGTAGGAGTTACAGTAACATCTTCAGATTGAGTTTGTTGATCTGCTGACAAGTTTTGTTGATTCAAAACATCCTCTACACCCCTAGGAGCATCGATTGAAGCATTGTTTACCTCTACAAATGAAGGATGATCATCTGCGGATGTATGTTCATGGACTGCGGATGAAGGATTTGCTTCTCCGGATGTATCTTCATGCTGCTGACTTGTCAGATTATTTGATTCTTGCTGCAGGATGTTTGAAGGTTGTGGCCTTGGAGGATCAGCTGATAGTGACACTTCATTTAAACTTAGAGGAACAAATGGATAACATGTATCAGCAGAACCTGCATTTATTAAATATCCACTGTTAAATGACTCTCTTAACGCATCTATATTAAATAACCAAGATAATCCTTTTACAGTTGTTGTAAAAATGGATTCATCAAAAGAAACATTAGGAGTTTCTTCAACAATGTTATGTTCTGGAATGTAAATCCTATATGATTTAGATGTGGATGAATATCCAACAAAGAAACCATCATAGGCTTTTTCAGAAAATTTTTCCAATTGTTTTTTAGTGTTTAACACAGATCTATGACACCCAAAAGCTCTAAGATATCCTATAAAAGGCTTCCTTTTGAATAATAGCTCATAAGGAGTTTTATTATGTTCTTTGACAATTAAAGTCCTGTTTTGAACATTGCATGCTATGTTCACAGCTTCTGCCCAGAATGTTACGGGCAACTGAGAGTCAGCTAGTATTGTTCTGGCTGCTTCTATGAGAGTTTTATTCCTTCTTTCAGCAACTCCATTTTGTTGTGGAGTTTCTTGGTGCACTAAATTGCCTTGCAATACCTTTATTCCTGCAAAAAGAATCTAGATCAGCATTAACAAATTCAGTTCCATTGTCACTCCTGAAAATCTTAACTTTTAGATCAAGTTGATTCTCAATCTTGATCACAAAGTCAATTAATGTTTCAGATGTTTCACTCTTTTGTTTTAAGAAAAAGTCCCAGGTGAATCTAGTGAAATCATCTACTATCACCAAACAATATTGCCTTTTTCCAATGCTCATCATATTGGTTGGACCAAAAAGATCCATGTGAAGCAATTTGAGTGATGTAGTGTTAGTGTTGACAGTTTTAGTTTTATGAGACACTCTATGTTGTTTTCCCTTGTAACATGAAGAACAGTGATTTGAACAATAAAATTCTTTCTTTGGTAGACCAACGACTAAGTCATTTTTCACCAATTTGTTCATATTCTTCAAGTTGGAATGAACAAGTCTTCTATGCCATAATTGAGATTCATCTTCAAAGGACTTGGATAAAAGACATGTTTCATGTTTTATGAGTGTTGTGTTGTTCATATCCAAAACATAAGTGTTTCCTTTTCTTGATGCTTTAAGAAGGATCCATTCTTCTAGAACTGAAAAACCTGGCTTAAGAATATAACAATTAGTGTCATCAAATAATGTTGTGTATTTTTTATCATAAATTTGAGATACACTAAGTAAATTGTACTGTAAATTTTCATAATAATTCACTTTTTCAATGTTAGTACACTATTTGTTACCATTCCTTCACCAACTATTTTACCTCCCTTCTTACCCCCACCAAATGCCACATATGAGGCATGTTTATGTTTGAAGTCATGGAGAAGAGAACAGTTTCCTGTCATATGCCTGAAACAACCACTGTCAACATACCACTTGTTGTCAGCTCTCCATGATTGTTCCTCTCTGGCCATTGGAGGAACTTTGTTTTCCATGTGAGCCATCAAAGCTTGATTCTCTTCCAAGACTTCCTTTTCATACATACTCCAGTCACAAGTTCCATCTTGAAGTCTGATTGTCACACCCCAACCTTGACGGCGGAAACGTCGAGGTGTGAGGGTTAAGATCGTTCACAGCCACATAACGCTATTATTAACCCAAAATATATTAATCATAAATGCCAATTGTACCATTACAAACATAAGTCTCAAAGAAAGTAATTAACATAACATGAGATGTAACAATCCAATTTATTTCGTTTATTTATCTAGGTCCATTCCTAGATGTGAAAGCACTTCAAGATGTCAATCAAACTTGAGCATTTCCTGAAACATGTTAAAAATAAAGGTCAACAATAACGTTGGTGAGATTTCCATAGTTTTCAATACATAAGTATATAAAAGATGGCAATTCATGTTGTAAATTAGAGAACAAAGTAACTAGGGATGTAAGAAAGAATGCACAATCAAACCTTGATAAAGTTTTACAAGTATCAAACGTTTATAAGTATATACGATTAGCTAAGTGTACTTGGATCAACCAAGCAGGCTTGTCAGGCCCATAGATCTATGATGTCACCAGGCTAGCAATAGTTAATGATTGTACATATATTCAACATTACATGGTAGCTACAAGGTTCAACTAATCACAACACACAAGTAAATTGCCATAAGTTTACAAGAATCAAACGTTTACAAGTGCAATGGTTATAACGTAACATGTTTCACCCCAAATTGTGAAAATATGAAAAAGGGGTATAGCAATACTCACTTGATAAATAAGTATATGTTTGATGATTAATAAGAATTTAATATGCGTCGTTCCAACGTAACTCGTCACAAGGCACCTAAATATATATATATTTACAAGATTTATGTTAAGTTATAAGTTTAATGAATTAACGAGAACTACGGTTTCAATTTGGTATTTGTCAATTAATCATATTTAACAAATGGAATGAATTTATATTTTCTTTGGAAAATATATATATTTATATTTTATTCAAAGATGTGAAAAGAAACAATATAATTATTTAAAAGGTGGTATGTAAAGTTTAAATAAAATTTTATAACTAAAGTTTATTACCATTTAAATAAAATTAATTGAAAAGAAATATTTGGTCCAATAATAATTTATCAATTATTATTTTCAATTCAAAAAAATTATTAAAACAAGCTTTGTTAAAATGTTTTATTAATAAAAGCATTTTTTATTTAAACTTAGAAAAATTACAGAAAATATTTGGAAGCTTTTGAAAATATTTGGAATTTATAAAAATAATTTTTATATATATTAAAATTTTTCTAAAATTTGTTTTGGGCTAAAAAGCCTTTAAAAATAAAACATGAGGGTGCCCGGGTTCGAACCCGGGACCTCATGTTAGGGGGATAGTGTCTTAACCAGTAAACCAAGGCACTCAACCACGTTAAAGCTTCGTTTTAACATCCTAAAAACACCAAATGCTGAATCACCCCCAAATCGCATGAACCCTAGTTCTATATGGATTCTAATTGAACACTGATTCGAGTGTTTCAATTCGATTAACCTTGGCTTTTGATCCCTAAGCTTAATCGAGCATGACGATGTATTATACTTACCTGATTACGATCTAGATGATGTGTTTAAGCTCGTGTTCGTCTCGGTTCACACGCGAAGAACAGGGAGGTCAAATTCGATCTTACGTTGAGTTTGTTATGCAATTGAGTGTTTAGAGAGGTTAAAGGGAGCGAGTGGGATGATTCCCTTTGTTAAATAGGTTCAATTTGTACGTTAGGGTGCCGAACAAACTTCAAGTTCCATTCAACTATTTCAGTTACCAATACGTATTTAATCGATAGTTTAACTCCAATTAAACACTGTATTAAGGTTGGGAATGATTATACGAACGTTTACAATCGTTTAATTTGGTTAATTGACTCATTGTGTACGTTCAACGGTTATGAACCGATTTTGATTGATGAACTCAACTTAATTCTCTTAAATGTCGTATGTAATGGTCCAAATAGGTTGTGGGTTCGAGTTCGTGGTGCCTCCCCGAGTCGTTTGGTAACTTTTGCAACGTTGAAATCATCTAAATTTGGGTGTTCGGTGGTCACCGGAGTTTGGCCGGAGTGTGGCCGCCGGTGACCGAAAAAGCGTGGGTGAAGGGAGGGTTGGTTTGGGTTTTTAAAAATGTTACCTTTTGACCCCTTGAAGTTTGTTTTGTTATTATTTTATGCACAAGTTTTAATATTTGAATTTTCAAAAACTACAACACAAACCTCATACTTAGTTACACTAAAATTTAATCATTTTTAAGTTTAATAATTTCCATAAATCATTATTATTACTAGTTTTAACATAATCTTAGTTATTTTTAGCATTATTATTATGTATTATTATTATTATTTATTAATATTATTTTTATTTATTATATAATAATTATTAAGGTAATCTTACAAATTAAAGAATTACAAGACCAAGTAAAACAATATGTAAAAGTAACCCATGAGTTTCATAATTTACAACTTTGGCCCTTACAAGTGTTATAACGACGTTAATTTTTAATTAACAAAAAATACATGATGTTACAATGATCATCCCTGACTCCTTTGATTTACTAGGTCCTACTGATTTATTTGTGGCTGGTGGGGATGTATTGGTCAGCTAAGATTATCTGTGCAGAGATCTTTAAGAGTTTGATTGTTGATGAGATTGAGTCTGATGTTGCTGATGCTGCTGATGTTGTCTCATCTCCGGGTTTGACTGTTGATTGCATTCTCTAGAAAAATGTCCATAGATATTGCACTTGAAGCATCTTACCTTCGACTTGTCAACACCAATCTTTGATGTTTTGCTTGCTGTAGCCAGGTTCTTGTTTCTTCTGAGATATTGCTTAGCTCTGTAAGCAATCATTGTCATCTGCCATTGTAAATCCATCTCTTCCACTACATCAGGATGTAGTTCTTCCAAGTCTTGCTGGCAAATATTTGCTAAAGTTAGAGAGCTTCCCAGGTAGGCTTGAAAACTAGAACTAAAATCTGCAAATGCTGTTTTTTGTTCTTTAGAATCCAATATCACAGTGATTCGTTCTGACTGATTGTTTTGTTGTGAAGACTTTGCTATGGCTACAGTTGTATCTCTTCTGTCAGCAGTTCTTCCTTTATCCTTTTGATTTTTACTTTGAGTTGATTTCTTTGAGGGTTTAGAAGCATAGAAACTGACTTCCTCTTCATCATCACTCAAAGCACAAGAGTTATCACTATCATTGTTTGAAATAAATGCACTTCCAGCATTTTTTGTTTCTTTGAATTGATAAGGTGAGACATGGGTTCTCACACTCTTGTTTCTTGATTTTTCATCCATTTTAAGAGCCTCTACTTTGGCAACCAGTGTGTCTAGACCAGTTGTCTTGAGATCTAAGGTGTTCTTGAACATGGACACAGTCTGCTTCCAACTTTCAGGCAAAGTATGGAGCATCTTCTTGTTTAGTTCCTCAGTAGTGTATTTTAACTCCAAGATATTCATCTCAGTAACAAGTTGCATGAATCTGTGGAGTTGTTGAGGAACTGATTCACCCTCAATATGATGAAAGGTTTTATATTGTGATCTAAGGGTGTCTTTTCTGATGCTTTGATCTCATCACTTCCTTCATTGAGAGTATGAAGTATCTTTCACAAGAAATTTACTATTTTGTAGTTCTCACACCTGATTAATATCTCTTCAGGCAAAGCCATACTTAGCAAACTGTATGCTTTAATATCAACTTTGACCTTTTTTACATCATCGGGTGACAGATCTTTGGTGCTGATTGGTTGATTCTTATCATTATAATCCGGCCCAAAAGTGGGTGGAATATAAGGACCTTCAGTGATGGACTCCCACAAGTCAGAATCAGTGTAGTTCACATGATTCCTGAACTTAATTTTCCAGGATTTAAAATAAGCTTTTGTTTCCAACTTTGGTGGTTGATATGATCCACCAAAAGTACTCATTTTCTATTAAATATTATGAATTTAACTCTGAAAGTTCAAGTAGACAAATATATCAAAGACTCAGATCTAGTATTCAATTGATGTGAATATAAATCTAAATCAATCAAGCAACGAGATAATACTTGCTGAATGATAAGTCACTGAATTAGTTGTTTAAAAGACAATTAAACAGTTTTAATACTGATAGATCAATTGATCTAAATCAATGAGCACTTGGCTCTGATACCACCTATGAATCCATGGATCTCAATTTAGGAATTATCAGTATTAAAATAAAGACAAGTTAATGATCGCGGAATAATCATTAATTGCTGTTTAATTGTGTTAATTGTTAATTGAAGAACACAATCACAAAGACACAGTAAATACGACCACAATAATTGATTCAAATGTATTTCATTAATATTGAGTAATGATTACAAAAGAATAATTATAAAAACTATGAATAATGATTTCTTCAATCGAATTGATGTTGTTGTTGATGTGATGGTGGCTAGGGTTGCACAATGATGTGATAGTCGACAGCCGTAATATTACTAAATTGTGTTCCCCTAGATGTGAAACCTAGGACTCATATTTATAGACACTTTATGTCAGTTAAGGAAACACCGGATCTCTTGGGATTTGTTATTGACTTGTTGACTTGTTAAATGATTGACATTGCAAGTGTTCTGGTCTTCCGCAGATATCTAGTCTTCCGCATGAACTTCTGTTCTTCCGTAGGAACCTTGCCTTCCGTAGGAATCTTCAGTCAGTAATCCTTGGGTGGTGATATTCATCCGCAGACATATAGGATGTCTTGTAAGAAACATATCTACGGATTGACATTATTGTTCATCCGTAGATGTTTCTTACGCTTAGCCGATTTTAATAATTCACCAAGTATATTGTTTTTGCCTGTCATCATGTACATCACATAACACATATGGGTTAACCTATACATTCAATGCATACATAATGATAGTCAGTTACAATTATTTATTACAAGTATTGATTAAGGTTCTAGGCCTATACAAATTGATCTAGACCTATTCTTCCTAGATCTAACAATTAACATGCTTCAATCTTCATTATTTGTTTTGAGTAGCTTCATGCTTCAATATCCCAACAATTTTAATGTTTTATAAAGTTTCTCGGGCTGCTTCAACGTCATTGGAACGAGTTTAATCGAAGTTCGTTTGAGTTAGTTTAGAAGTGGTTAGAGGTAAAAATTCATTTTTCTTATTGAACATATGTCTATAGATAGATAGATAGATAGATAGATAGAGGGATAGAGGGAGAGAGGGAGAGAGGGAGAGAGGGAGAGAGGGAGAGAGGGAGAGAGGAGAGAGGGAGAGAGGGAGAGAGAGAGTTATCTTGGGAACTCTATTTTTTGTGAAAACTTTTTACAAATGTGCAAAGGAGTTTTCGTAAAAAACACATTATAACTTTTAATTTTTACACTCTGAAAACTCTTTTACGCATGTGTAAAAAAGTTTTCATAACAAAAATACATGATAACTTTTAATTTTATGATTACTTTTTCACATATGTTTATAGTTGTGTAAAATAGTTTTTTTACACATATTTACACACGTGTATAAAAGAGTTTTCACAATCCTTATAAACAATAGGACTTCTTTTTAAGGTGGACATCGAAAAGGCTTTTGACAGCCTAAATTGGTCGTTTCTTGACTCGATCTTGAGCCAAAATGGGGTTCCCGTTATTATGGAGAAAATGGATTTGGGGCCTTCTTTCTTCTGCCCGTGCTTCGGTTTTGGTGAATGGCTCACCAACTCAAGAATTCTCGCTGTCCCGTGGCTTGAGACAAGGAGACCCTTTGTCACCTTTCCTTTTTATTATTGCTATGGAGGCTTTATCCTCCGTATTGAAGAAGGCTTGTCATGTTGGAGTATATAGGGGTATTCAATGTGCTGATATTGGGCTGCCTTTGTCGCATTTACTATATGCCGATGACGCTGTTTTTCTTGGTGATTGGAGTATTTCTAACATAAAAAATCTACACCGGATTCTTCGATGTTTCAATCTTGCTTCTGGTCTTCGTGTAAACCTGTCAAAAAGTAGTCTCTATGGTGTTGGGATGGGTATCTCGGAGTTACATGCAATGGCCCACTCACTTAATTGTGGTGTTAGTTCTTTCCCTTTCAAGTATCTCGGCCTTCAAGTTGGGGCGAATATGAATCTTGTCAAACATTGGAAACCAGTAATTGATATTTTTAACTCTAGATTATCGGGTTGGAAGGCTAATCAATTGTCCATGGGGGGAAGGGTCACTTTATTGAAATCGGTTTTGAATGCTCTTCAAACGTACTATTTCTCGTTATATAAAGCACCGCTTCAAGTTATTGATGAGCTTGATCGTCTAAGAAGGCGGTTTTTTTGGGGTGGGGACTCTAGGAAAGCAAAAATAAACTGGATCTCCTGGGATAAAGTCACTTCTCCGAAGGAATATGATGGCATTGGATTAGGCTCTTTACGTGACGCTAATCTCGCTATGTTGGCTAAGTGGTGGTGGCATTTTAAAGTGGACCACTCCGCTCTTTGGAGGAAGGTAATTTGGGCTATTCATCACAGTGATAGGTCTTGGAATTTTATTCCAAGACGCCTCTCCATTCCGGGGCCATGGTTAAATATTGTTCGAATTTCTGGTGCATTGTCAAATAAAGGAATTCACCTAGAGTCAATGCTACGGGGGTTCTCGGCAATGGGAAAGCGATCTTGTTTTGGATTGATTGGTGGTGTGGGGGCTCTCCTCTATATCTTCAGTTCCCGTCGTTGTTCTCTTTGGAGAAACATAAAATGTGTCTCGTTGCGGATCGAATGCACCTAAATGATAATCCCCGGTACGTTTGGAAGCGGAATCCGTCGGGGATACAGGAAATCTGGGAACTATCCCGGCTTTCTTCGACGATAGCTGGAGTTTCCTTAACTTCAGCTGATGACCAGTGGATGGTGGATGGATGTGGAGCTGATGGTTTTCAGGTTGCGGTCCTCAAGAACAAACTCCAAGCTTTTGGTCGGTCTATCCCCTCTTTTGTGTTGGAGTGGTGCAATTGGGTTCCTATTAAAGCGCTCTTATTAGCCTGGAGGGTGGAATGTAATCGCCTTCCGGTCATGACGAGCTTATGCGAGCGGAATATTCCTGTGGAATCGATTCTCTGTCCGGTTTGTAACCTGGTCGAAGAAACGGTGGAGCATCTTTTCCTGGGCTGCAGTTTTGCCCAAGATCTTTGGTTGGTGATTTCCTCTTGGTGCAAGTGTGTTCCCTTCTTCCCGTTCAGTGTCACTGATCTGTTACAGGCTCATAAGTTTGTGAAGGGCTCAAAAAAGTGGCAGAAATTGCTTTACAGTATCATCATCTCCTCAGTTTGGTGCCTTTGGAATGCAAGAAATCGGCTAGTTTTTGACCGAAGACCAATGTCCTTGAATTGTGTGGTCAGCGATATAAAAAACATTAGTCTTCTTTGGGTTAAATCTAGAGCTGGCTGGAGTTCTATTGATAGAGAAACCTGGAGTTCCTTTAGTGTTTCTCATTTATGTTAACTTGTAACTGGTGCTATCTTTCTCTATTTTCTTTTTGGGTTATAATTGGTGTAGTGTCTGTGGCTTTAGCATCCTGCTAGCCTTTTTAATAATATTTCATTGGCCGTTTCAAAAAAAAAAAAAAACAATAGGACTTCTCATTTTATCTTGACCCCGTGAGTAATTTACAAATTTCAAGATCAACACTTTTACTATATTAATATAGTTAATTTATACTTTTAATTTACATATATTAATATAATATATATCATTTAGTAATTATTAAATAATTATATATAATAATAGTTATTATTTAATTATATATATTATATTAATTAAATTTTTTTTGTTCATTTGAATTACATTTCATTTAGGATAGTGATTTCGGTCAAGCTCTGTATATGAAGGTTGGGTATAATTCCGGTCATGAAACGTTAATGAGTTAGTTTACTTAAGGCTTGTAATACTTTAGCTTCAGTCTAACTTGAGTTTTTATCGAGTCTAACTCGAATAGTTCACTAACACTTGAATTGTTTACGCTTCACACCCGTAAACAGAACCTCATGGCTTATGGCCTTATATCATGACGTTATGAATATTGCCTCACACAAGTTTATTGTGGGTTTAGATCAATTGCAAGTAAATGATTAGATTAAAATTAATAGGAAAAAGAAGTTACTATTTAAAATATTGTAACCCATTACTCTAGGAAACATATAGCCACCGTGCAAGTGAAGCTAAAATTGTATTAAAGGACATTAAATAGTATTTAGTTAAAGGGTCCTACTAGGGACACCGCAGGTGTTTTTGGGGAGAAATCGGATCAAAAGGTCACGGTTTAGCCAAACCGTGACACTTTGGGGAGAAACCGGATCAAAAGGTCACGGTTTGGCCAAACCGTGACATTTTGAGATGTTTTTTTGAATCAAAAGGTCACGGTTTGCCCAAAAGGTCACGGTTTGAGATATTTTTATGATATTTTTTTGAGTAGTGAAATAAATTAAATGGTATTTTTTCAGAATTAAAATATATTAAAAGAACTTTTGAAAGCTAAAATACATTAATTCATATTTCTTAAAACTTGAAATACATTAAAAGTTAATTCTTGAAAGTTAAAATACATTAATTCATATTTCTTGAAAATTGAAATACATTAAAAATTATTTCTTAAAAGCTAAAATACATTAATTCATACTTTTGTGAACTAGAATAAACTAAAATATTGTATTCTTAATATTTACATAAATTAATTAAACTTTGGTAAACAAATCATGCGTTATGTTATTGAATAAATCAATTTTTGAGGACTACGAGTCATATATACTTAATAAAAATTGATGTTTATAAGTTAGTTTTTAAGTGTTAGTTTGTTTGTTATATATGTACGCAATACTAAAAATTTAAATAAAAGAAAATTTGAATCCAATAAAAATATTAGAAGTTACAAATTGAATAAAATATCTTACATTTATATTATAAAAAATATTTAAAAAAATTAAATATTATACCCAATATGTCACGGTTTGACATATACACCACCAAAACCAAGAAACTCACTCCCAATAATTAACCCAATCCCGAGGTGCAGAACTTTTTCTGAAGTCCAATATGTCACGGTTTGACCAAACCGTGACCTTTAGGCTTCAATATGTCACGGTTTGGCCAATATGTCACGGTTTAAATCGATTTTTTTTTCAAATTACCTACGGTGCGCCTAAAATTCCCGTAGTTAAAAGCCTAAAACTTTTAAATTGGAAATGACATCATGGACTTAAATCTACTCTTTCTCTTTTGCATTGCTATATTAGGGGACCGAAAAAATTTTTATTGTTACATCAAGATTCAATACCTATAAAATTTTTAAATGAAATACGCATAAATTAGTAGGAGATAGTTTTTTTTTTTGTGTGTGATCATTGTTCAAATTTGAGAAAACGAATTAGAAAAAAGCAAAATAATAATAATAATAACAACAAAAAGAAAAGAAAAGGAAGATAATAATAATATCAAAACGTTATTTAAGAAAAACAATTGGTGAAAGATAACAACAAACCAATAAAATTGATACTATATATAGATATTGCTAATTGTGTGTAACGTCCATTTTCCAAAATTAGAACTTACTAGAAACGTTAATTTTTCAAAATATTATTCAACCTCGGATAGAAAAATTAAAAAAATATGTAATTTGATTATGTAGGCAATGAGTAATTCTTTTAAGGAGATACATAAAACGTTTCTTTAGTGTAATCAGATTGTATGCACTATTATGTATAGTGTTTGATTGTTCTTCTAGTTTCTTAATTAAAACTTGTTATGTTAAACGTGCATATTTGGAGAAATTTTGTTAACCCGGACTCATATTTGTGGACTTAAATTTTTCAAAATTAGTTTTATATTTAATATAAAGTATACTTCAACTCACACATTAATTAAAAAACTGAATCTTTTTTACATTCAAATTTTAAAATATTAATTACTGTATTTGGTAATTTTCTTAATTTTTAAGACAAATATACTCTATCAAATTTCTTACTAAAGTTTTTAATTGTAAGCTTTGACAAAACATAAAGTGTGAAATTAGTGATTTACTTTAACTCCTACTTCGCACAGGGGTTAGAGAGAGGAGTTGTATCGTTTCACGATTTGATTTACGTTGCTTTAATTACCTATATTATATGAGGTTGCTTTCCACGGCTTGAACTTATGATATCAAAATCACAAAACACCAAACTTAAGAGTTGTTCAAGGTCCGTCTTCAACGCTTTGACAAAAAATAAAGAAACAAATAGTTTTATTCTTAAACTACAGTCCCTTAGAAATATCAATATATTAAACAAATTAACATCATTTTCCTATGGAGAAACGTCACGTAATAAGAAATCTTCTACCTCTATTATCACTAACGGTTTTAGAATCCTTGGTTGTAAATAAGATAGAAACTATACAAGTAAATGAGCTTAAATAAGAGGTCCTTCAAAAGTTTTCAATCAAGCAATTAAGACAAATTTATTAGCTCCTCCTAAACAAATCAAACAATATTGATTGAAATCAAATCTTTCTTTCTTTATCAATACATGTTTACAAATCGACTCTCCAATCAAATTTAGTTACATATCACACACTCATTATACTAGTTTCTTGTTTCTTTCACTTTTCTTATTTAAATAAACAAATTAGAAAAAAGTTAACCACCAAACAAAAGTCTCATAAATCTCACACAAACCAAAAGAACAAAAACACACAAAACCATTGACAATATTTTTATAAAATTTATAAAAAAAATAACGAAATTATTAGAATGCAAAATTTGGGAAAAGATGTGAGAAATGCATGGGATGGGTAGACACATATACTTGCATTTGCTCTGTTTTTGTGTGTTGTTGTCATGTACCACCCCCATCACACCATCACACCATATGCAATGCTATTTCTCATGGCCCCCATTGCTCTTCACTCCCACCACCACCTATGAATAACACCATTACTCCACCATTACGCCGCCTCTGCTCTTGATCTCACCACCACACTACCACCGCATTTCAAGATTCACCACCACACTCCACCACCGCCCTAACATTCAAGATTCACCGGAAAATCCCTCAATCACACATAATTCTCTGTTTTCCCCTTTAAATTTCAGTCTCTAGACCCATAGATCATCACTGGTATGTGTTCATTTTGTGAGATCAAATCTGATTTTCATTCAAGATTTGTGTTTTGTGAGGTTTGTTGTATAAAGATTTGATCTTTTGTTGTTGGTGTTGATGTTTGATGATTATGGCTTTGTGGGGTGTCGTGCATTTGATGAAAGGATCAATCTTGAATGTTGTTTGTTTGGTATGGAGTGATTAGAATCTGATTTGGTGTATCTAGCATTTGTCTTTGATTAATGTGGTTTCTTTATTTAATCATTCTCTTGTTTTGGAATTTGTTTTGTATCATTGTTAGTATGTCAAAAGTAGGGCTTTTTACAAAGTTTGACATCTTGTACTTTTTTTAGTCTCATTTATGGGTTTTCCGTTATTATTATCAATGAATTCTCAGTCTCTAAAGTTGCTAAATCATTAGGAATTTTGCCTTCAATTATGAATCTGACTAGACAAAATTCCTGAAGTATCTTCTGATTTAACACTTCGAAGAGGGGAAATTCAATGTGTGTTTTATAATATTGTTAGTATGTTGTTATTTGAAGTCATAGGTCGACTTATGTTTGATATTTTCGTCACGTCACATTTCTTTAGGTTTGTTTTTTTCATTATCACGTCTTGACACGTGAGCTTTTAAACATCACTTGTTTAGCACAGCTTTAGTAGTCTTTTTGTCCTTGCGGTTTATCTAATTATTACATGTAATAATAAAGTTTGCGAGTTGACAGACCCACTCTAGCTATCACATGCAATGATGCATTGTCGCGAAGAACATCACAACATTATCGTCTTTAAACTTGATTATGGATGGTTTTATCAGTCCAAGTCCCATACTCCTTAGTGCCCTAGCCGATAGCTAGGACACTAAATTATATTATTTTTACAATTGTTATATTTGTTTAAAAAACATATATTTTTATAGAAGTATTAAAATATCCTAGAATAAGTGATTCTGATCATATTTTATTCTTAACCAGAGCTTGAAGAACCATCAACACATCTTGTAAAATGCCTGAGCGAGTTCATGAACTGGAGTATGATGAATTTGATAAGCTTCTTGGTGAGATACCGCGTGCTACTGTGACCACGAACAATGAAGAATTTGGAGTCTTTAATCCTTCCAAGAACCTGAAAAACCTGTACACAACTCCTGAAAATGGTGCATTTCTTGATACATTAACCGATGAAAAAATACCAATGGAAAGGGTTCAGTTTGGTGAATCAAATCTTCTGAATGATCAATCATTCGCCTCGGTTTTTCAAGATTTGAGCATCAAAGACAGACCTATTATGCTATCTGCAGCCCCATCTTTGGTTAATCCTTCACCACCCTTCAACGGGGTTGAGTTTAATGGTCAGCAACTGGTAGCGATCCCTATGATCCCGAACCAACAACAGTTGTTTTTCCATCCTTCACAACAGAAACCCGAGCCTCATGTAACTTGGAGGAATCTTGAAAATGAGCATGATTATCATCATCCCCTTCATATGCACCAGTTTTGTAAGAATCTGCATTTGGAAAGCCAGCAGGCTGCACCACCTTCGCTAACTCGGTTCATGACTCATGCTAATGGGATGCATGGCTCGAACCATAAGGTTCCTGAAAGGATACTCACAAGGTCTCGTGGGTTGAACCGCGACCCATTTGGGTCACTAAAATTTGGCAGCTTTGAGAGAAAAGATCCTGTTTCAAGTGCGGTTAAGCAACCATCCCACAAATCTGATGATCTTGGGGACAGAATATACTGTATGGCTAAAGATCAACAAGGATGTCGTTCGTTGCAAAAGAAGTTTTCTGAAGGGACTCGAGAGGATCTGGAGAACATCTTTCGCGAGGTTATAGTGCATATCATTGAACTAATGACAGACCCTTTCGGAAACTATCTTGTTCAGAAGCTTCTAGAAGTGTGCGACAAGCATCAACATATGCAGATTCTTCGTGTTATAACCAGAAAGCCCGGAGATCTTGTTAGGATTTCATGTGACATGCACGGGTTTGATCTCTTCTGTCCTTTTTCACAGAAGTTCCATTTTGTGATCATTATATCGATATGTTATTATTGTTATTGTTTTTTGTTTGTAGGACTCGCGCAGTTCAAAAGGTTGTTGAAACTCTCAAGACGCGTGAGCAATGTTCTATGGTTGTTTCTGCTCTGAAGCCCGGTATCATTGGCTTGATGAAGAACATGAATGGAAATCATGTGGCACAACGGTTCTTACAGTACCTGAAACCTGAATTTAATGAGGTAACGAACATGTTCACTGAGATGTTCTTTTCACAAAAATAGGTTATTTTTAAGAGACTTAACAGGTAGATGGGGTCATTCTTTCAAATCCGGGTTAGTCTCTATCTTAGACAGTGACGTCTGTGCCTTTGGAGTTTATAAAACTAAAGATATCATAATAGTTTTTTAGATTTTTGTCTCGTACTAGTTGAAATCATTATCTGAGATAGTGACTTCACCTTGATAGTAGGAGATGTCAAGGTGAAGTCGTTTTCTTAAACAGTCTAAAACTAGTCTTGATATCTTTGGCTTTGTGAACTTCAAAACACAAGAGTTGGTATCTTAGATAGCGACAAACCTAGAACCGAAAAAAAAACCCATTTGTCATCAAGCCTTTGGAAAATAACTCAAAAGAAATCCGCATAGGCGCATATTAGTGGGCATCTAGACTTGTAACTCTTTTATTACAACTACTAACTTTGTTCTCTAACTGTTCAAAACATATAATCGTATCCAAAATACGCATCCAAACACCTTTTGAATCTTTAGTTTTACGGTCTATCAAGAAGTAAGACATGAAAACTGTAAATCAACCTACAGAATGTAACATACTTTTATACAACTTTATGTTTAAATTATTTAATTCAAATCAATAGCACACTCGTGTATCTGGCCTTTCAGTTTCTTTTCGAAGCTGCAACACTGAAATGCATGGAACTAGCAACAGACCGGCATGGGTGCTGTGTGCTGCAGAAATGTCTGAGCCATTCAGATGGTGAACCAAGAAGGCGTCTGGTTCGTGAGATCACTTCAAATGCTCTAATTCTTTCACAGGATCCATACGGGTACACACCAACCGGACCCTAACCTGACCACCCTATCTTGTTAGCAATATTATTCTTAACTGAGTTGTGCATTTTCAGAAACTATGTTGTACAATATGTATTTGAGCTTCAAGTTCCGTGGGCAACATCAGCCATTCTTGATCAACTGGAGGGTAACTATGGTGACCTCGCTATGCAGAAATACAGTAGTAATGTTGTTGAAAAATGCCTGAAATACGCGCGAGATGAATGTCGCGTTTGTATTGTCAATGAGCTGATGAATAACCCGCGTTTAGATCAGATCATGCAGGATCCGTATGGAAACTATGTTATCCAAGCAGCACTTCGTTCTTCGAAGGTTGGTATATTTTTATTATGATTCGCTTTTTGAACCATCGTATATTTGGATTTTCGTTGTAACTTGGGAGGGTTGGGTAACTACGTTAACATGTCAAAACGGCCTCGCGTGAATATTTTCTCTTACTAATGTGTTAAATATGACATGTTAACGGCCTCGCGTGAACATTTTCTCTTATTAATGTGTTAAATATGATAATATTATTACAGTAATAATCTAGACTTTGATTTAATAAAGCGTTTAAGAATATTTTTTTGCATTTAACAAATTTGAGACCATTTTTAACCGCTCGACTCATTAGATGTATTTCATTTAGTTGGATATATTAAACTAACATATCTAACCTATTAGATAAAACATAACTTATTGTCTCGTTCAGGGAGCTCTGCGCGAGGCGTTGGTCGAAGCAATAAAGCCCCATGTCCCTACGCTACGCACAAGCCCGTATGGCAAAAAGGTTTTGTCAAGTAACGGCCTCAAAAAATAAGCTAATTTAGTAAGACATTCAAACGTTTAATCACACTTCTTTTCTTATCATTAGATTATCATTGTGTTTTGCTTGTTACACGTCATGTCAAGTAATAAAGACATGACTATAGTTCTCTATAACGATATAAGATTACATATACGAAAAGAATCTGAATCTCGTGTACTTTTCTTTGCAGGTTCAAGATTTTGTTCCTAGTTAAGGCTATTGTTTGTTTTAGAAATAAAGATTTTAAAAGCTTCTATCAGCCATTAGCGGCTAATTGTGTTTGTGCAAAAGACTAGGTCAGTAGTAACTGACTCCTTGTGCCAAATTATGGCGTGGGTGAGTTCTTGATACGGGGCCATCCGTTTGTGTGGTTTGTCGTTCAACTAGAAGTAGTTGAGGTTATTTTTTTGGTGCATTTAAGGATAAATCGGCATTCTGTCTATGTATGCGTAGGTATGCATACACAAGCCGATGTGCTCATTTGAGCACACATTGGGGTTTCTTTTGTTTGACGTACTTTTGTAGAACTATAATGTTAAGAGGTGTAATCCTTTGAATAATATTTGAATGCGAACTCGTCATGTTAGCTTAACATATTGGGTAATTACTATACTACCCTCACCTGACCCTTTCGTTTGGTCTTCCAAAACTTCATTAAGCATCTGACAATTAAGGTCTGCAACACCAGCTTGCTGAAATGTTGAAATGAAGCCCCATAAAGTTAACATTTTGAGTTCATGTATCTGAAATTACCACAATACCCTCAAAAGATCCTAACATATATGGCATAACCATGAAATTGTTCATTTAAAAGTTCCAAACAAGATCCAAATCATTCATATGTTGGAGGTCATTAAGAAAATATAATCAAGATTTCTGAAGCTAAACATGGGGAGGGTCTTCTTCCATATCCTGAGCCATAGTCTCACCTGGTTCTTTGTTTTCAGTAAGGGTTGTCGAGCTGGAGGAAGCTGCCCCATTCTGTTGAGGATTGATTGATACTAAATTACTGAACTCATTCTGCAGATAAAATATTAAAAGAAAAGAAAAAGATTAGATACACAATCAGAACCACATAAAAAAGTACAAAAATGATACATGATCCAAGAGTTAACAAGCACCTGCACGTAGGCGATGACATCAGTTGAAGTAACCGATTTTCCCTCCTGAATTTGGGATGAAATCCAATTGTATACTTTCATCTGCATGATCATGCAAAAACATATAACTTCGCACTGTTTGTAACCTGTGAATATATTTTGTGTCTAATTTTGCATGATTCAATTACACAGAGATAAGAAACATGCATATATATACAGGAGCATGTTCGTTTCAGAATCAATAATATGTTGAATAATCATGAGAATTGTATAATGGACTTGTATACAATGCATATAACAGAATTAGAAGTAGTGGGAGAGAGAAACGGACCGTGTTCCATATCGTATTGCGTATCACATTCAAAGCAATAGGTAAATGTTGGGGGCGGAGTCTTTGCACAACCGGCCCTAACCCCTAAAACTATGTGAAACAATTTGGTGGGTTGCCTAAATTATGATTTCTTGTTTCCTAAATTATTAACTCTAACTTATTTATTATAGATAATGGGATAGGCCTTTGTAATTCCCTAAACACAAAATTATATTAACCCTACTTGCAGCAACTAAACTTAGGTCACACCGACCAAACCACACTATAAATCATGTGGTTTGTTTTCTTTTGTTTATGGTTTGTGTGTTTATGTGTTTAATACCCTAACAGGATAAATACATTATGTTGTTCTCGTGGTTCTCAACATATTATTGGTTCTAAAACTAACGCCCTACGTATTTGTGCGCATGTGTTATATTTTTAGTTATTCGACGCTTCTCATGTTACCTTGCTTATCTTGATTTTGATGAGGTGTTTAGGTGTGTGTTAAACATGATACCATTTGTATGGTTCTAAGCATAAAGTATCTCGTTATTGGAAAGGAAGGAAAGAATGTATTCCTAGAACAAGGTTTACATAAACCACTACCCTATCCATGGTCATCCCTTTTTTCTACGTCATCTGTGTCGCTTGAATAAAGCCAATTATGGTATTAAACATGGAGCATGGTATTGATGTGATGCAACTTACATCACTTGTACGTATATTTATTGACATTAATCTTATCTCTTTTGATATCGTTATTCGTTATTATTGCAACTTTTGTTTTCTTTATCTCTATCATTATTACTCTGATTATCTTCTAAGTCTGGCATGAAAAATCTTGGCCCTTTATCCTATTTAAAGGGAATCTTTATAACTCACAAAAACATCTGCTATGTTTCTTTCCCAAGCCCCTTTGCTGCAGATTTTCTTGCTCATACTAACATGTCCTCATGCAACCCTTGTAACAACTTGTCAATATCAAATCCAACCTGTCACCCATTTTGTATCATCATAGTTTATATCATAGCCTAGTTAACGCGCTACACAAGTGTGACGTTTCTATGTGCCAGTATTGCCTATGTTGTTCAACAAGTTTGTCTTTTCATGCACGATCCTCTTGAACCAGATGCTTGTGTCTTGAAGCATATTATTTGATATAGTTGTGGTAACCATTGATTAGGGTCTCAATTTTTTGTTTCCTTTTCGGTCGGCTAGTTGCATATACCATTGTGGATTGGGACGATTTCCCACACTCATCAGTATACCTTTAGATGTTATGCACGTCTTGGTGATAATATTGCTTATTTGTCCTCAAAGCACCAACATGTTGTGTTTTTTTTATGTTAGAAGTTAATTATAGGTGCATTGCAAATGTTGTTTGCGAATGAACATGGGTTCACATATCTTCTTTTCAAATACATTTCCTTTATCTTATCAGTTTTTTTACATTTTCCTCTTCTTCACCCGTTCAGTATTAGTAATACTTAATATGTTAATGAGGTCTTTATCAGGTTTTCCGAAGTTTCTGATAAAAGACTTCGAAAGATACGGAAGGAATGTGAATGCTACTTACTCAAAGGTGACAACAATAGCATTATTCACTTGCACTATTTTCTATGTTCGCTAAATTCATAGGTCTATTCTTTTCTTTGTTTGCTACCACCACCAATTCTATATCTATTTGAACATCAAAAGAACGGAAAACCTAAATCCCTAAAGGCAAACATTTGAAGCATTTGACTCGTTTAGATAGTTACTCCAAGGAGATAACTAATTCATAATGGAAAAAGGTCAATGTAGGACCAAAATTCTAGTTTCAAAATTCTCAAGATCAAATTTGAATATCACACAAAAACCTCAAGAATTTCACAAAAGGGAAAATTCTACATTTCTTGAAAAGATTTTGACCAGATTCAAGTCTGGAAAGTACCAATTTTGACTCAAAGTCAAACATGAACTACAAATTCAACTTTCAAGCATACAAATCTCTCATAACTCGAAACCAATTCATCTTAGCAATAACATACCAATAATCAATCACAAGATTAACCCTAAATCACGAAATCAATGCATGCTAACCCAATTATCCCCAAACAAGACAATCAATCGGGCATCATTCCATATCAAATCAAACGAATTTGAAGCAAACAATAACGAATTCAAGCAAGAACAACAAAATTAAAATTAGGGTTTATCGATTCTCACAAGGGAATGTCTCCGACCAGCATCAAACGAAATGGGCTGCAGATTCACCGATTGATGATAAAGTTTAGCAACATCAGCAGCAACACGTTGAAAATTGAGAGCAACTTCGGGTTTATTCGCAACAGAGGTCTCGATTCTCCTCCTTTGCGCCATTTAAATCCTCTGGTTCTTGATGGATTACGTCGAAATTGATCGTCATTTGGGTGTGCATTTGGGTTAGAAGAAGGGGACAAAAACGAAATCAAATGCAATGAGATTCATGAAATTGGATAGTGGATTATGGTAATTTGATATACGTAATGTGGGAATCGCATTGGCTGCATTGATTGAAAAATGAACAGGTGGTGGATTTCTATCATCGGCAGTTTATGTGTTTATAATCAGTGATACACGTACACTACTTGACTCTTACGATACGGTCTGTATTCGTATCGTAAACCTATCACATCATACGATACGGTCTATATCGATTCTGTAAACTAGTGATTTGTACTATATGTTCGTGTAATATCATATGGCATGTCATTATTTGCACTCTAAGGGCGTAGAACATCATATGATTACGAATTTACGATACGTCAATAACTGTATTATACGGTTAGTATGCCATATTGGTGTTGTGCCAGTGGTATGTTACTTCTGTTTGTATAGATTGATGCTTTTAAACCTTTGGTTTGAATAATTAGTTCTTTTTTTTTGTTTTATGGAAAAATTTGGTAATTTTCTGAATTCGTTATACATATAATACGACAAGTGGCGTGTATGAATAACGTGGACGAAAGTCGAAAACAACTTTAATCCTCATTCGAATAATAGCACACGGAGTATAAAAAGTTATCAATCGATTAGAAAAAGAAGTGATTCATACGCTGAGTGGTAAAAGTCGAAATCGAGTTAATAAGCGCTAGAGAATCAAGTCAAATACTTAAGATTTCAATCGAGTTGTATGTAGTAACATTGATACATTCAAACTCCAAAGTTAAAATTTGATGATTTTTCTTCTTTTCTTTTTTAGGGTTATTAATTGATACATATCGGTTATTGTCGGTAAGTCGAAAACAAGGAAATTTGTGTTTAAAATTTTTGGTTTTTCGATTAACTCATCAACATCAATAAACCTAACCGGAGAAGATAGTTCACTTAACCTAAAAGTAGGTATGATGCCCTAATCTTCCAACTTTAGATATTCTGAGTGATACTAATTCAAAAGTATTAGAATTGACAAATTTCAATAAATTTAATCGATTGTTTTGTAACAAGACGACGAATATTGTCGTTAACTGGTTAATCATGAACCAAAATCTATCATATATCGTATAATATTTAAGAGAATCGTTACTATTTTTTCCTTCTTTTGGCATAACCGCAAGAACTCGTGTCGACGAACAATTATAAACCACAACTATTTAACAGTTTTTAAGCTATATTTGATCAATCATATGTTAATAACAACAAATGATGTTTTCTTAAGTAAATCATATGATAAAATCTACTATTCATAGCATATTAATACTCAAGTTACTCGTCATGTGAGCAAGAATATTTTTTTTCATATATTAAGCAACCCCTTAAGGGCGATAGATTAGATGGTGGTATTTGTCGACCAATGCATGTTATACGCAAGCAATGTCAAGCATTGATTTGTTCAAAACACTATCTAGTTACAAAAATTCAACGCTGATCACGCATTGTCATGACGTATGTAAAAAAAACATGATTTTATTCAACAATATCAGAGAGCTAGATGTTAGCTCTGATACTTCTTTTAGGTAATTTCCCTATTCAAAAAAAGGTTGTTGACAGGATTTGTTGTGTATTTGATAAATTCTTCTTGTGACAACAATTTTGATCATATCCACGGCCGAACCTCAAATTCTTAGACTATATGTAGCGATTGGGGAGTTAAATAATACTCAATAAAAATCATTTTCACTAAAGACTCTTTTAAATCAAGTCTAGGGGCAAACTAATGTTTGAAGCCCCTATTGATACAATAATATAAGAAAATTTGTGTTTGGTGTTTGTTAAGGGATTGAAGCCCTATAGATTTGAAGACATTTTTAACTATTTTGTAATAATATTTGGAATCCCTAGTGATGGAACCAGGAATTTTCCCAGTGGGGTCACTATTTTTCAGTTATTCGTTTTGTAACAAGATAATATAAAATTTTTCGGGTTATCCAGTCGGGTCGGGCGGGTTAGGTTCGAAAAGTAATTAATGTAAATCCCGAGTTCATATTTGAGCTTGTCTTTTTCTTTATAATCAAAATCATATGGATACATATCCGCACATAGAAGTCCTCCCGATTAGTCTTCGAGAGGCTTAAAAAATCAAAGAACACGAAGCGGTAAAATCAAACTCATGGGTTGGTTAAGCTGAGTGAATTGCCTAGGCGCTTGACTAAGCCTTTGCCTTGGCATATAGCCATGTTGGCCTTGATCGTGCAAGTTTCCCTGCATGTGGCTCGTCCGTGCTTTTCTATTCCGCTTTGCCGCCTATTAAGAGAATAGGTCCCGTTCAAGCGGTCCGCCTTTCTTCATCTATACCAGCCGCCACGCACGAGCCTATAGAAAGGATTTCAGCGCCCCTCTCTAGATAAGAAGCACCCCAGCTTCATGCGAGCTCACCCTATTGACCTTAGCATCTTTGCAATATCAAAGTAATAAAAATTGTTAGACGGGCTCAAAGAACTCATACAAGTAAGCAATTCGGTAGCCACCTCGTTGAAACGATTACTAAGCTCTTAGATTTGCATATCTAAAATCGTATTAAAGTTATCAAACTCATTATAATGTCTATTGGTGATGTTAGTCTTTCTTCTTCGATATTTCGGGTCAATGTAATCTTCTTCCATAAATTAACAAAATATTGATTCTAGATTTCTAAACACCTAAATTAACAAACAAATTATAAATTCTAGATTTCTAAATTCTAAATACACAAATTAACAAACAAATTATAAATTCAAGATTTCTAAATTCTAAATACATAAATTAACAAATAAATTAAGTAAAATAAGTTAAATCTAACAATGAAAACGTTAAAGGATTTGAACTTTAAATAAACAATTTAGTATTCTAGACTTGTAGTTTACTTAGTCACTTAGAAAACGCAAAATCCTCATAAAATCAGGGGGAGGTCGCGCACTGGAAGCTGGAGTAGTCGTCAATGGCTGACGAGGGGGTGGCGGCAGCGGTCAATGGACAAGGAGACGAGCAGTAACAGTTAACCGGGGGGGGGGGGGCATTCGAGCATCAGCATTCAACAGTTCGAATGGTTGGGAGGGAAATAATGAGGGTTAGGGTATTATTTTGTGTTTTTACAATAAGGGTAGTTTAGTATTTTTACTTGAATAAAAAGGGGAAAAATTAAAAAAAAAAAAAAAACTGTTGCAGCCTGCAAGTTTCAAACTCGTGGCCTTATTTTGGAGAAGGGCATGCATTTACTAGCGAACCAATGATATCTTTGAGGTATTTCGTCAACTTTAATATACTAATAGGTTCACTTCGAAGTGAACCTATAGGTTCACTAAAAAATTTGACATTATACATTACACTATGGGTTCAAAAATCAATGGGATCACTTGACCCCGTACCCGACACCCTAGTTCCGCCCCTGGGAACCCCGCTAAGTCCGGTCTTGATTCAAGTATGCGCCGTTCATTTATTTCACAAAATGTTATATTGACGACTCTTAACGACCCATTTTAACATGTCTTAAGCTCATCATGTAAGAAGCAAATCCAGCTCAGTAAATGAACACACTACCCGCACACAAAAGTAGGAGTGTAAACGAGTCAAACCGGGCTCCAAGCTACTCGAGATCGGCTCGAAAAATACTCGAACCGAATTGAGCTTACACAAGCTCGAGCCCGAGCTATATTATGGCTCGTTTACTAGACGAGCTCAAGGCCGCGCTTCAAGTATCGAGCTCGAGTCGGCTCGCGAGGCTAAACGAGCTTGTTGTTTATATATTTTTATTTCATTTTAACATATAAATATATATTCACTTAAATTACATTATCATATATATTATTATGATATAAATAATTAAATAATATATATTATGTTATATATAAAGTTATTATGATTATAGCTAAATATAAACATAATTATAAAAAGAATTAATATTTAACAATACACGGCCAAGCACGAGCCGAACTCGAGCTTAAAAATTTTCTAACGAGCCTAAAAATTTTCTAACAAGCCGAGCTTGACCTCAAACTTTCTAAAATCTAAACTACCCGATCTCAAACTCAGGCTCGACTCGTTTACCGCCGTCACGGAGTAGTATTTAATTTACGCCAAAGCAATAATCACCGTTACGTTTTACACAAGTATTATATAACCCACCACCAACTACACCGCCAGCAGCAATGGCCAATCAACAAACACCACCAATCCCCCTCTCATCTCCACCGTCGTAACCCCCAATCCCATGGTCTTCAACACCGTCCTAGTGGCCACCGTCGCCACCGTCTCCGCCGACGTGTGGCAGTCGGTCGCCTGCATCTCCGACCGCATCAGCAGCCAAGAGTTGCTAGATCTCGTCATTTGTTTCCCCCTTCAACAGTTAGGTCGTTTTGCGCTTTGCGTTTGGAACTTCTTCTGTGTCCCTCCGTCTCCTCCTCCTGAATCGTACTATTATTACTACGATCATGATGACGATGAGTCGGATTACGGTTCCGATGCGAGTTCCGCCGCTGCCGGTGGGTTTTATGGTTACGATCGGGGAGTTCGTGAGTCGTACTCCGATTCGCATTCGGATTGATTGGTTGATTGACGGTGATTCGTTTTGATTTGTGTCATTGTGTGATTGTTGCGTTGTGTATAGTAAGTTAGTAACCCTAATTGCTGTTGTTGTTAATCACTTAATCATGTTTATTATTATATAGTTTTAGCTTTACGGATGTTGTGGTTTTCTCGAATCTATACGTGAACTGATATATGTTGTTAAGTGCTGATTTGTTTGAGTTGATTGCCTGATTATGCTGATGTTGTTTGGTTGATTGAATGTAAGAAAATAAGAAAAGAAGTATCATATGCTATTTTACTCAAATTGCTCATTAGTGTGGTCTGATTACTTACTCTGATGGATATATGAACATATACTGGTGTAGTGGTATGTTTTATGATGATTATAATTATATATGTTGATGTTATAGCTGATGATGAAGCATGATTGGTGTTTAGTTCTTTCATAAATTGGGTGTTAAGATGATTAGGTATTGGGGATTTGGTGTCTTTCTGCCATTATTGTTCAAGTAATCTTCTTTTGCAGATTCTTTATATATTGATCTCTCAGTTCATAAACAATCATGGGGTCCTGTATTTGTATTTTTCCCTCATCTGTAATCCGTAAGTTATAGACTCCTGGTTGTTGCAGATAGATATTATTCCTCGATTGTGCGTCATTATCTTTGCTTATTGCTATTTTAACAAATTCGGTTCAGTTTCTTTGTATATTCGAGTCAGGTCGTATTGGTTCATGTTACAGGAGGACTTTATACATGTTGTGCAGTAATGTGTGTGGTAACTGTGGTTTTTTCTAGTTTTTAAATGGGCCTTCTTCTCTCAGGTCTCATTTTGTTTCTATTTTTTGTCAATTGAGTTGTTTCTATCTAGAATATGCATCATCAAGAGTCATTGCCTATGTTTTGTGAATTAGTGATAAACATATTAGGATGTACATAAACTTATTTCACATCCAAGTTTCTTCTTTTGTGTGTAGTTTGATCTATTTTGTTGTGCCTTTGTATTATAGACCAAATATGAAGCCTTTTGGTTCAAAAGAATGCCTCCTTAGTTTGTTCTATGGCAACCATATAAGATGGTTGACGGATGAGCCTGGGGTGCATGTTGTAGCCAAACACATGGTTTAAAACTAGCTGGTGACAACATTGATGTATAGTTAATAAGTACATAACACGAGCACGGCTTGTAGTCTAGAGACTTCACTTCTTGACGTTGGCTTTCTTAGGTGTATTGCTTGAAAGTATATGTTACACACATTGGAAATGTTAAGTTTTAAAGTTTGGAGACATGCCCCAAAATAGTTTGAAAAACATTTTACAATGCAAGGCCACCATAGTGTGTTGTTTCACCTTAAGACTACTGTACCCTGGGTTGACTGTTTAGACCGGGAAATAAGCCTTCGATACCAGGGCCAGAAATCTTCCAATGGTGTTTTGCGCCTATAGTTATTTCAATTAAGATTCATACTCGTGTGTATTCATAATGTAATTACAAACTTTAATATGATAACTAAAAAGAATCTTGTGAATACGGCCACAGGCATAGGTCGCTCTTAATTACGTACTTTCTATTTCTTAAGATTGCAATATGCTTGATCTTGGTTAGTAATTTCTTTTATAAACCGAAAAATGATTGTGTAATTGTAACATGCTTCACTGCAAATTGTCAATTTTGAATGTGTTAGAATCATTTGAGCTTAACTTTTATAAATAAAACGAGTTAAGAGCCAACATTCGTTGTTGAAAAGTTACCTGAAAGCAACCAATAGCACCCTGGATAGATTTATTCCTTTTATTAATAATATCTTAGTTACCCAGGAAATTGCTATAAAAGAAAGTTTTACCAAAAGCAAAATCATGCTTATGGTGCAGCATAATCATAAAGTGCTTAAATTGCTGCGAGGTAACGTTTCTTTTGCGGCTTTAGATATGTTAGTTGGTGAGATTAACAGGATAAATCATCTAATTATATCCAAATAATCATGTGGCTGACATCTTTTTACCAGCTGTGGTCTTCCGTGTGCTTGTAAATTAAACAATTACGTTCAAATTGTACGAAAATCGTTCGGGCATTACGATGAATGCACCATGAATCATCACACGTATTTAGTCGGCATTCGTATGGAGAATATATACGAACTTGTAGTGAGTCCATAGAAATCTTAAAAAGATACCAATTTTCTTCATCATCAGTCATTGGTACGTAAACCTACAAAACAATTTAATTCACGGATATAAATTTATGATTTTTATTGTAAAACATGAAAACAGTATTACTGTATCAACTTCCCATAACGCGGGATATAGACAGTCACTCCCGTCGCCATATTCGTTACCCTTAACGGACCCCGAGTATATTAAGTTAAACCACTTAAATGAGAGAATCGTCCAACGATCACTACCCGGCAACTCTTCTGTTCTACGTATTTCTTCGTATCTCCATATTGTGATTCTATTTATCCACGCCCGAACATGCTATAAAATAACAACTTTTTTAATTGTTAGAATTTTAAAATAAAATAAAATTTACAAAAAAAAAATTTAAATCATACCTCTGTACCTAAAGACACGTTTCCGAGTAATTCACGCCAAAATTGTAACTGAATATCGGAATTACCCATGTAATACACCCTGCATGTTTGGGAATCACCGTTACGTATAAAGTGAATAACATTTTTAGACCAGTTCCTCCCATTTTGCCAATTATGATTATCTATTGAATCAGGAATACTTTCCACAATATCTCGTGAGTTTGAAGATGACTCATTTTGACGTATTCTATTACCTCTACGAGAAGACATTTTAACTGTTTCGTTTCTCACTAACCGTATATAACAAGTAATATATAACGTTTTATACAGAATCTTAAATCGAATTAAGGAATAATACGTCACGTCACATAATTATAAAACTTAAAAACGTACGTAAATCGAGGAAAATAAATTCACAGAAGGACTACTACGGCCCGTGAGAGAACTCACGGGCCGTTATGACACTAGTTCACGGGCCGTGGGTATGGAAGCTTACGGGCCGTGATGTGTTTCACAGTCCGTGAGCATATACAGCTGTGAAAATTAAATTTCGAAAACCATACGGCCCGTAAGACCCTTCACGGGCCGTGAAAAAAGTTAAAGGGCGTTTATATAACACCTGATAGGGTGTCTAATTAGCAATGGCCTATTATTAATTAATATCAATAACTAAACTTACCTAGTAAATTTCACATATAACAAAAGGTTATTGGTATAATCTATAGGCCTCTAGGAAAAGTCAAATGAATACAAACTTTTTCTCTATCCTATTATTATAGAAAAACTACTCATTGACAAACCTTAGCCCAACAAACTTTTTATCAAAATGAAAGTTATAAATTATGGATATGGTACATAGTGTAGAGTAACACGAGATAACTAAAACAAAACAATATTGTTTGATTAAATTGTTTGGTTTAATATGGTTTGTAAATGGGCAAGATTCTAATCAGGCTAACATTAAAATTCTACACATTTTATTTTAGTTAAGATCGTACGTTTATAATAGTCAAAAAATATGTTAACAGATATTCACAAACTCAATTTATGCTTTGTATATGATTAACTCATTTTATGCTAGTTTAACATCATAAACATTTTGAAATGTACAAACAAATCCCAACTTTTAAGGAAAATAAAGCATATGCTTGAGAGCATTTAAGTAGAGATGTTATCTCTATCTCTATCTTCATTGTTTAGAGATTTCTTGTATTTTACATCTTTATTAGTATCTCCATCTCCTTCTTTATCTTCAAACTTTAGAGTTTAGTGAATAGTGATTCTCTAAACATAGAGATTTACTATTTATGAAGTTCTATATTTTTTTGTGAGTGTATAAAAGAGAGAAACAATAATAAAATAAGTGTTTGTGAGTGAGATAAAGATAAAGAATAAAATGTGAGATGTTAAACAAAATTAAAAGATAATTTTAAAGAAATATAAAATTTAATTAAAATATAACGATGGAGAATGAGATTGTGTTCTTAATGCTATGATACAACTAAAGTAACGCAGAAAAAAATGTCTTAATTTATTATTTCCTTTTCAATTATTGTGTGAAATACTCTACCATGGTTAATAACCTCCCTTTCTTTTAAAGGTAGAGGATTAAATCCTCTATTGATTGTTAAGAGTATTCGTAATAGAATCTTTATATCTATTTCATCTATGAAATTTGAAGATTTATTTTTATTTTGTATCTTTATTAGAATCATCATCTCTATTTCAAAATTTTGAAGTGTTATTAATAATGATTCTTTATAAAAATATCTCTCAGGATAGAGGAAAGACTTGCTACCACATACCCCCTCCAGACCCTGCTTTTCAACGGGATACACTGAGTATGTTTGTTTGTTTGTTTATAAAAATATATAATAAATGTTTATAAATCAGATAGAAATAAAGATTGAAATGTGATAATAACAATAAGAAAAAAATTTAGAGAAACGTGATATTTAATTAAATTACAAAAATAAAGTCGTGGAGTAGATTATCTACTATATATGTTCTAGGAATAAATCTGAACCTACTTGGAAAAATAATAAAAATTTACAATAATGGTATGACATATTTTAGCTTAGATTCACAACTTCATAAGGCACTTGTGCAATCATATAATCAACTTTCTCTCTTCTACTATATCGGAACAATATCAGAACAACACTACATGCACATACTTGTACAATTTTTTATTTAAAATCAGTTTCATACACATACTTATACAATTTTCCATTTAATATCAATTTCATACAATCGATTTCATACATAAGGCACTTGTGCGTCTATATGATCGTCTCTTCCTCTATATATATCTCTCTCTCTCTCTCTCGTTATATAACATCAACACTACATATACATACGTGTACAAATTTCTGTTTACAACTAATCTCGTATTAAAACGCATACATACCATACACACATATATACGCATCCATATATTTATATAGGGAAAAAGAGGAGTTTTCTAGTAAGAGGCAAAAGTACGGACAATCAAATTTTGAAACAACAATGATTAAAAAAAAAGGTAAAATGATTCAAAATATAAATTGCATTTAAAGCATATTATTGAATTAACATATACTAGGCAGTAGGCAAACAAACAAATTTGTCCAAAAATCAAACCATCACATATTTCTCTTTCCAACTTCTACCAACTCTTAACCAAAAACCTACCCAAATTCACTCTTTTCATTCTGAATCACTTTCCATGCTTCCCATTGCCTTCAATCCTCTTGGTCTCTGCCAAAAACAATGTACAACTCATCAGAACATGATACACAACTTTTACTGCATAGGGTACAAGTAAATACAGCACAATTGCTCCAAATTTGACCACAAGGGTGGTTCCAAATCCATTGCAAATGCACAGTAGCACCCAACTTTCAACAAATAGATAGCATGATTCCTTGAGCTATGTATAACTTTCAATACATAAGGTACAAGTCATTGTAGCAAGATTTGACCAAAAGGGTACACCAACCTTCTTAGAAGTCTTCTTCTCCCTAACTTCATATCTTTCTTGGCATAGATCAGATAACCATGCACCAGGACTTACCAACTGCATTTAAAACATCAAGATTCAAATCAACATTCATAACAGAATATTGGAACTACCAGGAACAAAATCAAAAGGGAAATTAGGTAATTTTACAAGTAAGGTCCTTTGAATGATCTTGGCTCTTTTCTTAGGCCTTTGAGGCAGTTTACACCCTTTCATTGCCATAAAGTCTTCTTCTTTCTCTTTGCTTGATAGTGTAGTGAACAGTTTGGGCCAAACAATCTTTTTACTCTCTTGCTTTGTATCCATTGTTAACACCTTCTTGCTACTGCTACTTTCCTCGAACCCGCCTCCCGTTGATCCTCGTGTCGTGTAATATCGATCTTCTTTTTCGGGTGATGATAATGCTGACATTGTCTTCCTGTTGGTAACCCTAAAATCTATCAGAAAGCAAGAAAATAACCCACAAAACAAATATATTTCTATGTTTTATGTGGAAACTTAACAATTATTTAATAAAGAAACACAAAACCATCAAATTATTGATTGAATTTGACTAAACCCATGATGATTTGCGCACATAGACTGTGTTCTTTATCAAAATCCCACAAACAGAATGCTTTATAGATGCATTCAATAAATGCATACGAGAAGTAAGAAAAAGCACCAAACTTTATCTTTTTCTTTGGTTTCTAACAAAACCCTTGTTTTCTTTTTGCTTTAAATTAATAAAATAACCAATAAATGATATAAAATATTATAATAATCTCTGCAATAGCTTCAAGCTGGAAATGCTATAGATCTAGGGTTTTCACCAAGCAAACACAAGATTAAGAGAGGTTTGAGTAAATATGGGGATAATACCCATAAAATTAATATAAAATTAGATTAATAATAATCTTTTACCTGTTGATGCGTTGAGGAGATGAAGCATGAACTGGAGGTAGATGATGATGATGATGATGAGAATCTTGTTCATTTACAACCCTTCGATCAACACGTTGAGATGTGATTTTTTTCTTCACAACAATTTCATTTCCATCTGATTTTCCATTCATAGTTGTTGATTCTTTCACCTTCACAAATCTCAGTCTCTTTCTGCTTCCCCACTGTAACTTATCCATTACACCAAAAGCTTCAATCTTTATCACTGAAAATGAGTGACGACCTTCATTTTAGTCAAGAGCCCTAAAAAATATCAAGAACCAAGAACAAAAAAGAGATAAAACTGTTATTAAAGAATACCCACATGAAGATCTATGCTAAAATCCTGTTTTCAGCATCAAATCTTCAAAATCTAACCCTGCATTTCATCATCATTTAAGAACATTAGAAGTCAAATATTTGAACTCTCTTTTTGCAAGTAAAAATCCCATTTTCAGCCATGAGTTCTGTAAATAAAGTGACTCAATAACATATATAAAGAAAACCCACATGGAGATCTAATAAAAAACCACAGCATCAAATTATACAAATCACTCTGCATTTCATAATCATTTGACAATATGAGAACACAAAGAAAATCCCAGGTGAAAGTCACAAATAATTAAAGATAAAATATTACAACAGCCACAAAGCTGCAATCTTTATCTTCAATAATCAATGTTTTTTACAGTTATTGAAAACCCAAGTTCTTGTAAGAAACTAAGAACATAGAGCAAAGATTACAAACAAATATAAAGAGATCACTTAATAATCTATGTTAGTAGCAGTTTGAAATCTTCAAGATCACCTTGCATTCAAGAAACCACAAGAATCATGTATGGAAAGTAGAAAGAATGAAGGATAAAGATGAGGCAAGGATACAGGAAAAAAAAATGTGAAAATAATGAGGTTTGTTATTGGAGGATTAGATATAACTTAGGGTTTCAATGATTTTGTAAAGTAATTTAGGTTTACAAGTGGGATTTTGTGGATTAATTTTGGGGGAAAATGGGATTTTTGCTCTTCCTCTTTTGTGTTCTTTGTAGTGTAGTTGTGTTTGACAAGAAGAGCAGAAGATGAAGAAATGAGGGTTGTGCGGTAGTTTTAAGGTTTTCTTTCTTTAAAAAATAAATAAAATATTTAATTTTTTTTTAAAGATAGCTAAATCGATGTGGGCCGTTAGATGTAAATTTGACGGTTGGATGTGGCCCTTCCAAGGCTCCTACACACCTTGGGGTTAGCAGCCTTTGGAGCCTCATAGGGCACGTGACATGCATCATCCCCTCCTCTATATTGAAATAGGGTGTAAATCGTTACAAGCCGTCGATTAACGGGTTAAATTGTTCAATCTAAACATGATCTTTTATTTTTGTTCGTGTTAAAAGCATCCATCATGACCCTTATACACTTAAAATCAAGTCACCCAAACACGACATGGTTAATCCGTGAGTGAAAGTTTGTCTATGTCATCAACAAAAACAATGAGAAAGAAAACATTACATTTTATACTAAAAAGACAATTATCATTCTAAGAGCCGTAAACGTAGTAGTTTATGGTTCATGTTATTTAACGCTAATGTTATATTCATAATATTTCATTTATTAATGACAGTGACGAATGAGAAGCCACCGACTTTTTTACTATTTAAACATGTTTTATATATTGTGGATTGAGAGGAAGTTGGTTAGTGCTTTCTTTTATGAGCCTATGTTCAAATCTTAAGGCTGCAATATTTATATTCTTTTACTTTTTTTTTTTTTTTTTTTTTTTTTAGCCTTGTTTTATTATTTTCTTTGAAATTACTTTTTTTTTGTTTTAAAAAATTTGTTCTATCAATATTTCGATCTCTACAGCTAAACCGTCCTAACTTCTTACTTTTTTTAATGTATTTAACAAATAATCATATTCATGTCAGCATTGCAACGCGAGTAAAAAAAATTCTCAAATGTATGCAACAAATTGACATAATTACTAGTATTTTGAAATAGGAAAAATCTTAATTCAATTTCAAATTTTAATCAAGTAAACAGCATTCTGTGTATTGTATATTTCTTTTATAAAAAAACTATGTATTCTTTGTGTAAACTTATATATCCTTTCTTTTAAATCATCCTTATATATTCTCATAATAACAAACATTAAACTGACATGTTTATATTCTCAAATGTTGGATGGAATAAAAAAAAAAAATGAATAAAAAATATTTATATTTCAAATATTCTACAAAAAATCCCAATGTTAATGATATGCATGAAAAAAGTCTAACCATGCCCCATGTGGAAAGGTAACTTACTCATTAATACCATCGAGTCATCGACTGTTTTGTCTACAAGTAAGATTCAAATGCAATGTTGGGCTTAGGGACCCAAAATTGGCCCAAATATTAATGGGCTATATTAGATCCGATAAGTCCATAACCATTTGCAAAGCCTATGGTTTAAAAATTGAATCGCATTTTTGTTCTGTCTCTTTTAAGTTATGGAATATTAGCTGTTAGAAAAAAATAAAAAAATTATGGAATATTATATTATGAATCACATTATATTTAACTAGTTGTGGATGTTGATTTAGATCGTAGTTATTAAGGGTGTGTAAAAATATTTGAAAATCAGAATTTGAAATATCCGAAAATGAGAGATATTCTTTTTGGATCGGATTTGGATAATGTTTTTGTAAATTTTTGGATATTTAGATATCCGAAAGCCTATTAAAATAAAAAATATTAACTATAAGTTTCAGATAGTTTCATCTATTTTCGTATACTTTTATATAAAAAAGGATACGCGAAAGTTTTCCGATAAATATATTAATTTATTATAAAAATTATTAAATAACTCAAATATATTTTTTAAATTTGAATATCCGAACGGATAATCAGAATTTGATAATTTCGGATTCGGATATTAAAATCCATTTCATGTATTTATGCTCTTTAATTTGATATGCACACTCTTACATTATTTTTAATAAAAGTGACATTCTTACTCTTAGATTGATATAATTTGTTGATTACGACATTTCGTCTAACCCACAACAAATATACATCCAACTTTCTGGGATTAGTTTTCTTCTTGTAATAAGGGTTCAGCCACTTTTGATTATAATGATGTGTTCAGCTTTTCAAGATTAATCACTTGTTGTAATGAGTTTATATTGACTCTTTTGGTTTGAACTTTCTGGCTAGCGTTTGATTGTTTATCGATTAAGAATAGATGATTGGAGTGAAAATGTAACACATTTATTAGTATTTTTTAATAGCATTTGTCAAGCAAAGTTTCATAGCATAAAATGATAAAATCATAACAAAAAAAAATTACAAAAAAGAGTTTCGAGGCATTGTGGATGAAAATTATAGGTATAGCTGTACAAGTTTAATCAACTTACATGATAAATTTTAAGTCGATTAAGATAAAATCTATCATCCGAAACAAAGTTGTATATTTATCGTTTAAAAAATATAATAGTGCTTTTAATATATTTAGTCATTGATAAATAATTTGTTGTTAAAATATATGGTTTTTTTTAATAAACCAGCAAATATTAATTTTCTCAGTGACCGTTTTCGCCACTAACTCTTTCATAAATTCTCTCATGTTATTTATTATTATATTTGATATATATTCATGCATCCTTTCATTGTGAGGTATGCAAAACATTCACAAACCATATATTCTTACCTTCGTATTAAATAAACTCCTTTACAAGTATATTACTTTTATAACTTCTCAATCATAAGATGACCTAATGATAATTTGTGACTACTTGTTTGATCAATCAATTTTTTTTTTTTGTCTTTAAACATAAACTCTTTACTTTATACTTGCTTTACATTTAAAATCATTAAACTCACACTTTCCTAGATTTTAACTCACTAAGGGCTGTTTGACAGCATTTGAATAAAACTCTTAATGGTTCAGGTGTCTGAATGGTTCAACACTTAATGGTTCAGGCTGTTTGTTTCGCGAGCAAATGTCTGAATGGTTCAGATATTTGCTTCTGAATGGTTAAACATTATACTAATGCTAAATGGTTAATACCTCTTATCTGAATTGGTCAAACATTTACATTTGAACAGTTAAGCGATATAGTAGCACCTAATGATTCAGACCTCTTACTGGTTCAACACTTGATCATTAAGAAATTGTCAAACAGTCTCTAAGACTATCAATGGCAGAGCTTGAATTAAATTATAATAAGAGGCGGGACTAAAAGTAAACTTTTCTAAAGTGGATGAACTCTCTATGTATACAAAATTTAAACAATCAGATCGAAAATTTACACTATTGATAAATAAAAAAAGAAAAAAGAAAAACTCCACGTTTAAAGACTATCACTTTACCATCGTGAGAGCATTCACAGTCCATTCCTTATCTTTATCCATATAATAGCACTAAATATACTACTTTTTCTCTTATCTTTTTGATTAAATAATATTTTTATACATTTATTATTACATTTTATCTCTCCTATACTCACAATAACTTTTAAAAATATTTAAAAAATTATAAGGGTTAAAACAGTAATTAATTAAATTTACAGATTAAACAGTATCTCATTCATTCACAATCACTTATAATCATTTAATATAATATAAGGATTACAATCATATAAATATGTCAAACGGGCTTAAAACATATACAACCGTAAGTGATATTTAGTTTTCTAGAAATGATATTATTTTCTCCTAATTTTTGTAATTCCATTTTATTAAAATTCATTCAAAAACTTATGAAAGTGAAAACACACACCACCTAACGACAGCTGCGTCCCACCGACACCTCACCCTCCAAAACCATTTTCCAAATTCCGGGCAACGGGCAGCCATACCCCTCTGCCCGTAATACTCACACAAACACACACACCTCTATAAAATCAACCTCACGTAAACCCTAATTTCCACCATCACATGATACATCTGACGATGAAGACGATGAAGCTTTTCACCCTAACAACAATGGCGATGATGATGATGATGATGATGATCGCCGCCACCGTCTCCGTCGTCTCCGCCGCCGATCCTCCCACTCCGGCGCCGATGTCCGACGCTACCACCGCCTTCGCCTCCACCACCGTCGCGTCTCTATCGGCGTTTGCTTTCGCCTTCATCTTCTAGTTCACGATCTCAGTGGTTCGATTTGTGGTGGTGATTATACTGTTTACGTACAGACTGAGGTAGACTTTTGATTTCATCGTTTTGATTTTGATTTTGAGTTTTTGAATGGTGGTTGTGATTGTGGTGTGATTACTTCAGTCTTGATCGAGGTGTAGGTATGATTAATTTGTTTGTTATTCATGTGTAATGAGGGTTTTGTAGATTATTGTGGTGATTGATAAATAAATAATAAAATGAAACTTCGTTTATGTATCCTCGAGTTTATAATATAATTGATTTTGGTTTATCATGCACTTATATATGTAGTTATGTGCAATGGTGTTGTGTTGATTTCGGCAAACATGTTTAACACGTTAAGTAGGGATGCAAACGAAGAGAACGAACATGAACGGAGTCTTATTCGTATTTGTTCGTTAAGAAACAAACTTGTTCGATTATTAAGTAAATGAACATGTTCATGAAGGCTTAATGGATGCAAACAAAAGCAAACGAATATAAGTAAATGTTAATGAACATGACGAACACAATGAGTTCATGAACACAGACGAATGTAAATGATTAAATATTTATTTTAAAATAAAATCTGCATTTTCTATCACAAAAAATTACACAATATCCACACAAAATAAATAAATATTTGACATAATTGTCATAAATGTAATTGACACGGAAATTAAGAACATAAACGAAACATTATTGAACGTTTACGAAAATTAAATGAATGAACGCGACTTGTGTTCATGTTTGTTCGTTTAACTAAATTAACGAAATTTTTTTGGTTATGTTTGTTCATTTACTTAACGAATGAACATAAACGAAATTCTCGTCGAACGATTCACGAAATTTTAACTTGATGTTCGGTTCGTTTGCAACCGTGCTAGTTACAAGTTGAACATGTCAATTAGTTAAACTAAATAACTTCTATATTTTTATGATAAATGTATCGCAACTAATATTGCAGTTGTTGTATTGAAGTGAAGGTAAAAAACAAATCGTTACACATGCATACCTCATTCGTCATAACACATAGGCCTTGTGTTCGTCAAAACATAACATGTTCTAATCTAATTCTTTCGGATTTTTTGATATATTATTTAAAAACATTTTTTGTAAGCAAAAGGTTAAGGTGTATAATTTATAAGCCCTTACGTTGTTGTAAGCCAGACAATTTTTAAATATATTGTTTGTGAAAGACTATTAGAGATTTAAAAATAAAAGTTAAAAACTTTATCAACTAAACCTTTATCAACTAAACCTTTATCAACTAAACCTCACAAAAAAGTTCAATTATTAAATTTAATAAAAAAAGAAAAAATATTTGATCATTTGAACACCTTAAATTTGAAGAGAATTTTTGATGTCGATACTTGATTGGTTAAAAGGCCACCTAATTGTGAATGACAATAGACATATTTCTTTATTACGGTTGTTGCACCTTTTATTCATCTTTTCTTAAAAATAATTTATAATCCCATCAAAGGTGAAATATTAAAAGTAAAATATACACCTTTTCTTACTCAAAAATAAAAGAAATATAAATTATGAACCAATACACTTCATCCGTGTATAACATATCATGACCTAGTATAAGTTAGAAAATATTTACTACCTCGAATACACACACATGTATATATATATTCATTCGTGTCAAAATATAAATTACAATCTATACACGCATGAGCCAAACATGACACCATTACTAGAAAATTAGGTATTTTGCTACATATATTTGTGTCGCTCATACGTAGCAAATAGACATTTCCGAGTGAAAGCATATGCTGTTTCTCTTAATATCGACGAAGTTACTTACTCCATATCGAAGACCACGTTCATAACTCCACTAAATTCGTTGAATGAAATGGCGATAATATCAATCACGAACAGAAAACATGGAGCGAAGAAATTGAAATCAGTAACTTGATTAATCTCAGAAACGTGACTAAAACACTATCAAATTAAACCAATTGATCGCACATATCAAATGTTTAATCCGATGGAAACCAGATTTTTTAGAATGAATATTTGTTGTCTGTGAAGAGAAACCGTACGTTTCTTTTATTTCTTCTAGATATGTTATGTTCTATGTATATGTGCGTTTGTATATATTGAATGATGTTGGACTTCAATAATTTTTAAATTCATATCCATGGAAAATTGGGCCAGCCTTGTTAACAAACAAAAACCCACCTATTACATACCCAAATAATAATAGTAAACAAGTCCATTAAAATAAGCCCAAGCATTCACATACACAACCAATTATATTAGTGTAAAACGAGCATGTTTACGTCACCTAACTCGTTAAGACGTTAATATAATTTACCTGATCATAGTTAATTCAATAACACTAATATTATTGATAATACTAAAATTACCAATACATACAAACGATTATACGGTTTGACCAATTGATCGTACATATCAAATTTGACCATCAAATAGGAACACAAACAAAAACTTATCTTTAGTCATGTTTCCCATGTTTTCTCCATATTACTCGCTCAAACTCTTGATCAAATCACATTAACGTGCAAACTATTAATTAATGACCATCCAAATGCCATATGACCCGTAAACAAATTCGATTAACCTAACAGATATATTAAAAGGTGTCATCAATATAAGTTATTCCCGAGCCTTTAAGTAAAGAGAAAGTCTTTTGATTATCAAACCTACATCATGTTCAAACCCCGCCACGAAGCGCGGGTTGAAAAACAAACTAGTTATATGAAGGAAAAAAAACAATTACTACTTAAAAAAAATGTCTAGAAAATATATCGAATAACAGGATTTACTTTATTGATAGCTATTTAACGAACTTACCAACAGACTTATCTTATATTATGGTACTCTCATCAAATTAATATTTTAGAACATACTCTTACATGAATCTCCCTTTATTCCTGTAAATAATCCAAAGGGACATTGCGAGATTTTTAATCTTCATGTGAACCAACTTAACATTTTAATGATCTTAAGATTCACATCTTTATATGTTCAAGTATGAGTCTTTTAGCTACGAGAAATGTAGCACTTTGTTCGACTATTAGCCCAAATCATACATTTGTAAAGAGTAACACATGAACTACTAAATGCATTAATATACACAAACATAATGAGAAATTCACATGAACATCAATTTCACCAAATCGATTTAAGGTAATCATCGAAGTATTACGATTAAAAAGACCTAGGATATAAATCAGTTCTAAAGATAAAAACCCACGAAAATAAAAGAGCAAAACAATATAGATGGTGTAACTCGTATAAATTATATAAAAAAAACTCTGTAAGAGGTGAATGTCTACGAATAGACTAGTATATTTTCATAAGAAATAAATAATGTCCCTAAAGAAGGGTAAATGTCCTAAAAAGACTAAGAGAACCCCGTAAGAGGTTTTCAAAATAGAATAATAGAATTTGAGAAAAAACTCAAGTACCAAATAAATATGAGATATCAATAAATTATGTACAAAACAATACAATATGAAACCGTAAACAAATATGTGTCAAAGAAATATTTGCATATGTTATAGTAACAAATGTAATTGATGAGAAATATTATGAATCTAAAACTCTATAAGAGTACATACATAGAGATAACTATCTGAAATGACAAGACGTCTAAAGGCTTTAATTAAATTTGACGACAAGCAATTCCAAACATCTATAAACTTCAAACAAACGGGTTACAAATAACTTTTTCTTATAATAAAAAAGAAAGGTAAAGAAAGAGATTGTGTAATATAAGGCATGAATTGTTGTGTTGTGGTTTTTTTTTTTTTTTATCTATCTATGTTATGACTCGTTGACTTTTTGGTGGCAAAACAAAAGAGGCAACATTGATAAGCATATTATTTAAGTTTTGTTTTGGGATACAAAGGTAGTAAACAAAAAAGAAACAAATACAACGTACGTTTTTGTAGTTATATAGTGTGTAAAACTAGCTAGTTTATATACTAGTAGATATGTAAACACAAAGGTTTGTTAATAATTTTAAGCACCAGCTCATGCCTCCAACCTATCTAGAAGCGTCTTACGCCACTTAACGTGAATTTCATGACTCGCAATCGTACTCCTAACCACTTGATGTGACCACATACTCTTTTCCCATTGTGAAAGTCTTGGGGTTCTGGCTTCTTCAATCGCATGAAAACCAAAAACTAGTCGAAAATGTTCGAACCACCCTAGAAAACTTCCAACAACAATATCTAAATAACCAATATCATCTCCACCGAAAAAAGCCTTTCTCTTGCTCAACTTCACGAATGCTTCTTCCAACATCACCATTCCTTCGATGATAAGCTTTTTCAATTCTTCTGTTCTCTCCTTCTCTGATGATAGCATAAACTCTTTAGTCCATGGGTAATACTGCAGACAATATTCCGGTATATATCAGTAAAATATATTGTATAACAAACATATTTAATTCAAAAATAATATGTTGTATAGTATTTAACTTGTAATCGATTTGGTTTTTCATTCACATTGGAAGTTGACCCGTACGTTATGTGGTATTAGTAAAATATATGCATGATTACTTTTATGCATGCTAACCACACAATAGGAAAAAAAACTTATAAATTTAAATCATAACTAACAAATCTTAGTAAATTAAAACCAGGACAAATAGGTGATTATAATTTGAAAACAAGAAAAACTAGATGTTATTGATCAAAATTAATAATTAATTATTAGTCAATAATAATTCATACTAACAATTTAACCGGTGACGCTCTTAATTTTAATTTTTGTTAGCAATTCGACAGAGAATTACATAATCATCAAATATTTAAAGTTGATTTACACTTGATTTTGGTTACAATAATGTATGAACAAAATGAAAAAACAAAATTTTGAAACTAAGTGGAGAATAAATACAAATAGAGTGTGAATCTATAAAATTTATTTACTTGGTGCCATTGATAATAACAGTGAAAGTAAGAAGTATCACCGTACAAATTGGTATTATGAATTATTATCATTCAATAAATAATTATTTGAAATTTTATGATTCATTTTACTTTTAATCTACCAGATGTCTTTTAATGCAAAAGTTTTACTAAAAAAAAAATCTTGGTAGTTTTCATGCCACGTGCATTTTGCCGAAGAGTCGGTTGATAAAACCCCTATAATAATTAAGACACTTCTCAAATAAAGATAGTGTAACAACAAATATGTGGTTTCACTATTTTTGTTAATAATATTATATTTGTAAGTGCTAAAAAATAGTTTTGAAACCTATAATCTAATTTGTGAAAGTAATAAACCAAAAACCTAGATTATTTTAGGATATTTCTAATCTAATTCTATCAACTAATTATACTTACATTTTGTAGAATTTAAACCCTCTACCTTTAGAATAAAGGGAGGCACTATACCACTAGAATGTCTCTTAAGGACAACAAAAAACGAGATGATATATACAATTAATACTAATATTTTGTTTTCAAAGAATGTATACATTACAAACTTTGATATATAGTGTAAAATAAACAAAGTTTTGGCAACTAAAGTTTGAGATAAAAGGAAATTGTTTACAACACCACATGTCACCCATACTTGTAACAAACACAAATCTAATCATCCATACCTGAAGCAACTTCATAAATAAATGATCATCCAGAAAAAGAGTACTTCATAAACTTAAATGTTTGGAAAACAATATGTTTAACTTAAACAAAAGTCATATGATTTGGATCAATAAATACCAGGGTGTCAAACGTGTAGGCCAAGATCCGACATTGAACCCGATCTGAAGGGCTCGAAGGGAGGATAGGGTGGATGTTGGGTTGGATCTCATCAAGGTATTCCATTATGGCAAGAGACTCGATCATGGGTGGTTCATTTGCATGAAAAAGAACAGGAATTTTTTTAAAAACGGGGTTTGATTTAAGTAGGAGCTCGGTTTTATTATCCAGATCTTCCTCAAGGTACTCGTACTCGATGGACTTTAGCTTGAGGACGAACTCAACCCGAGCCACAAATGAACTTCCAGGCCTCCCAAGAAGCTTCATTTCACACTTGTGTGCCATTGAAATTTGAAGGATATTAGAATTGGTGCATTTTTGAAAATGAGAGACGCGTATTTATAGGGTAAAAACTTGCTAAATGATAATGTACCCCAAAAGGAGAAATTCTTATTATTAAAAAATTAGAGGAAATGCAACTCTGTCTATAGCTTTTCAAATCAATTTCGTGTTATTTTCATTTTGATTTTTAAATAATATTGTTACTAATTAGAGCATCTCTAACAGAGAGTTTTTAGCGCTCAAAAACACCATATCATCTGTTTTTTAGACCAAGAACCATTGGGGGTGTTTGTTTTTACAAACCTTGTTCATACATATAAACATGGAAAACATTATCTTTTGGGGAGGTGGGACAAGGGTGGAGCCGGATGGATTGGTAATTAGAAATAAATATAAGAAATAATGATGATGTGTTAATGTCTTTTGATGTTTTTTAAAACACCTTGTTAGAGAGATTTTTAAGAGTTTTAAGAAATGTGTGTTTTTCTAATTTGGCAGTGACTAGGCATGTTTTTTAGTGTTTTTAGAGTCTCTTATTGGTGATGCTCTTACATATTAAACTAGAAATTTCTTTGTACACGATATAGAGGGAACCTTTATATTATAATAAATTTTAACAACTCACGGCAAAGCCCAGGTTCACGCACTAGTATTATAAAACGGTCAGGATATACGTACACCCAGGCATTGTTATCTAAACACCTTAACACCTTGAATACGGCCCGTATTAACCAATACGACCCAACTTGGTCTGCTAAATATCAAATCAGTCATTTATAAACTCTTACAGCCCGTATTGGTTATTACGGCTCGTAATGACTTGGTTTATGTTTACCTGCACGTATCCATTTTTCTGATTTAATAACTTTGATTTTCCAACATTGTGTGCTTCAAAACATCACACAAGTGTCATATCATGCATATGTCTACGTTTACTCATCCAATGGATTTAGACGATGACCTAGATGTTTCTTTCCTATACAAGTCAGAAACATAAATCTATTGGTTCCATGGGCAACATACATGTTTCTGGTGGTGATTTAAATGGCTGAAAAAATTCATATGAAAATTTTAAACTATATGTTTTTCTGGAACCTAAGGCTGGTTCATCAAGTCAGAAACATAAATCTATTGGTTCCATGGGCAACATACATGTTTCTGGTGGTGATTTTACGTGCCAAATACATGTTTTTAGACATATACGTGAACGTTTTTATCTTATTTTAAATATTCTAGTAGAAAGTTATTTTATTCAAGAGTCGATCACTAAGCCAAAACCTAATTATAAACATTCATATCAGTATAAATTAAGGTTTTGATAGTAAAATGTATTCGGTTAGGTTCAGTGTTAGTTCGAGAAAGAGATATCACAACAATACCTAGTGTTTTTACTTTCCAAGAAAACTAAAAGTGATATTTTTTTTAAGGATAATGAAGCTTTAAAGTTGAAACTGAGAAAGTTATGCATGGTTGAAAAGTTTGAATACAAAGTTAATGTATCTAAAAGAGAATAGGTTTGAAGCATCATGTAAAGCTGCCAACAATGAATGTTGTATCGGGGCTTATACTTATTCAGTGGCGGAGCTTGAACAAAACCGTAGGGGGGGCGGGGACGAAATTAATTTTTTTAGAGGGGGAAAACTTGATATTTGTATAAAAATTTACACTACCTGAACAAAAGTTTACACTATCGAACTAAAATTTAACACTACCGACGAAAAAAAAGAGTGCCCCCTGTTCTCCACTAACCTCCACCAGTGCTTATGGTGATTCAAGTATCTTTGAGGTACTTCCAAGATCCACATACTGTAGAAAACAATAGAGAATCCACACCAAAGAAATTAGAACAATTCACAATCAATTGAAAGAAAAACAAAGATTATCACTCAATGCTTCAACGATTACAAAGAAGAAGAAAACTCTGACTTTCAAAAGTCAAGAATGCAACTAACTTCTAAACGAGTATTAACAAACTATTAATACTAGACAATGTTTCAATACTAACTCGGAAATATAGAAAACTACATAACTAGTCCCTGTACTATTTATATCACAATCTCCACCTTAGTACATGACTAGTAAAATCAACCAATGTTCAGAATATTCAAACACTTATTGAACTTTGAACCAGGCACAACTTTGGTCATAATGTCAGCTGCATTTTCCTCAGTATCAACTCTATCAACCCTTACCTCATTAGACTGAATTACTTCTCTAATGAAATGCAACCGAACATTAATATGTTTAGTTCTTTCATGATAAACTTGATTCTTGGAGAGACAAACTGCTCCTTGATTATCACAGAGCACTAAAGCTTCAATCAAATTCACACCCAATTCAGTAACAAATCCTTTCAACCATAAAGCTTCTTTCACAGCTTCTGTGAGTGCAATATACTCTGCCTCTGTGGTTGATAAAGCAACTACATGCTGCAAAGTTGCTTTCCAACTTACCAATCCTCCAAGCACTTTAAAAGCATAACCAGTTGTAGATCTTCCTTTATCTAAATCTTTAGCAAAGTCAGCATCAACATAGCCTAAAACTTTACAATCTGACTCTTGATAACAACCAAAAATCAATCCCAGATTTTTAGTTCCATTAAGATAACGAAAAATCCATTTAACTGCACTCCAATGCATTTTACCAGGATTTGACAAGTACTTGCTAACTATACTTACAGCATAACTGATATCAGGCCTGGTGCACACCATTAAGTACATTAAACTTCCCACAGCACTTGAATAAGGAACTTTCTTCATCTGTTCTATTTCTCCATATTCATGTGGTGAATCTTTAGATGAAAGCTTGAAATGTTGAGCTAAAGGTGTTGTAACAGACTTACTATCATTCATTGAAAACTTTAACAACACTTTAGATAGATATGTCTGTTGATTCAAGAACAATCTTTTGTTAATTCTGTCTCGGAAGATTTCCATACCCAATATCTTCCGAGCAGGACCAAGATCCTTCATCTCAAATTCATTCTTCAACATAAGCTTGGTAGACTCTATTTCCCTTGAATCATCACAACACACCAGCATATCATCAACATATAACAACAAATAAACATATTTGTTTGTCTTATACTCTCTATAGTACACACAACTATCATAGCTGCTCCTCTTGAAACATTGACTCAACATGTAGTCATCAAATCGCTTATACCAGCACCTAGGTGACTGCTTTAAACCATAAAGTGATTTCTTCAACAAACACACCTTATCCTCCTTCCTTGATTCCTCAAAACCAATTGGTTGTTTCATATATATGTTTTCTTCTAGACTACCATGTAAAAAAGCAGTCTTAACATCTAGTTGATCAAGCTCCATATCTTGAGAAGCAACCATAGAGAGAATAACCAGGATGGAAGAGTGTTTAACCACTGGTGAAAACACCTCATTATAATCAACACCGGCTACTTGAGTAAAGCCCCTGGCTACTAATCTAGCCTTGAACCTGGGGGGATCTGTACTATCAATGCCTTCTTTAAGTTTATAAAGCCATTTGCAGTCCACAACCCTTTGATCCCTTGGTCTATCCACCAACTCCCAAGTACCATTCTTATATAAAGAATCCATTTCTTCTGTCATAGCCTGCATCCATTTGTCTTTATTAGCTGACCTCATAGCATCTTGATATGACAATGGCTCTAAGATGCTATCATTCTCAGCTGCTGTAAAAACAAATGTTGAGATGTCAGAGTCAGTCCTGTACCTAGCAGGAATCACTGTTTGCCTTCTCCCTCTTTCTCTGGCCAAACTATACCCCATATTAAGTTGAGAACCCTGTGCTGAATGGGAGCTCTCACCAACTTCATGAGTTTCATTGGGCACAGACTGAGGCTCCACCTCAATGTGAACTTGCTGGTCTGTACACTGATCAGCCCATTCCTTGTCTCTATTGAACACATCTTTGTACACTTGATCTTCCCTAAAAGTTACATCTCTGCTCACTATGATCTTGGGGCTTATATCATCCACCCTCCATAGTCTGTAACCTTTAACACCTTCAGGGTACCCCAACATGATGCATTTTTGTGCCCTTGGGTCAAGCTTGGTTTGCTTCACACAAGCATAGGCAAGTGACCCAAAGACCCTTAAGTGATCATAATCAGGTTTGACACCTGTCCAGATCTCTATTAGGGTCTTCATGTTGATTGCTGATGAGGGGGATCTGTTCACAAGGTATGCAGCTGTGGTCACAGCTTCTGCCCAAAAAGATTTTGGCATTCTTGAATCAGATAATAAACACCTAACCTTATTAAGAAGTGTTCTATTCATTCTTTCTGCCAATCCATTCTGTTGTGGGGTCCCAGGCACAGTCAAGTGCCTTCCAATTCCATGTTCTTTACAAAAACTATTGAACACCCCACCACAAAATTCCATTCCATTATCTGTTCTTAGCCGTTTGACCCTTTTGCCTGTCTGTGTTTCTACCAAATTTTTCCATTCCTTGAACTTGGTAAAGGTTTCATACTTATGTTTGAGGATGAAGACCCAAACCCTACGGGAATGTTCATCAATTATGGACAAGAAATATCTAGCTCCACCTATTGAACTAGTTTGTGCAGGTCCCCACAAATCTGCATGGACAAACTCAAGAACTTCATTGGTATAATGCACACCCTTTCCAAACCTTACCCTGGTAGCCTTCCCCAGTACACAGTGTTCACAAAAACCAACATTACAATCATGCATATCCTCAATGACCTGTTGTCTTTTAAGCTCCATTAGACCCTGATCACTTATGTGGCCAAAACGTTTATGCCAAAGTAGTGCAGGGGTCAAGCCACTTTGTTCAACAACTGTGGCTGAGCCCATCACTGCACTTCCATCTAACACATAAATGTTATTGGCCTTCCTTGAACCAGACATCATCACTAATGATCCTTTTATGACTTTCACTTTGCCATTTTTAAGCTAACTACATAACCTTTGCTTTCAAAGGTTCCAAGCGAGATTAGATTCCTTTTAAGATCAGGAATATATCTCACTTGTTTAAGAATTAACTCTACCCCATTTTCAAGTTTAAATGAGACAGAGCCAATACCTTGAATCATACACGGCCGATTATCACCCAGTTGAACTGTACCAAGGTTTGTCAACTTGAGGTCAGAGAAACAATCCTTACATGGTGTCATGTGATACGAGCACCCCGAGTCCATTATCCATTCTTGAGTAGAACTCTCTTTGGACACAGTCAAGACTTTAGCACTTTCATAGCCATCAGTGCTTCCATCAATCGATATGTTACCTTGGTTTCTCTGCTGGTGCGAGTCTGATTGCCTTTTTCTTTTATCCGGACAATCTCTTTTAAGATGCTTATCTGAATTGCAGATGTAGCACCTTCGTTTGTTCTTTGATTTTGACCTAGCACCAGCTTTGAATTTGGGTGTTCTTGTCTCTGATCTCCCCCTTACAAACAGGCCATCACTAGACTCCTCTTTTACATCGGACCTGCGCTTTAGTTCTTTTGAATTTACCGCTGCAAGAACCTCCTCCATCGATAGAGATTCCCTTCCATACATCAGCGTATCTACAAAGTGCTCGTAGGTCTGAGGCAGGGATGCCAAGAAGATGATTGCCTGGTCTTCATCTTCTAATACTACCTCTATATTTTCAAGATCGAGGACTAGTTTATTAAACTCATCCACATGATCATCAATTGTTTTCCCAGGAGCCATTTGGAAAGTATACAACCGTTTCTTGAGATAAAGCCTGTTCTCCAATGACTTTGTCATGTATAGGCCTTCGAGTTTAGTCCAAACTCCCGCTGCAGTCGTTTCCTTAGAGACTTCCCTCAAGACTCGATCCCCTAGACTGAGGATGATCGCGCTATGAGCCTTCTCTAAGATGTCCTTCTTCTCCTTGTCTGAGAGAGTTGCAGGCAAGCTAGTCTCCCCTTTGAGCGCATCCACCACACCTTGATGTACTAACAGCGCTCGCATCTTAAGCCTCCATAACCCGAAATCGTTCTTCCCATCAAACTTTTCGATCTCGAACTTTGTTGATACCATCCTTCAATTGTCTTGAACTTTCTCCTGAATCTTTGCAATTCGAGCCGAACGAGGCTCTGATACCAATTGTAGAAAACAATAGAGAATCCACACCAAAGAAATTAGAACAATTCACAATCAATTGAATGAAAAACAACGATTATCACTCAATGCTTCAACGATTACAAAGAAGAAGAAAACTCTGACTTTCAAAAGTCAAGAATGCAACTAACTTCTAAACGAGTATTAACAAACTATTAATACTAGACAATGTTTCAATACTAACTCGGAAATATAGAAAACTACATAACTAGTCCCTGTACTATTTATATCACACATACTCATTCAAGGACTCAGACTTATTCGTATATACGTCAAGCAAACAAAAAGGTTATAGGTCAAGAACCGGTAGAGGCACTTAAAGATAGTGAGCACGTATACTGTGGAAAAGAAATAATGAAAGATCTTGATCATAAATATAATATACATGTATCTTACACGCAAGCTTAGCGTGGAAAAGTTTGTGTTGAAGATGTTGGTGGGATCTGCTAACAATTCATTCATGGCATTACCAATTACCCATATTTTCGCATATCGCAGTAGTAGGTATGAAGTGTTTTTAGTTGCTATTTGTGTTATGAGTAGTATAATATTTAACTTTATATGTGATCTCTCGTAATTTTTAGTTAACTTTTGTTAATGATCGTTGTTTCTTGTAAGGATTTGATTGTTATTAATGCAATTACGATGTTTCATTTCGGAAATTCTGCACACACTGCTCATTTTTGAGGGTATACCACCTCAAACGGTCACGGTTAGGGCTAACCGTGACCTTTAGGTCGGGTGTAGGACCTTGCGGTCACAGTGAGGCCTAACCGTGACGTTAGGTTCTCGGGATCATTGCAATTATTGGGTGTGTAATTAATGTGTAATTAATGGGGTGACAGTTAGGGTTTTGGAGGTGTATATGTCACGGTTTGGCCAAACTGTGACATTTTGTACATATTTTTTAAATTTTTTAATTTTGTTTTTATTTTTATTTTATCAAAACGGTTAATCTAATTGTAACATACGAGTTTGTGTTTTGTGTTTATTATTAATTTATCATATTACAAGTAATTTTTTTATTTTTATTTTAGTAGCTAATGATCTCATGTCATACGACGACTGAAATGCACCTTGATTACAAATGTGTGTCATGATCTTGATTGAAGTAGTGAAAGCTGCAGTGATAATGATGTATATATAGGTCATAGGTGTATGTATGTGTATGTATGAGAGAGGGAAATGTGCCTACGGTTATGGAGTTACTATCATTATTTAATATTGAAATGTGCCTACGGTTATGTAATCATACTAGTTTGTTTTTATTTTTATTTTATCACACGGTTAACCTAATCGTAATATACGAGTTTGTGTTTTGTTATTTTACAGTTACATTACAAACAAAATACTGAAAAAATGTGCCTACGGTTATGGAGTTACTATCATTATTTAATATTGAAAGAGACATCCCTTCTTTATGCTCCCAGTACGTCTACTTGTGCCAGTGAATTTAGGTTCACCACTACGATTGCATAATAGTTCCACATCCTTTTTTCGTGACCGACCCACCACAATGACGCACCCATGCTCGCATCCTCTCATTTTAGCCCAGCTCTCCAAGTCCTCACGAGAATCAAAATACTGAAAAAATGATAAAGCTAGACATAAAAAACAATATATAAAACAAATAAAAAATAAAATAAACAAAAGAATAAAAACTCTTCGTACTTTATCGGTTTTATAAGAAACCATAGCCTTTCGAATCCGATCCTCATCCTCATCATGCTCCGCGGTGTCCCCATGGTTTTCTTTGAGGTGAACCGAACCGTCACTCTCATCTGTGTCATTCCCATTAAAAGTATCCGACACATGTGTAATTTCTAGTTCTGACTGGTACGGGGAATGTCCGTAATCCAGCTCTGTTTGTGAGTGGTACGTGTTCGGGGCATGCCCGTAAGAATTGCGAAGGGGATATCTGTACCCTTCACTGTAACCTGTCTGTCCAAATAAAGAGTTGTACGCCTCTTGAGCAAATGTGTTCGACGGGTTGGTTTCCTCCTCCCCCCACGGAGGGTGACTCCCGTATACGTAATATTTCTAAAAAAGATAATGGTTAGATATTTCAAATAATAAGTTATAATAAAACATTTACTAGTTCAACCTGGTTCGAATCTTCGATATGCGGCACCTCATTCGAATCTGGAAGCTTTGGCTTTTGATAATGATCTCCTGAACCCGACATTGTTTTCGAATTAACGTGTTTTTTGGAATGACGAAGGCTGAAAAAACTCGAGTGTTGGATGAATGAAAGCTCAAATGAAAAAAATTTCGAATGAGATGATTCGATGCGGAGTGTTGAAAGAGGAAAGGTATTTAAGGTGAAAATCTGGTGCACAAACCGTCACGGTTTGGCCTCCATGTGACGGTTCGTGGCGCGACTCTCGGCCTTCTGTCAAAATCACGTCTACCTCGTACCTTAAACTGAGACCTCGTACCTTAGCGGTCACGGTTAGGCCAAACCGTGACGGTTTGGTGACCGCTTTTCAACTTTATCAGGCCATTTTGTCATTTTGTTGTCACGAGGTCACGGGTAGTACCATCTTAAACCGTGACAGCAAGGCCTTGCGGTCACGGTTAGGGGCTAAAATGTGACCGCAAGCCCTAACCGTGACCGTTTGAACAGGCCCACCCCCAAAAACCCCTGCGGTGTCCCCAGCACCACCCTTTCATTTTGTAAATCTTGATGTAATTAAAGGTGGATAATTAATATTAATAGTAATGGTAATAGTAGTAGTAGTAGTAGTAGTAGTAATAATAATAATAATAATAATAATAATAATAATAATAATAATAATAATAATAATAATAATAATATAATAATAATAACCTTAATAACAATATTCTTAATAAGTGCTAATAATATAAGTTTTATTACTTTAAAACTTGTAACTAATAAGTTTTTTTACGTAAAATAATAACATTTTAAACTTCAGGGACCAAACTGTAAATTATTTAAAGTTAAAACTTAGAGTTTTGAAATAAAATAGGTAAAACATAAACCACAGGGACCAAAGTGCAATTTTCCCAAACTTAAATTACCCCCCCCCCCTTCACAGTTTTCTGGCCACCGGCCGGTAGAACTCCGGCGCAGCGCCGGCGAGGCCCAAACGACCGATTCTCCAAGCCGTTTACTCCTAAAACGTTCCTAATCGATCCAAGGACCAATTTCGAACCTGATCATGACCTTTAATTCGAACATTAACGCCGTATTGATGACATAAACCCACTAACCGAATTCATCATAAAATCAAATCCTTTTCGACATTTAAATCACAATAATAATGCAATTAATCGTATAAACACGTTCGTCCAATCAATTATAAATCAATGGTGTGATTAATTTCATTCAAATCAAGCGATTACACCAATCAATCTAACCGAAACCCCCGACCTTAAACGTCGTAGCCGTTGAGTACCAAATCGATCGAATTGAAGCTATAAATCGGAGGGTTCTTACTCGAATTGAGTTTCCTAAACTCACTGAACACTTAATTCCATAAAAAACACACACACATCAAAATCGAACCAAGAACAGTCGCGGCATTTGACGAACTCGTACTCATCGAATCTCAAACAACTTTAGGTAATTACATTAGGTTTATTACTCGATTTTACATGAGAATCAAAAGCCCTATGGTTATAATCGTTACAGTATCAAATCGATGATTAATTTGACCCAAATCGAATTAGGGTTCTTATGGAAATTTGGGGGTTTTTGCTCTTAATGCTTATATAAATTAAAAACGGGGTTTAGGAAGGAAATGGCTACCTTGCCTACCGGTAAAGCGCCTCACCCATACACAGGAGGTCCCGGGTTCGAACTCGGCACCCCCATCTATTTTTTTAAGCTTTAAAATCATTCTTTTTTAATTTCAAAAAATTATAGAATAACATTATATTTAAATAAAAATCATTTTAATTAATTAAACACCTTCAGAAATTATTTATTAAATTCTTGGAAATAATTTAATAAATATAAAATTAAATTTTAGACAAATTTAATGATTCTGAAAGTGTAAAATGTTTATAAAATTAATTACAATTTTTAATCTATCTATTATAATAAAAGAGTAACTTGGTATGACACGTGTCACCACCATAATTCTGCTTACCAAAATTTTCCCGCCTCTCTCTCTCCTATTAAATAATTACCTTTATTACTAATAATATTATTTAATATTTTTTTAGATTAAATATTTTTTTATAAATTAAGAAAAATATTTGTTATTAATGTTATTTCAAAATAAATAAATTTTTATAAGTAATATTTTTTTCTAAAATATCAAACTTTGTTAAAAATATGATATATTATAAAATTACTATTTTTAAAAAGTAAATTATTTAAAAACCAAAAATAATTTAATTTAGGAGTTATGATAATAAAATATTTTTAAAAAATAATATTTTTATACGGTTTGTTTTAGAACAAAATATTATTTTTAAAAAAAATTAAAACAAAGTTATAAAATGTTGATATCACTGTTTTATTACTTATAGTACTTACTTATACGTAATTTTAGTCATATCATATTTTAAAATATCATTTTATTTTCTATAAGTTTTATTATATTAATATTTTATTTATTCCTCCCGTGTAATACACGGGTTTTCTAAAACTAGTACTTTATAAATCACCTCAAAATCAATTTAATATTCTTTTATTATTCTTAAACTCTTTTATTCTCAAGTTATAAATCAATCATAACAATTTAAATCTATTTTGTTAAACCTAGAAAAAAAAAATCTTATAAGAACCGTAGTTGACTATTCTTCATAGTCTCTAAATCATTGGCATTCTAAGTCAAGACGCCATTTTTAGGTTAACCGTAAGGATAAACCGTTGGTGTCTATTCTTGTATCCATGCTTAGAGCACATCTTGTTATCAAGTGAGTTTTTCCATACCCCTTTTATTTATTTTCACACCTTTTGGGATGAAACATGTTAACCTTATAAAGTTACACTTGTAAACTTTTTATATTTGTAACGTACATGCAATTCATACTTATTTTTATCATGGTTGTTTGTATTATTGTAAGTGTTATATGAGATACATTATATGTTGACAATCATACTATTGCTAGGCTGGCGACGTCATAGATCTATGGGCCTGACAAGCCTATTTGGTGGCCCTAGTGTCGTATTCTTGAGCACTATGGGGACCAAGTACACTTAGCTAATCGTTTAATCTTGTAATCTTGTAATCTTGTAATCTTGTAATCTTGTAATCTTGTAATCTGTCAAGGTTTGATTGTAGCTATATGTGTTCTATAAACTTGCATAATGCATAACCATTGACATGGATTGCTACTTGAAAGTCTTTTGCTATATTTATGTATACTTAACCCATAAAAACTCAACAACTTTCATAGTTAATCTTTTATTTTTAACATGTTTCAGGATTTGTTACCGCTTAAGTGCTTTTGAAGACTTGATCACATCTAGGACTGGACCGACAATAATCAAATGACTTATATTGTTACATGATGCTATGGAATCTTTTGTATTTATGATTGTTTAAATCTTATGCTTATACTCAATGTATATTATGAACCTTGAAAATTTGTAATATTGACACTTTGTAAATAGCGTTGTGTGGCATGAACAATCTTAACCCTCACATCTCGACTTTTTCGCCGTTAAGGTTGGGTTGTGGCATTATATTTCAAACACAGTTTTATTATTAGTTTTGAAAGTACATGTGATCCTCTGGCCTAATAGACACGTTGACAAAGAATTAGGGTTATTTGACCATAGTAGACCGCTATGGGCTCTATGTGTTGGACATAACGATTCGTCAAAGAAGAAGGTTCGGGACTAGAACAGAGGGTCTCATAACAGTCTGCCAATGAATAGGGTAACGGTCTGCCAAGGTTGTAACAGCCCGACAAGGTCGAGCATAACGGTTCATCAAGGTTAAGCATAACGGTCCATGAGGATTAATGCATGGAAAGATGCAGATATTAAAGATGCGAATATGCTCTTTTAAGTTGGTAGCAGTCCATAAAGGGTCCCAAACAATAGACCCGGGATAAAAGGAGCCAAAATCTCACATTTCACCATTTCACACTCTTTCATCTTGGTGATTTCTCTTTCTAATCGCTACAGTCTCTCTCTCTCTCTCTATGGTTCTAACATATTGAAAGGCTCGATATAGCAATGGGTTATCATATTTGCTCTCCTCGATGTTGATCTAGCTTAGAAGTGATGTTTGGTGGCTCTATTCCTTCGGCAAGCCTCAATCTCTTATAAACACGAGTTATTACCCATTATGAATGAAAATGACATATGAAACTTCATTGTAGTGTTGATCACTTGCTGGTGTAGTTGTGGTCGTCAAAGATCGGCTGAGAGCTCGATCAAACATGTTGTGATAAGGTTCTAAACCCTCACATTGTGCATCATTGTGTATTATGATATGGATCGAAGTTTGGAAAAAACCATACTGGTAGATAGTGGTTAGGATGCATATGATTGTTATGATATGAAAGATGATTATGTTCTAATAAACAGATTTATCATCGGAAGAATTCCAAAAATAGTATGAAATGTGTAAGACATGGTAGTACCTTATCCTTATGGTTAGCACGGAAACTAAGCACTTAAAGGATTTTAGGATATGGCATGATAGGTCCATCTAGATCTCCGACACATCTTGGTCTTGAGTTGTGATGGGAAACAACGACCGGGGGTCGTGGAGACCCTAGCCTGAGGTCATTCTCGAGACTAGGGTCGGACAGTAAAATTAACTTGGGTGAGGGGTCCCCAGGATTTGCATGTTTAAAGTTAATGATAACTTGACGTGTGTGTTTGTATATTACACAGGGGTTTGAGACGCTCGACGACCAATGTACGGACAATTATCCGAAAGCTCATTGCTGTGAGTATAACACAATGAATTGTATTAAAAACAAATGACGAGTGCAAATCATACGTTGAAAAACGTAAAAAAATTGTTATCTTTCTACATATCAATATTGTACTCATTATAAAGATATAAAAAATGTTCGTTTTTATGGTGTAAATGTTATAAAGATAATATCGTATATAAAATTATAAACGTTAATAAAAGTGGTGGAACTTAAAAAAAAAGTTAGTAATGACTAATATACTCATCTAATAAATTTCTTCTCTGCAATTTGATTTAAAACAAAAAGATTAATGGTTAAGATTACTTGTTATATATATTTTTTTAGATTTAGAATCTTTTATTTTTACTTTTAACAATTATTTTGTTTCATATTTTATTTTAAAGTTTTCTTAAAATCAATCATTTTCTTGTCCATCGAGTAAACACGTTATTTTAACCTTCTCGTAAGAAAAGGGTTTTTTAAAAGTACTTTTAAAAAAACGTTTTTTTCTAAAAAAGCAAGTTTCTACACAATTGCATTGATCATTATACCATCTCTTAAAAACTTAATGTCGATGTCCAATAATATACTTTCTTTCTTTTTGGTTTTTATTGATATTTTTTTGTTTACATTATCTCCAATAAGATATTTCAAGTTATTATATTGATCTACCGAAGACAAATTTTATTTGTTTCTTAATTTTTTGTCTATTTTCAATTTTCGTACTTACTTTTTAAATTTGTTCTTCTGACAATGTTTTTTTACTTGTTCTCCTGGAAGTTTTCTATAAATGTTTTTTACAAATTTTAATTATACATATCTTCCTTTACTCTTATACTCATGATTTAGGTACATTTACAAAATTAGTCATCGTGTTCATTAACGATTATTTTCACAAGAACGTGATGATACCCTTGCATCGTTTTTATTCTTACGAAAATTAATTCAACCTGTTGTGTAGCACAGGCTTTTAAGAAACGTCATCTTCAACACGTGTATTTATCGTAGTTTTTTGCTCACACTTGTACGTCTTGTTTAATGTAGGTGTCCAATAACATATTTTCTTTCTTTTTAATTTTTTTATTGATATTTTTTATATTTACATTATCTCCATAATAAGATATTTCAAGTTATTTTTCCTACCGAAGACAATTTTTTATTTGTTTCTTAATTCTGTGTCAATTCCAATTTTCTTACTGATTTTTCTGACTTTGTTCTTCTAGCGATGTTTTTTTCACTTTGATCTTCTGGAAGTTTTCAATAAATGTTTTTTTATAAATTCTATACATGTTTTACTTTACTCCTATACTCATGATTTAGGTACTTTTGTAAAAATTGTTCTTCTTGTTCGTTAACGATTATTTTCATAGCAATGTAATGATACCCTTGCACAATCCTTATATATTCTTACAAAAAATTCAACTCGTTGTGTATCTCGGGTTTTTAAGAAACATCTCCTTCAACGCATGAATTTATCGTATTGTTTTGTTCACACTTTTATGCTGTATATAAACATCAAATGTTATCAACGATGTCTAGGTTTTGTTTTTTTATATAAAGTTATCGTATGCTATTAACGTCTTTCTCAAGACATGAGTTCGCTACAACGATTGACGTTATCTCTTTTAAAGTTTTACCCCATGCCCCAACGCAACAGTCATAATACTAGTTTCTTTCAAATTTTAATGACATTGCTCGAGAGTGATAATTGCTTACACGTGTCTTGCAGGTAAATTGTCATTTTATAAATTTTTATCTCAATAACTAAAACAACTAACTCACATAAAAATTTTATGTTAAACTACTTTTTTTACTTGTCATGTGTTGCGGTGACGGTGTATGCGACATGACAAAGTATAGACTACAATCAACCCGACCCATTCTGAACTAAATTTACATCGAAACGTATTGTACCTCTATTTTATAACCTCGAATAAAGACATATTATATTTGACACGATTCCAAACACAATTTAAGTTGAAATGTAGATCAACTCTAAACATATTTACAAATAAGCACGAAACATTTTATATTGACTCGGATTGTTTCCGAACAAAATTTATGTCAAAGCGTAGAAGGTTCTAATTGATACCGACACATACATAAAGACAAAGATAAAAACGTAAGAAAATTTTATGTCAAAGCGAGAGGTGATAGTCCCTCAGTGACAGACCACCGACTTTTTCTTTTTAAGGTAATAGTAATGATTTATCATTTATGTGTGCATGATATTATAAATGAGTCCATTTGAATTGGTGATATGAGTATGACCATGTGAAATTACTTTGGTAGACGAGAATATAACGGCCCATTATGTAAGTGCTGGAGTAGTTAAAGGGTTGATCTGGTATACTATGTGATCCAGATTCAAATCTCACCTTCGTCATTAACTTTTGCGTCATCCAGGTGAGGGTTTGGCTCGGGGTTTCATCCCGGGTTCGATCCTGATGGGAGGCGAGGGTTTACGGATTCAATCTGGTTCCCGCGCATCTAGGGGGTAGGACTTGCGACTGGCGGCTAGGTCCAGGGTAACCAGTCCCGATAGATCGACAGGCTCGGAGTCCTCTGTTGTTCAAAAAAAGATGAGAATATAATGAATTTGTTTTGTATAATCGAGTATATGCAAGTGGGATTACAAGAGTAGATTTGTAGTATGACTATTTATATAGATGAGTATGTATAAATGTGCGTATGTAGGCTAATTGCCATGAGACTAAAGGTGGTGCCTGTGTGGTTAATGAGTGGTTTAATCACTAAACAATAAGAATATCTTAAACAAGTGAACAAATGTTTTCAAAATGTGCCACAATGTGAAGTCTATTTCGGTGGTAAAAGTGTGGCCATGCGTTAACTGTTAGTCAGGGCGGTTTAACCATTTTAAGGATCCCAAGCAAGGTAAAAATATGAATTTGTAGTTGGTTTTTTTTTTCCTATTTAAACTAGGTGAATCGTACTTCGATTTAACATGAGCATATTTTGGTTCTGGTATGTTAGCTTTAAGGGCCATACATGCCGGTATCTTTTTGTGCATGTTTATGTTTTGTTACTCACGGGCACGTTTAGAGTGAAATCTAATACTACGGTAAATAATTTTTTTATTTTATAACATATATTCTTTGATGCATGAGGCCGGGAAATTACTAGTTCCCTTTATAGTTACAAACTTTTTACCACTCATTTAGAGTAGTTGATTTTGTTTTAGTATGTGAAATTTATTTTAAGAACGTGAAATCTTTTTTAATATTCAAAGATATTTCTAGGATTTGTAAATATAAAGTGAATACAAAAACTTTTGTCATGTATGTTACGATTATAGAGAAAATCTTTGTATGACATAAACATTGCTATGTAAATATTTACCTTGTAATTGTTCACTTACCCATTTTTAACAAAGACCATATGTGAAATTAGGTGTGAATTTTTCTTTGACATGTTACCTAAGACGAGTCGAGTCTATAACATAGCATTTCATTCGTAACATTTTATTAAGCGAAATTTAAACACCTATGAAATCGAAAGAAGCTTACAAAATTGTTCATATACAAAAGCAAGAAAACAAAACTAGCTACAGAAAAACTACAAAACTTGCGTAAGAAACTAACGAAAGTTACATACGAAACTATAATCTCGGATGTAGTTTCAAATGAAAAAAAATTAGATATATATGTTGTCATATAGACCCAACTTAACCCGCATTAGTTAAAACTTAAGCCAAAATTCACCATAATAATTTTGTAAAGATACATATTCATATTCCATAGTATGTTAAGAACAAACATACCAAAATCACTGAGTTATTATTTAAATCACTACATCTTCAACACCAAACTTCATTACCCTAAACCCAATGGGTTTTGGCCTGTTGCTCACTAATACATAATATACACCAAAACACATCAAAGTTGGTACTCAATTTACAACCAAAAGCAAAAAGATCGATTCGCGTGTTTCAGAAATTTTGTCATGAAAGTACGCAACTTTCATCCTTGTGAAGCTCTAGACGAAGATGACTTGCAGAATGAGAATGATGACAATGATGAAGTCCATGCACGGGCACTTCTAACGAGCTTAAGTTTGCTAAACGCCCTTTTGAAACCGTCTAATTGGAGAACACGAGCCAAAAGCTGTCTTGATTCACCAAAGATTGAAAGATTCAGATGAGGGATGTTTGCAAGCCAGAGCACGATAATGTTTGATACCATGTTTGGATATAGGTATAAAAGTGCCTTTAAGAAGAGGAAGAGCATGGAGAAGATGAGGTAGGGTTCTTTTGAGATTATGTTCTTTGATTGGACTTTGCTGTGTGATTCGAGAATTGTTGAATAGTTATCCGGGAAAATGATTGAATCTTTGGTCAAGTCCATTACCGGCTCGAGTCCTGCAAAACGTGAGAGGATATTATGTAAAAAGAATATAAAAGTGTGACATTTGACCAACATTCTATCAAGAAACGTACCGGTAGCTTTTTGATAGAAGTGCACAAGCAAGTGTAGCTCTTTGGGGCCATGAAACCGCATTCGGGTTGTTTGATTGACTAACAACACCGAGGGAACGCTATGAATTCCATGTTTTGAGAAAACACTGCATATATTATTATTATTACAAAAATGAGGTGAATGGGTGCATAGGAAAATTAAATGTTGAATGAAAGTGATCTAATGCAATAACTTACATTGGTGGAACTGAAGATTGTTCAACCCTTACATGCTTAATTCGTGGAAACATTGAACTGAGGGCATCAAACTTGGGTAGCAAGTTTCGAGAAAAAGGGCACCAAGAAGCATAGAACAGTATGGCTACATACGTGTTCATTTGATTGGAGCTTAAAACGTTGTCTAGAGACTCTTCATTCATCTGCAGAGAGGGCATACTTTAAAGCTTAAATAACATTTGAAGATTGTTTCAAGTTCCACAACTTCATAAAAGAAGTATACTATTTAATGATAGAAAACTTAAATGATCACAAATAATAGCATCAACTGAGGACAAGTGCAAAAGATTCTACCTCAATGACATATGATATGATCTTTCAACAATTCAAACTTACTAGTGATAATTCGATTCAATCAATCTATTGTACATGCAAGGATATCCATTGGATCCATTAATGTTTTATGCAAGTATGCAACGGGTTTTCATAAAGTCATTAGAATTTACACATGTTCTTCGTATTTACTATAAATTTATTTGTTATTTTGCTTATGAAATGTCTACATGAGAAAGCCAACCAATAAAGACGACTTCTTTGATAATCATTCCAAAGTCTAAACCTAACAGAGTTTATGGTATGCTGAAATCCTTGCCTCCTCCATTGTATTCCATAATATTTATAATTACAATGACTCAATGAGATCCAATATTTTAGGATTGAATAATAATACAATGTATACAAACTATGCTATAATTATTATACAAATATATCTCCATAAATATCTCCAACCAACCGAATGGGTCTATCTACATCAGGGTCTATTCTTAGACTCACCAATTATGTTATGTTGTTGTCGATAGACTCATTAGGTTGGTGGAGATGTTTGTGGGATATATTTATACAATAGTGAAAACATTGGCTACTGATAACATGAAGGGATATGAAAAATCCGAACTGTCTACGTCATACCTTTCACACACAAAGTGGATATAAACTCAGTATGCTTTGTACGTTGATGATGCACCGGATTTGAATTCAAGTAATAGCACTAATATCATCACAAAAGACAATGGAAGATCGTGAGGTTGGACGATGAAGTTCAAGCAACAAATTTCGGATCCAACATTATTCTACCATTGTATTGGTGACACTGTGATACTCGACCTCGCGTTGGATCTAAATATAATGGTCTGTTTTTTAGATGACCAGGATGATAAGTTGTCCCCCAATAAAACACAATAACTTGGGTATCGAGGCAACCAGCCCAGTCAGCATCTACATAGGCCATAAAAAAGTGTCCCAAGGACTTGTGAATAGTTGGGCCATAAAAGATTGCACCGTGTACATACCTGAGGATGTGCTTGAGGGCATTAAAATGTGAAGTACATGGGGCATGCAAGTACATGGAAATTTGTTTCACTACATAACTCAAGGCCAAGTAAGATATCACAGGCCCGACAAGAATTCGGTAGAGAGTCGGGTCATCGATAAGTTAGCCATCGGTGGTGTCAATTTACCGACGGTGTCTACAGAACTAGCAAGTGGTTTATATACGTGGAATCGTATTTAAGTTGGAAATGATGGAGACCTATATGTGTATAGCAACTAAGGAGCCTGAGATCTTTCATGGCAAATAGTGGGCTAACTATGACAAAAATGCGAACACAAAATGCCGTGAAAATAATGTCATTGACATAATGCAAAATGTAAGCCGTATCTCGCCTATGATGACATATAAAAAGAGAATGATCGGATTTGCTAATTTTAAACCCTATAGTGAGTATATGATCTGTCATGCGTTGATACCAAACTACTAGTGGGGCTTGTTTTAGGCTGTAAAGAGGGTTTTTAAGGTGGCACACATGGTTTGAATATCGGGGATCTCAGGGGTTCCTAGTTGATACATAAAAACAATTTCAAACAAATGGTCGTGTAAGAAGGCATTCTTGACGTCTAACTGGTGAGGTTTCCAGGGATGTGATTGTGAGGGGAAGGGGGTAGTAGTTTTAGAATTGGTTGTGATATGGGTTTAGATGAACCAGTTCGGCTACGACTTTGCATAGGGTGGCAGGATGGTTGTGGAAGTTCGGTAGTGGGATGGCAGAGAACAAAAAAGGGTTGTTGGCGATCGATTAGGGGGCGGAGGGTGGCCTAATGTGGCTGGTGTTTAGGTTGACGGGAGTATGTTTTGGTGATGGGGGGGTTGATTAGATGGTCGTTAGTGACTGAGCCACTGAGGTGGTGAGAAAGGTGGAGTCTGTAGAGGAGATGATGAGGCGAGTGCGGTGTTTGTAAGGGCGAGGGCGGGGTGGTCGAAGGATGTAGTTTTGTGGACCATACAAATGGTTTAGGGTTGGTACTAAGGAGTTTATAGGAAGAGAGTTTGAAGTGATGTAGAAAACGAAAAATAGTTTCATCAAACACAACTTGTGATATAATGGTTTTGTTAGTGAATAAGGTTTAGACATTTGCATCCTCGGTGGTTTGAGGCGTACCCGATGAGAACACATGGAGAGGACCGATTAGCTAGTTTATGAACATAAAGAGAGGGTGTGAGAGGAAAACACAAGCAACAGAAAATTCTAAGGTGGTGATGTGAGGGATGACGATGATAAAAGAGAGGAGGTTTCAAATTTTTGGTTTTGGTGGGTAAGATATTTAGAAGACAGGTGGTCATTTGTAAGGCGTGATGCCAAAACTTAAAAGAGGTAATAAGGAGTGAGTTAAGGGAGTACAAATTATGTTGATGACGGAGCGTATTTTGCACTCCGCTTTACCATTGTGAGAGGTGTAAAAGCATGAGAAACGAAACGTCGTTCCATTTTAATAGCAAAACTCATGAAAAGAAGTACTATTATCTTCGATACCGTTGTCACATTGTAAGCTTTTAATCGGTCGTTCAATTGGGTATGTATAAGTGTGTGAAAGAAAGTCAAAACCAAGAAAACTTAGGATTTGTGAGAAAGTGGGCAGGTCCAGAGTTAATAAGTATAATCATCCAAAAATAATATGTAATAACGATGACCACCCGAACTCATAATACAGATGTCCACCAAAAACACTATGCACAATATCAAAAGGTGAATAAGTAAAAGAGTTAGAAGTAAAAAACATAAGTTTAACTTGTTTTCCAAATACACATGATTGTCATAAAGAAGATGACATTTTTATTTTGTCACAACTAACACTAGAAGTTTGTCTAAGAATCTTAAGAAGGAAAATCTAAAATTTCCTAAACATTTGTGCCATAGGTCTTGTGATAAAGCAGCAAATGTTGTTGGTGAATGACTTGAGACATCGATGAAAAAGTGTGCGAGTAGAGCGGGTCAATGCTATTGCATCGAATAATAGAGATCTGCGCCTGAATGTCCTTTACAAGAAAGCCAAAAGGATCCCAATAGAGATGTTATTATCGGTGGTCAAACGTCTAATGAAAAGTAAGTTGGTAATGAGAGAGCGTAAAAAATGTTGTTTAATTTAAGTAGCGAAAAGAGATTCTGTAAAATAGTGTTATCGATACCTTTAATTGGAATTTGAAATCCATTACCAACGATAATATGATTTAAAGTACGCTTGTTTGAATAAGACGGGAGATTACCTTGTGCCTTCGTGTGTGTGAAGTGGCCCCCGAGTCAAGATATCAATTGTTCTTTGGTGGGTTTAACGACATCATGTAAAGGTTGATCAATGTCTGTGGGTGTGTAAGTGGCTTCTAAAGTTGCATAGTTGGAAGCCAAAAGTGAGGGGCAAAAGAATGCCAGGGCTGCCAGAAGGTGGCCTCAGTGCTGAGGGTTTGGTCGCATATGAGTAAGAAGGAGTTGCCTAAATCTGTTGTGACCATCCCCAAGATAAGGGTTGAGATGGCGAGTTCCAGGTCTGAGGCGGTTGCTATTGTGCGTAAAACCAGAAAGCTTGGCCAAAAAACCCATAACCGTGACTGAAAGACCTCCAATGGCCGCAACCACTGCCCCAATATTGTCCGTCGGTCCGGCCCATAGGTTGATGGGGAAGGTCGTAGGGCTGTTGGTCACGAACTAGTGAAGTAGGAGCAACACTCAGGGTGTTTGTTGTGTGAAGAGCGGGTGCAGGAGGTGTTTGATTGGCCTTCCATGTTTCTTCAAATATTAACTTAGAATGAGCCATGTAAAAATCAGCACAGTTTGTTGGAGAAGCATGGCCACCTATCATATTTGCTAGTAAGATCGGAAATAAGTTGGAGTACGAGACACTGATTGGATATTGGAGATCCAACGTTGGCTAGTTGATCTTAGAGTACCTTAAGAGCATGTCAATACAAGAAAATGACAAGTTAATGTTGGGGAAGCTGTCGAGACAAGTATTACTAAACTGATGTTCTAGGTAGACCGCCCTTAGATTATTGTTGTCTTGAAAGATATTCGCAGGTGTCCTCCAAGCTTTCGCTAATCGCTACAGTAGAATCTGGTTGAAGTATGAAGGAGTTCGTTTGAAATCATGTTATGCATCCATTTAAACACGATACATTCACCTGGTTCCATAACTAGAACGTCAGCTTTGTCCTTGTCTTTATCTTTATCAGTGGTGTCACAGGAGGAGCCGGAGAAGAAGGTTGTAGAGAACTAGAGATGATAGAATATGGTCGATAACCTCAAAAGCCCAACAGTGAACTTTGAATAATTCTACCCAAGACGTATATTGGTTAATTTCCATCTCTAGTTTGATGGGATGAAGTTGTGGATGTTTGTGACTGTGATTGCAGGATGGATTTTGTCCATGGTGGAGAAGAGAAAAAGATCAGAGGATGCTGGTGGTGGGCGACGGCACCAGGCAGATTCAGAGGCTGTTGGTGGCAACGGTTACAGGCTGCAGGTCAAAGGCGGTGCTTTGAGACCAATCAGACCATAATAGAGTTTATGGTATGAAATCCTAGCCTCCTCCATTGTATTCCATAATATTTATAGTTACAATGAGATCCAATATTTTAGGAGTGGATAATCTATAATGAACTATATTCAAACTATGCTAAATCTATTATATAAATATATCTCCACAAATATCTCCAACCAACCGAATGGGTCCATCTACAGCAATGTCTATCTACAGCAGGGTCTATTTAACAGCAACATAACATAATTGGTGTGTCTGATCAAACCAAATAGTTTAAAGACGAATGTAATCAGCAACCCCATAAGATAGAGCTAATGGAAGTACTTTCTAAGAAAGGTAAGCCATAATCAAGAGTTCAATAAGGTAACCACTGTTGTTGTGTTAGAATTTATGTTTTAATTTGAGAAGGTTTATACATGGTCTCTTTGGTTTATTAAATCAAAATAACATTTAGGGGGAGTCTTTCGGGTTGCATGCATGAGAATTATTGTAAGAATATGAAAATGAGCTAAATGATGGATAAATGAGATAAGTTTAAGCCTATACAAAGACAAAATGCGTACAGAAAAGTTAAAGAGAAGTAAAGCAAATGAAATATCTTCTTCTTTTTTCTTTTTTCACTCTTCCATATTATTATTACGCCAGAAAAGATCAGCATAGTTGTGTGGGAGCTACAAACAGTGAGAATCTTAGAAAAAGTGTGAGTATTCCATAATAATCAATTAAGAAGTAAAAGAAAGTGATATCGACCTAACAACCTAAGGTGGTGTGTGCGGGCTACCACAAACTTCACAGCAAGTCTTAGATTGGGCAAGCTATGACTACTGGAAATATAATATAAAAACCTAAGGTCAACCAATAACATTGACTTCTCCTACTAATCACAAACAAGAGAAGCTCATCTTTATTAACATTATAAGGTCAAAACAAAAGAGTTTCAAGATGATGGTAATGCATGAACCCATGAGATAGAGCCAATAAAGATTCTTGAGAAAATGAAGCCCACACTCCCCAAGTTCAAGAAGTTGATCACTGATATTTTACCTCATAGATTACTTGCAGTAAGAATGAGAGCCAATATCAGATGAACTCAATGGTAAAAGAAGCAGGCACGTAGCCAATACAATTAATCCCCCAATGCGGATTAGGGAACACCATCAACAAAAAGGCACTTACCGTGAGAACTTTAAAACAAGTTCTTTTCAGCTAAGGGAGGCGTTAGGGGATCAAAAAGTATAGTCACGACCTGACTTCAAAGTGAGTTGGTGGGAATGCGAGAAACATGTGAAAAATAGTCATTTTTAAATTACAGTATCCCATTGGTTCTAATTTTTTAATGCATGTCATACAACATAAAGAATGTCTCGAATAATGCCCCGATTTGGAAAAAAATTACATCATATGTAATTTAAATTTTAATTTGACATTTGAATTATGAACTTCTAAGTTCTATGTATAGATTTCATTTCGTCCTTTATATAGAAACCCATTCTGCAATATGGAAACTATTACAATATGATAATAAAATTAAAGTTTAAACATAAATGTGTTTCTTTTACACTTGTGATGCACAAGGGCTTGCGACTTGCTCTGCGTGATGCTTGCATTTAAATCGCATAGAATTGACGTATAGCATTCATGTTTACTACTATTACTTTCTTGTTAAAAAAAACCCTACATTCTTTCCTTATCTTTTTCTTTGAACAATAATACCCACTTCGAGGCCCCCTATACTACTCCTAACCATGTTTGAACCTGGGTGTTCTCCATAGAGTCTTTCACTCATACCACCGGCTTACCAACCCAAGTTGTGTTCGTTCCTTATCTATCGGTTGACATTGTTTCTTCCATGTCTACAAAAGTTATTAACATTTTTTGGGCTAAGAAAGGGATACATGTTGAACACATATTGCGTAAAATGAATATAGAAAGGGGGTACATATGTGCCAAAAGGCATTTGTCAAAAACCCACAAATCATCAAAGCAACAAGATTGGGCGACTACACAAAAACATATATGCACACATATGTCACATATGAATACAACATTGATAATATCAACTACCCATGAATGCTCAGAAACATAGGCAACGATCAAATCAATATTACCAAGACCGAATTCACACAAACACGAAAGTAACGAAGCTAGGGCATCATCAATTTCTTCATAAATAATATCACACGCAAATTTATGATTAACGTACCTCCATTGGCCAAGTATACACAATCGTCGTCGGACATTGAAGCTGCAGATCACGAACAAACGGCTTCATTTGAGGACATAACGAAGAAGATGATGATGCAAATGACGAAATTGGCAGCGAAATCAACATCCACAACGCACAGTATTTCATCGATAACGCCATTTTCAATCAAGAAAAGATTGACCCAAATCTCAAATCCACTCCTAAACGAATACCAACAGACAAATTCCGGATAATACTTTGCGATCTAAATCAATAATACTATATACGATTACTCTATGCCTCCTTTCGTCGACAGAATTTGGGGATTGTGAAAATATGAGGAAATCGATGATTATATTATCGATTCTTCGATGGTGTTGGTGATGATTTTGGGGAATTTAGAACGACAAAACGATTAGACAGACATTGAAATGCGAGAAAATTAGGGCTCCGGACAGCTATTCGACTAATAAGGCAACTAGTTGGAACCGGATACGGTTCATACGGATCCGAGATTAAGCCCGGTCCAATACTCTGGTTGGCTACTAGCCTACAATAGAATATAGATGGTGGGAGTCTTTATAGATTTTTTAACAGTTTTTTGGACACCACTTACCTACGTGAATATCTTTATTACTCGAGTATTAGAGCGTGAGGTTTTATGCTATTACGTTCTTGAAAAGAAGCTCGTACATTAGTTTGTTCACATTAGTTTAAGAAAATCTAAGAAAATTGTTATAGCTGAGACTTGAACGCAATATCTATCAATTTTAATGAGTCTTAAGTATCTCACATCAACCATTTGGGAGAATAATTATTGGCGAGTTTTGTACTCGACATTTACTTTATTACTGAATCTTCCTACTCTAATAAAAGGGTAACTAGGTTGAACACGTGTCATCACCACATTTCACCTCACCAAAAGTTGAACATGTGTCAGCACCACATTTCACCTCACCAAAATTTTCCCGATTCTCTCTTCTATTAAATTCTCAATAATTAATTACTAATAATAAATTAAAAAATATATATTTTTATTAATTATTTTTCTAAGTAAATAAATTTTTACAAAGTAAAACTTACTTCTAAAACATCAAACTTTTTTAAAAATATAAATTATTTTAAAATTGACGTTTGTAAGTAAATTTTTTATATGCAAAAAATAAATAAAATTGGAAGTTATGATAATTTTTAAAATTTTACATTTTTAAAATGTTTGCCTTAAAACAAATTTATTTTATTTTTCTTATGGAAAAAAATTAAAAAATTAAAAAAAAAAGATTAAGAAGTTGATATTATTGTTTTATTATTTATAATTCGTACTTGTATATCATTTCAATTATGTTTTATCTTAAAATATTGTTTTATAACTAATAAACCTTTTTCTTATTTGATATTTTATTTTTTTAACTCATGTAATACACCGGTTTACTAAAAATAGTTTATTATATTTATATTTTGCAGGATCTAAACGTACAACTTTTTAGTCGAGTGGTACATCACTTTACTACTAAGATATCTTTTTGAAGGCATTAATCTTTATAGGTGGATAATTTTTTATTACATGTTCTTTATGAAAATTTTTGATATAATTTAATGGCATATCGATATTATCCCCATAAAATGAGTGTTTCACAACCGAAATTTGGGTCAAGGTTTGTTGTTGAGTTTCGTTGTACCAGGCTTTTATTTGAGTTGTGTTAAAAATGAAGCCTCGTTTTTTTTAATTTAGTTTAGTAAACAAAAATATTTTTTGTTAAAATGTTTTTTATTAGTTTTTGTTTTATTTTATGAAGGTTTCGATAGTTGAGGGGTTTGTAAGTCGTGCTGAGGAAACTTATAGGGTTGTTTGTGGTTAAAACTGAAAGCAGGAGGATGTAACGTGTGTTGCTAGAAACTTTGTGAGTACTTAATCTCTCTTTTTTAAAGTCAGGTTACGCTTTCGTCTTCTCTGATCATTACTCTCTCATCGCTAGATCTTTCATGGTGTTCGTATGAGTAAAATCGAGTCGGTGTTCGTCTCTTAAGTAATCTTTCATGGTATTTTTTAATCGAGTCTGTATTAGAATGTTAAAAGTTCATATAAGTGTGGCATTCATGTTCATTAGTATGCCTTTGTCTGTCTAGAAATAATCATGATGCTGATGTGTTAGGTCTAATTTCAGGGTAGTTCGTATTTTTAAGGTTATTATTATAATTTTGGTGAATGTTTATATTATTACAATTCGTTTTTAGTTGGTAAGTAATGTTGGTTCTTATGTTTATTCTTTGTGAATCATGTTTTCACAAGTTGCAACACATAAAAGGGTCATAGTGATTTTATGGTTGAAGTTCTCAAAAAACTCTATGATGTTAGAGTCAATTAATTATATAAAAATAAACATATATAACATGTCTACATTACAAGGTATGTGAATAAGTATAAGGAAGGAGAGTTGAAATGGTGCATGTAATACGAGTTGGGTGACAAGTGAAAACAAATTTGGGTTGTTGACCTTCAAGCTTTTTGATTAATTTTGCATGTATGGTGTGACGGCACATGGTGGGTTTGGTGCTGGATTGGAGCGTGTTGTAATGCTCTTTGCGCTCTTGACAACACAAGAGAAACATCCATATCTCCTCATGGCTCGTGAAGGATCAGATTATAGATGTTTTGATGATTATAGTGGAAAATATTACTTTTTATATGTTAAACATGTTATATTATATGTATATGTATAAAACAACTAGTTTACGTATTAACTTTATATTTATATATATGTTTGTGTTCCGATTATTACTGGGTATGTTATGTGTTATGTGTTCCGATTATTACCTTTTCCATTTGCATGTGAAAATTTTCTTTTGAAGCTACTTTTTATCAAGTTATTGATTCATTTTTAGGGATCTAGTTTATTTTTTAAAAAGTTGTCATTATCTGTCATTATAGACTAGACTAAAAATTCATATATTACATGAGTTGAATAAATCCAATTTATTAAAATTACTTAATTTTCTTTTGTATCAAATGAAACCCATGTATTTTAATAGAACTAGTTTTAATATCCAGACGCGCGTTGCGTGTCTTGAAAACGATGTAAATCGATACTCTATAAACTATCTAAGACAGCAAGATCACACCGAGAGGACCACGCCGACCACAAAATGTCGGTAACACCGCAGTTTGAGACTATTAAAATCAACAATTTTCCACTTTAATGTTGGGCTCAGAGTGTGTAAAGAAATGACTCCATCATGGCCGGAGGGCGGGTTGCAGGCAATAACCTGCCATCCTACACCCCTTCCAGGGCTAGACAATGTCCTCAATCAATTTTTACTCAGAATCATCAACTTATCACAGCCCATTAGAATGAAATTAAAAGATGCTACCTGAATCTGTAGCAAGATCCCATACTTTCGTAACTGATTCAATTGCACGTTCCTGAGGAGCATGTAGAACAATTGTTGTGGATCCCACAACACATAGAGCACAACCAAGGACCCTAAAAATATGTAATTTTTCTTGTAAAATGATATGTGCGAGTACAGCACTGAGAACGGAATAATAACAATGTAAGACTGTTATGTGAAAGCGAAAGAACAATTCAAACATATATTCATACGTTATTATAATGCTCAGTGCCCCAAGAGGAGTGACCAGAATAGGTGGTGCAAATGCATAGGCGGAAAAGTTTGCAACCTCTCCAACAACAACTGTACAAATAAGACGACAACATTAACAAACACAACTATAATTTACATGGGTTCCTTGAACCCCTTTAATCTTAAACAACATCAAATCAACAAACTCACTTGTTATCATGCCTGCCCACCATAGAGCCTCATATAAGTAAGAATATCCTCCACTTCTAACAAAAACGATCAATATGTTAGTAGGTTCAACGTAAGTGTGTTATAACTATAGGCACCACTGTAAGAAAGCATGATAAAGAACATGCATCCAAAAAGCGAATCTATATGTTAAAATCTGATGAAAATGGAATGACTTGTATACCAGAAACTCCTGTAATATCCTGAACTCCAACATTAATTGGTTTATACATGACGCAACAGTCAACAATTTGTTTTTTTATTCTAAGTATTCAAACAAAGGTACCACAGAAACACTACTATATAAACAGACGATCACGTGATCAACCGAGACTTGCTTAAGTGATGCATGATCTTATATCAAGTTAGTTTTGTGTATTCACATTCAAACTATGTTCTTTAACGCAGCTGTTCTTTAACAGCTATAAACATTCTTGGTTCACGTGATCACGTGATCAACAGAAACACTACTATATAAACAGACGATCAAGTTATCAACAGAAACATTCTTGGTTGCAAGACTCATTAACGCAGCTGTTCTTTAACAGCTATAACATGGTTTGATTTCATCTGTAAACTATAGTTTTCCTAAATATTATGGCATATAACTGCATCCCTTATTCATCTGATGTTCATATTCAATTTTTTAAAACATTTCAGCGGCTTCATAAATATAAGGTACCAATAATCTAAAATCAGTCAACTCACTCAATATAAAAGAATCATTCCATAAGGGTTCTAACTAACTAATATAGTAATACTAAATTACTAACATCAACTCTTTAGTACAACGAAACAATAAACCATTTTAGAAGCTCTGAATCAATTTCAACTCAATGTCAAAATTCTGAACTGAACACAACACCTAAGTATGATATGATCAAATAAGCACCATAGCATCCTACCCAACCCTAAAATCCTCCAACATTATAACATCCATGATTTATAATAGGCTAACTGCATTGCTTACTGCAATACTAACAGATCCTAATTAGAACACCATCAGATGTATGTTCTTCCAACCCAATAAAACAGAAGATGAAAACCCAATTCTTAAGCGATGAACAACTGAATCTCTACACAATATCCATTGATTCAACACAACAACAATAAGAAGATATGTATGCAAAACAGTCACCTGAATCACCAACAACAAGAACCCGAATTCGCCCATAAGGAGGACCTCCATTTTGCTCTTTATTGATCTCACTCTCGCGTTCCCTCCAAAACATGTTACACTAACCTTCTTTTTGCCGCACAGAGCTAGCATAAACATAGATCTATAAAACTTGGATTGAAGAATTTGAGTGAATCAAAGTAAACTAATCGAACCTGTGTCACCACCCCAATACCGCTACTGCCACACCGCCACCGCCACACCGCCACCGCCACACCGCGCACACCGCGACCGCCATACCAACACCAACACGTCCACCACCACACCGCTGCCACACACCACACCGTCGCCGCACCACACCAGCGTCGCCGCACCACACTCCACCATGCCATCACACAATCGGAGCGCGAGTTCAAACACCAGAAACCTGACCTCCGCCTCCACCAACAAATCCACCACGGCACCACCCCCAATTTAGGTTTTAGGGTTCGGTTTTAGTGCGAAAGGGGTGAGAAGATGTGTATGTATAGATAGAGGGGAAAGAGGAGACCTTGCGAGATAATCGGGGATTTGAAGCGCTGGTTTTGATTTCCAGCTGGTTGGAGTCCAGTTTCCGGTGGAAATTCCGGTGGCGCGGGCGGCGGTGATGGGTTTGGAGGGAGGAGTTGCGGTGGGAGTGAAGAGTTTGCGGTGGTGTGGTGGCGGTGGGGTGGTGGTTTGAGGGAGGAGAAAGGGGAGGCTCCGAAGACGATGGTGGTCATGGTGGCTATCGGTCGTTGACGGTGGGGAATTGAAGAGTGGTATTGTGGTTGCAGATGGAAGCATGCGGTGGATGGAGATGAGTCTGAGACCCCATGATGAATAGTACTATTCATCATGTCAATCAAACTTGCAAATTTCATATTATACAATTTTTTTGTTTCTGTTATTATTTAAGTGTTTTACTACTGATGGTCTTTTTTGTCACTTTGTGAACTACCCCCGAAACACGTAAGCTACAATATACTAGATATGTTAATGTATTTTTCTAGCTGAAAAGGATTTTGAACACCCAACGAGTTAAACAATAATTTTTAGTCTATCATGCTCCCACGACCCACCTTTGAACATCATAGCCTCTCTTAAATGTGGATGTGTCCGACCCCACGTATTTAAGACACATGCATCACATAGAGAAAGTGTCGGTTGAAGATGTCACCGAGTTGTCATATGACGATTCAGATTCATCTCCAGAGTTCATCCAGAGTGACTAGGAGAAACTTAGAGCTCAATCAGAAGAACCATTCAAGGTTGAAAGATTAAGTAAGTTGATGTCACAACCAACTTATGAGCAAACACTAGCATCTCAATGCTTCACTAGAATTAATGAGAATGCAAGACCGACCATACCACCTCTAGCATATCTCTCCCGACTCACCCATCGATCATGACACAACAAACGACCAACGTTTCCCTACTCTCACACGTATTGACACTAGTGGGCTCACAACAATGAGAAGTGCATCAGTTGGAAGTGACCTAGGTCCCAAGTAATAACAAACATCCTAACACCACCTTACTCGAAAGACAGACTAAACCATCCTTAATTACCACAAAAGCACTCACAACTACAACAGTCTCAAGTTCAACCATCCGATTGTTTTCAGCTTCAAGTTCAACAGTCGGATTCGAGTTTAACTATCACGGTCGGATTCGGGTTTACTTTAACATGGTAACATATCCCAAAAACATATATTCTAGGTTTTTTTTAACATCAAAAGTTAAAAACGTTCAACCCTTCTAAACCCTCACAATCTAGCACCTCACATCTCCACTAAAACCCACAACCGATCTCAACCCATCGATCACCGGAACTTCACCGTCGCCACAATGAGAGCCGTCGCCGGTGCCGCCGTAGCGGCGGAAGCTAAACTTAATCATCTCTTAAGAAGACTTCACTCTTCTTCATTCTCTTCAACTCGTGATTACTCTACAATGATCTCCACACACCTCAACAACAACACCACCATAACCAATTCTGAATCGTCGATTTACTCCGGTGACCGTTTTCGTCCGCATAGTAAACTTCTTTCAGTCCCGTGGTTCGCTAATCAGACCCGATTCGCCAAAGCTCGTGGATCCGATGTGAGTTCTTTCTGTTTGTATCCGTGTGTGCTGAGATTAATGTTTATGATCGTATTTCGTGAAATTAAGTTGATTTTATTCGTTAATAGAAGTCGTTTTGGTTTGAATGATTGTTGATTCCTTGAAATCGTACTCATGTGTGTCATTTGTGTTTATAACATGTGGATTATGGAGTATCAATAAGAGGGTTCAAATGGGTGATTGAGGGTTTAAGCTGGGGATTTGAAATTCTATTAAAGTTTGGTACTTTGATGCAATTAATTCCCGTTTGACTATTTTCAAGATTCATTGAGTCAATTTCTTGTAAAAAGTTGAAACGATTTCCTTACAGCCGAGAAAGATGTTTAATTCCTGCATAATTTGAAGTTTTTAAGTAGTGTGCTTAAGTGGCCCTAATTTGGGTTTATTAGAACAATGAAGATTTAGGGTTGCTGAGTTTTCTCATAAGCAATCTTCCCTAAGATCAGATTGTAATTTCGTGCTTGGAATTTCGTGCAGGTGAGACCGGGAAATGTCATTGAAAGAAAAGGTTTGTCTTAATTTCGTTTTACTCCTACAAACACAACCAAGATATGATTATAGGCATTCATCTGAACCGCTTTGTACCTTGTTTTGTGGCATTCATCTGCTTCAGGAAAAGTTTACCAGGTAATGTTTTTGCTATTGCCCATCAAATAATTTTATTTGAACTTTTGAAGTAATGCTTTGTGCGTGTATGTGTTAAATTTGTACATTGCTTACTGACCAATGATCTTGATCTAGGTTGTGAAAGCACAACATTCTACTCAAGGAAGAGGAGGTGCTATCATTCAGGTTAAGGCTTTCAATGTGTTAATTTGTGATTTTTTGTTTCATGGATTGTTGTGTTAATTTTACTATATTGGTCTTGAATTCATTATTGTTGAAGATATTGAAAAGCTGATGTATGTGCGCTAATCTTGCTTTATTCCTTGTTCATATTTTATTCTTATTATGCAAATTTTGATTATCAACAGGTAGAGCTCCGTGACGTTGACAGCGGAAATAAAGTGAATGAAAGGTTTCGCACAGATGAGACAGTTGAAAGTATGCATTTTTAGCTTTTGGTTTGATTTCAACATGGAAAATTTTTTACAGTGATTTCTGGCCTTTGATGCAGAAATATTTGTTGAAGCCAAATCTTACACTTATCTGTACACTGATGAAGAAACTGATACGGTTGTGTTAATGGAGTAAGTTTTTATTGCTTCGTTCCTCATTTAGCTCCAAAGAGATTGTTAAGCATAAATTAAAGGTGGGAATATTGACCCGTTTAGTTATGAGTTGGTCAATTTGGGTTATGTTCATCTCTAATGGGTCAGATGGGTAAACTTAAAGGAAAAGAAACATGTCAAATAGGTCAAACGGACTGGAAGTAACCCAAAGTTGGTTTATAACATGCAAATCGTCTTTATTATCGAATGATATAATTTTTATTACTATATATGACGCACTGGTTATTTATGAAAAAGTTGAACTGTAATGCACCTGGTCAGCCCAACCATACCAAAAATATTGGTTTTGAGTTTTCACTCGTTACCAACTAGTCGCACGTCCATTTGCTACCTCTAGCTTAAATCATTTAAACCATTACTAACTACACTATATTTCCATGTTCTTGTTTATGTTAGGCCTAATACTTTCGTTCAGTTGGATGTACCTAAGCATCTATTTGGCAACTCTCTTGCATATTTAAAAGGTGATGAACTAACTTTTTGGAAATATTATGCAAAATCACAGTCTCATAGTGTGTTCTTTTGATTAAGTTGAACTGTTGCAGTGTTATTGCTGTTTTTATTGTTGATGCTTTCTTCATTATTTTGAGTGATTTATTCTATTAAAACATGTTTTATGATAACCAGACGATATCACTGTCTCCGTGGAACTTTTTAACGATAGGCCTATGTCAGCATCGGTACCTAAACGAGTTACATGTACAGTGGTGGAAGCACAAGTCCCTATGAAGGGCATGGGAGCTACCCCTCAGTATGTTTTATCATCCTCTTCCCTGTAAATTGTTATTAGCTTTTTATAAAATAAGTGAGAGAAAATGTAGCATAATTTTATCTACGACAATATTTTATTTGGTTTTAAAAATAGCGCCTGAGGCGCGCTTAAGGCGTGAGGCTCTAGAGGCGATCAGGAAATCGCCTCAGAGGTTTGAGGCGGCGCCTCATGCACATCTAGGTCAAATTTGGTCAAGATTGGGGTTTGTAAAAGAATGATAAGTAGAAATAACCAAAGGGATTATGAGATTATGAATGATTTACATGGTAAAAAAGCCAATACGTAAAAAAGCTTAGACAAATTCAACTTTTGGCTGTACGCATAGCTCATTTTGTTGTACATAGAACAACGCCTTGCATACGTGAGGCTCTCGCCTCATGCCTCACACATAGCGCCTCGTCTTTTCAGACTTAAACGCCTCGGAGCGCCTAACGCTTTTTAAAACCAAAGATCTACGTTAACCTTTGATGAAACTTAATTACTTCTTAAGTAAGAACAATCTTATTATCGTTGTTAACAATATCTACCATCTTTGCAACAGTACCAAAAAGGTATTACTGGACAATGGCCTCAGAGTAGAGGTAAGATTATACGTACTGAAAATGTGTTAAGTGCATCACATCTGAATAAGTTTTTATATATTTTTTATTTAATTTTACGAATTGTTTGTAGGTACCGCCTCATGTTGTAACAGGTGATAAGATACTTATTGATACCACCGATGACTCTTACATAAGCAGGTGCGTGCTTGTACCCATTTAAAGTTTGCAGAATTTATATTATCCTACCTTTTGCAAAGAATTCAGACGAAAAATAGAGTATTTTTGTATGCCAAATCAGTGAGATTATATATGTTATAAACCATGTAGAGATACTTCTATAAACTGATTCTTATATAAGAACTTACATGCCAATTAATGAAGTTTATCCACCAATGATAAACGTTTATGCTTTGTATATGCGTTGTATTTTGATTGTTATTGTTATTGCCTGTGTTAACGAGTCGGGGGTCTCTTCGGAAGCGGTCTCTCTATCTTTCTAGATAGAGGAAAGACTTGCTACCATATACCCCTCCCAGACCCTGCCCTCCAGCGGGAGACACTGGTATGTTTGTTTGTTTGTTTATTCTTAGGCGTAAAATGATCTATGTAGCAAATTCTAATGTCGAATTACATCTTTCCATTGTTTCTAAACAGGGCTTGAGCTCATTCTTCATGGCTTCATTTGTCACTACAAAAACACAATATACAAGAAGATAGAGGTTTGAAAATTAAACAGTCATTTATTTATCATTGTTAGAAATATTTCATAGCTAAAGTTGTCATTCATAACAGAGCAAGTTTTTCTTGCTCCATTTCCTCATTTTCCAAAGATATTGTAAGCTTAAGTTAATTCCTTAAATGTGGCAATTTTAAGTCGTTTAATTTTGAATAAGTCGATTCGGGTTATTTATCATGTCTAATGGGTCAAACGGGTAAAAACATGTCGGATACACACCATTGAATGTTACCTTTTTGCATATGTGATTAAATTTATATTGGACTCTTCCCGTTTCTTTCATTAGTATTCCGCTTGCATGTAATTGATTGATAAAATTCGGTTGTACCATTTTCAAAAGAGTGTAAATTTTTATTTTTATTTTGTAAATTACAGTGGCATCATAAAGTTCGTAATCTTAATAGAGAAAGAGGGTTTATATTTCATTTAAGAGTAAATTACCATTTGCAACCCTGACTTTTGTCCATTTTAACCGTTTGCATCCCTATATTTTCAAAGTCTCGATTTGCATACCTGACGTTTAAATTTTTAACCATTTGCATCCTTAATATTTTTATTATGTAACCATTTAAATTTAAATGACTAACGGTGTCAGTTTTTCTGTTAACTATTTTGTATAAAAGACTAAAGTACCCCTTAAAATAAAAAACAAAAAAAATTATAACACCCACCGACATCAACATCTTGACCATCATAACACTTTAATATCTCTCTCCCTCTCTCTTTATCTCAAACATAAACACACACTCTCTCTTACTCTTTTTCTTTCTCAACCACTCCGACTAGAAACATACCACCTACGAGATCGACATGTACCCATCGGTGGTGAAAACGACCCAGAGCTATTCTGGAATCATCTCTGCCGGAGCTGCCGGAGAACCCAATTCCATACACCAGAGTTCCATCGCACCTAAACAACCCATAATTCCTCTCCGATGGGATCTTGAAGCTGTTGAAGGTGTTCGTTGCCGATTCCGACGATGAACTCGATGATGGTGTTGGCGAAAGCTTTGAGGACTTTGGGGTCGGAATCGTAGAGCTTGACCTTGTCGACACCGATGGATTTGACTAGGGTTAGGGCTTTTTCCGGTGGGGGAGGTCGTCGGCGATTCGGCCCCGTTGCAAAAACGAGGCCCCAGAAACGTGAGTTCCGATCCAAAACTTAGTGTAATTCTTCGTTTCCTCAATCTGAGCACCATAGTTGCTCTCAAACAATCTCACAACTTGCGAATCGCACCCATTTGGACCCCAATTGTAGTTCTGAATAGAGCATTTGAGCTTCATAAGCTCTGTTTGGTGCTGATTGCTTCTGTTAACTTCCAAAGGCCTTTCGGTGAGGGGGGATTGATGAGATGAATATGTGGATGTGAATACCACCCCATCACCACCGCATACATTTTTTTCATCGTTTGCTAGGGAGGTTGTGGTGGTGATGGGTGGTGGTGGTGTTTATGGTGGTGGGGTGATGAAGAGATGAGAGAGATAAAGAATGTGTGTGTGTTTGTTTTGGGATCAGAGAAGAAAAAAGATGATGTGGGGGTCCCACAAATCTTTTTTTTTTTTTTTTTCTCAAGGACAATTTAGTCATTCTATAAAAACTTAACTGAACAATTTAACGGAGTTAGTCATTTGGATTCAAACGGGAACAAAAAAGAAACGTTAGGGGTAAAATCGAGACTTTGAAACTGCAGGGATACAAGTGGTTAAAATGGGAAAACGTTAGGGATGCAAATGGTAATTTACTCTAAATACTCTTCATTTAATCATAACTTCTACTAATGACTAGTTACAATAGAGTGATTCATGATGATCAATCTTTTCTGCAACAAATTACTTAAAGATTCTCAATTAGTTTTTGAAACTCCTTTAATGCTCCGAATCACCCAAATCTTTTGTGAGACATTTGCCAAATGCTACAAGTCCTAATTCTTTCGTTTAGACGTTTAGACGGTTAGTATGAAGAGATGATTCATATCAATCCAGATGTTATACTTCAATCTCCTTTTTGAATTGATTGAAGCACTTTAGCAATTCTTGAAATGTTGCTGTTACAACTTCTAAACCAACCAAGTACAAATAGCTTACGGTGATCAACTTTTGACCATTGTTCACACGCTGACATTTGTGTCAACTGTCAAGTGATTAGGCTGAAACAAGTTTTTACCTAGGTGTAACACGCTTGAGCTAATGAACATATGATCAACTTTTACGACATGTATTCACTTAGTTGCTAACCAACACATGAATGTCTCGGTTAGTTGCTAACAAGCACGTAGTTAGCATATTCGACTATTGCTAACAAGCATGACGTTAGCATATTCGACTATGAGTGATGGAGTAGCTAGCCACATCCACTACATTGGAGTATAACACAGTCTTAGTTAAAAAACTTGTTGAAAACCACATGGTGTTACCATCATCAAATCCTTTATTCATTCGTTACATGAAGACTATTCAAAGGTAATCAACTAGATCAGTTGTGTAAGAGTTCTTGGTATGACGGATTGATCTGTGGTGTTACCGTCATCAGATCCTTTATTCGTGCAATCACGCATTACATGAAGACTATCAAAGGGATTCACTACATTAGTTGTGTAAGAGTTTTTGGTCTGACTCCTGATCCTGCCCGAAGAAATTTTGGCTGATTTGTATGATGTCAAATGACTAATGAAATATTGCAAGTAAAACTTCTAATAGCTCATGCAAGATAAGAAGTAGATAGTTAACCAACTACATGATATAAAAGTGATAATATGTCATCATTTCTATCGAAACAAAAATATCTAACGCTAGACATATCATGTGTCAACGAATAATCACATCATCTTTTTTCTTGGTTATTAATAATACACTGTACTCTTACAATAATCTAGCATGTGACATTGATTCTTTGCTTGGTCATATTTTACACCAGGACCATATTTCTGAATAATATGTTTTTAAAAATACAAAAAAGTAATACACATTTTTATAACTCATAAGTAATAGTATACGCCAATGATCCTTATTTTAAACTGTTAATCTGAGGTACTTATAACATATAAATATATGAAGGTTATGAGTCCAAGTCTCAATAAGAGCGAAATGTTTAGACTTGAGGCAGGGTTTTTTTTTTTTCCAACAATGGGTTTCTCCTGGGGGGATTGAGGGTGCGGTCCCGGCTGGAAAATGAATAAGTGGACCCGATTATGATAACACATATCATTCGAAGCAGGGTCGTACGTTTGACCTTAAAAAGAAGTAATTTATACTATTAAAAATACTCTTTGGAACGGTTGATTTTTCTTATAACGTATATTAATTGCTTAACAAATAATAACAATTTATGAAACTATATGTAAGTAGCTATTTAAGTAGCTTGTAAGTAGAATATGGGAAAGAAGTCAGGAATAGCTCATATTAAATTGACTTGATTGTAAAAGCTCCTACTCAACTTGGTTTCGTTTGGCATTCAATGCTGTTGGTGGAGGTATTTAAGTAGCTATTTAAGGTCTTGGATCTTTGTTGTTGGAACGCTTGTCGGTTGACTCTTTTGAATCGTTTTGCACCTGTGATCTCAGTTGAGAAAGCTTACAATGTGCAGCTTTCGAGCCTGCAAGCATGATGGCGAAATGTGATCCTAGGCACGGAAAGTACATGGCTTGTTGTCGGATGTTCCGTGGAGATCGACGTTGTTCCTAAAGATGTCAATGCTGCTGTTGCGACGTTCAAAACCAAACGCACCGTGCAGTTTGTTGATTGGTAAGGAACCGTGTTTTTAGTCATGATAAAATGTGTGGGTCCAGTGGTCCAAACTCCGGGTAACGGGTCAAAATGGGTATTTTTGTACAGCCCACGTTGGATCAATGCAATTATTCATGTGGCATGCCACGTTGGGTCAAAATGGGTATTTTTGTACGGGCCAAGTTGGTTCAAACTCCCGAAGTTCTCATTTTATCCCTCTCCTATATATATATATAGAGAGAGAATGAATGACATTCAAATGAAAACTAATAAATTTGAAAAAACTGTAAGAAGCAATAAAGACCATAGATTTTATTGATCATTTGTTCATATGAATTGGGGTATAAATGTAAATTCATAATCTTTTAAATTAGGCGGAATATTAGATAGAAGGGTAAAATTGGAATAAAATATATGAACCACCCCCAATTTAAGCGCTTGCGATTCTATCAGTTTCCACTATTCCAAAATTTCGATCAATTTGTCATACTTAGTTCAAATGCAGCCCTAATTCTTCATCATTTGTTGTTTCCGTTGCCGTCAATCCTTGTGAGCACTTGTGAACGCACCCAATTTCATCGCATCGGGTGTGTAGGGTAAATAACTCCTTCTGCGTATCGAGATTCTGTTTTGGTTCATAATCAAACAATCCGACTGGTATGTATTATTTCATATGTTATCTGACTGTGTATATGAAACTGATCTAAAAAAACTAGGGCTCGAAATCAGATTATTCACTATTGTTTACCACATTACCCATTTAGACATGCAGTAAACGATTCTTCAAATTCGACTCCTTTTTGTTTGTTTTTGTGTTCTGTGATTGTTTAGTAGTGTTCTTATGATTTTATTGTAGGATATAATCGGCCTTGTGGTTGGATTTGTGGATTTGGTTGTTTACGGTCGTAAAGGATATATTCGTGTGATGATCCTGTGATTGATTGTTTTATATTCATTCTGTTTCCTAATCATCAAATTGATAACATAGTTTTTGTTAGTGTTTGTGTTTTTTGCTTCTGCATTTGTCTTTTGTGGGTAAGAAGATTTCAACTGTTGCTTTCATAGATTTTTGGCTAGCATGTTTCGATGTATGGGTGTTGTATTGTAAAAGATGCTGGATTTGTTTGTGAAATTGTTGCTAACGCTTGATTGGGCGTATGGAATTTCAGTTACCTTCAGTTTAATTTAATTTTGTGCTATAATTTACAACTCTTTGTAGTAAGTTTTCTGTTGTTGAGGAGTTAGCTTATTAATCACTTGTTTGTTACATAATAGTCATGAACTGGGAGTTTTGTGATGTAGCTTAATGAATAAGAGTAATGCTCTGATGTGTAGTTTATTGTAACTTTATGAGCATTAGCTAAAATTGTAGCTATATTTGTAGTCTCTTATAGTATGGAAGCCTATTAGTTGTATTTGTCGTTGATGGTGCCGACTAGTAGTAGCAAGGTGATTGTTTTGTTGATGTTAATATGGTATTAGTGTTTTATGAATGTTAATAGGTCATCACCTATTTATGTTTTTATCATGTTTCCAAATCTTCATTCCCTACTGTTTATATTGTATTAGGTAGTTGTATAGACTCTAGATATGCAAAACAGAGAAAAAAATCATAGTATTCTTTTTTGTGCTTGAGTTTGTTTTTGTAGATAACATCCACAAAACTTGCAATACCGCTATGGTGGGATAGGTATCTGCTCATTGTATTAGTTAACATTTATTATGATCCCCTTATTTCATATTATGTTAGTTTACTTTTTTAACTTGGGTTTTGGTCCATCCCAAATGGTAATCAACTTCCTTTAATGTCTGCACTTATGCATGATTAGAAAGTAGTTGAAGTTATTTATATTACCAATTATTTTGTTTTGGATAATGGTTTAGTTATTATGAGAATGTTGGCCATAAATGTTTTATTATAGGTATTATTCTTTTTTATAGTGTTATCTTTTATAAGATTAATAAAAATTGTTCTGGTGTATATGTTTTCATTTCTAGTATATATTTTCGATGTGTCGTATGCTTGTATTATTTGTAATAGTTTGTATTAATTTCAAGATTGTATTTGTTCAGTGTCCCATCATCTCAAACTATCATCAAATTTCTAAAATTGAAGGCTTTGATATCGCATGCCATAATGAGCACAGGTTCCTTTTAAATGTTTTATCCAACTCAGTATATGTATCCCCTTTGATATCCTATTTCATGTTTTTTGTTTTTTTGTTATTATATGAAGCTCGCAAAAGTTCCCGGCTAGCCGGTAAGGCTCACCATACAAGCATCTCATCAAGAGGTGAACCGCACCAACCCATTATTATTTCAGACTATTCTAGTCAGCCACATGGTTTGGTTGTTGAAGTGCCTCATACTCAAATTTATCCCAAAGGTAATCCTTCTAGTATTCTAAGCATGTTAGTTGCTATTATTTTCATCTGTATTATATTCTTATATGATAGAATATGTTATTATTAGCGACATATTATCTAACATTAAAATGTATATCTTTATGCTATTAGGTGAAGCAAACGCATCTAACCCCATTCTATGTACCGGTTCAAATCAGCCTAGGCGATACACTAAGAAAATGATTGGTAAGTTGGCTTCTATATCCTGTTACATATGTTCTCTTATTAAAGATAAGTCACATATTCCTTACAAATATGTAAGTAATCATACTCCTATATGAAGCTTGTGTATTACATTTATTTCTTACTATATAATAGTATGCTTATGTCTTGTTGTTTTAAGCATGAAATATTTGGAAGCTTCCTGGAGTCGGTTGGTCATCCTTCGAGCACAAACATTAGAAATGCAAAGATTTCCCAGCCGGAACTGTCTTGGTGCACCAAAAAAAACATGGATGATTGCGGAATTTTCCTAATGAGACATATGAAAACTTTTAAAGGAATGACAAAGAACTGGATCAATTTGTTAGATGTTGAAGGAAGGAAGCAAACAACCCAGCTTAAACGTCTGCGATGTAAGTATACAGCCAAGATATTCCTGTCGGAAATCAATATCCACAGGGAGGAGATGATTAGCGCGGCCGATAAAATTTGGGCGGAAATGCTGATACTTAAGGAAAATGCAAGAAAAAAAATTTGTCAGCATCAGGGGCTAAAAGAGAAGTGAAGAGCACTAAGATTGTTGGAAGGCCGTCCAAACAAAAAAGCGCAAGGCTAATAAGTGAATCAGGGTTTTAGTGAACTTATCCAACATGCACAATCGTCGTATTGTTTTTATTATGATTTATTTAGACTTTGAATTTTTGGATGGTTAATGTTTATGGTAGGTTATGTTCGTTACAGTCTTAACATGTTCTCAATGTTTATATTTTTTTTGTTGGTTCTCATATACGTTAGTGGATTCTTTATGTTTTATTCAATGTTTCAGTTTGATTAGTCTGGGTAATATTAGGATTTAGCAGTTAAGCATTAAGTCATCTATGCATCAGTGCATATTTATGCAATTATAAATTTACGTACATCCACTGTTATATATACTACATTTAAACAATTTTTGGAATTATTTGCATGCAATAATTATTTATTATCTAGGTTGGTTATGGTAATAGGTTTCTTTTATGTGTTACATACTTGCGAAATTTTATCTTTAGTAGATATGTAGTTTATTAAGCAACAAATGAAATGGGATTGTTTCTTAATTTATTTTTTATTTTTAGAAAATGAATTTTCTATTGGTGACTCACTTAAAAAGTATATTACCTGGTCAATTTTCTTTTAACCATTTATATTATATATTTTTCCATCCCAGTTGATTATTCACTTATATATGTTTATTATCACCCATATACCTTGCACCCTTGTTTAATGTGCATATGTTGTATTTTTATGACTATATGACATAAAACATTTGGTATAATTGTAATTATTTGTATGTATTCATAAAACACCTTTTGTTCACGAGTGACGCTTGTTTACCTTCGTATGCGTTTGATATTTTTAATAATTCATGGTGTATGTTTTTGTTTGGTAAATGTAATAGTGTTAACATAAATCTAGATCATATTTATCATTTTCTAAAACTATTTTTAACACCTTTTATTTCCCGATGGTTTCCCACCCTATACAACCAAGGATGTATATTTAGTAAATTTTAATATTCATACGTTTTTATGTTAATTTTATGCATTAATGCATATATGCATGGATGCATTAATGCATCGATGCCATTAATCAGATCATGCATATCAGGATAAAATACATCTGCGCAAACCATAAGTTACATATTTGCATACGCCTAATGTAATCATTCACATTCGAAGGAAGCATGATTACTGCACATAAAATTTCTAATTAAACTTGCTAACTATAAAAGTTTGCCTACTAAGAAGAAATTACATTACACAATCATAAAATCCAATATTCTTCGTTTTCACTTATCAATTCTCCTTCAAAATTGGAGATCATTTACGTACTTGCTTTGATGTGTCTCCTTGCTTCCTTTTTTTCCTGCCTCCTTTTTCTTTATGTTTTTTGGATTTTGATCCCAATTTCTTATCGTATCCAATGTTTCCTCGTCCATTCTTCCCTCAACGCACCCCTCCATATCATAATTGCAATCAGCAGCTTGGTCTTGGCTTCTTAAAAATTCATTTCCTTTAGTTCTTGTTGGAGAATTAATTCATCAACAAATGTTTATATGATATGTTGCTCCTCATCTCGTTCTGTTTGTTATGAATCCCATCATTAGTGTTCATCCGGTCATTTGAATATGCACAGTTTTCATCAGTTGTCTTATCTATCAGGCGTTTTAAAGTCATTTCGAATGATCTAGCCCCTGTATATTGGGCTCGTGATTCCATCAAATGTTCTCCTGATCGACTTGTCCCCTGTTCTTCATTTGTTCCTGCAACAACTCCGAATGAAAATTAATCGCATGATCTGTATCATCCCACATAAAGTTGCAATAAATAACTTGAATTCATGTTTTTTAATCCTAACCACTCGATTTTTATCATGTTACAAAGCTATGCAGGTTTACAATCATGACTAAATCTTACCCATTATTTAGTAGATATTCTCCCCACAATCTGTTTGATCGACCAACAATTATCATTCGGTTGATAACCTCTTCAGAATCTTGTGTCCTAACCTTAAAGTATGATTATATGTATCGTATGTGAAATCACAGGTTTGAGGAAGAAGAAATAACGTGGTCTCATGTGCATTGATGGAGGGAACAGTTTATTCCAGAAATTTAATTTAAAAATGTGTTAATTACTTATTTGCCCTTATATCTAATTATAATAAAAAAACAAATTTTATTTTGACAGAAAATTCTGATTGGTTGGAAGTGGTTCTTTTAGTTTTTTCCAAAAAAAATAGTTTTCATTTGAACGGATCCCTATATATATATATATGTATGTATGTATGTATGTATATATATGTATATATATGTATCTATATATATATATATATGTATATATATATATATATATATATCTATAGATATATATATGTATCTATATATATATATATGTATCTATATATATATGTATCTATATATATATATATATCTATATATATATATATCTATATATATATATATGTATCTCTCTCTCTCTCTCTCTCTCTCTCTCTCTCTATATATATATATATATATATATATATATATATATATATATATATATATATATATATATATATATATATATATATATATATATATATATATATATATATATATATATATAGGGGGAGGATCCAATGAAAACCACTTTTAGGATGAAAACTATGAAAACCAATTATTAGCCATTGATCATTTAGATCAACGGTTATTAATTAACAAGCCTTATTTTTGTTAAGTGAATAATTAAAAATAAATATTTAACATTAATAAGGGTATTTTGGGTACACAATATTCTAGTAACTGATCCCTAATTTAATTCCTAAAAATATTGAGTTTCAATTAGCGGACATTCAAAAGAAACCAAATCAATCGATATTCACCAATCTTCTAATTGATATACTAAGATTCGAATCTAAAATTCATCACATTCTTGAAGAAGAAGTTTGAAGACGAAGATCAGGCGAACGAAGAAACGACATTGAAGGTTCATAATGTATATGTGTAAAAATTATAAATTTTTGCAAAATTGGTACATATAAATGCCGAAAACTATATAGAGTTGAGAATATTGTTGATTTTGATGTATTTTTTGTGTAATGAGAGAGATTTTTCGAGGTATTTTATGTTTATTGAAGTAGTTACTTTACAGTCGAAATAGGTAATATTACGAATGCTGATGCAATTTGATTATTGGGAATTTGATGATTATTGTTGGAATTGTGTGTGATGAATGTTAAATCTAGTAGAAATCGTAGAAGTAAAGTAGGTTTATGTGGGATGTTGGCTGTTTTATGTACTGGATATAGTGTAGAATAAACCGATGGTACATATGTGTACCAAATAAAACATGTTTGTAAACACATTAGTTTAGTAAGTAGACAAATAAAACATGTTTGTAAACCCCAGTGGTACATATATGTACTACTTGGTGAGCAATACCATTAAAGTAACATTCTGGTTATTATTTTATATTAGTTTTGACAAGGACATACATGAAGGTTCATGATTTATATGAAAAATATACAAACCATCAACGTACTAATGTGATTATACAAATGTGTTACATATAGGCACAATCTTTGCACAGTCAACTGGTACATATATGTATTAAAACATTGTACATATATGTATTAAACCAGTTTTACTTGTAAAAAAGATAATACTAAAAGAGTGTTTTGACTTTATAAAAAGTGTCTATATATGTACCACTTGTAGTCTTACACATATTCTAAAACAGTGGTACATATATGTACCACTTGTAGTATACACATTCCTGTAATTTTTATGAAACACATTAATTTATTAAGCAGACAAATTAAACATGTTTGGAACCCCCAGTGGTGCATATTTGTACTACTTGGTAAGTAATACCATTAAACTAACAGTCTGGTTATTATCTTATATTAGTATTGACAAGGACATACATGAAGGTTTCTGATTTATATGAAAAAAATACAAACCATCATCGTACTAATGTGATTATACAAATATGTTACATATATGCACAATCTTTGCACAGTCAACTGGTACATATATGTGTTAAAACATTGTACATATATGTAACTTTGAATTCTTACCGCATATGTTCAATGATTAATTTCAATAATTGTTTTGGGTTGTAAATGATGTACCTTTATTATACATACACTTTGACTTATTTGTGCAGTGTACAAATATTTGGAACGAAGAATTGGTCTGGTACAACTTTATACCATCTTCTTAGCTTGACACCAGGCCAACAAATATTTAATGATGTGATCGATTCCTGGGCTAAAGTTTTAAACCATGATGAAAAGGATAGAAGCCCAAGCTCACCATATCGTATTTTTAGTGGGATAAACACATTTGTAAGTATGTTATATTCAAATGCATGAAATATATCATGTAATCATCTTTCTAACATAACATTGTTTAACTTGACAACTTAGGTGGATAATTGAAAGCAACGTAGAAAGTGTTGTTTTTATTATCATATATTATATTTTACTAATTAAATTTGAAACTGTCCATAAATGTACTTGTGACGTATTGTAGTTTAAATTATAAATGACAGAAACATATCCTTGTGGCGTGTTTGAGATCGTTGGAACATCTAAAATGGAAAGAAATTGAAGCAGCAATTCCTGTGAAGTTAAAATTCAGGAATTTGCGGAAAAATACGCTTATAGAATCCTTACATCTATAAGGAGAAGGTGATGAAGGAATCTGAAGATTGGATCAAGAATCAAAAAGGAAGATATGAAATGCTATGATAGTGTTTTAAGGGTGACGATAACCTAATTTGTTTTAATTAATTTTGTTCTTCGTAAAGTTAAGAAGTATAATAGATTGGATTATGTTATTTAAAATCTTTAGAAATTTGACAAATTTTTGTTGAAGATGGTACATTATGTTGTTCAAGCTATGAATATGTTTGGTTGTTGTGTTATCTTAATTAATACTTAGTTCCCACTTTATACATGATGATACAAGTGGTACCCATATGAACTGTGATGTTATATATATGTATACATTTATATGCAAAAACAAGTATTGATTTTTAAATTGTCCAGTTTGTTTCGAGACACACCATTGTATGTAAAAATTAAAAAATGACATATTCAGTAATGTTACATATATGAACAAGAAGTGTTGTGTTTTAACAAATGACCATTATATACATACGTTCCATTTGTTATTGATAATTATTGACTTATATACGCCGAGTATTCAATTAGCAGAAGTAGATGGTTCATATATGCACACATCCATTACTAATTATTACTTTATCATCAAATTTGTAAATTATAACCAATACATAAGAGAAACAAATGAAATTGTATGTAAATTTATAAGATGTCCATAGTTTAAAAAATGAAATTGACTAACATACAATTATTAATAAAGCAATAACAAATTAAAATACTATTATGGTTCATCCTCTTTGGAACGATCTTGATCTTTCCCATCATCACTATCGTCTTCTATCGAAATGTAATCTGATGATTGATCCGAGGATTCGACATCTTCTTGTATAATTTCTTGACACTCCTTATCTGCTAATTTTAATTTATCAGGGCAATTGCGAGAGCCATGGCCACGAACATATTTCCGACAAAAATTACAAAATCTTTTAGGATTCTTTCTTTTGGACTTTGCCTTTTCACCAGGACCAATTAAACGCCTATTCCTCCCACAACCTTTGTTCCTTATTTCACTAGGTGGTTTGTACAGTACATTACTTGGTTGAGGTTGATGTAATACCTCTTCAAATACAACACCTTTTTTGTTGTAGGAGGGATCATGTGAAAACTCATGAAAGATATCTGTCTTCAGCTATTGAATATGCCGATCAAGCCATTTTAGCCTGTCTGTATTCAACCTTAACATATCAACACATTGCTGCATCTTTTTCAAATTACCCAGCCGAGTACTGAATCCGGACATCTCCGCGTACGACTCGTACATCCTTCTTGCGTCATCCCAGTTTCGAAACCTAGATCCAACAACAGGCTTATGATCTACAGATACAATGGGAGTCTAGTACCTAGAACTATTAGGTGATTGGTATAGACTGCTGCGCATTGAACCTGCAAAAGACAACATATCAATCCAATTGAAAATATTTGATTTAGCAATAGTAATAAATCTTTTAAAACAAACCTTAATAATTACCTTCGTTTTCAACTCCAGTCAAATATACGACGTCATTAAAATTTTTCGGATGTTGGTTATCGTTTGAATGTATATCATCAGGGTTTCCTGCTTCATCATAAATCATATAACACTTATCACACACATATTGGTACATATATGTATCCATCCTATGAAAACTATATATATGAACATACTTATCAGCAACAACACATAATGTGTTCAAATATATACATGTTTACATAAAACGAATGACCAAAATTATTAATAAACAATAATATTACTCATAATTTAAAGTCTATATTACAACACAATTTAAAAAATTTAATATTTCTAACATAAAATTAAAGAAATGGAACTTCATATAACAAACATAAATCATACAGATAATACGTGAACACAAGGAACATTCAAATTAACACAATAATTAATAAATTAATCACAGTGCAAACAACTAAAGAATTAATACAAACATATAACCATTATGCTCGTATGTACATATATGTAATGAACCGAAAAAACAAAGATCAGTACAAAAAAATAGAACGAATTTTAATGGGTACATATATGTAATAACTGTAAGAATCATATAATACATACCTTCATCTTCATCTTCTACATCAACATGCATAATATCCTTACGTTTATCAGGACAAATTAACGATTCATCGAAAGTCAAAACTTGAATCGAACAATTTCCATGTTCAACAATCGAAGTCTCAATGGAATTAACTATTTCCTTGCTTGAATTAGAAAAATCTCCAACAGAAGACTGAAATACCGAATTCATCACTTTCGATTACAAAAACGGCGAAATGAACAATCCGATGGAAATACTGTTGGAGCATATATAGTCATATATAGTGTGTCCGTCGCTTGACGAATAGTCTAGGATTAATGTTATACACCTTGTAAACACATGAAACTGGGTCATTCGCAGGAGCATATGCGAATGAGACTCAGTCGTACGACTGAGCCATGCTAATGGACCAGTCGTGCGACTGAGAGATGCGATTGGGTCATTCGTAAGACTGAGCCATAAGAATGGTCCAGTCGTACGATTGAACCATACGTATGGTCCAATCGCACGAATGGGCCCAGTCGCATCTAATATGGGCCGAGGCCTATATATACCAGTTTCAATGTGTAGAAACCCGAGGGTTTTAGAGAGTGTGCCCGGCGCCCAGGCGCTGCCGGATGAGAGGGGAGATCATGCTCGATCTCCCCTTGCCAAAAGTTGTAATTCTTAAGTTGTAACGAGCTTAAAATTGTTATGTTTTATCAATGAAATCATTCGATTCTTGTTTGTACTATTGTTTGTCTTTTGGTTTATCACCTTCCGTCAAGAACACGCTCGGATGTTTATCGATCCAGTGACTTCACAATTGGTATCAGAGCAGGTTACTGCTGGAATGATCTAACAATCATTCTAGCAACCCGAGCTCCTGATTTCTGGATCAAAGTTCAGATCTTGACGTTAAACCCACTTCGTGTTCATCTTGTTTTGCTCAAATCTCATTGCGCATGATGTTTATTTGTTAAAAGCGGACTCGAAATCTTCTTCAGATCATAAAAACGAATCCGGTGGTACAATTATTGTGCTGTGTCTCGTCCAAATCATCGGATTAGGGTTTTTCAGCCTTGTGGCGGCTGCAGATCTGGTTTTCTGTGTTCAGACCCGTTCATGCGATTGGGCCATGCGACTGGGCCTCAATCGCACGACTGAACCACTCGTATGTCCGTTCGTACGAATGAACCTTCAGTCGCATGACTGACCCTTTCGTGTACTTCAGTCGCCCGACTGACCCATTCGTGTTATCCATTCGTACTACTGAACCATTCGGAGTATCCATTCGCACGAATCACCCATTCGCACGTATGTCTTCATTCGTCTGTTTCAGTTGCACGAATGAGCTGTATACCAGACCAAAAAAAAAAGAGTCTGGAACAGCTTCTTGCACGAATTTTTCCCTAAACCATTTTTATCAGTCGGGAAGCCTTCTGAAAAATTTTGGTAAAATAAAATTTTTTTGGGAAAATTATCGGGTCATGTATGGTTCGTCTTCGGGTCAATAGTGAAGATTTTCTTGGAGAGTCTATGCAAGAGTTGAGAATGAGCAAAGCACATTCACCCTGAGCTTCTTATGTCAAACAAGTTCGATGGATACCCCAGTATTCGTTGGACTTCCAGAATCAGTGAATGTTGTCAGAACACGAAAGAGAAAAGAGTAGATGTCAGCTGTCGGTGCTGAATTTGTGGGGTAGTCAGGAGCGTCTGACTATTTATGGGCCAATCAAGTTATATTTATCCGCACAGAGAGGATTCTCAATCTTAGGGAGAATTCGTGTATAGAGAAATTGAAGACGCAATCAGAAAGTGATGATGTGAGCAGGTTTCTGATGATGAATCTTCGTGCATGCTGATTTGTTTGATATTGTTGGCTATGGATTGGAACCTTCAACCTTTTGCCCAATACACCGTATGAAGACGTTAGGAGAGCACAACGTTTATATATTGGGATATGCTGAATGTGAGGGGGAATTTCTGCAGTTGTTAATGTTAATCAGGTTAGCCTGTGTGAAGATTGAAGCAATGGAAAACTGTTCATGTCGTTATCTGGAAAAATCGGTCATTTGGGGAATCTTACTGCAATGATGGTGTTCTGCAAAGTAAACGAAAGCTATTGTGCCTAAATTCATTTTCAGGGATATTGTGGTAACCTGACGGATCGGCAATGTTGGCTAATATGGTTGTTCGTTTGATTCTATTGGAAACCAGAGCAAAGATTGACTGAAGATTGTAAGAGGTGTTATCTACTATTCGCAAGCAACGTCCAAGGGGGAATTTGTTGGAGCATATATAGTCATATATAGTGTGTCCGTCGCTTGACGAATAGTCTAGGCTTAATGTTATACACCTTGTAAACACATGAAACTGGGTCATTCGTAGGAGCATATGCGAATGAGACTCAGTCGTACGACTGAGCCATGCTAATGGACCAGTCGTGCGACTGAGAGATGCGATTGGGGCATTCGTAAGACTGAGCCATAAGAATGGTCCAGTCGTACGATTGAACCATACGTATGGTCCAATCGCACGAATAGGCCCAGTCGCATCTAATATGGGCTGAGGCCTATATATACCAGTTTCAATGTGTAGAAACCTGAGGGTTTTAGAGAGTGTGCCCGGCGCCCAGGCGCTGCCGGATGAGATGGGAGATCATGCTCGATCTCCCCTTGCCAAAAGTTGTAATTCTTAAGTTGCAACGAGCTTAAAATCGTTATGTTTTATCAATAAAATCATTCGATTCTTGTTCGTACTATTGTTTGTCTTTTGGTTTATCACCTTCCGTCAAGAACACGCTCGGATGTTTATCGATCCAGTGACTTCACAAATACTAATTAAACTTCATATGATTACGGTAAACAAATAAAAGATTCATACGAATCTTACATAAAATGAAAAAAAAATCTGAAAGGAAGAATGCATATAGAAACTGAAATAAGTTTTGAGATAAATCAGGGGATTAGTTATTCTTAATAAATATTGTGAATATCAAATTACTACTTTACCCTTTTAGCTTATTAATTTAAAATTATATTAGAAAAAATCTAATTGGTGGATGATAGTTTTCATGGTTTTCAATTATAATCTTAGTTTTCATTTGATCCCTCCTTTCTCTCTCTCTCTCTCTCTCTATATATATATATATATATATAATATATATATATATATATATATATATATATATATATATAGGGTAAGGTTCCTTTGTTAACCCTTGTTTATTGCAATAACCCGTTAACTCTAATATAGCGAATACTTAAACCAGTGTAACTATTACATCACGTTACACCACTAATGTAACGATTTTTTCTCACTTTTTAAATTTTCCCTCCATTTTTAAAAAACCCCATCCCTTTTATAAAACCTTTTTAACTTTTTTATATAACGTTATTTTTTAAACAAATTACATCATTAAATAGATCATTTTAATATCTTTAATATGAGTATAGTCTTGCTATATTTTTTAAAAAAAATTTAACATTCGTTTTGGACCACTAGTTTTACCACTGTAACTCTAAGTTACATTGGCGACGTGGCTTGCTGTGGACCACTAGTTGGGTTAATAAGTTATCGTAATAAACAAGGGTTAACATTTGATCCCTATCATATATATATATATATATATATATATATATATATATATATATATATTGTCACACCCTCAAAATCTACGTGCGGAGTTTTACCGCGAGGCGTGTGAACAAACCAGGATCATAGTCAATAGTTACTCGGAACGACTCTATATGCACGTTTAAAATAAAACAAACCATAGTTCAAACTTTAAAAATCGTGCGGAAGCGTATTGTAAATAAACAAACCCAAAGTATGCAAAATGTATCATATGGCAAAACACACGCCAACCAAATATTTGAAAATCATAAGTATAAGACAAGTAAATATGTTTGTAGTTTAAATCTTTGGAATGCATGCTGACTCGTGCAGTGCTCCTATCGGCAATCCAGATTATCGACCTGAGAATAGCATATTAAAAGTCAACACAATGGTTGGTGAGTTCAAGAGTTTGTGTATAAACATAACAGTTTAACAATCATGATATATATAAGCATGTGCATTGTAATAGATCGCTAGTCCATTAACAAATAAATATTAATATACAGTGATTTCGCAAGTGAAGCTGACTGTGATATGTTTGCCTCCTGTCACGACTTACCATGTCGTGACAAATGTACATAGGACAAATTGCACCCGGTTGACCTCGAGTCACACAGGTGGGGCTCGTCAGACCCAGTAGTACTACCCAAGTTTCCCCGCTATTCAATATTAACAATTCGAAAGTGTGAAGACTTTATCATGGTAAACAACACTATATTAATATCATACACAACTTAAATACATAAAGCGTTTGTAGAGTTACCAGTATGCTATCTCCCCCAAAAAGAGATTAAGTAAACAGTGGGGCATGAACTCACCTGATACGCGTGATAGATTTCTAAAGCTTAACTTGACAAGAACAAGTGGAAAGACAACCTTCAAAGGTTACCTAGAATACGCAAGTACATAAGTACATGTACACAGAAATCCCAAGGAAACTCTAAGTGCTTTACAATCAAAGAACTCAAGGTTTTATAAAGACAACATACATGTGACCTAGTTGACCCGTTTGACCCGTTGGTGACATTATGTGTTGTAAACCATTTAAACAGACAAGAGCATATATCAGTGTATCCATAATACAACTAGTGTACCATAAAAAGGTCAAACCATGCATAACCTACTTGTATGACCTATAACCATGAATTAGCATATACGGGTCAAAACAGATAATTTACCAAATAAGCATCCATACTAACCACAACACATTCAACGTGTCCATTACATACAACATACATCACTATGATCAATTTCCAGTCCCAAACATGATATCCTAGTTACTAATCAACATTCAATACCATGCATGACCATCAAAGTACATCAATCACACATAATCAAATAAACATTCCATGCAACCTAATTAACAGGTTCTATCACGTTAGGCGTCCACACAATCATTCTAGCATGATCCTAATGTCATGAACATGTCCAATTCCCAATATCCAATGTTCATCCAAAATAAAGTTTCCCTTTTGGGAAAGTATATCCCAAAATCTACTAAACACACAAAGTATATACAATTCATCAATAATATACTATTTCAAGTTCATAACAACGCCTAAACATGATCAACAACATCAAACTAGCATAATTCATCCATTCATATCCAAAAAGTTTCTATCTTTAGTAAGGCATGGAGTCTAGCATGTAATCTTGAATTACCAATGTTAATAGCAACAATCTAACATCCAATTATCATCATAAACACATCTATAACGTCAATTCATCAACAATTCAACATTCTAAGCAAAATAAGTTACTATTATTAGTAACCTATGAACAACACCTTAAATTCATCAATTTCTTGCAAATCAATGTAATCTGACATTCATATCATCTCATTAACATCATACAACCATCAAATAACATCAATTTGATCAATCATGAATTTTCCCAAATCAAGTTTCTAGTTTGACCTAATATGACTAGAACATCAAAATCCATTGTAAAACATGAAATTGACACCTAATCTAGCATCCATACAATCATACTAACATAGAATAACCATCAATTTCATATCATCATCAAGATTTTCGGATTAGGGCTCCTCAAGAACATACAATTCGCAAAAACATCATAGGACTAACCTTTAGATGAGTAGAAATCAACAATTGGACTTGTAGAACATCTTGTAACCACTTGAATCAACCAAAATCGAATTGTTTATGTCTTTAGAAGCTTGAATTCGCAAGATGAAGGTGTGTGGATGATGTTTGCGGCCGAAAGTGGGTTTGGGGGGGGGGGGTTTAGGGTTGTAATTTTGGTAGGTTTTAGTTTTAGGAAGTTACACTTTACTCCCTTTATTTATATTTTATAAAAACTACTCTTTTAAACATTTTTTAAAAGGTTTTAACTTAATAATACCAACATTATAAATCAACAATAATAATATGTCTATCATTTCCACTAGTCACAAAATACGTAAATTAAATATACGCGTTTCCACGTTACGCGATAAAATTCACCGTTAACATTTAAATCGCGTAAACACATAAGCATAACACAATAATCATCTAATCCACTAGATTATTATTAAATTAACATTATTAATTATTATTAGGTCACCAACGTCAAACGACAACTAGTGTGTGTTTACGACACGTGTACGCAAAACTTAACGGAACTAACGGAGTTTTGTAACGGAAAATTACGGATGTCACATTATCCCCATGTTGAAAGAATTTTCGTCCTGAAAATTGCGTTACATGGTGAGAATGTTCCATCACATGATGAGAGTGTTCCATCACTGGTCTATTGCATTGGCACACAGAAATCGAAATCTAGTGAGTTTTGGATGAGTTGTCACATCATCCCCATGTTGAAAGAAATTTCATCCCGAAATTTAAATCAATACCTTTGTCTGCAGGCATCGTCTCGAATAGTTGAGGATACTTAAGCTTCATTTGATCTTCACGTTCCCACGTGAATTCCGGTCCACGTCGTGAATTCCAACGAACTTTGACTATGGGTATCTTGCTTTGCTTAAGTGTTTTCACCTCACGATCCATCACCTCGACTGGTTCTTCGATAAAACGTAATTGCTCATCCACTTGAACATCTTCTAGTGGTACAATTAGTGTTTCATCAGATAAACACTTCTTCAGATTTGAAACGTGGAACACATTACGGACTCCACTCAGTGAATCAGGTAAGGCTAGTCGATAGGCCACTGGACCTATCCTTTCCAATATCTCAAATGGTCCAATATACCTCGGATCTAGCTTTCCTCGCTTGCCAAACCGAACTACGCCTTTCCACGGTGAGACTTTCAATAAGACCTTGTCGCCAATTTGAAACTCTAGAGGTTTCCGTCTCTTGTCAGCATAACTTTTCTGTCTATCTCGCGCTGCAGCCATACGGTTCCGTATCTGCACGATCTTCTCAGTTGTTTCATGAATGAGCTCGGGACCCGTTAGTTGACTATCACCAATTTTAGCCCACCAAACCGGTGATTGACACTTTCTCCCATACAAAGCCTCGAAAGGTACTGCCTGTATGCTAGTGTGATAACTGTTGTTATAAGAAAATTCCACCAATGGCAGGTGAACTTCCCAGTTGTTCCCGAAATCAATCACACAAGCACGAAGCATATCCTCCAAAGTCTGTATGGTAGGCTCACTCTGGCCGTCAGTTTGTGGATGATAAGCCGTACTCATATCCAATCGTGTACCCAGAGATTTTTGTAGTGATTGCCAGAAGTGTGACGTGAAACGAGCGTCACGGTCAGAGATAATCGAAATCGGTACACCGTGTCTCGAAACGATTTCCTTTAGATACAGTCGGGTTAGTTTCTCCATCTTATCCGTTTCCTTAATTGCAAAAAGTTAGCGGACTTCGTCAACCGATCCACAATGACCCATATTGTGTCACAACCAGTATTAGTCCGGGGTAACTTAGTGATAAAATCCATGGAGATTTGTTCCCATTTCCATATTGGTATCTCGGGTTGTTGTAACAGTCCAGATGGTTTTTGGTATTCTACTTTGACTTTTGAGCAGGTCAAACACTTGCTCACATACGTAGCTACATCCGCCTTCATGTTAGGCCACCAGTAGTGTGCCTACACCTACCCTCCCCAGACCCTACTCTTGAGTGGGATATACTGGGTTTGTTTGTTTGTTTGTTTTTTTGCCTCACTCATCACTGAATCCCTCAGATTTCCATAGACAGGCACCCAAAGTCTATCCATGAAGTACCGAATTCCATCCTTTTTCACTACCAATTGCTTATCCATTCCCTGTAATGACTCAGAACCAACATGTTCCTCTTTCAAGGCTTCTATCTGTGCTTCCCTAACTTGTTCAGGCAGATGGGTGCTAATTGTAAGTTGTAAGGCTCGCACCCACCTAGGTTTAGCTGTTTCTTTTCGGCTTAAGGCATCGGCAACTACGTTCGCCTTTCCAGGATGATACTTGATAGCGCAATCATAATCATTCAGAAGTTCCACCCAACGTCGTTGCCTCATATTTAACTCCTTTTGCTCAAAGATGTGCTGAAGACTCTTGTGATCGGTGTAAATAGTGCATTTGGTGCCGTACAAGTAATGTCTCCAAATCTTTAAGGCAAAGATCACTGCACCCAATTCCAAGTCATGGGTGGTATAGTTCTTCTCTTGAACCTTCAGTTGTCTCGAGGCGTAAGCTATCACTTTGTCGCGTTGCATCAGGACACAACCCAATCCTTGAATGGATGCGTCACAATACACCATGAAATCATCTGTTCCCTCTGGCAGCGCCAATATCGGTGCACTACAGAGTTTCTGTTTTAATAGCTGAAAAGCCGCCTCTTGACTTTCACCCCATTTGTATGTCGTTCCTTTGTGGCTCAAGGCTGTGAGAGGTTGTGCAATCTTAGAAAATCCCTCTATGAATCATCGGTAATACCTTGCTAATCCCAGAAATTGCCTTATCTCGCTCGGTGTTTTGGGTATAGCCCAATTCTTTATCGCTTCAATCTTGGCAGGATCAGCATGTATTCCTTTCTCATTAACAATGTGACCTAGAAATTACACTTCACGTATCCAAAAGTCACACTTAGAGAATTTGGCGTACAGTTGCTCATTCTTCAATAGTTCCAAGATTAATCGTAGATGCTCTTCATGGTCCTCCTTGGTCCTAGAGTATATCAGTATGTCATCGATAAACACAATAACAAACTGATCGAGATAGGGTTTGCACACGCGATTCATGAGGTCCATGAACACCGCAGGTGCATTAGTCAACCCAAAAGGCATGACCAAGAACTCGTAATGACCATAACGAGTATGGAATGCAGTTTTGGAGATGTCTTCCTCACGGACTCTGAGTTGATGATAACCAGACCTAAAGTCGATCTTCGAATAATAGCTGGATCCCTGAAGCTGATCAAATAAGTCGTCAATACAAGGTAAAGGGTACCGGTTCTTAACTGTGACTTTGTTTAACTCCCTATAATCGATGCACATTCGAAACGTGCCATCTTTCTTCTTAACAAAGAGGACATGGGCTCCCTAAGGTGATGTGCTAGGTCGAATAAAGCCCTTATCTAATAGTTCCTGAAGTTGTGAGGACAACTCCTGCAGTTCGTTCGGTGCTAATCGATAAGGTGCTCTAGCAATCGGGGCTGCACCGGAAGTCAGTTCAATTTGGAATTCCACTTGGCGATGAGGTGGTAGTCCAGGAAGATCCTCTGGAAACACCTCTGGGAAATCTCGTACCACGGGTATGTCCTCTATTCGCCTTTCCTCCGGTTGCTTATCAGTGACGAGTGCCAGAATAGCCACACGACCCTTTCGCAACAACTTTTGCGCCTTCATGTAAGAGATAATACCCATTAATGCACCACTGCTATCGGCTATGACCGTAAGGATTTCGTCACCAGCAGGGGTTCGTATAATCTTCTCGTGACATATGACTTCCGCTTGTTTATTAAAGAGCCAATCCGTGCCTACCACCACGTCAAAACTTCCCAGTGTAACAGGCATAAGATCTATAGCGAAAGTATGACCAGCGAGTTCTATCTTACAATCTCTAAGGATGTGTATTACATGGATTTGTTTACCGTCAGCCAATTCTATGGTATATTTGGATTCTAAGGCAGAAGGAATATCACTTAGAAGACTACAAAATTTTACAGATATGAAACTCCTATCAGCTCCAGTATCAAACAGTACTGTAGCAAAACATCCATTGACAGAAAGCCTACCAATAACAGTTGTATGGTCATTTAGAGCCTCACCTGAGCCAATGACGAAGGCTCTCCCTTTGGCTCCATTATTATTACTACCATTTCCATTGCCGTTTCCATCATTGTTGTTGTTGTTGCCTTGGTTGTTGTTGTTTTGGCCATTGCCATTACTGTTCTTCCTCAGTTGCGGGTAGTTCTGCCTGTAGTGCCCCTCTTTTCCACACTCAAAGCAAACCTTGGGAGTCTCCTGAGGTTGCTGTGGCTTCCTAACCAACTCACCACGGCAATCCTTGGCCAAGTGTCTCATTTTGCCACACCGCTGACACTTGTAATTGTCACATCTTCCAATATGATGATAGTTGCACCGCGTGCACCTCGGCTGTTTACCACCATAGCCGCTCGGTCCTTGATAGTTCGAGGCTGACTGGTTGAGATTACGATTGTTGTCGAACCTCTTTTGTTGTTGCTGCGGTGGTTGTTGCTGAGTTTGATTTTGACCACCGGACGATGATGATTTATTGTTGTTGTTGTTGTTGGTGTTGGAGGCATCCCACTTTCTCTTGTTATCGGGCACACTCGTCACAGTGCCTCGTTTTGGTAACCGTCCTTGCTCCACAGCTTCATCAGTCAGTTTGTGGGCTAGGAGGATAGCTTGCTGGATAGTAGCCGGGTTGGAGGAAGTCACCATACTCCTAATCTCTGGCACCAATCCCCGAATATAGTGTTCCACTCTCTTGTGCATCTCGTTCACCATCCCTGGACATAGGGTGGCCAGCTCATGAGTTCTCGTGGTATAAGCCTTAATTTCCGAACCTTGCATCTTCAGCTGCCAGAATTCCATTTCCAGTTTTTGTACTTCGCTTCGAGGACAGTATTCCTCGGTCATCATGTCTTTAAACTCATTCCAAGGGAGTTCATTTGCCATGGCTTGCCCTAGCATCTGCACTTGAGCGTTCGACCAGGACAATGCTGCACCATCCAACGTTCCCGTAGCGTATTTCACCTGGTCGGCAGGTGGACAATTACACTTTGAGAACACGGACTCCATCTTCTCAAACCACCTTACCAACCCTACAGCTCCCCCGGTTCCACTGTAGGTGTGTGGCTTACAGTCCATAATAGGGGTGTGCAAAAAAACCGAAAACCAAAAAAAACCGAACACCGATCCGTATTCGTAACCGTAAAAAACCGAATCGAATTATGAATTCGGTTTTCGGTTCGGTTCACAACCGAAACCGAATTGGGAATTCGGTTTCGGTTCGGTTTTCGGTTCTGGATAATGTTGAAATCGGGTTGTTCGGTTTGTTCGGTTTAACCGAACTAACCGAATTCAATGTGTTATAATTTATATAAATTTTTATTGGTGTATAGTTTAGCCCAACTATCTCAACCCAAAAACTATTCAAAGTGAAATTACTTGAGCCCAAAAACAAATCTTTTTACTTTTGGCCCAAATATATGCTTGCCTTGAGTACATCGACTATTTAAAATCTCAGATACCTTGCCTTTTCCACTTTTTCAAACCCTAAAGAACACTTGCATACATCAGGCTCAAGCGACTCCTAACCCTTTACCCTCATACGATTGCGCAATAGCTGTGAAAGTGTGAATTCGGTAACCTCGGTTGAATTCGGGTTTTTTTGGTTTTTAACCGAAACCGAACCAAATTGAATTCGGTTGAATTCGGTTCGGTTAAGCATTTTCCCAATTCGGTTCGGTTCGGTTTTCGGTTATGCATATTAAATTTTGAAAACCGAATAAACCGAACCGAATAAACCGAACAAACCGATAACCGAACCGATGAACACCCCTAGTCCATAAAGGACTTGTAAGTACACGCTGGTGGTCCTGCTTTAACACGACAAATATTGATTAGATATCTTATTCGATTAACTAGGGTATTTGACAAACTTTTCCATTATCGTTTACCTGCGGCCTGTCCTACTTGGGTTGGGCAGCAGCTACCGCTGCCTGGACTTGTGCATTTATTAGAGCAGCCAATTCCGCAGGGGTCATATTAATAGTACCGGCGCCTTGGTCACCGGCGCCACGTCCACGCCCGCACCCGCGCCCGCTTCCTCGACCACGTCCACGTCCTCGGGCGTCCATTATTCACTTTACATTCACGAATACAATAATGAGTAACATCAAATATATTTATCTCATTGAAGTATAGTAAACAATAAGAAAGTAATGAATTCATCACCACCACAATATTTATAACAAAAATAATAACCAAAGGTAAATAAATTGCAAATGAGTCACAAAATATTTATTAATGTCAAAATTTGAGTTTGTCGTTCGGGTGGGGAAACAACCCTTCCCACATAGGTTTCAAAATAAACGCTATGCAGTCAAAGTTAAAAAATAAAGAAAATCAATCGAACAAAGCTGATCCATCACTGTTTCCACCGTCCGGAGCTTCTTCTGGTTCTTCCTCAGGGTCTTCATCGGGGTCTTCGACAGGTGCAGGGTTATCCTCGATTTGTAGTGCTGCGAGCTGTGCTTCTAATCCGGTTAGTCTGCTCTCAACGCCCACATGTAGAGATCCTGTTCACCCATACGCTCAGTAAGATCCATCACATTACCAGCCATTTTGAAATTTCCTAGGATGGACATCGACAACCGTTCCTCAATTATAGCCATCTTTAGCCATAGTCGGCATATATCATTCTTAAGTGTGGAGTTCTCATCGGTGAGCACTCCAACTCATCGACGCTCAGTCTCAAGTGTCACGGTCAATGCCGCCACGACTTGCTCAAGGGGTACATCAAAAGATGGGAGGGTAGGTGTCACAGAGGTAGTTGCTGACCTAGTCCTAGGTCCAGTAGTGGCCGGCTTCAGAACACGCTCCCTACAAATCATGCGATCTATACAAGTCAAGTAATAACTCTAATCTCGTGGAGGGTCGCGTTCAGGTGGCACAAACGGTTGATCCCAGCCTATCTCACCACGGGGGTACGGATGTCGCGGCCAGTCATACACTCGGTGAGGTACAGGTGGAGGGGATCCAGAACGAGCACGTCTTTTTCCTAAAACCCATGACGATGATGCCATACTGCAGAGAATGTGATGTGTATGCCAATGAGTATACAGTAGAGAAATCAGGAACAAGTAACTAACTAACTGTGTGCGGTTATAGTCTAGTGTGTATGCAACCTAGTTCTCTATAACCAATGGCTCTGATACCATCTGTAACAGCCTAACGTAACCGCACCATGATATTGTCCGCTTTGGCCGGGACGAACCACCATCACCACACGGTTTTGTTTTCACCTGAACTAGGACGTACCACCATCGCCCAGGCAAAACGCGTCACAGTGGGGAAGGTCTCAAGCCCTTTATAAAGAAGCATTCGTTCTCCTTCCTAACCAATGTGGGATGTTACAATCCACCCCCCTTAGGGAGCCCAGCGTCCTCGCTAGCACACTGGCCCGGCCCTGGCTCTGATACCAATCTGTCACACCCTCAAAATCCACGTGCAGAGTTTTACCGCGAGGCGTGTGAACAAACCAGGATCACAGTCAATAGTTACTCCGAACGACTCTATATGCCACGTTTAAAATAAAACAAACCATAGTTCAAACTTTAAAAATAGTGCGGAAGCGTATTGTAAATAAACAAACCCAAAGTATGCAAAATGTATCATATGGCAAAACACGCGCCAACCAAATATTTGAAAATCATAAGTATAAAACAAGTAAATATGTTTGTAGTTTAAATCTTTGGAATGCATGCTGACTCGTGCAGTGCTCCTATCGGCAATCCAGATTATCGACCTGAGAATAGCATACTAAAAGTCAACACAATGGTTGGTGAGTTCAAGAGTTTGCGTATAAACATAACAGTTTAACAATCGTGATATATATAAGCATGTGCATTGTAATAGTTAGCTAGTCCATTAACAAATAAATATTAATATATAGTGATTTTGCAATTGAAGCTGACTGTGATATGTTTGCCTCCTGTCACGACTTACCAAGTCGTGACAAATGTACATAGGACAAATTGCACCCGGTTGACCTCGAGTCACACAGGTGGGGCTCGTCAGACCCAGTAGTACTACCCAAGTTTCCCCGCTATTCAATATTAACAATTCGAAAGTGTGAGGACTTTATCATGGTAAATAGCACTATATTAATATCATACACAACTTAAATACATAAAGCGTTTGTAGAGTTACCAGTATGCTATCTCCCCCAAAAAGAGATTAAGTAAACAGTGGGGCATGAACTCACCTGATACGCGTGATAGATTTCTAAAGCTTAATTTGATAAGAACAAGTGGAAAGACAACCTTCAAAGGTTACCTAGAATACGCAAGTACATAAGTACATGTACACAGAAATCCCAAGGAAACTCTAAGTGCTTTACAATCAAAGAACTCAAGGTTTTATAATGACATCATACATGTGACCTAGTTGACCCGTTTGACCCGTTGGTGACATTATGTGTTGTAAACCATTTAAACAGACATAAGCATATATCAGTGTATCCATAATACAACTAGTGTACCATATAAAGGTCAAACCATGCATAACCTACTTGTATGACCTATAACCATGAATTAGCAAATACGGGTCAAAATAGATAATTTACCAAATAAGCATCCATACTAACCACAACACATTCAACGTGCCCATTACATACAACATACATCACTATGATCAATTTCCAGTCCCAAACATGATATCCTAGTTACTAATCAACATTCAATACCATGCATGACCATCAAAGTACATCAATCACACATAATCAAATAAACATTCCATGCAACCTAATTAACAGGTTCTATCACGTTAGGCGTCCACACAATCATTCTAGCATGATCCTAATGTCATGAACATGTCCAATTCCCAATATCCAATGTTCATCCAAAATAAAGTTTCCCTTTTGGGAAAGTATATCCCAAAATCTACTAAACACGCAAAGTATATACAATTCATCAATAATATACTATTTCAAGTTCATAACAATGCCTAAACATGATCAACAACATCAAACTAGCATAATTCATCCATTCATATCCAAAAAGTTTCTATCTTTAGTAAGGCATGGAGTCTAGCATGTAATCTTGAATTACCAATGTTAATAGCAACAATCTAACATCCAATTATCATCATAAACACATCTGTAACATCAATTCATCAACAATTCAACATTCTAAGCAAAATAAAGTTACTATTATTAGTAACCTATGAACAACACCTTAAATTCACCAATTTCTTGCAAAATCAATGTAATCTAACATTCATATCATATCATTAACATCATACAACCATCAAATAACATCAATTTGATCAATCATGAATTTTCCCCAAATCAAGTTTCTAATTTGACCTAATATGACTAGAACATCAAAATCCATTGTAAAACATGAAATTGACACCTAATCTAGCATCCATACAATCATACTAACATAGAATAACCATCAATTTCAAATCATCATCAAGATTTTCGGATTAGGGCTCCTCAAGAACATACAATTCGCAAAACATCATAGGACTAACCTTTAGATGAGTAGAAATCAACAATTGGACTTGTAGAACACCATGTAACCACTTGAATCAACCAAAATCGAATTGTTTATGTATTTAGAAGCTTGAATTCGCAAGATGAAGGTGTGTGGATGATGTTTGCGGCCGAAAGTGGGTTTGGGGGGGGGGGGTTTAGGGTTGTAATTTTGGTAGGTTTTAGTTTTAGGAAGTTACACTTTACTCCCTTTATTTATATTTTATAAAAACTACTCTTTTAAACACTTTTTAAAAGGTTTTAACTTAATAATACCAACATTATAAATCAACAATAATAATATGCCTATCATTTCCACTAGTCACAAAATACGTAAATTAAATATACGTGTTTCCACGTTACGCGATAAAATTCACCGTTAACATTTAAATCGCGTAAACACATAATCATAACACAATAATCATCTAATCCACTAGATTATTATTAAATAAACATTATTAATTATTATTAGGTCACCAACGTCAAACGACAACTAGTGTGTGTTTACGACACGTGTACGCAAAACTTAACGGAACTAACGGAGTTTTGTAACGGAAAATTACCGGATGTCACATATATAGGTATGTATATATATATGTATGTATATATATATATATATGTATATATATCTATATATATGTATATATATATATGTGTATATAGGTATATATATATAAATATGTATCTATATATTATCTATATATATATATGTATATATCTATATATATATATATATGTATATATATATAGAGATGGGTTCAAGTGAAAACCCTGAATTAATGTGAGAACCCTTTAACCCTATCCATCCAATGAGATTGAGACACATCATCAACATGGAAGTGTACGTAGAGGGGTATTTTCTTCATTTGGATACAACCTCCCTTTTCTTGAATTGCTTTATGTCAGTACTTTAATGTACTATGTATGAAAACTTCCACCAACCCATCAAATCATTACCTTTTTGCATATCTCGAGCCATGCTTTTTGTACTATATCCACCAACTTTTTTTTGTTTACTCCATTACAAGAAGCATCCATTAACATATTCATCCAACCTTAGAACCATATTTCGATTTCAGAGATTCTTTATTCCTTTTGTTGAACAATTTCTTGCACTATCTACTTGTTTCATGGGTGGTGGTGAACTTATCCCTCCACCCACTTCACAACCATGTCCTATAGTCGAAGTTTATGTGGAACCACCTCAACTCACACCGGCCCCGCCCTCACCACCTGCGCCACCCACTTCACAGCCATCTCCATTAGCCGAAGTTTGTGTGGTTCCACCTGTAATGACACCGGCCCCGCAATCACCACCTGTGACGACCGCAAATTCGGATAAAGGCGACACGGTTCCTGATGAAGGATGTGCTGTACTTGATCCCCCTCCACCTCATCCTGTTTCTTCAATTTCTCCTTTACGATACGTCGGTTATGATCGTCGTGGTTAGTTTTTGTTTTTTTGTTTCTTTTTTTGTGTTTTCTTCTTTCATTTTGCTTTTTATGGCAATGGGTATTTTGTGTTTTTATTAGTTTGAAACAATAATAATTTGTATTATCAGTTTTGAATGATAAGACGTTCTTATGATTAGTTTTGTGTTTTTCACATCTTATGATTTTTTTTGGGTGTTTTTCACTGGGTATCAAATGGTTTTTTGTTTTGAATGAGAAAAGTTTTCAATCATTCGTAACAATGGGGGCCTTTTTTTAGGATGATTCCTTTTTGTACCAATGGATTTAAAACTATCTACCTATTACTCTTTGAAGAAGGCGTAAGAATGTGTAAGACATGTTTTTTTTGCGTGTGGTTAAATATGACTTTTGAATAAGTACCTTTCAACTAAATATACCATTCAACTAAATCATTTGCAAGAATGTGTAAGAATGTGTAAGACATGTATTTTTGTGGTTGCTTGTGGTAAAATATGACCTTTGACAATGCATTTAAAACTTTCTAGGTATTAAATTTGCAACACCATGCATCCGTATGTAAAAACATGTAATCAAATGTAATACAGTTTTCTTTTTACATGTTATTACAGTTAAGTCTGTATAATATGTTATTACATGTTATTACAGTCTGTTGGCTGGTTTTGCACGTTCATGGTCTTGCACATTCATAGTCACAGTCTTTTTATGGTTTTACGACTTTTGCAACACCATGCATCCGTATGTAACAACATGTAATCAAATGTAATACAGTTTTGTTTTTACATGTTGTTACAGGAAAGTCTATATAACATATTATTACATGTTATTACAGGTTGTTGGCTGGTTAAAACATTCATGGTCTTGCATATTCATAATCACCCAAACACTGTTTTCTTATCACATGTTATTACATGTGGTTGCTTGTGATTAAATATGACTTTTTGTGGTTTTACGACTTTTGCAACACCATTCAGCCGTATGTAACAACATGTAATCTAATGTAATACAGTTTTGTGTTTACATGTTGTTACAGGAAAGTCTATATAACATGTTATTACATGTTAATTAACATTATTCAGTTGTGTTACTGGCAGGTTGACAACTTCAAATCACCTTATTAACTAAGGGGTTCTTTACTGTTGTTCACAAGAGTGATTTCTGTTTTGTTTTGGTTCCACTTTGAATCATGAAAAGTTATAATGTTACAGCAATTCACGATATTTGTTGCAAAATTCATTAATCTATTGTTATTATGTTAAAACATAGCTCATGAATTTTAATATCACCACGTTCTGTCAGCTTTTGAGTTTTGTTTTGATATTGTATTAACAATCAACTCCAGTCACAAAGCAAATCCCCGCCGCAACGCGCGGCCGTGGATTTAACTAGTTTTATTAAAATTCCTTGTTATCAAATCCCTGTTCTTTGTTATTACTGGTTATAAGGTTTTATTTTTGGACTGGGTTTTCCATTTTTTTGGACTTAGTTTTACATGTTTTTTTGGATTGGTTACATTTTGTTGGACTTAGTTTTCCATTTTTTTGGACTGGTTATAAGCTTTTATGGGGAAAACAATTTGAAAACATTTTTTTTTTGTTTTTTTTTGCACTTACTTTTCCATTTTTTCTTTGTTTTACTGGTTATAAGGTTTTGTTTTTGGACAGATTATGTAACCACGAAAACAATTCGTAATAAATGTGTAACAACAATCTGTGTGTTTTAGGGAATCAATGTAACAATGTTTAATAATGTAAAAATGTGCAACCCATGCAGTGTGGACAGATTGGCTAAAATGTAACAATGTGTAATAATTTGTAACAACAAACTGTGTTTTCTTTGTTTTATTGGTTATAAGGTTTTATTTATAGGACAGATGGTGTAACCACAGTAGCAATGTGTAATAATAGAAAAAACAAACTTTTGTTTTTCAGGGAGTCATTGTAACAATGTGTAATAAATGTAACAATGTGTAACACATGCGGTAAGGACAGATTGGTTACAATGTAACAATGTGTAATAATTTGTAACAAGAAACTGTGTTTTCAGGGAGTCGTTGTAGTAACATATTCTTCCATATTTTTTTGTGTTCAGGGAATCATTGTAGTAAGATATTCCAGACGCCAAATGGCACTAAGTTTGGGTCCTTGAGGTTTCTTTTGATGAGAAGCCCTATGTTGATGCAATTTTTAGTTCATGGAAACAGGTCATGAACAAGTACCAACGTTACGCGGAGTCATCGGGTTTTGTTGTACGTGTTGGAGGGTTTAAGAGATGGAATGACACCATTACTCATCGAACATTGTTATGTAACTTAACATGCGTTCGATCGTTTAACCTGTTTTAATAGTCTTTTTGCAATGTGTGTGCCACACAATGTTGTTTATATAGTACATTAAATTATTTGTAAAATGAAAGGTAATAACATAGGTACTAACATACAAAATATAATTACGTACAGACTAACTAACCGTGGTCAGTATGTCCATCAGCGTCTCTCTCTATAGGGCTTCCGGCGGTGTTTTTAATCGGCTTAGTAATTTAAGGGCTATTCGTTCGCTACTCCTAATTGTTTTACCATTAATCATAAGAATGTTAGAATACATTGTAGTACAACAAAAAAACAACAATTACTATGAAGATTTGTAAAAACCTCTTGAGTGTCTTCATTCATTAGAATTACTGAATGGAAAGATATTCTTCCGCATTCTGTTTCTATACCATTAAAAAAGATACATAAGTAATAAAACCTTCTGTTACTTGCTATTTTAATATATACGCAAGAAAAAAAAGACATTTGACTACAAACATGAATATTGTGGAACAATTTGTTGTGTCATAATTCATGGCAACACACCCATTATAAAAGTATCCTGATGTATGGTGGCCTGTTTAATGTGAAACCTATTGTATGGTGGCGTGGTTCATGTGAAGACGACTATTATGAAAATAGCATGAACTTGACATTTGCCCGGGGCTGTACACCACTATGCTTTGAATGTCATTGAAGAAGGGGGCTTGAATTGGGTCTGTATACAATACCCCTGTGCTTCAATGTCATTCAATGTGATGTCTAAAAACCAAAATTCAAGCTTTCTAAACAAAAAAACCCACCATATATGTAATGTCTACAGGTTTAATTTGAACATAATTTAACATAACAAAGACAATTAAGATTCTAGGGTTTACACCATATACGCTGATAAATCATCGCTAGTGAAAAGTTTGACAATCTTGTATAATTACCAAACCAATTTTCAATCAATCAAGGATCAAAGACATGGAAAAATCCGCAAATTGTAGTCAAGTAAACTTCGGGATGGTTAACGACTTACCCAATTCTAGTTTCTTCCATATTTCTCCCCAAATCGATGGCTGACGATGCTACTCTACATCATTCGTAGTAAAAACCCTTCGTGAATGACTTTGCAAGCACAAGGTTCTCACCAAAAGGAGGCAAAAAAGTCGAATGTAGCAATACTCATGTTTTTTTGATGCGTCGAAGAAGGGAGAAAGAAGAGGGAAACCAAAACTTCCGTTTGCAAGAATGGTTTTTTTTAGTTTGCAAGAGATGACTTTTTAAAAAAGTGATTGTGATTTTGATTGATTAGACAGTTACTTTTCTCAGAAGTATAGTTGTTGGTACAATGCCCATGGGAAATTACTTACATACCCCTAATTTTTTTGGCTTTAAATATTCAGCCATTGCATATTTGACTTTTCCTTAGGGGTATGTAAGTAATTTCCCATGGGCATTATACCAACAACTGTACTTCTGAGAAAAGTAACTGTCTAATCAATCAAAATCACAATCACTTTTTTAAAAAGTCATCTCTTGCAAACTAAAAAAAACCATTCTTGCAAACGGAAGTTTTGGTTTCCCTCTTCTTTCTCCCTTCTTGTGGCAGGGATGGTTGTTTGCTCATGGTATCGCCTGGAGGTGGTGTTGTGAACCCAGATCTGAACCATGGTGATGTGAACCTAGATCGATGAGGAATGGTGGCTGGTAGGTGATGGGTTCGATGGATTAGCGTGGAAGACGAAGAAAGGGAAAGTGGAACGATGGTGATGGAAGTGTAGGGTGGTGTACGCTAGTGATGGTGGTGGTGGTGGTGGTGGTGGGTGTTCAAAGATAATGGTGAAGATATGAATGTACCAAACTTTGAATGAGGTGGGTTTTCAATAAAGGGATGACATCTGACAACAAGTACAGAAATGGAAATGACCATCTTACCCTTGAATGATCCTAGCCCTTTAAATAGAATCTAGAATTTTTAATATAAAATCAATGGTTGTGGTTTAGTTAAAGGGTTCTTACAATTACTTAGGGTTTTCATATGAACCCAATCCTCTCTCTCTCTCTCTATATATATATATATATACACACATATATGTATATATATATATATATAGAGGGAGGTTCCCCTACAAATTAATTTTTCCCTAAGTATGTTAAGAAGTAATCCTAGCCTTTTAATTATCTAATTAAGGGCTAAGATCAAAGTGTAGAAAAAATAAGTAATCAAGGGTAATTTGGGTATTTTATTACATTACCCACAATTGTTGACTTTTTAAAATTTCCCCCCTATTTTTTTAAATGCTAATAACTTTTTCATACGACGTTATTTTTTTAAATAAATTACATCATAAAATCAAGCATTTTTTTCTCTTTAATTTGAGTATAGTATTACTATAGTTTTTTTTTAAAAAAATCAAATTATGTGACGTTGTGCTACATTTTTAACGTTTTTGTGCTGCATTTCATAAAACAGCACAAGGCTGTACTGTATATCATAAAACAGCACAAGGCTGTGCTGTATTTCATAAAACAGCACAAGGCTGTGTTGTATTTCATAAAACAGCACAAGGCTGTGCTGTATTTCATAAAACAGCACAAGGCTGTGCTGTATTTCATAAACAGCAGAAGGCTGTGCTGTATTTCATAAAACAGCACAAGGCTGTGCTGTATTTCATAAAACAGCACAAGGCTGTGCTGTATTTCATAAAACAGCACAAGGTTGTGCTGTTCATAAAACAGCACAAGGCTGTGCTGTATTTCATAAAACAGCACAAAGTCTGTGCTGTATTTCATAAAACAGCACAAAGCTGTGCTGTATTTCATAAAACAGCACAAACTGTGCTGTATTTTATCAAAATGCACAAACTGTGCTGTATTTTATCAAAATGCAGCACTCTTCAACTCATGTTCACCATAAGATCCCGCCGATAGCCTCGTGTCCACCTAAACATAATCAAATTGGTTTCTCTCAACTCCTAAACATAAACCCCCCAAGCACACTAACCCTAAGTAATCACATCATCCAGTTTCACAAAACAAGATAAATTCAAAACATAATCAAACTGTGCTGTATTTTATCAAAATGCACAAACTGTGCTGTATTTTATCAAAATGCAGCACTCTTCAACTCATGTTCACCATAAGATCCCGCCGATAGCCTCGTGTCCACCTAAACATAATCAAATTGGTTTCTCTCAACTCCTAAACATAAACCCCCCAAGCACACTAACCCTAAGTAATCACATCATCCAGTTTCACAAAACAAGATAAATTCAAAACAGGGTTTGTGAACTACAACTCACCAATTACGACCGAGGACTTCTTCAGCGCGATAGCCAGTAATGATCTCAAAAACCGAATTCACATCCGTAACAACAAAACCCACACGGCGCCGGTTGAAGCAAGCTATCAACGGGGAACGGCAGCGGACCTCCATCATTCAACAAAAACCCTTCGTCGTCGCCGCTGAGATCAGAATTGCTACTGTCCCACTCCATAAAACTCAAAGCAGTTATCGAGAAACAATCGGTTCACCCCATCGAAAACGCCTCAAATTGAGCGGCGAAAATGGTAGAAAGCTGGGGAATTGGCGTGTGGAAGGGTTTTTGGGACAAGATTGAAGTAGCTTTTGGGAGAATCGAGAGGGGAATTAGGGTAACAGTAAGAAACTATTTTTATACAAGTACATATACGTATCAAAATTGTGATTTATGTTTCAACATATATGTAACAGTAAGAAACTATTTTTTTTGTATCTATATATGCGTATATGCACCCCTCCAATGAAAAAGATATTTATCACTGTTACATATACGTACCAGAAATATTATGTTTTGTATTGCAACCTATATTATGTTTTGATGATGGTACATATATGTTTCAGAATTAAACAAAATTAGAATCAGTAGTGTTTTATAAACACCTCAGTATGTAATACAAGATACTATATGTACTTCTAACTGTTACATATATGTTTCATTAAAAACAGAATCTGGTACGTATATGTACTTCTATGCAAACAACCATTTGTACGTTAATGTATGTAGGTATATATGCACGCAGCTAACTGAATATTCAAGAACAGATTTGTTAGGTCTTATTAAACATAAGATGAAACAATTAAACACTATAAAATAATGCAATTTAAAAGTATTTGCATACAGATACATACATTAACGTATGAATGGCTGATTTTAAACAAGTACATATACGTACCAAAAATGTGATTTATGTTTAAACGTATATGTAACAGTAAGAATGGAGTTCGTACCAACTAATGTGTATGTTTTATGGTTTAGTATTCATATATTTGCAACCAAAAAATGGGTCGGAACAAATTTCTATCAGTTGAATAGCTTAACCCCGGGACAACAAATTTATAATGACGTAATTGAATGTTGGGCTAAAGTGCTAAACCATGATGAAAAAGATAGATGTCCGAGCTCACCCTATCGTTTGTTCGTTAGCGTAACTCCATTTGTAAGTATATTTCATTAATGATTGATTTAAATTTCATATAATATAATATATATATATATATATATATATATATATAGTGTTTAACTAATGACCTATTGTTAAATAAAAATACAGCTTGGGTGGATAATTGAAAGCGATAAGGAAACGGATGCAGAACGTATCAACCACTTTAAAACCAATCTGGAAAGTTTTGTTGAAGATTTTGAAGGAGTGTTTGACATAAAGCAGTTTGACATTATATTCTTCCCCATTTTGGAAAAAAACCATTTTTATTTGGTTTGTTTTGAAATGAAGTATGCGAAGATCACAGTGATCGACAACATGAGTGATTCACAATGTCTAATCAGTTTTGATGATGATGCCGAATTCATTAAGAAGGGAACACCGTTAAAAGTGGTAAGATGTATTCTTTAAGGGTTTATGTTCATTTAGTTCTTTAAGTACTTAAAGTTTTTGTATATGTGCATACCTACATAAATTTATTTTCACTATGCAGAAACATATTTTTGTGTCGTACTTGAAATCAGTAGAGCATCCAAAATGGAGAGAAATAGAATCGGCCTACCCTCAAAAGTTACGTATCGGTTGGTCTACGTCAAAGAACTCTACAGATTGTGGTATATTTGTTATGCGACACATGGAAATGTTTATGGGTAGTCGTTCAAAAAAATGGGATTGTGGGTTTCCATCGGAAGAGAGCAAAATGAAGACAAAAATTAGGAATATGAGGAAGAAGTACGCTGTGAAGATCCTTACTTCTGATGTGAATATATATAAGGAGAAGGTGTTGAAGGAAGCAGAAGAGTTGGATCAAACAAAAAAAAGATAGATGATAGTTTGAATTAGGATTATGATGTAATTTTTTGGATAGAGTCAGTTTAATTTTAGATGTTTTCAAGACGTGGATGATTATCAAAACTGTTTTTTGAATGGTTTTAATCAAATGAATTACATTCAGTTGGTTATGTGATGTATCAATTTTATATTGATGTATTACTATTACTCGTTGACATACTAATATATTATAATTATTAATGAAATAAACAACCACCAAGTTAAACGTATTAGAAAAATATTACGTGTGATATGTATATGTATCAACTGGACTATCATGACCTTACAAATTATTACGTGTGATACGTATATGTATCAACTAGACTACCATGAAGTAAACAACCATCAAGTTATCGATAATGTTAATAAACTACAACAGACAATGATTTCTGAACCAAGGACTACCATGACCTTACAATATATGTTTTAATACTGTTACATATATGTTTCAGTTTTAAAACAAATAATATCAGTAGTGTTTTATAAACATCAACATATGCACATCAAAACTACCATTACATTACAATAAATGTTTTCATACTGGTACATATATATTTCAGTATTAACACAATAATATCGATCGTGTTTAAAAGCATCAAATACGGTTCGTTTAAACGTATTGGTATATACCATAAAAAACATTATATCACTGTTACATATATGTTTCAATATAACAATGATCTGGTACGTATATGTACTTCAATGCAAACAACCATTTGTAGGTTAATGTATGTAGGTATATATGCACGCAGTTAATAAAATGTTCAAGAACAGATTTGTTAGGTATTATTAAACATAAGATGAAACAATTAAACACTATAAAATAATGCAAGTTAAAATATTTGCATACACATTCATATAAGTACATATACGTACCAAATATGTGATTTATGTTTAAACATATATGTAACAGTAAGATACTATTTTTTATGTATCTATATATGCATATATGCACCCCCCAATGAAAATAACTTTATCACTGTTAAATATATACGTATATATACGTATATGAAAACAACCACTCGTACGTAATGTATGTGTCTATAAATCCAAATTAGTAACAACAAACAACAACCATTGGGGGACTGATATAATGTGCTGCGCATGGAATCTTAAACAACAAACATATATAAAGAAATTTCCAACAAAAATCAACCAAAAAAAACTAATATGACGAATCAATTTAATACCTTCATTCTCAACACCGGTTAGAAATAAGGAATCGTTTTGAGTACTTGTATGATCAAATTCATTTTCAATCAGATCATGTGTTGTATCTAAATAAATTTCACAAAAAAAATTATCTACATAGTCATATATCAAATACAATACTAAAAAATTGACACGAATACATATGGTGAAAACAAAAAAACCAACCGTACGTATACGTATGCAATATAACAACGAAGATCATAACATCATGATCGTTACCATCTTCATCTTCTCAACTAATTAAACACAAAACTATAAAAACAAAACACATAGACAAATATCAAATAAACTACAAAACCATTGGCACGTATACATCAACTGTGAAACTATATCTATAAATATTATTCAACTTCATGGTACGTATACGTAAGCAGCGAAACAATGCAATTTCAAATATCATGGTCTTTACCATCTTCATCTTCTCAACTAATTAAGTACAAAACTATAAAAAACAAAACGCATAGACAAATATCAAATAAAATACAAAACCATTGGCACACTATATTTATAAAATATTGTTCAAATTCTTGATACGTATACGTATGCAGCTAACCATCACAGGGCAATTTCGAATATGTATGCAGCTAACAATTCTTGATACGTATACGTATGCAGCTAACCATAACAACGATAAGATACTTTCGTTAACCGCGGACACACAACGATTTCTTCATTAACCGCAAACCATAACAGGGCAATTTCGAATATCATTGTCTTTACCATTTTCATCGTCTGCGACAATTGATTCTGCATGCGTAATACCTACTGATATCACATCCCGCAACGTATCATCGACATCAACAAGATTTTCGAATACATTGACATCGACAATTGAATCAGTAATCGCATGGACTTCGACAATTGAATCAGTAACCTCATTGACTTCGACAATTGAATTGGTAATCGTATGGTCTTGAACAATTGAATCAATAATCGGATTCATTTGGTATATTTGATTTGCGAATCGTCAATTGAATCAGAAATCGAACACTGTTTGAATCAATGAAAATCGGTTTCAGTGTTCTTCACGTAAATTATGGAAGATCTGTTTCAATTTACATCTAATATTGTTTAAAGTTAAAACATATAATAATTTCCTAAATTAAAAATGTTCAAAATTACTTAAATAACCCTTGTTATTAAATAAAAGTGATTAATTTAAAAAAAAATATGATTGGTGGATGGAGGTTTTTAAGGTTTTCATTTATAATCAAGGTTTTCATTTGATCCCTCCCCTATGTATATATATATATATATATATATATATATATATATATATATAACCAAGCAAAGGTGCTAGATCAATGCATTATTCATGTTTTTCTACGCGTATGTTTTATTTTCATACACTTTTGTAAGGGTTAATGGATTTAAATACTCCCAACTATTAGGTATTGGCCGCTGCCACCCCCAAGTATCATTTTGGCGAATATAACTCCCAAATAAACACTGAGTGTTTGTATCACCTATAGATGTGAGAAATTAGAATATTCAAAGGGAGCATCCTATAGATGTGAGGTTTTTCCATCTAGTTACCATGTTTTTCAAGTTAGAGAATTTGATGTTTTCATCAAATTAGAAAAACCTCACATTTATAGGTGATACATACACCTTAGTGTTTACTTGGAGTTATATTCGCCAAAATGATACTTGGGGTGGCAGCGGCCAATACCGAATAGTTGAGAGTATTTAAATCCATTAATGCATTGTCTGATTTTTTCTATTTGTCTGTTTCTCTTACGAAACAAAAAAATGTAAAAAGATGACAAAAAATACATTTTCCCATCTCTAGACACGTGCCAATGCTCGTCTACACCCTACCAGTGTGTAGATTTCGAATGCTTTATGCGACAAGTAAAAATGAACCCAACTTATAATTAATTACTATTATAAATATAAGGGTTAATGGATTTAAATACTCCCAACTATTGGGTATTGGCCGCTGCCACCCCCAAGTATCATTTTGGTGAATATAACTCCCAAGTAAACACTGAGGTGTCTGTATCACCTATAGATGTGAGAAATTAGAATATTCAAAGGGAGCATCCTATAGATGTGAGGTTTTTCCATCTAGTTACCATGTTTTTCAAGTTAGAGAATTTGATGTTTTCCATAAAATTAGAAAAACTCACATCTATAGGTGATACAGACACCTCAGTGTTTACTTGGGAGTTATATTCGCCAAATGATACTTGGGAGTGGCAGCGGCCAATACCCAATAGTTGGGAGTATTTAAATCCATTAACCCTAAATATAATGTGTGTGTTCTTATTTCTTAGTTTTGCATAATATCAAATACATTTTAATTCATTTTATAGTATATCTCGTGCCAAATTAATAATCTTTATTGAAAGGTAAGCTACATAAAATAACTTTATATAGTTTTCTTATTATATGAGTTGGCTGTTTTCTAGTGTAGAGATATTAATAATTTTGAAGTGTACATAATGACTAAGGGGTTATTTGGTAGCCTTTAATTGTTATTAAAAGACTACTTTGAATGATTCATAACTTCTGAATGGTTAAAAAGTAATCCTGATACTGAATGGTTAAGAGATACCATTAAGATTTAACATTTTGACAATTTAGTATTAAAGTTACCATTTAATCATTAAAAGTTTTTGAACCATTAAATATAGCCTCTTAATGATTATTAAAAGACTATCACACACCCCCTAAATGATCTCTTTAATATGTTACCGGAGTTTAAATTTTAAGATAGTATTACACTTACAAGTAGGGGTATTCAAATTCGGATATCCGAAATTTTCGGATAGTGGATTTCACTATCCGAATCCGAATCCGAATCCGAATCCGAATCCGAAATTTCGGATATCCGAAATTTCTGATCGGATATCTGTTCGGATATCCAAATTAAAAAAAGTGTATTATTTATTTGAATTTTATAAAAATGTAATAATTTTAATTGAAGTTTTTATCGAATATCCGAAGTTTTTATTAAAATGTCTGAAATAACTAAAATATCTAAAATATTAATTGATTTTTATTTTTTATAAAAATATTTTGGATGTTTCTGATATTTTGGATATCCAAAATATCCGAAAATTCTGAAAATCACTATCCGAATCCGAATCCGAATCTGAAATTTTGGATATCCAAAGTTCGGATATCCGAATTTTCGTATATCCGAAATTTCGGATATCCGAATTTCTGATATTTGGATATTTCGGATTCGGTTTCGGATTCAGATATTTTTTAGCACCCCTACTTATAAATGTCATGACATATCATAACGGTTGCCTACAAGCCATTAAATATGCATGTCGTGTCACGCCAATTGTCTATGTAACGTTACACGTGACAAGTTGTGTTATAAGTATTATGCATGTAAAATTATACATAACATATGTCACATATATCTACTCGTCATTCGTCAACAATGTTTTTTCACGTTAAAAATTCTACATAAACTATTTAATATATGTATTTATATGTGTAGAAAAAGTTTACGGTACAAAGTGATGAATTTATGCGAATCGTACGAAGTAATAACAAACATTGATCTATGGAATAACAATCAGATTAGATATGAGAGTAATCATGTAAGAAATTATAGGTAGATTTGAAAATAACCTATAATTTTTTTATTTTTTTTCAAATTCCTTCAATTTTTTAAACGTATATAACTTTATTTATACAATATTATTTAAAAAATACTATAAAATCGGGTATGTTATTCTCTTTAATTCGAGTATGGTATTGCTATACTTTTTTTAAAAAAGTAAATATTTTTTAATAAATGTGAATGTTCTGTGCGTATAATTTGCATGATTATATTTGGGTAATTATGAAAATAACTTGTGTAATTATAACTATAACCTGCGTAATGGTTATTTATAACTTGAGTAGTTTTAATTTGCATAATTATTTATCTTATATGAGTAATTATGGCGCGAACAAAATTACACATCTCCAAAAAACACGTGTCACGTCCTGAAGATTCCATATGATTCGCACGTTTTTTGCACTTTGTATAGTAATATTTTCCTATATATGTATATATTTAAATTAAATATGTTTAATTGAAAAAGTCAATTATCAAATTTAGTACTTTTACGTATTTTCCATTCAACAGCTCTTTAAAAAAAATACTGGGTTCTAATAGGGACACCGCAGGGGTTTTTGGGGGTAGGCCGGACCTAAAGGTCACAGAGGCATTGTATGATTACAATTGGTGGAAGACCTTGTGTTCGTCTCCCACAGAGGCATTGTATGATTACAATTGCACGAAGATGGAAGAAAAGTTAAATGAAGATGGTAAACATGGTAAGAATTTCATAGTTATTGTTACTCTAATAATTTATTTGTTTATTTTATAAAATTTGTTATTTCTTTCAGAGGTATGGGAATATATTTGGAATAATTGGTTGGTGCCGTACAAAGAAAATTATTACTTGTTGGATGTACGACCGCCTTAAATTTGATGAATTTACAACTAATAGGGTTGAGGGCCAACATGCCAACTTCAAGAGTTACCTCACAGGGACCAATAATACATTGCACACACTTGTCGGATATGTTTGTGACCACGTGCGCGGCCAGGAGATTGAAATTTGTAAAACATTCGAGGTGTCCTGTGTGAAGATTAAAAAAGACAATCGAATGTTATTGTTTTCAAAATTGCATTATAAAGTATCCCCTTTTTGCCTTA